>OX382311.1:7510000-8760000 GCA_947507805.1 Aporophyla nigra
CGCTACCACCTGCCTCCCGCCTTAAAAAACATACTATTCCGAAATTCAAATTCGGAATCGCTCGACCTTGGTGTTTTGAAGTTCATTTTTTGATTTTATTTTTTTGTAATGTGCTTTGTAATTTGATTGTAGAGTTTGGTTTTAATTGTCTATGGGTGATTGAAAAACAATAGCACTAAAAGATTTAGTTAATAAATGAAGTGTTTTTCTTCCTCGGAGCACATTACTTTGATGAAAATCCCTGAAAATATCTACAATACTATCTCTAAGTATTACGTTGGTATTTTTTTTACACTCCATTATAAAAATAGAAAGAACGCGTTAGCCAAAAAAGAAAAAAATTAAATGGTAGATGGTACAGTTACAAATCCGCAATTTCTAATTACCGGACAGACAGCTTACCTAACTATCTCATCATCAAAAGCAACAAACAGCCTTATCACCTGAAAAAAATCCGGCAAACGACGTCGCATTATACCGGTTTCTTATCTCTATTTACGGGAGAGCATCATCCTATAGATCCGCTAAGTCCGAGTGAGTTTTTTGTGCACGCGTCACCGTTGATCACGCGTAAGTGCAGCCAGCGCGCGCGCCATATGTCGCGTGGATCGTGGGAACGGATCCTCGCGTAAAACGCAATGTGTGCTAGAGACTCAACTGTCGTCACCCGGCGTCGACCCACACGTTCCAAACACGAATTTGAAAACAGGGCTATAGAGCTCCATTTTCGAATGTGTTTGGATTTCTTTCTTGAGGACCGCTGCATGCCAAAATCAACTTTAGAGGTAGGACGCTTGAATTAAAATTTGAATGGATTTGGTAGTAATCTGATGTAAGAAACTTTTTATGCACATGCCCCTTATTGATTGAATGTGTATTATGATTACTCAGAGAGCAACTACGCATGAAAACATTATTTGGTTAATGAAGTGTTTGTTTTTAATTATTATATTCCTCTAGACCATTGCCTGTGAATCTTAAGTGGGATAATGGGAACATATTTTTCAAATAAATAAGTTCAGTTTTCCTGGGAAACAAACTACAAAGACTATAATAGTTTAACATTAAATTCGCATATCCACACTTTGTTCGAGTTATTCTAGTACTCAAATAAAAATAATTCTCTGAAAAAACTCATATAATACCGTTCTTATTCGCTTGTCACATAATATCGCCATAATAATAGACAAAAAAAGATCCAGGGGAAGACGCGCGCAACTGGCGCGAGCGATCGTGGGAACGCGACCAGTTTTCAAATATAGAACGCCTTAGAAAAGGTGCAATTCCTTTTTTGTTCCCCTTTTTTATATTAATAGTGGTCTTGCAACGCGAATGGATTTTGAAATTGGAACCCGTATGTTTAGGGGTATTTGGAATGTGTTTAGCAAAAAAAAAACGCGTCATAAGATTGATTTGGGCATTACTTTTGTGAAAGACATGAAAATCACATTAGGTGTACTTCATGAAAATAGAATTTACTTGTTGTAGCAAAACGTTATCAGCTACGTTATAAACTTAACGTAAACCAAATTATGTCTTTCTTTCATTTTGCTTCTTAACTTTTAGCAAAAAATGTTTTTCCATTTTCCACGTCCCTGCAAAAATTTTGTTGTTTTGATTTTAAGTTTACAGCTTTATTTTAACTTTTTGCAAAACATGGTTTCACATTTCCCCCGTCTCTCGGAAATCCTTGCACTTTCGAACATCTATAAACTAGCAACATGGCCAAACAAAAAGTATCCAATAAGATTCCCAAGCAGTATGACGTCAATCAATTCACTTTTCAAACGAGTCCACACTTAACCCTAGAAATGGCGCGCATCTGCCAGCACAATAGCGTACCCCCACATTATACCGGCACGTATTTTTTCTTGACCTCGATCGGCCTTTATGCCCAAGGGGCGAACCGTGGGAACGATCTTGCACAATCCCTTTCCTTGGCCATATGCGACAGAAAAAAGTGCAATTATTTATTCCCCCTCGAAGAAAAGGGGAGTTGTGAGAACGTGACCTAACAATGCGCTTCCTGGCTTACGATACATTCTGTTCATAAAAAGGACATGTGATTCTAGTTCTTAATACATAACACAAACGTGCGAAGTTGCGATAACACACGTACACATTTTGATGTTTTACAAATAGTCTCGAATAGTTACTTTGGAACCGTTTTTTGATCGAATATCTATTCTATTTCTTGAGCAATTCAGATCGGTTTTCGCTGTTCAAAATGCGTTCTTAAGTTGTTTTCTCAATAATTTATGGATGGTTTCTTCAGTATGGAGTAATGTAAGCTGTGTGTACACTGAATAGCATTACGCGTGACCTTTAGATAGTCGATTGTATGAAAATGATAATCGATCTCGCTCCGTTAGTTATTCGATTCTTTTGTGATTTTCTCGCGCACACGCGTAGGAAGCGTACCTATTGTTGTTATTTTCACATCGGCTTCAGTGCGTCAGTTTTTTTAAATTAAATTATGGCTAGTAGGAAGACAGTAGCGATGTAAAATCATGGCGAAGCAAGTTCGTGCGTTAATTAAGGTGTATAGTATCCTCGTTAACCTTGAGCATATGGGCGGAGCTAAGCTCCATACTCCCGCACACACGTAACGAGTGGCGGCGGCGCGCTAAACTAAAACGACGACCAAAGATTATGCAGAGACGGACGAAAGTCGGTATTTTTGCCTACGACTGTAAACGGTACCGAATGGTGGGATACTTTAGAAAGACGCAACTATTTGATGTTTATACTGGACATATTTCTTTAAACATGTAGGTATGTGATTGATTAAAGAAAGACAACTTTTCGGGTTAGAGATATCTTTATTTCCCATAAAAAACAAATTTCACTTACATGAGAAATATTAACATAATTGAAAAAAAAAAAAATGTTTTTGTAACGCACAGTTTTGGTAAGGAGACACTAAAAATAAAAAATTACAACAAAACAGAAATAGTCAATAACTGTAGGATAATCGCTAATAAATTAAACACTTTCTTTGCCTGGGCATTTTTATTTAAATACAAACTATGTTACAATTCACACAATAAAATATATAAACAAAAAAGTATTTAGAAATGCCACCACTAATAAAGCGCCCACAAACAAATCGACTCTTCTGCAAGGAGCTAGTCTATAAACACACACTGTTACAATACATTCGTAAGTATAAACACTAACACACACGTCGCGCGTAGTCGGTCAATAGCTGGAGCGGAGCAGCGAGCGACACAGCCCTCCCGTCTGAATGCTAATGCACGACTGCAGCCCGCGCCTGCGCAGAGCCCCTCTACCCTTGACGGCTTAAAATGGGGGTATTTCTTTGCAAAATTTTGATTAATTTACAATGTTTTATTGTAAAATCGTAGTGCCTAAAACCGTTTATTTTTATGTGTAAAAATATTTCCAAATAACAAAGCTGTTTAGTAGGAGTATGAAATATAAGCCAAAAAATTTGGTTGTCGTAAATATTTTTTTACAGCAAAGGTTTTAACCCTACGAAAAAAATGCTCTTGTAAAAATTATGTACATGAATCTATAGCAGAAATATATTTTTTTCAAATCTTCAAACCAAGCCGTTAATGAGAAGATAGGTTCATAAGGTGACCGTTTTACGGCATTAAACCGGACCAAGGCCCTTAAGGTGTGATTATGTTGTTGATAAGGCGTGTAGGACACGTAGATAAGGGTACCGTATTGTGGCCGCGGCGAAAGGTGGCGCTATCTTACGACGCTATTAGCACAGTATAGTAATGAGTACCACGAGTTTCTTATAAGGACGTGAACCGTTGGCTAATCTCAACAAATGAACGTCTCCTCTTACGTTCTAGAATTTATCAGATATTCTCTTATGGTCGTTGTAGTAAGCAAAAAATTGCTTCATTAAACATCATCAGATTGAGGGCTATAGGCTCAAATATAAAAGGGGTGTTTCATCAATCTGTACCAAAGAGAATATAACCACTAGAGAGCGTATTCGCCGATTTCTTCTAAGCACACGACTCACCACTGCGGGCCGGGGGACGAGGAAGAATGCGCGGCTGCAATTGGTCAGTTCAAGGTCAAGTTTCGTGGGTATGCCCGTCGTGGGGCTGGTTTACTTCATTAAGGGAAAATAGTCGATATCGATAAAATGGATTTTAAAATTGTGATAAATACTCAATTAAAATCAAAGAAATCATATTTAATCAAAATCAATCACTAATAAAATTAAAGTTAGAGAATCCAAGAACAAAATTTATGCCACTATCATATTCGGTGTAGAAACGGAGTCGAATATCATCCCCAAGGCAGAAGTTACTATGGCCACGAGTTTTGGCGCCAGTTTACAAACGGATTGTCCAGACGAAGCTAAACAAGCCACAGTATTCGAATTGAATAAAACTTACATTATTTTTTGTTTTTATTTTCGATATAGACTTTCAGCTATTAAAGGTAACAGCACTAATTTTTACGATAAAAATACAAAGGGAAAGTAAGGGATAGATGCATTAGAATTGTCTAATGAAAGAACGAGACTTTTCCAAAAGACATCAACGCGGGACTCACACAGTGTGCTGGTTTACCCAACCACCATTATAAATAGACCCCTACGGTGGATCATAATCTGATTAAATCAAAATTATTTTTCGTACTGTTTACGTACCGATGAAAAGTTATGCGATCCTTTTTATAACTAGACGTTTTGGAATGTTTCCCACACCACTTCACCGCGCATGAAGGCATTTTGATGCGTTATAATTGCAGATGAAGTTATATTATTTGCGTTAATTTAGCGTGCACAGAGGTCTAACAATTGGTCACAACTAAAATGGTTACTAGAACCGTAGCCTATGCATAGGCGACAAAATACTAATAGTTTTCGAGCGGCGCGGCGGGGCACTGTATGCGCAGTCAAGTGGTTATATAGTCTTTGATCTGTACGTTGAAAACAACATTTAAATACTTACCTTTGAAGTATTTAGAAAACACACATCATGCGAAAAAAACTGGGATCATCAGTATACATTTTAAACATAAACATTTCATTGAATACCAAGAATTATTCACGTAACATACTAAGATAAACTAAATTGAAAGACAAAACAAATTTGCAAGAGAACAATATAGCATCAAATTAACGTACATACTTTGCATTGCTTCCGCTGATAGCGGCGCCTGCGGGCTGCGACGACGCACGCACAATGAGGCCGTAAAAGACAAGGGTACACGCGAAAAGTAATTGTGACTCTATTTCAAATGAATATAATTAATTTGGAATATGAAAATTCTGGCGTATGTACAGACCAGAGGGGTTATTGCGGAACTTTTTATCGGTAGGAATTGGTTAATATTCATAGTTAAACAACATTCATTGCGTTATTTACGTTGCTGAGCCGACAATTTATTCGAACAAATGATGCAATGGTTTAGAAATAATCTTCAATCCCATTCAGATTCTGATAAATTTTGCGTTTCGCAATTAGGGTGCAGATGTATAAACGTAAACGAGGCAAAAGGAGTATGTAAGGATCGTAACAGGTGGCATTCCGTAGTTTCTGCCTACCCCCATGGGAAAAAGGCGTGAGTTTATGTAAGTTATAAGAAAATTCAGATGATCACAATATAAAAAAAATGGTGGAAGTGAAGTGAGTGCAAGAGACGAAAAATGCACTTGTGTTGGCAGACGAAGTGAAACCAACATTGGGAGAGGATATAATATCTTAGGAGTTTAGGACAACCAACACAACGTTATCTGATCCCAAACTAGGCAGAGCCTGTACTATGGCTTGATTGTTCGAAAGAGATACGTGATTGTTCGAAAGAGATACCGTGACCCTGGCACATGGGCAACTGAAGGAACATGGGTGGGTTTTAGTCAGTAAAAGTCTGACACGCCCTCCCGCTCCGCCCAGAGCGGGAGAAATCATTAGATGATTTCCCATTAAAAAAAAAAAAAGCCTGTACTATGGCAACCAGACAACTGATAAACATACTTAAATATTTCTAAATACATATATATTATAGATAAATTACTCCCAGACACAGAACAAATGATTGAGCTCATCACACAAACATTTGTCCTGGGTGGGAATCGAACCCACGACCTCAGTCTTAGCAGTCAGGGTCACTAACCACTAGACTAACAGGCCAGTCGAGGATCTTGAGCTTATTTATAGAAACTATGAAACTGGCAAACAATATATTATTATTTCATCATCAATTAACACAGCCTATCGCAGTCCACTGCTGGACATAGGCCTCCCCAATTTGGGGGGTTTGCCAAAATCGCCACGCTTGCCAGACGGGTTGGCGATCGCAGTATGGTGCTAAAATGCATGGAGAACGCTGCTGCCCATTCTCTAGTAAATCCATTAGTCGCCTCTTATGACACCGACACCGCGGGAAGAAATGGGATTGTGCTATTCTTTATTTCCGGCACCATAAAGTACAAATTATTATTTTATAAGACACATTAACAGCTAATGAGATAATACGTATTTATTAAAAAGCTTGAAGATAATTAATCTGTCTTGTATATTCTTGAAGCGGTTTAGTATGGGAACCGACACTTCATTTTCCAAGAGCCTATTCAATGCTGTTACAACTCGATTAGACAAGAATATAGCAAAATTATTTTAGCAATGATACCCCAATCTTCTAAACTTGTCAGTCATCATTTCAGCTAAAAGACGTCCACTGCTGGACATAGGCCTCCCCCAATTTGGGGGGTTTGCCAAAATCACCACGCTTGGCAGGCGGGTTGGCGATCGCAGTATGGTGGTAAAATGCATAGAGAACGCTGCTGCCCATTCTCTATTCAGTCCCTTAGTCGCCTCAAACGACACTCACGGGAGGAAATGGGATAGTGCTATTCTTTTTGTCTGGCATCACACGAAACTTGTCAGTAACGAACGAATATAAAACAAATATTACCATTTTTTCATCAAAGAAAAACGATGAAAACATCAATATTACATCGAGCACTTAAAAGATTAGTTGCATTCACAATCGTCTTACATAAAAGTGTCTACAATGCAGCTTAAGACATCCGCGTCTAAATTCACTTAATGATATTCCATGAAATAGCTGGCATGTGTTGCAGTATTCATGACGTACCGCGGAGTCGCACGCGCACGGTCAGGTCAAACAGCACGAGCGCACTATGTATGTGTGCACGTAGATCTTGGGTGATTGCTATCTCCTTTACATAATCATGGCACTTAAATTACAGTTACGGACATAAAATCATGGGTATTACCACTAACGGGTAAGGGATAAGAAAAATATTTATGTTTTGTGTGTTTAAACATCAAAGGACACGTGTCCAAAAATATATTTTTTTTCAAATTTTGCACGTGTTTTTCCACCATACGATTTGTTTGACATAATGAAATAATCATAATATTTTTATTTCACAGAAACTTACATGGGCACTTATGAAACGTATAGGTGCACGGTTCCAATTTGTTTATTCCTATTGAGAATAGCCAGCAAGAAACTCCACGGTTAATCTTTTAAAAACAATTGGTTTTTACAATGGTTTCAAATTACAGTGTTAATAGGTATGGGAGGACGATGTAGACCTGGCAACAAGTACCATGTACTGAATAAAATAGTTTCACATTGCTCACCAATGGTTTTCTTTCTAATCCTGAATTCCATAACTTTTCTTGACGCCTTCATGAATAAAGATGCAATTCTATAAAATGCTACAATCATTAATCTACTGGCTCGCAAGCTATCCTACCTTTTTCTTAACAGCTTTGTACTCCATAACTCTCCTTATATGAGTTATGAGCTTATGCTATTCCATGAAATAAGGCTCGCTTTTCTGTTTATGGCGGCGTAGTGTCATGCGCGGCGCTTGCGCACACGCGCGTCGCCGGTCGCAGGGTCGCACGCGAACAATGTCACGAGTCACGAGTACACACGCGACCCGCGCGTTGTATGGGTTAACTTTTAGCATTGTTACCGTACTTATGTCGCATAGTGCACATTCTGGTACTAGAAAAGTTGAGTTTCAGAATTGTTGATGTTACTTATTCGTATTTGGTACTTATGGCACATCTGGTTCGCGATTTGGAGGGTTTTTTTATTTTAGCTAATTGTTTTTTTAACAACGTTATGCTTATTACGATCGCTAAAATTCGTTACGAGAAGCGTTCCAATTTAGAGGTTAACAAAAACGATCGTTACAGCCTTATTGAAACTAAGTAGGTAATTGTTTTTTAACAACATATTTGTTTTAATCGCCAAGATTCGTTACGAGAAGCGTTCCAATGTAGATGATTACGAAAACTATCGTTACAGCCTTATTTTAGCTAAGTAATTGTTTTTTTAACCACATACTTGTTTTGACTGCAAAAATTCGTTACGAGAAGCGTTCCAATTTAGAGGTTTACGAAAACTGTCGTTATAGCCTGTCATTTCTAAACAGACTTGTTTCCGTATAACAATAGAATTCGTTGTGGAGGAAGTGATAAATCACCCGTATAGTCTAGTTACATAAATCACCAAATAGAGATAAGTAAACTAGGACTTATCTCGTGACAATCTATCGTTCCGTTTGCATTTACGTCCAAGAATATGTATTTTTACTTTTCTGAAATACTTCATTACAGACCAGCACTCAGAACCATTGTCATTAAAAAATAACCTTCACAGAACCGCCAGTTAAAGTCCCCAGTGTCTCTAGTTATGGCCTTCCGTGTTTAAAAACGGGTCTTGTTAAACCTGCCAATTTGTTTAAGGAAGCCGTGGTCAGTTGAAACGAACAGCACAAGAAATGTGCCCATAAAAGGAGAAACTGGTGCTCTCAGATAACCATGGCAACAAAACACGAGAAAGTTGGGAACAACGACATTCTAGCACTGGACTACATAAGCTAACAACGATTGCCATGCCACTATACTTGCTACTATACTGGCTACTGGGATTTCTCCTCCGCCCACACTTGACAAGCCTCTAAATTTGCACAATCACCTCGATTAATTATTGTTTGAAATGCTGACAGGTAGCCTGATAATCTAGACTGGGACAACACGGCTCCTTGTTGCGCAACCTGATCACCTTTCTGTGCGTTCTGATCGATATATTGCATATCATTTGAGTTCTCATGTCCTTTCACTTTCATGCGTGTCTCTATGATAAGTTGTCCAATCAAGTGACGGTTTGAAGTATTGATCGCCTAATGTGAGCACACTTTATCAAAATCGCTCTTGACTTTCTTTGCAGTCTGTTACTTACCCATTATATTTTCGCTTAAAAGTCAGTCTAGACCAGTGAACTTTTAATGAAAGAGTGGCATTTCCTCCACTTTCATTGCTTTAAAGTCTTCAAATAGCATTTTGCAATTGGAACGTGCTGTGCGGGCACTTTATTTCATTGGCACGAGTGTCCGGAGTCGAATCACGCGCAGCGGGCGGGGAGGCGCGCGGGGGGCGCGTCTGGCTCGAGCCCGACCGTGGGAACGATCTGCCTTTAACGTGTCGCACGTGCTCGAGACGCTACTACCGCAGCCGCGAGAAGAAACGAGACGCACAGCGCACCGCCTACGAACAAGACAAGGACGCTGCAAGAATCTACATTCAAATGAAAGCAAAAAAAATAATACGACAATAACATAACGAGAACCAACAATAATTTGTGAGCGTTCGAAATTCAAAGCGTGAAAGGGACAGAGGCGAGTATTATTTATTCGAAAGTAAGAACAAAATTGTAATGGAGACGTTGATTTATCTGCGAGGTGTTGCCGGCCAGACTCGTCGCTACTGTATTTAAGAGCCGTTTGTTATTTTGCAATTGCGGCCGACTCGAGAGCCATGATTACAATGAAATAAATTGGTGGCGAGTCCTTTATTAGCTGTCTGTTAGTGTGATAACTTGCGGCTATTTTAAAACGGTCGTTACAGAGAATTATTGAATAATAACAGCCTTTTTTGCTTGATTTAACATGACGTAAACAAGGAAGGCTATAAAAAATACCTCCTTGGTCGACCTTTGGCTTTGGCACGCCATGTGTTTTAGCATGTGGCGTGAATCTCAGCGAAAGGTATCGGCTAGCCGAGGTCGGGTTACAGGCCAAACGGCCACATTTGGCGGCCACACTGGCTCTGGGGTTGGCCAAATGCTGTAAAAACCCAGTCATTGAGGTTCGACGTTCATTGAGCCATAAAGCCGCTCCGGGAAATCGTGACCTTACGAGATTTATGCGTAGTCTAAGAAAACATAATATGCCATGGCATGCCATAAAGATAAAATCAGGCAGGCCGACGTAATATAAAGAAAACTAACTTCTAATAACTAATATGGCAACTTCATAACCAGTCTTAATAAAATAATATTTATAATATTTCTGTAAGTAGATCTTTTAAGACGCTTTTGCACCTACAAACTTTTACATCTAAGGCGGCGAATGCACCATAAATTGCGTAACACACTATCAATTAGAATCTGAATTATTTGCTAGTAAATTGTTTAATAATATGTTTAAACAAATTGTCTGCTCAACAACGTGTAGTTGTAGACTGTTACACCATTAGGGTGCTGGTAGCAGAATCACAACCACAAATGAAAAACTAAACGAACATTCTAAATTCAAACGCAAACCAAAGCGTGCTAAAAACAAAACCACCCTCGAAGTAAACAAAGTATAAAGTGACGTAACATAAGAAGATAGTTTTTTTTTTATTCACTGAAACTCGAGCGCCTCATCCGGCTGCCAACCAGATTTAATAGACTGACCTACACGGTTGACAATCCCTGCCGTACAAAAACTGACCACACCTCGCCCATGCGACAACAAACCATGGCAGAATCAAAATAGAGCTGAAATTTGAACGGTTTCTGAGGAGAGTATTACCAGAGATGAAGGATGAGCAATTTTTATTGTTAATTCAGCTATAACATTCAATGGTTTGAACGTAACTAAATTGCGAACATCCGGGGTGCCTATTGATGCACCAGCCATTTTGTATACTATCATCTATTGGAGAAGATGAACAGCATAACAAGAAAATTACATCGTCTTTTGTTAAGGAAGTACGGAGATGTAGTTTGGAGTAATAAGTAACATGATATTTTGATGCATTGTCAACATTTTTTTGCTTGAAGTTCGTAGCTGTCTTGTTTAATAACTGTCAATTGAACTGGTTAACACAAGATAGTGACCGCTAACTTTATACAGAGTAGTCCGATATTGATAATTCTTTATTCATTGTATAGGGTATACCTTGCCAAGTATTATAAGTATATTAAAGCCACAAAAAATTATAAAATAAAAACTTTTTACCAAAAAATTTAACTGCCGAAAAAACTGAAAAGCAAAAAATAATAAACCTTAAAATTATGAGTCGGCGCTGGAAAATCAATGAACAAAGATCACTCAAAGCGCTGACTCATAATTTTAAGGTTTATTATTTTTTGCTTTTCAGTTTTTTCGGCGGTTAAATTTTTTGGTAAAAAGTTTTTTAGTGGATGGTTAATATCTAAATTAATAAATGATTTCCTAAGAATTGTCATTTGAGACCATAGTGAAGAGGGGCTCATAGCTAAGTCATAAACTCATAACAGACGCAATGGTCAATCGATCGTTCATCTTAACATACCAAGACCTGTCACTGCCATTCGTGGATCGTTGTAACAACTGTCGTTACAGATCGTCCGACCTCTGAAAGTCTGTCAACCAGTCTTGCCAAGGAGAAAAATGTGTTATCCAGTTACTGTGTCCAGTCGTTTCACATAAAATATTGAATTTTTTAATGATTTCTTAATTTAAGTAAATATTCAGAGCACGTGTACTCGATAATGTGTAAGTTGTGGGTACCTGTAATTTAGTGTGTATTACAGGATAACATATTTATCATTAAAGTTTTATATTGTAAAAGGTAATTATAATATATCTCGTTGGTAATCCTTAAATTATAAATGTCTAGGTTTTTCCCATCACCACACCACCACAGTTTGGATTTTAACTATCAAATTGCCAAACCTCATTTTACGTTAAAATCACAAGCCAGCCACTCATGTGAATGTGGCTTTATTTAATACATCCTCTGAGGTTTTGAGACGTAAGCTTAAGAATCTGATTATATGTACGCAAAATCAATAACAAAACAACTTACTGGAACAAAACCAATAATTTACATCGCTCTTTTTCTTGGCATACTATAAAAGCTTATAAGAACATAAACCAGGCATTTCGTGGGACACATGTGGGGCACCCTCAGCTCTGATAATAACCACTCAGCGGGAACCCAGTACAGTTACCCACATGACTTAATTTTAATTTAAAACCCACTTCACCAGAAACCTGGTTCATTTTACGGCTTAAAATACCAAAACTGTACCAAAGATTTGGTCCGCTTTATCCAAAAGAGTACAATTCAGAATTTAATTTGACCAATCATGTTGTTATTATGCCATAATGCACCATCCAACCCTCTCGTGCATTACCATTGGGTCCAAATTAAGCGATCATAACATTAATGGTATAAAGAGCTTTCACTGCCGCGGGCTCGAAGGTAAATGTTATTAAAAAGTCGTTAATTTCCATCATATTATATTTTAAGATTTTTTCCTGTGTTTCGTTACTTTTAAGCTGTAGTAGGTATATGCTACGGCAAATGGATTAAGTTTTTTGCAATTCTGTGAGCAGTTTGAAGAGACATGCGTAGAGCACAAAAACACGAAATTTTCATAAATCCCGTCACACATAACATCCGTGTTTACTAAAAAATAATCAACATATAAATAAGTGAATTAACATAATTTAATAACCAATCAATTAACGTTAATTTGCAAGTCAAATGATCAGCATATCTGTATCTAAATCTGCTATAATTGCGTCGTAGAGTAATAAAGCGTAGCGCGTAGCTTTACAATCGGTTACCGCAAAAATGAGGCTACGAACATTAGTTGCGTCCCAATATTGCGCTTTTTTTTTCCACTGCTACGGTGCTACGCGCGCAACGCTACTACGATATCTATCCCTCGTGCCGTCTTGCTCCAGCGCACCGTCGTAGGCGCAATGACGCACGTGCAGTGCACGCGAGTCGTAGCTCTCGCTCACTCCCGCACACTTCCTGCGCGCGCCTCCAGCCTGAGCTCGACTGTGGGAAAAGACGGCAGGTGTTATGCGGGATCGTGAACAACCACGCATTACCATTCACATTATTCAACAAACAATAATAATAATAAGAAGCCGTGGAACGAGTGGCGAGCACGCGCAACGTCCTCGCCGCGCCTCACATATTAATGGGTGACGCATGTGTGCGTGTGCGTCACCTTACGTAGTGTGAGTATCTTAAGACGATAGTTGTTAGTGGACGTACGTTTTTTTTACGGACGCTTCATGTGGGCGGGCGCACGTCACGGATTTAACTTTGGATTAAGTTTCGTTAATTGTTTTGGGATACGTTTTATATGTTCTCACTAATTGATTTTTATGTGGTCAACCATGTAGGTATCTGATCTTCGAATAGTTTGACGCACTATGTTGTTAAGACGTATTATGCAGTATAGTGCTAATTGAAACTTCTGGTACTAATTTAATTAATAGTACACCCATGTATTTATTGTTGCAGTTAGAAATACTTCAGAAATTTACTTGAATACCACTTCTTCAGTGTCTCAGAATTGATATGCCTGAAACAAGTATTCAAACCAAACCCACTACTCACTTAATTACCAAATACGCAAAATAAATCCGGGGAACTGAAACATAATTGATACTACCCTCCTTTTAGGGTAGTCAGGTAAAACGACAAACAGTATCAATTATCTCCCAATAACAGAATCATCTTCGTTATATTATAAGTAATTTAAATTCATTCATGTATCGAGTCTACGTAATTGCGTTGCGCTTGCGCATGTCCGCGTGAACGCCTCAACGGTTACTAGCGCAGTCTGAATAGCACCGTCCATTCATGCGCATGCGCAATACACACGTTACCTATTTGGTAAGATCTTGATAGGTAAATTGCTCAATTAATGTACTTATAAGGTTTTGAACGAAATAAAATTAAGTCGAACTTTTTAATCTTGAGTAGTCAGTTGTTATTTTGTGTTGGAGACGTATTTGGTATTTTCTTCCCAGTGTTTATTACCCAGTAACTGGGTTGTGGAGGTCAGATAAGCAGTCGTTCTGTGTAAAATACTGGTACTCAGCTGCATCCGGTTAGACTGGAAGCCGACCCCAAGATAGTTGAGAAAAGGCTAGGCAGATGATGATGACGTATTCGGTGTTTTAGTCTTTTTACTGACTTTTAATGGTAGGGTAGTTGAATTTTAATGCTTCTGAGATACTTAATAATATGTTCGGCGAATATTTTGTACGAAATAATTATAGTTTTAATGTCCATGACATTGTTGATGAAGAAAAATGGAGAATGTTACTGAACTTTTTCGTTTTTTAAAGCTATTCATATTACCCATATAGGAATTTTTGCTTTAATTCAATTCATGTAGGGTTAATTACTATAATCCATTAAAAATCTTCTTAATCTCTTTTAGATCACAAGAATGGTGCACTTCAAGTTTTAAAAACATGCATTTTATTAAAACATTCATCACTGTCGCACTTAATTGAATTTTTACCAGATCTGTGACATTTAATTTTAATGAAATATTCAATTTTCGCGCAGTCTGCTCTCATAAGCAATTAACGACTTCAAATTAGTTATTGACTTTCAATCTTTGAGTACCAAGACTAATTAATTGGCAACACTTTAAAAAATTTATGAGTTCTTTATTGTTCAGGGAATAAAGATGATTTTTGAAGACATGTTTATGTTAAAATGTAGTAATTAAGAACATAAAAATTCTTTTGGATGTCGGCACAGGCGCGGGTCGTGACAAGAAATAAGGCTAAGATCACACGATCAGTCATGCGTCGACAGCTTCACGTAATTGAATATTTAATTCGCTGTGTATGAGACTTATTTAATAGCACGTTCAACTGTAAAATATTTATTGAATAATGAAATATTTTATCTTAGAATATTATGTCTTAGAATAATCATATTCTTAACAAAATAATGTTATTAAATCTTCATCTGTCTAGCTTTTTCCTAACGATTTTGGGGTTGGCTTCCATTCAAACCAGATGAAACTGAATACCAGTATTTTACTTGGAGCAACTGCCTATCTGACTTCCACAACCCAGTTACTGGGTAATACGACACCTCTTGCTAAGATTGGTTGTCAGACTTTCGGGCTTCTGATGACCTGGACCGACTGTCAAAGATCTACAAATGACAGCCGGGACTTACGACTTAACGTACTTTCCGAGGCACGGAGGAGTCTTGGTATGTAAAGATGGTCACCCATCCACGAATCAACCGCGGCAATCGTAGCTTAACCTGATGTATCGATCCATGCGGCTGTGATTACTTAGCCACATTAATCTTTGTTGTAAACCAACTGTTATTTTCTTGTCTTTCGGTCAAAATTTCCTTTTTTCTCAGTATCCCTTGCAAGGAAGTCCTTTATCAATTTAAGGCATAAAAGTAACCGACTCTCTTTAATTAACTCCATGTCTATAGGATGTCCGGCCCCACTTAAAAGGGCGTTAAAGTACAATTGCGCACAATTTGTTTACACAGAAGCTTGTATGATTCATGCAAGCTTCTGTGTAAACAACATTAGTACATTCATGGTACCATGCTGATAGTCCCAAATGGAATAAACTAACTTGTTAAGTTTTTTTTCTTATACATCAAAGGAATGTCCGTTGTGATGGGCATTGACACATTGATCAATATGGCGGTGGACCATGATTTTGATTAAGTTTGGATATATATTCCGTCAATGAAATACAAAAACTCGGAAGTTAATAAACTTAGTGTTGATATCAAACTATGAGTAATGTTGCAGCCAATAATGGCGCTCTCATCTTCTGATGACATGAAAAGATTTTAACCATTTCAAATGACTGCAAAATTTGACACGTAAACACGAGGAACCTAGGAAAATTCACACTCCTCAATATGGCAGCGCAAAGAAACCACACCTTAACCAGACACATTGGCTTATTAGTCGATTCGCACGAATGTATTCGCCCGAAACAGGCGAATTCCAGAAATACGTATGCAATTAGCACGTTTTTATTTTATGTAAGAACGTAACTGTAATTTTACCTTAACTCTTCGTTGTTTTCTTAACGTACTATTCAATATGTGCAATAGCCTACAACGTATTTGTAGAATTCTGGATTTGCATACAGATAAATTAACTTCATGCGAGTCGCCTATAGAAAATAATACATTAATTCAAACTGTCGATTCGCCTGGCAAGTAAATTCGTGCGAATCACCTAATAAGCCGTCACATTAAAACAAGACCGTAATAAGTTCGGCGACGCGTTGATGAATGACGGGCGACCGATATCATCTCTTGATTATGTTGTAATTAACAAGAAACGGTGAAAATAACGTTTCAATTTAACTTTACGTTCACGATTTGATCACATAAATCTTGTTGAATGTGATAAATACGTCGGTAATGTAAAGATGTAGGAACTCATTTATTTTTTGAGCAATTTAATTATTGGATAATATCGTCGCTTATCTTTCTAACAGACGTATCTGTATTTTGGTCAAAAATGAGTTATTCATACTAGTTAAAACAATTTAGAAGACGAAACGATCGGTCTAATATACGTATCTGTATCTTCAAGCGTTACCGTTTTATTTTGATCAGTCGCTTATTATCAGAGTTACAATTCAACAAACATAGTGCGAAACCGCAAAAAGCTTGTACTGAAAAAAATCACCTCAAAGTTAGTTCCGTCAGTTAGTAAGATAAGCGACGATATGGTTAGGTCTTTTTAGTGGGGGTTTTAATTTAAATCCGGCAGTAAACTGCAAATGCAGTCAGTAAACAGTACCTAAAATAGCATACATCATCGAACCAGCTCTACGTAGAGGTGTACCTACAGTAGACCCACATACCACAGTCATGTTTAAGACCCACGCAATACAGAGCGAGCCTATTGCCATCAACGGGGCACGAGTCTAAACTCCGGGCTGCTATTGAGAAACGTCTAATGATACCCCATAACATCAACCAATAGTCCCCTACAACCCAGTAGAACCATAAGTTTTTAATCACTGCATAGTATAAAACAAAGTCGCTTCCCTCTGTCTGTCCTTATGTATTCTTAGATCTTTAACCTCGTAAGGCCCAACGTACAACGTATTGAACAAATTGACATGCATCATTCCGGCCCAGACTTAAAAACAAAATCTCCTAAACGCCCAATTTACTTTTAAATAAACACGTAATATCAACTTAAAAGTAGTTGTATTTAATTCCTTTCTAACTGATAGTACCGAGAAAAATATTTTTTTCTTAAAGAAAACTATTTGAATGTGCTTGGGCCGGAATCACGTTAGACGATATTATTCATTGTATTGTACATCGGGTGTTTTAGCTCATCATGGGAAACTTAGCTTGGGCCTTACGAGGTTAAATCTACGCAACAGATTTCAATGCGGTTTTTTTTAATAGATAGAGTGATTCAAGAGGAAGGTTTATACGTATAATACGGGCGAAGCCGCTGGAAAAACCTAGTTAAATTAAAAAACAAAAGAAAATATGCGTTGATATGAAAACTTTTTTCTTTTTTTTGTCGATTTATTCACGAATTTTGTATTTGATATGCTTCCATAGGCTTATCTATGAAGATGTCAAGCAATGATGATGACCACGTAATAATGTCACCGATCCCAGCGGCAATTGGCTTTTATTTTAACAGTTCAACAACGTTCATTGCGTGATTAACGTTGTTGAGCAGGCAAATTGTTCTAACAGAAGAAGCTCTGGATTATCAATATACTTCAAAATGATTCAAATTCGGATTGATAATGTGTTACAGAATTAGGGTGTTGGAGTAACACTTATTTATCCAGCCTTAGTTCCAAATGCCTAACGACAACCCCCTTAGGGGTTGGTCAAGGCTCTTGGCCATGGACTGTAATATTTTTAATAGTTAATGAAACTGATACATAATGTTTTAATACCTAGTTATGTGCAGTTCGATACACTACTTTATCTACTCTCATACATTGGGATAAAACCTACATACTTAATAGAAAACCAAATTGAAAAAAGTAAGAAATATATTTGTAATGCTATAAAAACGATATGCACCGCTTAGGCGGTCTATTAGAATAAGAAAAATGATGCACTCCCTGGTGATATTAACTTCTTGGATTTGCCGTGCATTGTATTGGTAAAAAATTGTTTTATAACATTATTTTGTTTCAGAAAAGTGTTATAGATAATACGATTATAACTTTAAATTTCGATATAGTGTCTTATAAAATATATCAATATAAACTAGTTTTGAATTTTACATTTCGAATTTTACGATATGAGAAGAAATAAAATATTTTTTATCATTATTAAGTTATATACCTACCTCTACGCCAATAAAACCAAAACATCGACAAACTAAATGAATATAAAAGGAAATTATAGCATATAAACCATTGCATATTTTAATAAAATGTACCGTTACCCGCTTAGAAACATGTCTTACAACCTGCCATCAAAGGAATTATAAAATGCTATTAAACGTATGCTGAAATAATTTATACTCCTGTTACTTACTCGTAGCTTAGAACTTAGTAATTGCATTCATTTATCTGCACATACTTACATTTAGATAAGTAATTAATTTTCAGACTAATAAATCGTTGAATCGTCTTAAAACCAATTATAGCTTTTTTTATTTGTTTGTCTTTATATTCTTTCGATCCTAGGGGAAACACCTTTTTCTACTGAGTGGTTATTCAATATTTGTATCTTTTATTCGTTCTGTAATCCTAAATTCACTATAAACTACTTGATATAAAACGAAGTCCCCCGCCGCGTCTGTCTGTCAGTCAGAAACTCATAACGTTCTAAACTCAAAAACTGCCGAACAGATTTTCATACGGTTTTCAACAATAGACGGAGTTTTTATGAGGAAGGTATAAGTGTTAAAGTTAAGTTTAATTAATTCAATTGTTGTGTAAATTGGCTGAAATATGGCGATAAATGTTGAAGATGTCAGAAAAAGCATGCCAATTGGGAGCGTTACTGGCGTGCGCCGCGTAAAACAATGAATGATTTATGAAAACATTACGTTTCGGAATTAATACATTGTTTAGTGTTTACCTATGATTACACATATAATACTTTTAATTCCAGTAGTACGTTACCGTGGGCTAGTGGCGAGTAAATTGAAATTGAGAGGAAATAAGCTTTACTAAAAAAATATTTTTGAACTTTGGTAACATAACTTTAAAAAATCGCAATAGTACGTAAGAGCTCACCGAGTGACCGTAAGATTTAATACACCATTACAAAAACGCAGCCATAATTTAATAGAACACATATTATTAAGGTGATATCTCATTAAATTAATAAAGTGCTACAGAAAGCCTTCGGCGCGCGGCCTTAAATTACACGAACAGAATAAATGACGTCATTAAAGATCTCATTACCTTACCTGTTTCGTGTAACTATTAATTTTTCTATCCTCGAGCGGAAATGAGCGAAGCTGAGCGAGCAATCAAAGCGAATAGATTGGCGGCGGTAATAATTATCGTTTCGCAAATACTCGTTATTGACTCCATTGAGTCTTTGTAAGTGTCTATTATTTTTATGGTGCAATGTTGGAGTGTTGAATTTATAAATGATTTGATTGAATTGGTACTAGACCTTTACAGCTAAAGCCTTTTTCGATATTCGTAAAAATATTCTCTTAATATATTTTTTATATATTCTCATTCTCAATAAATTTTATCAAATACAAAAAGTAATACTTGCGAAAAATGAACTGTTAGATTTTTTGTCAGAATAGGTGAAAATGTAATTTGAGTATATAAAATTCAGATAGAGTTGCCTAACACTCTGAATCAGGAATTTCTGCCAGCGATAAATTACACATTTAATCTGCAACTACAACGATAAGCGAAACTTAACATTTTAATAAGCTCTTGTTTACGTGAGAGAGATTGTTCGGCGACACGCGGTACTCGGCGCGACGAATGCTGGCGACGACGGACGCGACGTTGGCGTCTCGTCTGCAGGAGCCTTAATCTGGTGCCTGCCCCTTGTGTCAACTGTCTTCAGACTTGTGACTTGAAGCAGGGTTGACTGACATGCCTTTAAAACAGCGATTTCTCCGCAAAGTCTACTGATACGTTTGGTAAGTGGTATGAAACCGATGATGTTTTTGCGATATCAATGTAGAAAACAGTTGAGTAAATAAATTGTAAAAGACTGTATCATGAAATAAAGAATTACCTACATCGTCCTTTATAACAATAATAATATTGTTGGTAAAGTCAAATTTAAATCCTTAGGGATTAAGTTAAAATGATCTTTATACGCCGTCAATAGTATTCACTGTATTAGCAGAGATGATATAGTACGCACGGCGACAAGTCAAGCTATACAGTATACATTCCAGTACAAGCTGACTGCTCACTGTATGAAAAATGTATACAATACGAGCTCAGCTAAAACTGGAAATGTATAGCTTGATGTGCAGCCATATTTAATATTCATACCACTTGTGTGCACACAATGGTGACCATGGATTGGTGTTATAGAAAACAAAACTTTTGTAAAATGGTCTCAATTTGTAGAGCGATTAGCATGAATTTAGCATGTACTCATCGTCTGCCTAATCCTTTCGTCACTACATATGTTAGGGTCGGTTTCCAGTCTAACAGTATGCACCTGAACACCAGCACTTTACACGGAACGACTACCTATCTGACATCCACAACCCAGTAACTGGGTAACACGGTACCTCTTCGTTAGACTGGTTTTCAGACTTTCAAATTTCTGAGGACCCGTAATGATTGTCAAAGATGTACGACAGACGGTTGTGGCTCTAACGTGTTTTCCGAGGTACGTAAGAGTCTTGGTATATATAAAGATGGATACCTACCCATAGACCAAGTGTAATGACTTAGCCCCCTAATTAAGCACATATTAATTTGCTGAATTCATCATCGATTCTACACCTATTTATATGTATTCTAAATTAGCTTTAATTTTTCCTAGATATAAAAATCTTCCTCATCTATGTTATTAGTCAATCTTTTTCTAGTTAGTACAATCTAGTTTCAATATTTTGAAACGATGAATTCTCTTTTCCTCATCGGGATTATACAGACGGATAGACATATAGCGTACTCTCATTTAGTGGAACTCGTAACGGAACCGATACCGATACCAGCAACTTGCTTAAGCGCCAGTCACTGCCAACTATAGCGGTTACTATCTGAAGGTGACAGGTTGCTAATCAACAACCTACAATTACATGCACCACAAGATATCCAGCTGGGCTGATTAGAAAACTTGAGCTGAGCTCGTGCTGAACTGGATAAGTAACTGTTCAAACGCAAGGCATTTATTTCAAACTAGCTTCTGCCTGCGACTTCATCCGCGTCAACCCCCTGACCCTTTTCTGTCGCATCGAATTGCCTGTCAGTTTTCGTTGCTGCTCCGCTCCTTTTGATCGTAGCGTGATGTCATATAGCCTATAACCTTCCTCAATAAATTGGCTACCCAACACAATAAGAATTTTTCAATTCGGACCAGTAAGTAGTTCCCGAGATTACCGCGTTCAACCAAACAAACAAACGAACAAACTCTTCAGCTTTATAATCTTTATATATATAATTCTACTGTACGTGTGTATGTCACTGAACTCCTCCTAAACGGCTGGACCAATATGAGTGATTTTTTTTTTACGCGTTTGTGTGGCACCCTGGATGGTTTAGATTCACAAATTAGCCCGACAGATGGCGCTGCTATCGAGTTCTAAGAAACAGGACAACGTCTGTACGGTCAGCTAGTATTAGTATAGATAACCAACCACAGGCACTTTTCAATTGTCAAAGGTTCGTCAGAAAGATGAAGCTTCCCATTCTAGTAAGAATCTATGGAGAAGAACGGGCTAGATAAGACGTATGATAGACTGAATTTTAATCATCAAAATCATCAATATAACCCCCTTTTTTGTGGAAGGGAATTCACCAAATGAAGTCCGCTCTGGGTGGAGCGGAATAGCGTCTCAGACTTTTACTGTGTTCCTTGAGTTGCCTGTATGCCAGGTCCACGGTAACTCTATCGAACATATCTCGCGACCCTGGCAGGGTCATTACAACCCCTAAGTTCGTAAACCCTAATGATTCATACGAAATAGTATAAACAAGTAGCAGTAGTAAATTGTTACTCTCAACCAAAGCACCTGCCATCTAATCTCTTCACCACCCTTGGTTGATTGGTATAGAATGCCTAAGGCATTAAGTCCGCCTTTGTACCTTTTTTGTGTGCGAGAAGTTTAAATAAATAAATAGTCATTCAATAGGGTCAACATGCACCCTGACCCTGAACTGCAGTTCAGGGTCAGGTTGCATGTTGACCTGCAAAACAAAACATTAAAAAAATCGAATTTCGGGTACTACCTTAGCGTATCCTTCTCAATTAATCGAGTTCCAGGATAATATACTCAGTCATGTTCAAGAACATTGCAAGGCATCTTGATTGGCTTGGTGACGTGACGTGAAGGCTGACCTTTACTTTGACTTAGAGTTAGTTAGTATGGCAATTACTATTGTCTCCTAGTCCATAGACACGCTACCATGGGACAGTGATTAGGTAACGGTTACGTGCTTGTGACTAAGTAATAACAGCGACACGGGTCGATCTATCAGGTTCATCTGCTGGTCTGTGGATGGGTGTCCGTGGATTGGTGACCATCTTTACATACCAAAATCTCTCCGTTTCTCAGAACGATCGTCAAGAAGTTGGTCAGCTGTCACTGTCATTCGTAGGTCTTAGACAGTCGTTACGGGTCGTCAGAAGCCCGAAAGCCTGACAAGCAGTTTGACAAAGGTATCGTATTAGCCAGTAACTGGGTTGTGGAGATCAGTTAGGCAGGTAAACAATCGCTCCGTGTGGAATACTGTATTCATCTACATCCGGTTTGACCGAAAGCTGACTCCAACATGGTTGAGAAAAGGCTGGCCGGGTTGGTCACAAGCAATATCTTGATTCTCCTTGTTCCTCCGCAGAATCATCACCAAATATATTATTTTATAACCTATTAAGTAATGGCTTTATCTAAAAGCAATAAAAATATGTACATCGTTCATTTGTAAAGATTTTTCCCCTCCCATATTTTATGTAATTGCTGATACTAGATCGAATCTTCTTCTTCAAGAATAGCGTGGAAAAATATCAAAGATCCTAGAACCCACATCTTTAAGTACGTAGGTACATAGAGCATATTAACAGCATGACGTCAAACTATTAATCGCACAAACCGCAGCACGAGGCGGAAAACCAGCGAATAAATACAAATACCTACAATAAAGGTTATATGCGAGAATGTCAAGATTTTCGTTAGAAAACCACAGATTTCTTGATGATTGTCTCGGAAGAAGTTTAGTGAGAAAAAGTGCCTCGGTAATGATGTGGTAATTCATTTTATTTAAGTTTGCTTAAATTAGATGTCAAGCGTACAGACCGAGTAAGAAACACCAGCCTGCTCCAGAACTCAAGAAGCGAATGTTGGAGAAAAAAAAGCCAGGCTGAAGTAAAAGTGGGCTGGAATCGTCGTGCGAATGCACGCGGAGAGATGGACAAAGATCGTCACTCACTGGGCTCCTGAAGAAGGAACCAAGATAGGCCACGGCGATGGTGGCTCGACGATCTGATAAGGTTTGCAGGGCCAACATGGTCAGAGAATACACAAGACTGAGAGGTTTGGAAGGAAAAATGGGAGGCCGGTGGCCAGCAGTGGAACACAGTTTAGGCAATAATAAATGCACACACACATTTTTTTTTTTTTGTATGGGAAGTGATCAAATGACTTCTCCCGTTCTGGGCGGAGCGGGAGGGCATGTCAGACTTTTACTGACTAAAACCCACCCGTGTTCCTTCAGTTGCCCATGTGCCAGGGTCACGGTATCTCTTTCGAACAATCTCGCGACCCTGGCAGGCATCGGTCATTTTTCTCGATCAATATTCGATGGCAATAGCCAGCAGTGGAACACAGTTTAGGCAATAATATATGCATACACACATCACCTTCCAATAAAATACTCATTTACATCAGCCACCTCACACTTCAAGTCCAGTTCAAAACCAGCTTCAGGCTCTAGTTGTCTGGCTTTTTGCTGAACTGGGCCTCTTAAGCGCTGCCGTGAGGCACACTTTCCTGCTAATTCCTTTCATCGCACTTTAACTTTTTATTTTTCATCTGGAGTATATTGCGTGCCTTTGAGTATGTGCTAATTTTTCTTTCTGTATGAGGTGTGGTTCCGTAGCGGCGGATTGGTAGAAACGGAAAGATATCAATACTGCCCTAGTGGACAGGGATTCTAACCCTGGATATGGCGTAGGAGGATTCCACTCAGCAAAGTTTTACATTAAGGTAAATCTATTAATTTCGGTCGTCATATTTGACACTCTTGTTTAACTATAAAGCATCGTATATGTACTTGGTAATAAAATCACATCATTAAGTCTTAGCAATACCTGGCCACCACTCCGCAGTGGCGGCCAAGTATTGCTAAGTGGCATTCATACCACTGGGCCTCCACTGCTTGCGAATTGACCACCACTGCACAGTGATGGCAATTTCTTTTATGTAAAAAAAAATCACCACCACTGCTTTCAGAACGGTGAAGGAAAACACCGTGAGGAGTCCCACATGTCCTAGAACCGAAAATTCGAAAACATGTGACATTCTACCAAGCCAAACTGGACCCGCGTGGTAGATATCGGCTCACTCCCTCTCAAAAGAGCGTCCCAGCAGTGGGAACATTAAAGACAGACTTGGCGTCCTTGGTTAAAAAAAAAACTTGTAAAAAAACGAATAAACCTAATCCTCTCATAATCTCTGAACAAAAAAAACAAAAACAGAAAAAGAATCCCACTGACCCAAAATCTCAATCATTCTATACCGGTTTCAACATTTAAATCATCTAACAACAAAACCCAACAAAAACGGTTCTAAAAAACCCCGATACCGGTACCGATGTACCGAACCCTAAATATGACCGGTAGTCATTAAAGAGATTACACAGATAGGTGTTTGGTTAGCCCGCGGGCGGTAGCGGACGGGCCCGTGATTGTACAGAATTAATACCGCATCGTAAATACGTCAGGCGATAACCGGTACCGGTACCAGCATCGATATTAATCGGAGATACGACCAAAGCGTCTTATTGTTTCGCGGAGTAATCGAAGTGTGAGAGAGTCTGTAATAATTGTATTAGGTACTAGACATTAAGATGGAAAGATTTTAAAATAATTGGAGCTCTAATTAAAAATCTCTAAAAGTAGGTAGGTATTTTCATAACAAAATCCTAATGGAAATACCCATAGATATCTAAGTTAGAATTTTCGTTACTACTAAGCAAGTATTGTAAACTGGCATAATATAATATTGCGACTATCATTCTGCCACATAATAAAAAGATGCAAAAGCAACAAATCAATCTAAGCAATAATGTTTTTAAATTTTTATTTAGAAAAACATAATTTTCTATACTTAACGATGGTATGTGATTCCATTTGACTTAAAGTTACCTACTGGTATTGCTTAATTTTTGCAAATCACTACATTTCAACTACACGGCATTTTTAAAGAATCCCGGCCGACGGTCGAACTTCAACTAAACGTGCCGCGAGTAATGTGTTCTCTTTTTGCGCATATTGCTGAGACACCGGCCCCGCCCCCTTTTCATATCTGCCTTTAGTTTCTGTTATCTGTGGAAATACCCGATAACACTAGCCACCTCGGACTTTGGAAGTTGACGGTGTGATACCCCGTCCCTCGGAAAGCACGTTAAGCTGTTGCTCCTGCACCTGATCTCGCCGGCCGAGTCGGAATTTCGTCCCATGTGACTATGAGAGTGAAGGAAGAGCGAGTGCTCCTGTGTCTGCGCACACACTTGTGCACTATAATATCTACCGCGGCGATGGCTAGTCTCCGTTAAGAATGGCCGGCATGGCCGAAAGACGGTCTGGAAAGTGGTTTGGTATTAATTAACGTGAGATTTGACTACTATGGTGACCGCGACCGCAACATAGTCCTCCTTAAATCACAACGTTTTTACTATTTATTAATTATCGCTTTATAGTTACCAGACATCTACAAAGAAACTTCAACAGAAGTATTAATTTATGAGATAATTGTAAGGAAAACCAAGCAACAAATACAGACAATAATTAAACCATAATTGTAATAAGGAATAAACAACTTTACAAAATTACACGGACGCGATAATATCAAATTAATCGTTAACTATGCTGAGTATTACTGTAGTACCGAAAACAAAAAACGATCTAGATAAGCGAGTACCAGAGACATAAAGTCGGATGTTATTAAGAGGTGTTATGTTCATTATTATGTAACAAATGCTTTGGCGGTAAAAGAGATTATTAAAACGCTTGACTTTTTTTTCTTTTTTTTTTTCTTCTTACTCATTTCGTTTTTGGTACCAACTGGTCAGATTTCAATGAGCCCGCATTCTGTGGAAGTCTGGTAAACAAATAATAGAAAAATAAATAAATACTTTACCTATAATTAAGGGTGTGTCTTTAAAAAACTTATTCCGAAATGTAAATATCGCGGTGATTTCAAAATTGGCACATAAAATCTCCGATTGAATGAATACTTCGCAAACTTAGCTGATATCTTTAGATGGAGTTCATAGTTAATAAGGCTTTAGCAATATTTGGTTTTAACTCCAAAGCTATATTTTGATACCCTCTTAATGAAGAAAACCCGTTTTATTTGTAATTACCATCAAATACTATAATAATAATAATATTTACTTAAATTAAAATAATTTTATTCAAATAATATTTAGAACTACAAGTAGGTACCGAAAATTCTTTCATTATATAAAAAGACATGTCTTTACGACCAGATTACTCGAACTCTATAAATTAACAATAATATATGTTCAATTTTATTTTAAACCACACTAAAAGCATCTAATAAGAGGCACATTAACGTTGTATCTGTCCACGATAATTACCTGTAGAGGAACCATAAAATTGCGGTGACACCACAAAGTGTCCGGTGTAAAGGCCGAAAGAGTATAAAACTAAAATCGACCGTAAAATTTAAACTAGACTGCACAGTAAAATGTTTCCTATTGAACAGGCTCTGCCAAGAGGCTCTCTGGAGGCCCTCGAGCGGCTCACATAAAGCCTTTTCAAGGATTTTATTATTTCTAGCGCGTCCTTCACTATTATAAGCATTAGACCCTAAACTACGGACCTTTGTCGGCAACTCGGCAACCAGCGCGTGCACGGTTTCGCGCACTAAACACGAAAAGGGGTTTTATCTTTCCCGGAATCCCGGTAACGTTTCGTCAAACCAAAAACATAAAAGCGCCTTCTCATTGATATATACACGTATCTTTGGACGAAGCTATTATTTTACGGTGAAATCTTTCAAAGTATTATGTTGAACAAAGCTCTAAAGAATACAACAAATCCTTCCACATCGAGTAAGCCCACAATTGTGAGTACAGTCGGAAATTATGCGCTCCCTTGAATTGTAATGCAAGCAATTATTGATTTCCAATAAATCCGGTAGTTTGTTTCCTTTCAAACTGTACAGAATAAAGGATAAGTTAATTTTACGCTGAAAATCTGTATGTTTATTATATTGTATTATACATAAAAGGCATAAAGGAATTACGGACAGAAAAATACATCTTGGTACATTGAATAAAAACTGTCCCTTCAAATGCATAGATCATCCGCCCACCGGTTATCGGGACTCTTGGTATCACGTCGAGAATCTCGAGAGGCGTTCCTATTTTCGGCATGTCATTAGCAGTCACATTCAAGTGTCCTGTCTTCTGACACTTGACGGTTTTAATACAAAAGCCAGACATTTCACGTCGTTTGTTCCGACACCTCCTGGCCTAATCTAGAGGGTGGTTAGAAAAAGTTGGCGCCGCATTGTGTTGTCGCGGCCCCCTGTGTGCAGTAACTGTCTCAAGTGTCCGTCCCTTTGTTTATTTCCAAAATGCACTTGCCTCTGTACCTGTTCTGCCATCCATTGTCAGAATTTTGTTTACTTCTGAAGAAAATTAGCCACGAACAAGTATAAGTTAGGATATTGTCTCGTTCGAGTGGTTTAAAGGCGCCGACGAGGATAATGTAAAGGTTTTGAAGACAGAAAGAGGCTTTTATTGCCCAATATAATTTTAAGGTTAAAGTACGGTTAGGTACCTACAATGACATAACAGGATTCAGTGTAGTCAAAACCTTTTATAAGGGCATCATTGAAAGTCAATTTATGTGTGAATGCAGAACAACATCGGGGATTCCAAAAATGCAAAAGGCACAAATTTCCGAAAACATGTTGTCAAGAATTTCGCTTCCATTGGCAACATCGTTTGCAGTGACGCCTCTCAACATCTCAGGACCGTTAATACCACACATCAACGTCTTGTGTTTGCATCTGCGCGGTTCTGCGCGGCAATCATTACGAACATTAAGCTCTTAAGCCCTATGGCTTCAAGTGGCAACTTGGCAAGTGAAAAAATCACAACTTATCGCTCTTGAACCGCAAAAAATGCGGTGCACATGTAACTCATTAGTTAGGGCCGACATGTCGGCTCAAATATTTGGCGATGGTTGCAAATCCCGGCGCCACCGACAAGCCACCGACACAAGAATTCCTTTTACGAATGCCGCCGCCGTTTTCAAGAAAGGCCAGCTAAAACAATATTTGCTGAGACGCTGCCTGAACACAAATGACCGTTGGATTAGGTATCGAAAAGTGCCCATGCGCACAATACTCAGAATGTTTACTTTCGAAGCAATTTTATGGTTTAATGTCAAGGTTTTTAACATTTTCACTACCACCATTAAATGTGCAGTTACAGTCACTTAGGCACTTAAGTTGTTTTTGTGAAATGTGCAGGTAGAAAAAAAAATCACACAAAAACCTAAAAAAAGAGAAGAAGGATATGTGTGATAGAGATGAATTCATGATATCAGAATCATCATCTCCCAAACTTTTTCTAAACTATGTTAGGGTCGGCTTCCAGTCTAACCGGATACAGTTGATTACAAGTATTTTACATGGAGCAACTGCCTATCTGACCTCCACAACCCAGTTACTGTACTGTCAGACAGTCAAGTTTCTGAAGACCCGTAACGATTGCCAATGATCCACGCATGACAACTGGGACCAACGCCTTTTTTTTTCTTTTTTTTCTGGATGGGAAATCATCAAATGACTTCTCCCGCTCTGGGCGGAGCGGGAGGGCGTGTTAGACTTTTACTGACTAAAACCCACCCGTGTTCCTTCAGTTGCCCATGTGCCAGGGTCACGGTATCTCTTTCGAACAATCTCGCGACCCTGGCAGGCATCGGTCCTAGCAGACCCCTTCAGTGCTGCTGACATCTCTTTGAGGCGCGCGTGGAACACTACGCGCCGTCGACCCGAGCCTGGTCCTTACCGGGCGGCGAGCTACCCATTGCTCGCCGCCCGCAAGCTCGCGCCTACGGTGGCCGGGAGTCCGCTACAGACTCCCGACGCCCAGAGCGTCTCCTACTGCGGTGGCTAGGGACGTGAGGGCGCAGAGACTGCCACTCCCTCACGCGCCCCGCCTCCTCCTTTGCGAGCATTACTGCTTCGCAGAAGGAGGTGACGGCTTCCCATGCCTTCTCACTCCGTACCATGGCTCGCACCAGGGTCGGACGCGAGAGGTCACCGCCGCCGATCGGACTAACGCCTTACCGTGCTTTCCGAGACATGGAGGGTTGTTCGTATATAAAGATCACCTATCCACGGACCTATCGGCCTAATCGATCGATCCGTACGGCTATTACTACTTAGCGACAAGCCCCTCATGACATCATAATACGCAGAACAAAACAAAAATAGATACGATCTGGCTGGAAACACTTAGCTATTTAAAAAAAAAACAAGTGATTGCACAACTTTGGTAATATATCTTTGCTAATTCGATAGCAATCAGGAAACAGTTTCTGATTGATACCGATAGCTTTATCCGGAACCGTCGCATGCGTCATATTTGTCAATACCAGTTAATCAATCAGTGCAGTGCTGTTAAGGTTAACTTGGTACAGACGCCAGCAAATCAAGCTACCCGAAACTATCAAATTTTCCAATCAATCTTGAAACTAATACTATAGCGATAAAGTTACCTATTAAAGAAATTTGACAGATTGTAGTAGCTTTATGTGATGGCGTCTGTTCACCGCGTTCAACATGTGGTCTTTACGTCAGTCTACCGATAAATAATAGGTATCTACCTTTTCAGAATTGTTGCTGGTAAGACAGGATTTTATGTTGTTCTTTTTTTTGCCTATACTGCCCCAATGCTGAGGAAGAAGTTGGCCTAGGAAGAAACTCCGAGACGTATGTACTAGACGGGTACCTCAATTGTTGGATCGGGGTTTTGGGAGGACCTCTGCACACTTTGATTTTAGTTTCTTTTATTTTCTTGACATGCAAGAAACTCCAATACCATTTTTTGGTCACACAAGATATTAGAAGAAGTTAGTCAAATTTTCCTGGCTATCCTAGGAGTCAAGATACGGCCGCAATAACAAAACACTCATCTCTTACAATACATACTTGACATTTACGTCTTTAAGGCGCAAAGGAGCTTCTTAAGAAGCAAGAAATCTTGAATTTAAGAGGATAGTTACAGAGAACAATGAGGTAAAGTGTTAGTGCTCCAAAGCTGAGCATTATGTCTCCTTATCACCTCCTAAAGTTGGTAAACAACATCCTCGAACCCATTGTTAGGAATAAAGAGCTTCCGATACTTCAAAGATGTAAATTACCTTTAATGAATAATAGTCATTCATGACAGTCAAACGAACAGGGAAGTCCCTAATTCACGACTGCCTCGTTGGTCTAGTAGTCGTAAGAACTACTGCCGAGCATGAAGTCCTGGGTTCGACTCAGTACCCGGGGCGGGTCTAAATTCAATTATCACTTTATTCATCATCATCATTTCAGCCGTAAGACGTCCACTGCTGGACTTAGGCCTCCCCCAATTTTGGGGGTTTTGCCATAATCGCCACGCTTGGCAGGCGGGTTGGCGATTGCAGTATGGTGGTAAAATGCATAGAGAACGCTGCTGCCCATTCTCTAGTAAGTCCCTTAGTCGCCTTTTACGACACCCACGGGAACAAATGGGGTGGTGTTATTCTTTACGTCCGGCACCACACGGTACATCCACCATCCCTTTATTACATGGGACTTAAACATAACTGGCTAAATATAGCTCTGCTATAGGTACATATCTGTTCAACCCTTCGAGGAAAGAAGGCGTGATGATATGTGTTTGTGACGTGTAATTTACACGAGTACCTACTTCATGACTGTTATATAAACTAAACAAGGAAAATCCCTAATCAAGAGCACTTCAGCCAAGTTAACATAACGCCACCATCGAAACAAGGACATCAACGATACTAATGAACATCACAATTATGACAACATCAACTTACAATTGAAATGTCAATGACGTTTGACACATGACACATGCACAAACGTCATAAATGAAAGGTACTATGACACAAGTGAGAAAGGATTTCGGCTGAATCAGAGGCACGTCACTAGTAGGACAGTGAGGTGGAAGTGATTAGGTCGCGTCATTCGACCACGGTCGATCTCGTCACCTCAATAACCGGTTTACGATTCACGCGAACATAAACATCAGATCCGTGATATAAACACGTAGAGCCGGTTCACGGGCTTGGGAATAAACCAGATTAGAATTTCGCGAAGTGACGCCAAGATGCGATAGTTACATCTCATTCCGGTGACGAATCGATTTATTTTTTAATCGGTATCGTCGTGAAAAAACCGGAAGGGAATGTCCGCAAGCTTGGTTATTCATTTCGCGAATATGTAATTATTTCTTATTAATCTTAGTTCTAGGAATTCAGTATCTAGTAGATTGATGGATTTTCGTGCAGTTCTTTTATGCATATCGTTAGGATCGAAACGAATACTGATTGTATAGCTACTCGTACTAACGCGGTATAAATATAAATTCGATGACATAATATAGTTCATTCAATAGAGAAGTGTGGAAGAAAAGACGCAGGCTCCGAATAAATTGGGATAAGGGCATTAGAATGATGAATGATGATAATAAAGTTTATTCAAAATAACTAATAATAGTTTCATCTTTAGTGAAACGATTAGCAGTTATTGATACGTAAAACCGCCATTCCAAAGTAAACAGAGAGCAAAGTAATCAGATCATGACATCCTAATAGAAAATTGTTGTAGTAAATTATTTTGAGGCGCAGTAGGTACTATATTTATATAACTAATAATTCGTAAGTTACTCAATATTGTGGAGAAAAATAGTTCTCGTAGCCGTAGCGATAGTCGTAGCCGCGTAGCAACCCCGTAGTCTTCCCGTAGTCCTCAGATTCGGAATTTTCTTTTCTCGTCTGCGACCTGTTTTCACAAGGCTACAACATTTTCTGGATATATTATATTTTTATCTCTTAGGATTCACACGAACATAATACAACTTTCATGTTTCTTAATGGGTTCCGAAAATCGCAAATATATCATAATTGTTTCATAACATAAATGAACTGTGCAAGTCGAAGTAGGATCTATATACTAATTACAGTACATAGTCACTACCGTATATTTAGTGAATTATACTACAAAACTAAGGATACGGATCGTAGCAGGTGGAGTTCCGTAGTTTCTGCCTATCTCTATAGCAGAAAGCATGAATTTATGTTTGTTATTCTAAAAACAGTTGTGATGCTTATTATTGGAAACTTTGTAATAAACTACAAATATAAGAACGTTCAAACATTCTACGATTTCCCCATGAAGAAACATTTTGTTTTAATATAAAACTATGTTTGGCAATAAACTGGGAATATACCAGATTTGGAAAGCATACCTCTATGATTAAGTAAAACATTATTTCTAATATAAAAGTAAGAAAACCCATGCTCGGCAGGATTATGGGGCGCCCGCTAATGGAAAGTCCAATTACCGAAATCCTTGTAAAAACCATTTTAGAAATCGGAAATTATTATTATTATTAGCCTTTATTCAACAATCTTACATAAATGTTTCTTACATGCTGAGTTACATTATTGGACACCAGTTTCGCGAAGATTGTGTTGCTTCCCAGCATAGGCCTCCCCTAAAGCTTGCCACAGAGTTCGACCACGTGTCTTCCTTCTCCACGTAATGCCAGCCATACTTTTAATGTCGTCCTCCCATCTACAAAGCTGTCTCCCTTTCTTTCTTTTATAGTGGCTTGGACACCAGTTGGGTACGTCCTTAGCCCATTTCTCCTTCTTGCTACTCATTATGTGGCCTGAGCACCTCCATTTTAGGTTCTTTATGCAGTATGCAGTGGTGGCCCAGTGGTACTGCAGTGGTGGCCCAGTGGTACTGGCCTCGACTTACGGGTTGTAGGTCGTGGGTTCCAACCCAGGCAGGTGCTTTACTTTGTGTTAATAATTTCATCACCACTGTTCTCAAAACGGTGAAGGAAAACATCGTGAGGAAACCGGCATGTCCTAGAACCAAAAATTTGAAGACATGTGACATCTACCAACCCGCACTGGGCCTACGTGGTAGATTACGGCCCACTCCCTCTCACCGAGAGGAGACCTGTGGCCCAGCAGTGGGAACAATTTAGGCTGAACATGTATGCAGTATGTCACACACGTAACTCCAGTTTGCTTGCGAATTGTTTGTAATTGTATTCTTTGTCTCAGTTGGATATTGAGCATACTCCTTTCCGTATTATGTTGGCAGGTCTCTAGTTTGCGTATGTTTCGTTCTGTTCTGAAATCGAAAATACTCTTTCACAAATCATGATACCTAGTATAGATAGATGCCTACTAAACTGGATTAATTATAACACACATAATATCGTCGTTGCGCTTACAAAAACCGGTATGTGAAGTTATCAAAAAATGGTTTTTGCCTGTATTGAAATAAGGATCAAAAACAGCAATCTTAAAACAGCACATAGCGGTTTTTGTAAGCGCAACGTCGATATATCTCACGTCTTCTTTACCCGAAGAGTTGGACCAAACTGTATCTTTAGTACCTACACCCACATGTCGTCAGATATTATTAAGCCCCATGTTATAGGGGGCGAGGTTTTTGCCATCAACCGGGCACAAATCATGACTCCGGGCTGCTACTGAGAAAGATATTCAGGACAGGAAAACTTTTATCGCAACCTGGGAATTGAACCCAGGACTTCGTTCTCAGCAGTAGCGCTTGCGGCTAGACCAACGAAGCAGTCAGCAAATTAATTATTTAGCTTATAACTTTCTTATCTCTTTTTTGAGGGCCGTTTATTTATACGCCCCGGCCCATATAAGTACGAATTTATAAAAAGTTACCAAAAAATTTACTGACATATCGATGGAAGTATCTATCTAAATCTAGATATGACTCAACTAATTTTTGCAGACTTACTGTTACAGGATAGGTAATAGGTAGAACGGGCTGGTGTCCGCAACTCCACGTCTGAGCGCGTATTTTGCGTACGGGTGGGAAATCGGTTATTCGATCCACCCCAGCTCCTCGAGAAAGGCCAGCAACGCCTTGACGTTGCTGATTATCTCACGTAGGGTACCTGGGTTACCGAAGTACTTGGCCCTGTATGTGGCGATCGCCGGGCAGTTTAGAAGCACGTGCACTGCTGTCTCGTCGTCCTCAATGCAGGCCCTGCACAGCGGACTGTCTGTAACTCCTATGACAAATAGATGTTTATTAAACGACCCATTAAACGATTTGTTTATTAAACGACCCATTAAACGACCAAAAAAATTTACTGACATATCGATGGAAGTATCTATCTAAATCTAGATATGACTCAACTAGTTTTTGCAGACTTACTGTTACAGGATTACCTAATAGAAAAGCACGCAGCAAGCAACACTAAGTGGTGAAGAATTGTCAATTGATGACGAAGATCGTCTGCATACTAATTAGTCGAAGTCGTATTGCTCCTCTACCGTCATCATATTATTTACATATACTTAATTTGTTTATTAAATTAAGTGATTCACGACGACCAACACTTCAGAATGCACGCGCATATAAAACCTAAATAAAATGATGATTCATGCTAACCACTTAAACGTACTTAGAGTTCATAAAAATAACGCGAATCAAGTAAAACTGTATGAAGTAGGTGTTTCCTCATGCGCGTGCGCAGCGCGGCAACGTTCAGTTCGGCACGTGCGATGTACCGTGTCATGCGCCTGCGTCATTCGTAGGGTTGTCAACTACTGTTGAGTCATTACGCGGTGCGCGCGCGCCTCGTGTTGTGTCTAGTCATGTTTAGGAATTAATTTTATTATGTTTGTGATCACATGGATGTGTTGGAGTTGTAAAGAAATCAATTGTGTCTGAACCATCTCATAGATAATATCAGCATTCTAGAACAATAGATAGTATCACTACAGGAGTGAAGTTAGGCGATTCTTCGGTGGTGGGAATATCGACGCGCAATCTTGGATTTCGTACATGATTTTGAAACCCCCTGCGTTGAAAGTTTTTAAAAATACATACCTATTTCATACATTTTGACGACGTAGATATTGCAGTTTTCTACGAAGCAGCAGATTCCTTTTTATAACCGACGAACTGAATGCATGGTTGCCGTTAGATCGCCAATAGCGGAACCCTTCAATACTGCTGACGTCTCTTTGAGGCGCGCATGGAACACTACGCGCCGTCGACACGGGCCTGGGCCTTACCGGGCGGCGAGCTACCCATTGCCCGCGGACCGCAAGCCCGCGCCTACGGTGGCTGGGAGTCCGCAATCGAGCCACGAGCCCCTTGGTTGTATCAATAAAAACGTACTTCGCAGAACCGCCAACCCTACACCTATCACAGTAACTTAGTGCAGAACGCGTGGCAACTACAGACGTCTGTCCTGGCACGTACGTTATGCTCAGCGACCAGTCTGACCACACATAACACGCAGTTTTGTTGTTTACAGGATAAACCTCCACTAAACGTACAGTGACTACGTGACTATTTCCGCGTCGTCACAACCTAAATAATTATACCGCACCAAGCTAATTTTACTTGCTTTTGCAATAACATAACGCTTTGTTTCCCCGAGGGGTTAGGCCGACGTGTATACATAGTAGGAATACCCATATTTCGCTACTTGTATTTATTTAATACCTATATATACCGTGTGGTGCCGGACGTAAAGAATAACACCACCCCATTTCTTCCCGTGGGTGTCGTAAAAGGCGACTAACTAGAGAATGGGCAGCAGCGTTCTCTATGCATTTTACCACCATACTGCGATCGCCAACCCGCCTGCCAAGCGTGGCGATTATGGCAAAGCCCCCTAAATTGGGGGAGGCCTAAGTCCAGCAGTGGACGTCTTACGGCTGCAACGTTGACGACGCATACCTATATCAGTCTATCATGTTCCCACTGCTGGGACACAGGCCTACTCTCTGTTAGAGGGTGTGGGCCGTAATCTTCCATGCAGGCCCAGTGCAGTTTGGTAGATGTCACAATATATCTTCGATTTGTTGGTTCTAGGACATTTTAGTTCCCTCACGATATTTTTCTACACCGTTTCGAGAGCAGTGGTGATTAAATAATTATGATAAAGTGAAGCTCCTGTCTCGATCCGAACCTAAGACCTACAACTCCTGCCGGGGTCGCGTGATTGTTCGAAAGAGATACCGTGACCCTGGCACATGGGCAACTGAAGGAACACGGGTGGGTTTTAGTCAATAAAAGTCTGACACGCCCTCCCGCTCCGCCCAGAGCGGGAAAAGTCATTTGATGATTTCCCATCCAGAAAAAAAAAAAGACCTACAACTCAGTAAGTCGCAGCCGTTACTACTGGACCACCACTGTTCTAACGTTTGGTTAAATGCTATGTTATATTTGGCGAGTCTATGGCTATTACCCGGGCATAAATCTAAACTCCGGGCTACTATTGAGAAATTAATTGGAAAACCCAAAAACACTACCCGACCTGGGGATCGAACCCAGGACTTCATGGTCAAATTCAAATTCAAACTTTATTGTGGATCATAGGTAGGTGCATAACACAGGTCTTAAATAATAATTAAATTAACATCGGCTACGTCCCGCCCTTAGGGCATACAATAATTTACATAACATTATAATTACAATTACATTATTATTATAAATTCAAAATGTCACATAAAAAAACTTTTTTGCAAAAAAAAACAACCGACTTCCTTAAAAACACTACAAAGTGAAAAATAACTTTAATTTCGGTAGTCGGTGTCTTATGATCTGTATTTATGGTTTTTTTGCCACCGACTTCCGAAATTAAAGTTATTTTTCACTTTGTAGTGTTTTTAAGGAAGTCGGTTGTTTTTTTTTGCAAAAAAGTTTTTATTTTTAAATTTTTAGTTGTGGTATTCACCCTGCACTAATTCCAAACAAACAATGCATATTTATGCGATAGCAGAAATCGCGGTTGATTTTCTGTCATTTTTTAAAGAGTTCCGGTGTCTGTCTCCCGAACTCATCATCAGATCTATATGAAAATTATATGGGACCATTTCGGAATAAACCCCTTTCGAACAAAAAAAGAATTTTGCAAATCCGTCTATATATGACGGAGTTATGGCCTCCTTTTTGAAGTCGGTTAAAAAAAAAAAGAAAAGAAAAAGATAAATGCAAAACGGAACGAATAAAGGTAAGTCACTGATGGTCAGCAGTAGCATAGAACACAAGACCAACGAAGCAGACGAACTTGTATTTTGTTCGCATTATTTCTGAGACAATGTTAAATGTAAATTAGTACCGATATTAGTGAAACTAACAGAGAAAACCAATTTCATTGCAATGTTTCTTTCGGTCGGTATCTTTGCTGAATTCCTGGCAAAATCTACAGCATGTTTTATTTGCTTTAATTTTTTTATTGTTTTTGTGTGCGTATTTCAATAAATCTATCTTTCCTAGTCTTTTTCCAACTATGTTGGAGTCGGTCTCCAGTCTCACCGGATGCAACTGATTACCAGTATTTTACATGGAGGGACTGTCTATCTTACCTGCACAAACTACTTACTGGGTAATACGATACTCCTTGATAAGACTTGTTGTCAGACTTTGGGGCTTCTGGCGACCCGTAACGATTGCAAAGATCTACTAATGAAAGCGTGACCCACCTTCCGAGGCACGGATGGATCTCGATATGTAACGGATGGCCACCCATCAAAGAACCGCCCGCGGCAACCGTAGCTTAACCTACGATCGATTCATGTAGCTGTTACTATTGACTGCCCTGTTAGTCTAGTGGTTAGTGAAAGACTGAGGTCGTGGGTACGATTCCCACCCAGGACAAATCTTTGTGTGATGAGCACAATAATTTGTTCTGTGTCTGGGTGTAATTTATCTATAATATGTATGTATTTAGAAATATATAAATATATTTATCACTTTTATCAGTAGTCTGGTTACCATAGTACAGGCTCTGCGTAGTTTGGGATCAGATAACAGTGTGTTGGTAGTCCTAAGATATTTATTTATTTTACTATTAAGACACGAGCCCCCATTTTGTGTGCGTTACTATGGCAAGACTATTTTTCTTATCAACATATCAATTACTTAAGATAGCGTGTCATAAACAGATCTAAATATAATTACTTGTACATGTGTACAGCTAGGCATGTTGATACGCTTCAAAGCACGTGTTTTACAGCGTGTGATTCCGATCAATCATGCGCGTGTGCCGGCAATGTGTATAGTACAGTGTACACTACACAATGCAGCCTTATCAGTTCTGTTGTTAACAATGCTTTGCTGTTGAGGTCATTCATATTCTCAATTTAGTGTCGTGTTAGTAGCACGCGAACGGTTGACCTTGTGATATGATTGTTATCGGTTACAACATCGTTAACATGATTGGCTGTAGGTAAATGTGTGTTTTTTTTAATTTATTGCTATCTCATCGGTGGGTAGAACGTAGGTGAGGAAAATTTTGATTAGATAGACATTAGATCGTTAAAAACTTATCCATGATAAGGATCTGGCAACAGTGAGGTAATCGAGAATTGTCCACGCATTAATTATATCATTTCTATATCCTTTAAGTTAATTGATTTAGACACTTGGGCACATATTTGTAGGTTGGTATACCTCTGCCAAGGCCCGCGAGATTTGTTCGTAAGAGACACCGTGGCCCAGGCAAATGGGCAACTGAAGGAACACGGATTGGTTTTAGTCAGTAAAAGTCTGACACATCCTCCCGCTCCGCCCAAGAGCGGGAGAAGTCATTTGATGACGTCCCACCCACAAAAAAAAAAGTTTGGTATATTAGGCAACTACGAGCCGGGCAGTTGTAGCGAGGTTCGAACCCAGGCATGCGCTATACTTTGTTTAAATAATTTCATCTCCACTACTTTTAAGATGGTGAAGGAAGACATCGTGAGGAGACGCTGATGTCCTAGAAACAAAAATTCACGAAGACATGTGACATCTACCAACCCGCACTAAGCTCGCGTGGTAGATTACGCTTAGCTTAAAGACGCCTGTGTCCCAGCAGTGGGCACGTTATAGGCTGAATAGATATGAATACCTAAGAAAATATATTAGTGTCAAAAAACTTTTTACCAAAAAATTTAACCGCCGAAAAAACTGAAAAGCAAAAAATAATAAACCTTAAAATTATGAGTCGGCGCTTTGAGTGATCTTTGTTCATTGATTTTTCAGCGCCGACTACAACCCTAGCCGAACAACACGATGCACCAATGCTGGGACACTTTGTCAGGTTGCTCGTGCGGCAGGTATGAATATAAATACTTTTATTATTCTAATTAATTAATACTAACCCTTAGTTGATAAGTTTTTACTAACCAGTGGACCAATGTTGTCAAATTAAATAAATAAATAATAATAATAATATACGCGTCGAATTGATAACCTCCTCCGTTTTTTTTTCGTCGGTTAAAAAACCTCGTTTATTATACCATGTCCAAATAGAGTCTTCTTGGATTTTCTTGTTTGTTTATTACGTCATAATTATGTGAATAAAGTGAGAGGCTGAATATTAATACCAGCCTTCTCTTAACGACATTGCCCCATCAGGTCATCGTTCTTTGCTTATGGGCTACCCCGACAGCTACTCTATGAGTCAGCGTTATGTAGGCTATAAAGTATAAAGGCCCGTGAGACAAGGCACGCAGGCGCGGCCTACATCAGTAAGCGCCTCGCGGAAAAACCGGCGCTAGCGCCGACAATGACATGTAGGACTGAAAAATATACGTGTGATGCAATGCACCTACGCTGTTGATATAGTTGGCTGTCATATACAAGGTTATCGGTAATATGTCGGTAATCTATTAAGGGGATGTAGGAGACGTCATTTGTAACCAATGCCCCCTTATGACCCCTATGACTATTCTATTCCATTCAAATTGCAACCATTTCCGAGTAAATCACATTTTATATTTTTTGGAATATATCTGCAGAATAAAACTTTGGAAATTTATATAAATAAAACGATTGCATGTTTTTTATTATTATTATCTGCTTGCATAATTATTAAACCATGAAATGACAATTACATTAAATCACTTTAAAACACAAATAGTTACAATTTTTACAATTGTGAGTTTTGTAATTTTTTAAACAATACATTGCGTAGATACCATTATCGAATCAAATTTAGGTTCTTATATATCCAACGAGATACGATAAGATGCTTTTGGTTACAAATGACCCTTGCTACATCCCCTTAATGCATTACTGACATAATAACCAATAACCCTGTATATTGATGGAGTAGATTGTCTTATGGTTACGAGTGTTTCGTTTATCTATTACTAAATAACTTTGAATCAAAATATCAATTAGAATTTTCTGGAAAAAAAACAAGGAAATTGACAAATACTCGAAACTAAAATAGAATAGTAGGTCACAACTGCAAGCCGCGTGGCACTAAAATAACAACCGCATTATGAGCCACTGTTATCGGATAGTTATATTTAAATAATTATAATTATCTATCAGCAATTACGTGCGCGTGCTTCCTAGCAAACAATAAACAAAGGCTTGTCGTATAAATAGGAAAATTCCTATTATTATAATCAAGTGCAAGATAATTGTGATACGAACATGACTCCAACCATTAACCTGAATCCACTATCTGTGTGACAACATTGCAAATAGATATTTAATGTCTTCGTCCATTAACAGTAATTAAGAAAAAGGAAAATTTAGCAAAAACCGCTTTTTCGTCGTTAATTATAAATATTCCTTTGACCTAAGTGGGGAAACAGGAAAATAATACATTCTTGATCCGTGAGTGTGTAAACGTGAGTTGGTTTGGAGAATTAGTTTGATGACAAATTGAGAAGGAATAGTCTACGAAGTGTTTAGGGAAGTCAGGAAAGTATTTGTCAGATTTGAATACTGAGAAAAATTTCTTTTGCGTGGGTAGTAGTCATCCTGCATAATGGTATGAGTTAAGTCACACCATAAGTGAGTAAACTGCAACTAAATAATTTCACTGGAAATATGGGATGACCTACGGTGAGATAGGTTGATGATATTTTCTTTTTGCAATTTGCTGGTCAGTGCCTGGTTGTCATCATCATCAACAGCCGAAAGACGTCCACTGCGTGAACATAGGCCAATCCCCGAATTTGAAAGGGTTTGCCATAATCGCCAAGCCTGGCAGGGTTGGAGGTCGCAGGATGGTCGTAAAATATATAGAGAACGCTGCCTGCTGCCCATTTTCTAGTAAGTGGCATCTTACGACACCCACGGGATGAAGGGACGTGCTGGCCAGAGGCCGGCTGGACTGTGTATGTACTAGGTTGTAATTGTTTTAAAAATGATTCGCGACTGTAACAAATATATATAGTTATAATCATTAAAATCATCAATTCAACCCTTTAAGTTCTAAAATTCCATTGAATGACTATTTCGTAAAAAGTCATTCCCATTGAATGAATTAAATGAACTTAGAGGGTTGTATTGATAATTTTAATGATTATATTTCTGTATAAACGTACATGTGACGGTCGCGAATCATATTTAAATCAATGTACAACCTGGCACTGACCTGCAAATCGCAATAAACGTAAACAAAATTGAAATCGCGAACATGACACAATATCCTTCATGCGTAACATGACCACCATAGAAAGAACTTTGTCTATTCTTGGTAGAATAGAGATAGAACTGTCATGCTACGCCAGCATAAAACGGTACAAATCTTTCTACAATCTTTAATTCTGTCTTTAATCTTTCTACAATCTGTAATTTTGTCTATTCTTCCGTCGACAAAACCCCTTTCTACGGTGTTCATGCTACGCGTGCTGGAGCTTATTATACCTCAGACACCTGTCAGCAGTGGTCTCGAACCTACCGATTTTTCGGTATTTCTACCGATATGGGCTCTGTTCTACCGAAGTACCGAAATATAACGAATATTCTACGATTTCACAGTACACATGGAAATTCTCTTTACCGATTTTGGGTACAAATATACCGTTTTAGCTGGCAATTCTACCGAGCTCGCTCTATGACGTTCGAGACCACTGCCTGTCAGGGTCGCGAGATTTGTTCGAAAGAGTTACCGTGGCCCTGGCACAGGCAACTGAAGATACACGAGTGGGTTTTAGTTAGTAAAAGGCTGACACACCCTTCCGCTCCACCGAGAGCGGGAGACGTCATTTGATGATTTCCTACCCACAAAAATAAAAATACGTTAGGACAGTAAAACTCTTTAGTAGGAAAAAAAATAAATAACAAATAAGGTTCGGTACTCGTAGTATAACTATGATAATGACATGCAACAACGCTGGATACATTTACAAAACCGCACGGGTTAGGTAATGTAAACCGCTGCCGAAACCGCATCGTTATCATCACACGATATTATGTTTATATTCTGTTAAACACATGATTTTTAGAAAATACGTGGTAAAAATGACCACTTCCATTTCCTTATTTTTAAGTAAAAACCCATAATCGTATATGGAGATTTTGTGGTAGTCCTGGCGGGGCAATTCTCGTGATTTGAAGAATATTTACAGTCTGATCTCAGTATCAATCCGTCAAAAATACGTCGCGTTTACGAAATGTATGGACATTTGTGACAAGTTTTGGAAATTTACCGTCGCTGATGTAACACTGCGACTAGATTTTGAACGATTTGATTACCAGAATTGGCCTTCTGATCAATTTCGAAAAATAATGTTTCCCTTATTCTCGGTTGCCATCAACTTGCAAGAGGCGTATGTATAGGAGTTGGGCCACTGTTAGCTACATATACGGTCAGTTGATTGGTGGTTTGCCAAATCTACTTTTGTTTGCCATTAAAATCCAGCCTATCTATAAAAGGGGCTTATTAGTCTATTCGCACGAATTTGTTCGCCCGAATCGGGCGAAATGACACTTTTAAATAATATACTATTTTTTGTAGGCGACTCTTTCGAAATTAATTTACTATAGGCGAATCGACAATTTCAGAATTACGTATTTGACAATAGACACGGTTTGAATGAAACGTTAAGGAAACAAGGAAAAGTTAAGGAAAAAGTACACTAACTTTATTACATAAAATACAAGACGTGCCATATGCCTTTTTTTTGGATGGGAAATCATCAAATGACTTCTCCCGATCTGGGCGGAGTGGGAGGGCGTGTCAGACTTTTACTGACTAAAACCCACCCGTGTTCCTTCAGTTGCCCATGTGCCAGAGTCACGGTATCTCTTTCGAACAATCTCGCGACCCTGGCAGGCATCTGTCCTAGCAGACCCCTACAGTGCTGCTGACATCTCTTTGAGGCGCGCGTGGATCACTACCGCGACTTAAAGTTGTAGGTCGTAGGGCCAAACTCAGACAGGCCCTTTACTCTGAGTAAATTATTTCATCACCACTGCTCTCAAAACGGTACACTGCTCTTAAAGGAAAACATGGCAAGAAAACTGACTTGTCCTAGAACCAAAACATCGAAGACATGTGACATCTACCAACCAGAACTGCGCCCGCGTGGTGGATTACGGCCCTCTCCCCAAAAAGAGGCCTGTGTCCCCGCTGTGGGAGTATTCATTCATTATGCCACATATAAATTAACTTCGTGTGAGTCGCCTATAGAAAATATTTTATTTAAAAGACAAAATTCACCCGGTCTGGTAATTTCGTGCCAATAATAAGCCATAAACAATGACGTAAAAGTACAACATGCGTGCAATATGTCACAAATGTTGCATACCATAGCATTTGTACTCATTCATTTATTTGTTTATCAGATAAAGTAGGTAAGTTTGTGTTTCCGGTGCAATGAATGACTCTGTAATGAAGTCACACTATCATCATTAAGTTAATCATTCTATTACAAGGCAGTAAAGATTATAATAATTAGACATACCTATTACTACGTCATTTACTTGGAAACGTTTGTACCTGATTATCTTCGTGAATTGCAAAAAGGTGAGAAAGAACTGGCGCATTATTTCAGACTACACTGACGCGTACGGTTCCGAATGACTCCGGACGTAAAAAATAGCACATCACATTGCTTCGGGCGACTAAGGGACTTATAAGAGAATGGGCAGCAGCGTTCTCTATGTATTTTACCACCATACTGTGATCGCCAACCCGCCTGCCAAGCGTGGCGATTATGGCAAACCCCCAAGATGCCCCAGGCCTATGTCTAGCAGTGGATGCTTTTCGGCTGAAATTATGATGATGACACTGACGCGTGAAAAATACAAAGGTACAATATCGTGGCGGGATTTTATCTCGCACTGAATTTTCAGCTCTCGGTGCTAAACCGAGCATCGAAAATCCAACAAAGTACATCCCAGCGGGTCGAAAAAACACAACTCTCGCTGCTTAGCGGTGAGTTCTAAGTCCAGTGCGCGAAAAAATCTTACTACAATATTTTTACGTATACACGGCGACAAATCAAGATCTGCATTTCCAGTATAAACTGATCTCACATTGTATAGGATTTCCGTATAATGAGAAGGCAGCGTAAACGTAGGCGTGTGTATATGTGAATGTCAACCTACCCTCAAACAAGATAATTTCTGAATAACTATGAACACAATTACATTATGCATTTATTCTATTGTTTCAATATGACTTGCCGTATGCGTCACCATGTGATAGTAAATAATGATCATATTACATAACTTTATATGCACACTAGCGCAGTAGCTACTTCGCAAGACATGACACATCGAACGTATGATTCTAGGGATTTACGTAAAATTCTGATGAAATCGAGAAACGCAGTGGTCAGGAAAAGTCTTGACTACTGAGCCAAGGAGTAATGGCCCCGACTTACGTGGTGACGACGTGGTTTCGTAGCCAGGCAGATACTTTACTTCATGCAATTTAAGTTATTACCTCTGCTCGGAATACGTATGGAGGAAAGACTCTCCTAGAAACTAAAATTTGAAGCCTTGTGACATCAATCAACGCGCACTGGTCCCTCGTGGTGTATTATGGCCACCCCCTCTCGCAGAAAGGCCTGGGGCCGTTTTAGGCTGATCGATATTAATATAAATTAGAGTCGCTTTTTATGTCTGTCTGTGGAACCGCTTCAATCAACAATCAATAAACTCACCCAGTAACAATCGACTGTTGGACATATTCATTTCCCAGGATGCACCACAATACCCTGCCCTCCGCCTTCCGCATGCAGTCTTTCCCAGCCACGTTTGTAGTTCGCGTGACCGCTTAGAGCTTCTAAACTGCCCAATGAATTTTGTTGCGACTTTGACCTTTATTATAGAGCATTTATTTCACAAAATATATGTGCTAGTTTATGCACAGAAATCTCGATATTTTGTCATATCATCATTGCAACCGTGCGAAGCAGTTTAGAATAAACCTATGACTCATCAAAGATACTGACTGCTAAAATTTAATAAAAAAACACTAATGAAATACTTACAAGTTCTGGGGCTCTTCCCAATGATCTAACCTTCCCCGAGGTGAGTCATCCATTGATTACTTCGTTTTATATTCAAGGATCGTCCTAATGTGACCTTGTGAGGAAATGTATGTATCATTGAATTTGGTATTTACATTTTAGAGAGAAGGTGAATCATCGCTCTCTTTATCTTGGTTTTTTTATTATTCTACTGCGTTACACATCACATCGACGAACCTGTAATTTGGTAGTTTCCGCTTATAGTAGATTTGACAAAGACCCGGAAGATTGATGGTGGAAAGACTAGTATTAATTGAAGAAGGTTTTTTTCATTAGACTACACTGTCCCACTGTTGAGCAAAGGCCTCCCCTAAATCCTTCCAGGCATTCTTTTCCAGACTCACCTCGATCCAATCTTTACATTACTCATCTAGGTCGTCTCGGCAACTCTTCCTAAGCCGGCTTCAGCGGCGCCCCCTTCATGCTCAAGCCACCGTATGGGTGATGCAATATTTAACTGAATTAATTTAAAAGACAATTTTGTGTTAATTTGGTTAGTGTCGTATTATTTATTTCCTGTATAGTAAGCCCCATATGGCCTAAACCCGAATACACAAGAGGACCATTTAAGTCGAAATAAAGTTACTAAAATGCAAACAATTTTTCTTCACCTTTTAAGGATGCAGAAGATATCTTCACTAAATATAACAAGCAATCAAATGAGCTGTGCCTCATATTTATATAGCCTTTTTATTTCCCAATTTAATACATAATATGGCATCAAAGTGTCGTTGCATAAATGATATGCAATTACCTGCATCCGGCCTCCTACGCTTGTTCCTTATATTACTGAACTAACGATTTGGTCCTGTTTCGCTTACTTGTGTGACTTGAGAAAACTTCTTGATTATATTTTTATAGTTCCGGGTGGTGCCAAACGTAAAGAATAGCACAATCCCAATTCTTCTCGAGGATGTCGTAAAAGGCGACTAAAGGAGTTACTAGAGAATGGGCAGCAGCGTTCTCTATGCAATTTACCACCATACTGCGATTGTCAACCCACCTGCCAAGCGTGGCGATTTTGGCAAAACCCCCCAAATTTTGGCGAAGCCTATGTCCAGCAGTGGACGTCATGGGCCTGAAATGATGATAATGAAGATGACATTATTATAGATTAGTTCAATATTAATTGAAGTTTAATTTAATTTAAACATTTATTTGGTTTTTCTATCTGGATTTTCTCAGTAGCAGCTCGGAGTCTGAATTTCTGCCCGGTTGAGGACAATACCCTCGCCCCCATGTAATAACATGGGACTAAAACATAACTGGCGGAATGTGGATGTACTATAGGTCAAACCCTTTGGGAAGGAAGGTGGTATGTTATGTTATATTAAGATTTTAAACACATAAACCTTCAGAAATAAATCCTATACCTGATGATAAAAACCGCATCAACATCCGTTGCGTAATTTAGAAGAACAACACGGACACACAGACAGACAGACACAAAAACAAATTCATGTATTGAAGTGCTAACGGACTTTGATGAAATCATTGTGGATGTTACCTAATTTCAGCCATCTCCTTTTTTGGCAACTAAGACATTTATTACGACAATATTGTGGATACTAAGAAGACGGAACTGGGAGCGAAATGTGATGCAAATTTTGTTACCGTAAAGGCGGAAACACACTTACGTGTCGTGGCGTGTCGTGACGCGCCAGAAGCATTCAGTTTCATACATTCGACAGAACGTGTTGCGACACGACACGACATGCAAATATGTCCCTAACCATATTAAATGTAAGAAATCGATATGCTTCTGGCGCGTCACGACACGCCACGACACGTTAGTATGTTTCTGCCTTAACATTGCGGTTTTCCCTAACTAGGTTGTGGAAACCTCCACACACATACACACACTACATAGTCGCTCCATGTAAAATCCTGGTTTTCAGTAGCATCCGGTTAAAGTGGAAGCCGAAACCAACATACCTGGGAATATTCTAGGCAGATGATTGTTGCGGTTTTCCCTACCAGAAGTCATTTTATGAAATTCTGTTGCTCTTTCTGGCTAATCGCTAGCGGCTTTCTAAATTGAGAATTTGAATTTGAGAACGCCTCGAGCTGTATTTAAGTATTAATTAAACACTTTTTCGTATCTAAATTAAGTTTTTTCAAACTCTAATCTAGGTTTGATTATTTAATCAAATTTGACACAAGTCGAGAATTTTTCACGATTTACAATTTTAAGGTGGGAAATTTCTATTTTACTCCCAAAAAAACTACCCTTATGCAAACATTGTTAGAAAACAAAACCCAATAAATTAATTAAATTACTGAAACAAAGTTCTAAAGTAAATGTTTCGGTCAATAACAAAGCATATTGAATCCGTACTTAAGTAAAAAAAAATCAGCAATGCTTCCCCTCTCCCCTTTTCTAATGCTGTTATCGGCATTTTTTTTGTCCGTCGGCATCCACCAAGGGCTCAATGCACCCACCGTTAGTACGTCAGGTAGCAGGCACGGATTGGGTGCCACACCATCATGCATACCTTTCAACAGGTTGAGAACTCAGTGTTTGTTTCAGTATAACGCCTTATCAGGCTGTAATCCACAGATTACGAAAGTGTTAATACTTTTGCCAGACAATAATAGATTAATTAGTGTGTGACCTATTCTACGTATTGTTTATCGGCCAGTGGTGCCGATTCCCTTATTCACAAACTAAACTAAATTTAAGTTCAGTGCATCTTTTTCTTTCTATTTCATTAAGAAAAGGACAGAAGATGAATTTTAGTTCAGTCCTGTCAAATTAATCAGCGCTTGACGTAAATTGACGTAATTTTAGTAGGCAAGTTTTTAATCACGTCTAAACTTGTATGGAGCGCTGATTAATTTGACAGGAATATACTAAAATTTATCTTCTGTCCTTTTCTTAATGAAATAGAAAGAAAAAGATGCACTGAACTTAAATTTAGTTTAGTTTGTGAATAAGGGAATCGGCACCAGTGTCTAGGTCATGGGAGACGAAGGTATATTAGTATAATTTTTATAGTTTAGTTATTAGTATAGTTACATTCTGGGTTTTGTGAGCATTTCAGATTCCACCTCCAAATCAGTTTATGTATTTACTAGCTTTTGCCAGCGGCTTCGCCCGCGTGGAGGTCGGAAAATATCCCGCGGGAACGTACTACCGGGATAAAAAGTAGCCTATGTCCTTTCTCAGGCTCCAAACTATCTGTGTAACAAATTTCATTTAAATCGGTTCAGTAGTTTTAGCAGGAAAGCGAGACAGACAGACAGATAGCCAGACAGAGTTACTTTTGCATTTATAATATTAGTGTGGATTTCTGGCAAACCTTCGTGTAGCTTGTTTTTTCGAAAACTGTTTACTTGAATTTTGGATCTGAATAAATGGCTCTTGTAATTAAAGTATGACTAATGGGGGTGCTTAGTCATAACTAACTAAGCTCGACCCACAATCTTGCCCTCAGTACCCCAAAACATGTAGCCAAAGTGACCTCTGAGCTGCCACCGATAACGCCGTGGAAGTGGCGAAGTTTTGGGACCACAAAATTTGATAGCTGCCGTATCAGCGACACGAAGAAGAAGAAGATTATTGTAACCAAACTTTCCACGTTTTAATGTAACTAGTAGTTAATATGTTTAATAATGGTCATGCTCATCACTATCATTCGGCCGTGGAGCGTGCCCGGCACAGTTCCCCAGGCGATTAGTACAAATTAACATTTTTCCGTCCACTTCACTAACTAGCGGAATATTTCGATATCGACCATCAACAAAAAGATACAACGCTTTCTTAATAACTTTTGTAATACAACATTAGCCACTAATGGCCACAAATTATTCAAGTACTTAGGAATCATTCCGAGTAAAAAATGAAATTAGATTGCATGAGTCATTTGCTAACGTTAAAACATATGATCTTATAAATAATTTCGCGGCCGTTACAGATAAAAACAAAACCCACGTAAGCAAGATAAGAGACGGTATCAATTGTTATGTAAATGATATCTTCAGAGGCATGATGTAGTTTATAAAATATGCAAATGTCATAACCTACACGTTCATATAGAGAGGAATACATAAACATTTGGAGTGTTGCAGTGGGTGTAGTTCGGAGAAAGCACGCACTCACGCGGCGCGATCGGCGATAATGAACGCGTGTCGATACCGGACGGCGGACGGTATCTCATCGGCGTCAGGCGTAGGCCGCACCGCCCACTCGCCAGCGCGCGCCGCTCTGACTAATACCCACCTACGTCCCGCGGAGCGCTACCGACCACCTCGCCGAGCGCCATGCGCCATGGCGCCACACCACACATCAATACCTACCAACACACATTACACATAAAACACGACACCCGTTGAGAAACCTTCTCAGTCTTCTACCTCCATGTCATTACCCAAGATACTCTCATTTAGGGCGATGTAGCGTATCGCGACTGTAATTCTGTCTGTCAATAATTATTACGGCGCGTAATCCGTGATTGATGAACGCCAACAGTAGCCGAGAGCCGATCAGAATATAATTGACGCGGCCATTGTGCGCCGCCGCCTGATTGATCGCTTTACACCGGCATTACGTTGCGACATTACGTGCATAAATCTGATCTTAATTAGACGCAGGTTTAATTAAATGTGTGCTGGTGAAATATAAGCTCTGTTTATGCAGCAATAACAGTTTGATTAATTGCTGATGCAACAAGCGGAGCGATTGGTGAGGTGACAAAATACTGTGCTACGCAGGGCCCGTAGCGGTAGCTACGCGCTACGAGACCTTTGGACAAATTACCGTTCTACAAGATTTGAAATGTTTTTGCAAAAGTCGAACCGTAAATATGTTTGTATTTAAAAACCTAATTGAAACTACTACTGCTATGAAGATTTGAAGAAATCATACTACGGACAGATCAACATCGTACCAAATACGTACAGCAGTTAATATCTGTATATGGTACTCCTAAATAGTGTGCTAACTTAGTCGGCAGCAGCTAGCATAGAATCTGTCCGCAACACCGGCAATTACCAGGGCCAGGCGTCGCGGCGTGCGCCCGCGCCGCCGATTGTTTACGGCGCGCACGCGCGGTGCGGCGCGTGTCCCCCCGCGCCCGCGCCCCGGCGGCAGCTGCTCCGCACAGGTGGCGCGTGTGGGAACTCGACGGCTTCGTGCGTTCCCACGATCGCGCGCCCTCCGCTCGCTATATAAGCCCCCACCCGGCGGACTTACCGCATTCCGCGTTCAACGCTCAGCGCAAACGCACACCTCCACTCGCTACACACAAATTTTCAACATGTCTTACGAGATCGCGTACTCGCTCGCAGACGACGGCCCGCAGCCAGTCTCGCGTACTTATCAATATCGCAAAGTGATGAAGCCGATGCTTGAGCGCAAAAGACGTGCTCGCATCAACCGCTGCCTCGACGAACTCAAGGAGTTGATGGTCAGCGCTCTTCAGTCTGAAGGAGAAAATGTTGCAAAATTGGAGAAAGCTGATATTTTGGAATTGACCGTTCGCCACCTCCACAAGCTCCGCCGCCAGCGCCGCCTGTCGCTGAACCCCACCGTGGATGCTGACCGCTTCCGTGCTGGATTCACTCATGCCGCCAACGAAGTGTCTCGCTGCTTGGCTTCAATCCCTGGTGTGGACGTGAGGCTGGGAACTCAGCTCATGACCCACCTTGGCCACAGACTCAACGACATGCAGCGCGCTGCGGCTTCCGCCGACACTCCGCCAGCGAGCCCGCCCAGCCCTGCGCTGTCCACCGCCTCTTCAACCTCCGGCTACGTGACCCCATCGCCACCCGCCTCGCCCGTGCACATGCACACGGCGACCCCACTGGACTGCTCCACCAACTCGTTCAGCAAGAGCCCCGCCGTGTGGCGACCCTGGTAGACAGTGATCCGGAGCTGGCGGACCCGGCTCCGCGGTCACATCTGTTCCAGCACCGCCGGAGTCGCTCGCGCACTATGTGTCCGCTAACATCCATATAAAGTTTAGTGAATCGTGTGGAGGATATCAAGATAACTTTAGATCTCACAATCAGTTAGTATAAGTTAAAATCATAGATCGTAAGTCCAAACTTGAAAGCTTTAATAAAAATTAGATTGTAAGTGTACTTGTGATATTAAAGAGTAAATATTATTGTATAAGAAATGTTGTATCGGACATGATCGAGTTCGTATTGTTATATTTTTTATCGTTGCAAAGAATTCACAGAATTGTGAAAAAAAATACTTGAAAAGAGTAAGTTAATAAAAAACTATTATTATCTACCCTATTTCTGCATTTTATTACGCTAACCTACGAAACCCTGAATTTACTTAAATGTAATTTAAGTAATTACATATTCATTGAATTGTTTATAAATAGATTCTACTGGAATCTGCCGAAGTATAAATGATACACAACAAATCCGACTTTGATAAATTTAAAGGGGTTAAGGGCACGACTTGGACCTCTGACACGCTGGCCCGCAGCGCGTGCTCGGTAACTTTCCTGTTTACAATATTCGTACACATCGCATCACTGATACACACTTAGTGAGTTAGTATCAGTACTTCCCTCTGGACAATAAACACTAGTCGCTGTCGACTTCACATGGACACGAACCTTGTAAACAAGCTGTCTATTAAGACGTCCGCCACCATAATTAAGATGGATGTTCCAGAGCTGTAATTGAGATGGAAAAAGTATATAAATACATAATATATTTCTTCTGCAACCTCATTTACGCAGTACAGAGAAAACTGCGTCTAGTATCACACGTCCAAGGTACGAGCCTCATTATCCAGTGTTTTTATTCCTCATTCAATGTAGATATCGATGAATACATTTAAACCCGGTTGCCGATCAAGGTGAGGTAGAAAATTTATGAAAAAACAATTTGCATTGACGCGTCAATCTTGTCAACATTGTTGTTAATTAGAGGAAAGATTATAAATAATATTATAAATTCCAAGGTAAAATAAAATAGTTAATCGTTAAATAGTTACCCTGCAACTAATAAATAACCATTGAATGCATTCAACGTCATTATAATATCACCTCATTACTGTCATTAGATAAATCGATTGGCCCCGGCTAAACAGATCCCACAACAAAATTGCCCGTAACAGTGGCACAACACAGAATGAGACAGGCAGCGCCATCTCTTATGATCTATGGGAAGTTTTTAGTGTTATCTCACGTGGTGACATCTGCCAACAGGCTTCGGAACTTGAAAAAGCTTTTGAACACAGAATACAAACGACTTTACGAAGCTTTTAATCCCATAGAACCTAACTTTGAAAAAGAAGTTAACTTTAAACATGTAGAAAGTATTCGAGTAAGTTCAAACTGGGAGCATTTCATATGTAATCGCTGGCATCAATTGGGAGAAAAGTTCACTATACTAATAGTATTACGTACTCATACATTTCTGCTTAGCTTAGTAAATTTTTTTTATTTATTTATTTAATACTTTACGCCACCATACTGCGATCGCCAACCCGCCTCCCAAGCGTGGCGATTATGGCAAAGCCCCTCAAATTGGGGGTGGCCTAAGTCCAGCAGTGGACGTCTTACGGCTGAAATGATGATGATGATGAATACTTTACGCACACAAATGTACGGAGGCGGACTTAATGCCATAGGCATTTTCTACCAGTTAACCTTTGGGTGATGCAGAGACATGCATTTATAGCTTTTGCTCTGTTTTAAATAGCTATAGCAGGTAAAGCAGTACTCGAATACTCGAAAGTCAAGTTGGTGTTCCAGCACATGCTTAAACATCATTATAATAACTGAAATTCTAAGGAGTAGGCAGAGGTATAGTAGTTAATATAGAAGATACTTCATAGAAATAATTGATATTCAGTTTATCAGGTACCTAAGTTGAAAATTGGAAACCATAATTAGCAAGAAAACTCCTCTTAGACCAAAGAACCGGATTTAATACAAGAGGTCATTCAAAGTCAACCAATATTCTTCCTAATAAACTGATTTAATTTATCGTCTAATTACTCAACGCAGTCACTTCACCCGTCAGACGGTTTCATGCACTGATAACAAGATAAGCCTATTTGTTCACCAAGTCTTCCTATTGCGTCACTATCGACTAACACTGATATCTACTGTCAAACCAGTGATTAATTAAATAGGAATTAACGTCTTAATGAAAAACCGAAAGAATTAGATCAAGTCTACAAGTTATATTATCTGTTAAATTTCGCTCCGGAAGTTCTTAACATTCTTTTTCAATGTTTCCCCTTCTGATAATTAAGCGTTATGTAATCACTTTTTAAATGTTTTGTTATCATTGCATTTTTTTACCTATTGAAATGTTATCTTGGCACAATAATCGCGGCTGGTTCTCCACTTTGAGCAAAAATCTTTTATTATCTTTGGAAAATCCAATTTCTGTTTAAAAATTGCATGCCGTTTCCTTTAAATTTGGAATGTCGTCTTCATACAAAAAGACGAGTGTAAAATCATGTTCATCTTTCGAATATTTATGAGAATATTAGTCTCCTAGTATCGTATCTATCTTCTGACATAACGAACAGACAGAAGTGGTGAAAATTGATAATGAGGTCCAGCACATTGCTCCATAGGTTTGAAAATGCACCTACTCAACAACGTAAATAACGAAATTAATGTAACTGAGCTGTCAAAATGAAACTACTCCATCTCCATATAAACTTTAACGGTGCCAAATTTCATACTCCTTCCTGCACGTATTTTCTTAAAAAGGGTAGGTACATCGTTTTAACTTAACAGATTACGCAATTACTCCACTGGAAGTCAATCCCCGACGCGTCAGGGATTGACTTCCAGTGAAGTCAGACGTCGCGACGTCCCAATTCAATTATTAAGACTAGAATCAAAACTAAACACCAATGCCGTCTATTTAGATGCCATATCTTTCAGCATTCCTTTCCTGAACAATCCATACTTCGCAGTATTAAGCCTGGAATACACATGCTACCTATTAAATCAAGAGTATGCTACTATCGAACAATTGCTTCTAAGTAGCTCTACTCTGAACCCGCACATTCATCATATTACTTGTTATAATTATGTATTAAGCAACCTCAGCATTTACAAACGCGTAGTCGTTTACTGTAACTAGCAAGTAAAATAAAGTTAGTTATTTTATCACACACGGGTGGTTTAATTTTTCTTCCTCGAGTTCCCGTCATCACGAGTGTACGGACCAATCATAGTACGTTTGAACAAAATGTATAGACTAGCATCTTACTGTAGCATTCAAGTAGCATATGTATACCAAAAATCGGCGCAGTGCGAGCCGGACTCGCGCACGAAGGGTTCCGTACCATTATCTATAAAAAATCACGTTTGTTGTATGGGAGCCCCCATAAATATTTATTTTATTCTGTTTTTTAGTATTTATTGTTACAGCGGCAACAGAAATACATCATCTGTAAATTTCAACTGTCTAACTATCACAGTTCATGAGATACAGCTTGGTGACAGACGGACGGACGGACAGCGGAGTCTTAGTAATAGGGTCCCGTTTTACCCTGTGGGTGCGGAACCCTAAAAAGAGCATAAATAAGTATTTTACTAGCACAATGAGCATGCCAAAATCAAAATCAAAAGTCATTTATTCCAACTAGGCAGCACTTTTTGAACGTCAAAGTTACATAAGACAGTCCCCCAAAATGCCCGCCCTTCGACACTTCCTAGTGCTTTAGCTGGGAAGAAGAATTGGTGCAACAAACTCCCCAGCAGCACAGCTGTCTGTTAAGTTAGAAGAACTTGATTCTATACAATATTGTGTAAGTAATTAATATTATAAAACAACACACACATTATTCGCCATATGTCAGCTAGCACACGCCAATATACCAACAAAGCATTGAAAACTAAACTCAAGCTGAAATCTATACTAATATTATAAAGCTGAAGAGTTTGTTTGTTTGTTTGATTGAACGCGCAAATCTCAGGAACTACTGGTCCGAATTGGAAAATTATTTTTGTGTTGGGTAGCCTATTTATCGAGAAAGGCTATAGGTTATATAACATCACGCTACAATTAAGAGGAGCGGAGCAGTAATGAAAAATGTTGCAAAAACGGGGAAAATCACACGGGTAGGAGATTCGACGCAACGGGAAGGGTCGGGGGAACAAGAAATGTAACGCGGACGAAGTCGCGGGCAGAAGCTAGTAAATAATAAAACAAAATCGTAAACAGAACTTTTAAAACCTAAATAAAGCCTCCAGGCATAAAGGGCGTGCCCGCTTAATATACAACGATGCAAAATGTAACATATACATACATTGATGCATATAGCTAAGTTGAAGTTACAATTGTCCGTATTCATGCAAAATGGAACCACACGACATTTTACTTTGTTTTGAAGAATACTCATTTAAAAGTGGTCTAAATTCTTATACAAAACATAGTATACCTTGTTTCCAAGGAACAAATTATGTGGTTCTTTTTTGTATAAAAATAATAATATAATTAAAAAAATAAATTAGTATTCTTCAAAAAAAGTAAAAACCTAAATTCTTGTCTAAAGACGTGTGGTTCCATTTTGCATAAATACGGACAATTGTTAAACTAGCACCTCCGGAGTAAAATAAAATAACAGTTAATACAAATAACAATAACAAAAACCATGGTCAGCAAGACGACCAGTCACCACAAGCAGCACCCTTTCATGAGCATAACGCAAAGGTCAGCCATTACCCCCCTCGCCATATTTGAGGGAAGGTGGTAACCCGACTCCCGACGCGGCGACGCTACCGCAAGCAGTGACATCTAAGGGAGCATGACGAACTTGCTGCCGGTTGCTCAGACAAGAATATTATGAACAGCTGACGAGGTCGCTAGCTGACTACATATTGCAATACAACTCATTTAAAATCATTGTAATGAGTAGATTATGTCCACCTATATAGTAGGTACCTAATTATTAGTAGCATGTGTATTCCAGGCTTTAATATCGGAAAGAAATAAGCAACACTACATTTACATTATTACTACCAGGAATGTGAGAGTCCCAGGTCTCAGGGCTATCAGTTTATAGCCTTGCGTGAGTTGTGCTGAGAGAGTGACCTAAGGAATAGGTTATCAAGTCTCGTAGGAATTTACCTAGCAACCTAATCAATCATGACTTATGTAAAATCGTGATTGAGTAAGTAGTGAACATGGTTCTAGTACATGATAGGTTTAATGAATAGAAACTAGTTTGTTTTCAGTCCTTTGTTCAATTAGAAGAGGAGCGTTTTAGAAGGTTCCATTAAGATTATTGTAGTTTTAACGACACTTGTTCGGTAACATATAGGGTTGGTAACTTTTTTCTTGCAATTAAAGTACATTGGTTATTATAGTTAAGAAAAAAAAGTACGTAGTATAAAAATAAAGTACGATTTATTTTTCTTTGTTATTATATTTAAAAAAACAACCGACTTCCATAAAAACACTACAAAGTGAAAAATAACTTTAATTTCGGAAGTCGGTGTCTTAGTATCTGTATTTATGATTTTTTTTGCCACCGACTTCCGAAATTAAAGTTATTTTTCACTTTGTAGTGTTTTTATGGAAGTCGGTTGTTTTTTTTTTGTAAAAAAGTTTTTATTTTTAAATTTTTAGTTGTGGTATTCACCCCGCACTAATTCCAAACAAAAAATGCATATTTATGCGATAGCAGAAATCGCGATTGATTTGCTATCATTTTTTAAAGAGTTCCGGTGTCTGTCTCCGGAACTCATCATCAGATCTATATTAAAATTATATGGGACCATTTCGGAATAAACCCCTTTCGAACAAAAAAAGAATTTTGCAAATCCATCTATATATGACGGAGTTATGGCCGAACATACATAAAAAAAAAAAAAAACATATAAACATCCGAATTGAGAACCTCCTCCTTTTTGAAGTCGGTTAATAAAAATATAATAAATGGCCAGGCCAAAATGATTAAGGCTGCTTTTTTTTTTATTAAGCAGACAGTAGAGTGGGTAAGAGCCCACTCTAGTGTCTGCTGAGGAATCAATTCTCGATGTCAACGAGTATGTCTATCTAGGACAAGATATCTTCTAACTCCTGATCGATAAGGAGTTGTACCTTCCATCATCAGCTCAACGGAATATAAGAATACAAGTAACGGTCTAAACGTGCCTATAATATTCAAAGAATTATCCCCTAACCTTCTAACCTTTCACTGTAAGTTCCTATATGTACTGTTCACCGATGAGGAGTTCCATGCGGTATCTTCGAAGACTATAATTAGTTCACCACGGATGGATAGATAGAACCAGCAATTATTTTTGATCTTTAGTACAATATCCAAATCACATTACGTGTACTGTTTGTTTTTGAGGAGTTCCTTCGTTTATCTCCCAAAGTATACATCAAATCTTCACAAAATTAATATGGGACCACCTCAGGAGTATACCCTTACGAATAAAAAAAGAATTTTCAAAATTGGTTGACAATTGGCGGAGAAATCGGTGAACATACATAAAAAAAAAAAAAAAAAAAAAAATACATACAGTCGAACATATAACCTCCTCCTTTTTTTGAAGTCGGTTAAAAACATATGTTTTATTGCTATTTGCAGTTTGTATCAAATTAGTATCTCTACTAAACAACTGCACAGCATCTTCAGTCTATATTTAAATTAAAATAAATAAGTAATTCATTTTTATCTAATTCCGAGACGTTTTGTTTCTTTCGTCTCGCCAATTGCTATTCATCACAAAAAAAACACTTTTCTGTAAATATGGACGTGGCGGAAATACACAATGAAAATGAAATTACTATTAACAAGTTTAAAAAATTCTCATCACTCTTATTAAATGCTTACTGCCATTTTTGTGCAGTTGTTAGTTCTGCAAAACTCTCTTGCGAAATAAAGTATTTTCGTGTACTTTATTGTTCTCATAAAGTACAAAGTACAATTATGTGAAATAATGCACAATACTTTATTATAAAGTAGGTACGGGTGGCAACCCTAGTAACATATCTACTTAATTTACTGACTGCAATTGGTCTAGCGTCAGCAAGCACTTATGCTGAACATAAGGTCCTGGGATCGATCCTCGGGATGGGTAAAATGTTATTGGGTTTTCTATCTGGAATATCTCAGAAGCAGCCTGGAGACTGTATTTGTGCTCTGTTGATAGCAATAGGCTCGCCCCTGTTACATGGGACTGAAATATAAGTGACGAAATATGCGTGAACTCTTCTGCCTAACCCTTCGGAGAAAGAAGGCGTGATATTGGGTTATGTTAGGAATTTACTGTTTTATACTCGCATGGGTCTGATCTTGGATTACATAAACAGTCATTTGTGCACTCAGTTATGCATCAATTCAACCAATCAATCGCTGCAACCAAAAACTAGACAACTAATATCCAACTTTATCTACATCGTTATCTAGGTTGCTTTTCGGAAAACAAGTACACGCATGAAATTTTCCCTTCGATATTTTTTTATCACTATAATAATTTTACATGTAATTATCAACACTGTTTCAGGCGTGCTTTGTGACTCATCACTGCCTGGTCCCCCACGTGAAGATGATTTCGTAATGATACCATTGGTAGACGCACTGATTAGCGTTATCAATCATTTACTTTGATAACTGTTGTTCCAAATGTGCCTACTTCCCAAAACCCATGGATAAAAGGTATTTCCTTTAATTCTGTTGTAGCTGCTTTCGTTATCACTATCAGTGATAACTAATAATAAGTCTGACGGATCGAATTTGGCATTCTGTGGATGCCAAAGATAGACTTATCGCCAGCTAGTGAATTCTGCGTACCTATCTGTGATAGGCATACATACCAGTTCTTTTGTTTTATTAGGTACTAGTTGCTGCCGAGTTCGTTCGCGTGCATGTCGGAAAACAAATTCGATTCCACTTTTTTTCGCGCGGAACTCTGTTTCTTATTACTAAATATTAGTTGGCTAAGTAACTCTTTATAAAATCAGTTATCTAGCTGTGTTAACCCCATCAAAATTGGTCCAGCCACTTCGAAGATCAGACGGAACAAACAGACACACATTTTTTTTCAACCATTGATCAATTTTTGGCTAGTTTTTAATTTCTCAGACTTCATAAATTTATGATCATTATCAACTGCTAAAAAAAGGTTTTTCTTAGTACTTACCCCCACTCAGCTGCAGCCTCTATCATCCATCTACTTACAGACACCTCGTGAACATCGTCACGCCACGTAACCCGATGAACCATCACAGCATAAACAACAGTACAGTTTTTCTTACTTCATTTGCATGGTGTTTTTTCTTTGAAGGCTGCGAGATCTTGTGAGATCATTGAGTGCACGGTTAAGTGCCCATTCATGAAGGTGTCTTCAACCTTGAAGTAACATCTTGACAGATTCGGAAAATACTTGGAATGAATGAATGAAATGCATCGATCACAGCGAGGCTCGACCAGACTCGATTACATTTACATTAGCCTTTGAAGCCTCATGTTTCATGGTGCTGTAAAGACCATTGTATATCAAGGAGTAGACCGATGTGCACCGTAATGGTACGGACGACGTGCCTTAGGGTAGTCAAGGATAGCGAGTCTTCCGGAATATGCATTTTAGAGTGGACATTGGACTAGTGGAGAGATGGGGGATATTTATCTAAGGGCATCTTTTAGTGACGTCGCATCCAGGTTGATTCAGGTCGAGCTTCGCCGGTCCCCGGTGCATCTTTTGGCTCAACTACTTTCTCAAACCCCTTGGCAGGCTCGGAAAACGCTTTGGTGAAGATATGATAATTTTGTGACTTTGACCACCATCAGTAAATAAAACTGGCACTAGGTTCTAGGGCTGATGGAGCATTTTCCTCTAAATCGCAAATCAGTGCGTTTGCAAACATACACGTGCACATGCACCCAGATCCGAAGCAATTCATTCATATTTGCTCCAAGCCAGAATTTAAATCGAATCTGCGACACTAAACGCAGCGTAGGAGTCGATTGCCTCGCCACTGCACCAACCGTGCCGTTTAAAAGAACTACCATACGCTTATCAACGGAAACCATTCATAGGTACCCAGAAATTTAAAAAAAGAACACAAAGTCTGTTGTTACTAAGAAAAAACAAGAACAAGACGAAATACGATAGCAGTCTATAATTGGATGCACGTCATTAAAACAAGACCAACGTAATGAACAAATGGAAAGTTTATTCCTAAGATAACGCCGCGTAAATAAGGATATTAATCATAGCAGCAAATATAAGTCGCATTCGAACAACACATGATTTTATCGATACCAGTCCGCATTAGCTGGGTAGACAACACTGATAAGTAAGTAGTGGATTTCACGATTTCCGCGCTCAACTGTTGAAAAATAATCTGAGAAAAAAAAATCACAAAAACCGGCCAAGTGCGAGTCGGACTCGCGCACCGAGGGTTCCGTACAAACCTTCAGGTATTCACGGTTTATGCATAAGGTTTATGTTTATGAAATTAAATGTTTTTTTTTTTTTTTTTGTGTTGACTGAATGAAAGGTAAATTATGGTTTACGATTTTTGACGTATTAAAAAAAACTACTTACTAGATCTCGTTCAAACCAATTTTCGGTGGAAGTTTACATGGTAATGTACATCATATATTTTTTTTAGTTTTATCATTCCCTTATTTTAGAAGTTACGGGGGGGGACACACATTTTACCACTTTAGAAAATCTTAATGCGGTTCACAGAATACATCTATTTACCAAGTTTCAATAGCATAGCTCTTATAGTTTCGGAAAAAAGTGGCTGTGACATACTCGGACAGACAGACAGACAGACATGACGAATCTATAAGGGTTCCATTTTTTGCCATTTGGCAACGGAACCCTAAAAATCATCATCTACCTTGCCTTTTCCTAACTATGTTGGGATAGGCTTTTTGTCAAATCAGATGCAGCTAAATTCCAGTATTTAACATGGAGCGACTATCTATCTGACCTCCACAATTCAGTTACTGGGTAATACGATACTCCCTGGTAAGACTGGTTGTCAGACTTTCGGGCTTCTGACGACCTGTAACGATTGTCTAAGATCCAAGAATAACAGCCAGAGGGGTAATTGCGGAACTTTTTATCGGTAGGAATTTGTTTAATATTCATAGTTAAACAACATTCATTGCGTTATTTACGTTGCTGAGCCGACAATTTATTCGAACAAATGACGCAATGGTTTAGAAATAATCTTCAATCCCATTCTGATTCTAATAAATTGTGCGTTTCGTAATTAGGGTGCAGGTCAAACGACTTTACATGCTTTCCGATGTACGAACCCCATCGTACATAGGAAAGCATGTACATCCGTTAAAAGATCCGCAAATCTTAGTATGTGGTAGCTTAAACTGATCGATCGAACCGTGCGGCTGTTAATACTTAGCCACAAGCCCTCTCAATTCCCAATGATGAGTCTCATCATTTCAGCCGTAAGATGTCCACTGCTGGACTTAGGCCTCCTCCAATTTGGGGGGCTTTGCCATAATCGCCACGCTTGGCAGGCGGGTTGGCGATCGCAGTATGGTGGTAAAATGCATAGAGAACGCTGCTGCCCATTCTCTAGTAAGTCCCTTAGTCGCCTTTTACGACACCCACGGGAAGAAATGGGGTGGTGTTATTCTTTACGTCCGGCACCACACGGTACGATGTGTCTATTAAAACCAAACAATGTGGGCAAAATTCATCATCTGCCTAGTCTTTCCCTAACTATGTTGGGGTAGACTTTTTGTCAAACCAGATGCAGCTAACTACCAGTTCTTCACATAGAGCGACTGTCTATCAGACCACCACAATTCAGTTACTGGGTAATACGATACACCCTGGTAAGACTGGTTGTCAGACTTTTGGGCTTCTGACGACCCGTAACGACTATCTAAGATCTAAGAATAAGAGCCGGGACCAATAGCTTAACGTGCTTTCCGAGGCACGGAGCAAGCGAAATTTAACTTGATCGATCGAAACTTGCAGCCACAAGCCCTCTGAATTCGCAATGATGTGTCAATTAAAACCTAAAAAGAATTACATACATACATACAATCACGCGTTTTTCCCATGGGGGTAGGCAGAAACCACGGAACGCCACCTGCTACGATCTCTACAAACTTCTTTTGCCTCGTTTTATAGGGACCTTATTGGTGATGTTCTTCAGAAAGGTCAGGTGCGTAGTACTCGCAACCGGCGTGTGTGTATGACCAATTGTAAAAAGAATTAGTTAAATAAATATATAAAACTACGCAAAGGCATCATCATATTAGCCTAATGACGTCCACTGCTGGACAATCCTTGGCCTGGACAATCCAATGGCCTCCTCCAATTTGGATGGGTTTGCCATAATCGCCACGCTTGGCAGGCGGATTGGCGATCACAGTAAGGTGGTAGAATGCATAGAAAACGTTACTGCCCAAACTCTAGTAAGCCCCTTAGTCTTGTGCTGCAAAGGAGTTAAGTCCACAAGTCGTAATTTTAAATACTCGACTCAGAAAAACTCGGAGCATGAAGATGACACTTGTAAAAATTCGAATAACTGGTCAAATTTTCTGTACGCAAAGTTACATCATAACCACTAATTTGAACTTATCACCTTCTATTCGAGTCTTTTCGAATGATGAGCTACAAGTCTCATCTTCAAGCTCCAAGTTTTTCTTTAAGACTCGAGTTCATTTTAAGACTCGAGTCCTTTTTGAGACTCGAGTGCTTGACTCCAAACTTCGAGCCTTTTGAGCACACTGAGTCTTGCATAATTGAGTCGAGTCTTTGAAATTACGACTCGAGGACTTGAGTCTTTTGCAACACTACCTTAGTCGCCTCTTACGACACCCATGGGAAGAAATGGGATGGTGACGTCCGTCACTACACGGAAAAATGCAGCATACGTGTTGCATGTCTCGCATGCATAGGGTTACCATATTTGGCAAGGCTCGAGTCGGGACGCAAAGAGAAAAAAATAATTTAGGATTAATATTTTATTTTGTCAGTGAATTTTGTGTTTCCTGTAATATTTGCTTTATTTCGATTATTGAGACTTTGTTCTTCTCAACGCTTTTTATATTTTTTTGAAACAAATTCAGATTGGACTGTATAAATAGGAAATAAATCTCACTGACCGGACTTTAAAAAAAAATCTGAAATAATTTTAGGTGGTCTCTCTTCAGCGTTAAAATAGTTTTTTAGTGGAGTCCAACGTTTGAGGATCCTCTCCACCGCGGGCATCAGCGAAAGCCTCTAGCACCGAACTCGCTACGTCGCGCGTCGCAACAAGTGGCCGATTACTCGTATTTTGGCGTGCGTATTTTAATTGCTGTGACCACGCGATAAATCGGGACGCAGTAGTTCTTTGTCGGGACGTGAGGACAGACGGCTTCATGACGGTGACAGTACCGATATATCGGGACGAATGGCAACCCTACGCAATCGCATGCACTACCTACAAATAAGTGCAAACCACTGACTGCGCAGGCGGTCCATTTTGTTTACAAATTCAACCTCTAACGTATATAAAGTGCGTTAGAGGTACCTATAAAACGTCACATGACAACGGGAAAAGGAATTTCAGGAAAATAAAACAATTTATTTTCCTCATTTTATTGGCTTAACGACGACTAGCTATATTATATGGATATAAATGACGCCTACATTAACTCCTACTCGTTACAGGATGTCAACACTGAAAACCGTCTTTACGTTATATATGAGAGATTTGCGTCACAATTACAAACAGATAAAGTGAAGAACGACTAAATTGTAAGTATTATAACTACATACACCGAGGTCATTTATTTCTGGGTACAATTTAAATGTGTGTTTTACTCATTGTTTTTGTTACTACTTATCTGTACATTTCCTTCCTAGAATTATACAGGCTCGTCACCACGTGGTAGCGTCAAACAAAGCAGTGAACGAAATAATAATAATAAAAATAAATTAGATGAGATTTTGTTTTATAAACACCAGAAGGGCAATTCTCGTAATTTTAAGAACAGTCGGATCTCTAGTAAGTATAGTACCGAGTAGGTATCATATTGTCCGTAACTCCGGTTCAAGCGCATATTTTAGATATATACCAATTTCTAAAAGATGACTTTTAGGGCTTTTTTGATGGGACGAGGACGAGATCGTGAGCTGAATCACACTGGACGGAAGCCATCAGACGTTCTCAAATAAAATCAAAAATTTAGCTGTTGATAAACATTGTAGATAAAGAAAAATATAAAACATTTCTATTTTATTTATAACAATTTCAACAAAACAGGTTAACAATAACATAACATTTCAAAATCCACAAGCAAAGGCGGATTGAAAAACGGGAAACTGTATGTGACGTTCTGAAGTTCTAAATAAAACATCTGCAAAGGCTAATCTCTGCACACTCATAACGAAGCGATAAGTACCTAGATTGTACTAAAATAGATTATCTTCTTATAATAATTTTACAATGCCTTTACATAATTTGTTGTTACTACACCCGATATCAGCAAGTTGATGATAATAGGTAGGTATGTAGTTGGTAAGAGCAATCAATTACGGGGAATCAGAATTTTCGAGCATTGCACATCCAAAGTGCGTCCCAGCGCGTCGATAAACCACACTGTTCAATTTACAACTCTCGCGATCTCGCGAATAATATTTACCTTAACTGTATACAACCGTAAGAAGACAGGAAGACGTAGCGTTGGAAGGCTTCCCACAAGATAATAATATCTTAGGACAACCAACACAACGTTATCTGATCCTAAACTAGGCAGAGCCTGTACTATGGAAACCAGACAACTGATAAACATACTTATATATTTCTAAATACATACATATTATAGATAAATTACACCCAGGCACAGAACAAATTATTGTGCTCATCACACAAAGATTTGTCCTGGGTGGGAATCGAACCCACGACCCCAGTCTTAGCAGTCAGGGTCACTAACCACTAGACTAACAGGGCAGTCTTCCAGATGGACCGATGATCTGGTGAAAGCCGCAGGAATCCGCTGGATGCGAATAACACAGAACCGGTCGAAGTGGCGGTGCTTGGTGGTGGCCTATGTCCAGCAGTGGACGTCTTTCTGCTGAAATGATGATAATGATGAAGATGAACATACAAAAAAAAATGGTAGGAAAATTTGGATGTCGCGGGTTGCCCTAGCGCCACACATACTTCAGTATGTCATAACGATCACACGTGATTCTAAAGTAATCTCAAAGTGTAAATAGATAAACATAAGCATGTAACACCGTTTGCATATTTCTTATTTCCCTCAGCATTGCTGTATCTAAATACAAAGTGCAGCTGTCACAAAAATATTTGCATGTCATGCAAAATCTTATTGATACTCAAAGATATTTTCTTAACGCTTGTTTTTTGAGGGCAAAGTACCAAGATAATCCTCTCCTCATGATAACTATCTGATAACTCCTCTCACGCTTATGTCACGCCCAATAAAATTTGGCATTTTTATCACAACGAAGGCACGGCTTGTCTATAGGTATTGTTGTCTATACAATATCACGCCACCATAATCCTATATTGGTACAATAACTGTTTTAGGAATTGATAGTACGATAAGTTTTGATAACGATCAGTCTTATATTACCCACTTCAATTAGACGTGATTACATTAAACATTCGCGTACGTAATTTTAGGTGTCTAAGCAAATAATTAGGTATAGATCAAATCTATCATCCAAAACCACTTAGGATTTACTCGAAAATAATAATATAATATCTTAGGACAACCAACACACCGTTATTTGATCCCAAACTAGGCAGAGCCTGTACTATGGTAACCAGACAACTGATAAATATACTTATAAATTTCTAAATCATCATCATCATCATCATTTCAGCAGACAGACGTCCACTGCTGGACTTAGGCCTCCCCCAATTTGGGGGGCTTTGCCATAATTGCCACGCTTGGCAGGCGGGTTGGCGATCGCAGTATGGTGGTAAAATGCATAGAGAACGCTGCTGCCCATTCTCTAGTAAGTCCCTTAGTCGCCTTTTACGATACCCACGGGAAGAAATGGGGTGGTGTTGTACCGTGTGGTGCCGGACGTAAAGAATAATTTCTAAATACATCCATATTATAGATAAACTACACCCAGACACAGAACAAATGATTGTGCTCATCACACAAAGATTTGTCCTGGGTGTGAATCGAACCCACGACCTCAGTCTTAGCAGTCAGGGTCACTAACCACTAGACTAACAGGCCAGTCAAAATGTTTGCCACGTTTTATTTGTTTCATGCGTAGTGTGGCCATCGGTCACAATAGACGATACACATGCATACATACATATGCATGCATTTTTATACTTAATCCGATACACTATGCAAGTATCTTCCCTAAGGCATATTTAAGTCAGCCTTTTTTTTATTGATCACGAGGTGGAAATCCTCATGGATGTCCTCCGCCCTCGGGTGGGCGGAGGGGTCTGTCAGACACTTACTAACAAAAACCACCCCGGTGTTCCGTCCTACACCTACGTCGGGGACCACGGGAACCAATATGTCTTCCGTGATCTCCGACTGGTACCGACCCGCCTTTGCGGGCCTCCTTACGTTAGGGGGGGAGTGAGGTATTAATCTCCCGCCCTGTACATCAAAGAGAGGCGCGCGTGGAACACTACGCGCCACCATCTCGGGTCCTAAGTAATAGGGGGCGATGGATGTCCCTAGATCCGTCGCCCCTGGACTGGACCCATTTAGGGGTCCAGTCCAGGGGCGCGGAAGAGGGCGTTGTCCGCCCTCCACCGACGCCCGGTGCGCCTGCTGCGGGCTGGGTGAGCGGAAAATATCTCCCGCACTCTTTCCGCAGCCTCCTTCTGTGACATGACTGATTCGCAGAAGGATACCACTGGGTAACTTTAACTCAGCCTACCGTAGGCAATGGCCGCTCTCCTAGGCTGCACTACAACACTCTGTCCTGCGTCTTCCGCATCCACTCTATCCCAGCCACTTTCTTAAGGTCGACGGTCCATATGAAACGACGATTTACCAGCGTAGTACGGGTCCATATCGAACGATGATTTACCAGCGTAGTACGGTCTCCAGCTATCTTAGCTGGAGAGCGTCATACGCTGCGTTAGGCAAAACGCCTGAGGCATACGAATACCAACCATAAAATTACCTACAAATATACATATAACAGGCTTAAACGAAACTATGTTGTATACGTGCGTGGCTTAGCCGTGAGCGGCTGTGGAGCAACGCCTTAGTTATTATTTATTACAATGTGAAAAACCACGTGACATAGCAACGTGTTAGGTCAAAACATTAATAATAATTTATCATTCTTGATCACACGAAATATAATATAATTATTTTTCTTTTATTTCTTGATTCCGCGAAGTCATGCGTCAAATGTCAGCCCGGCTTCTTGGCTTGAGATAGATAATTATCGTAATCGAATACAAAGTGCAGCGATTTCCACAATAGCAAAAATTGTATTTAATTAGACAACTGAGTCATTTAGTTAACTTGTAATAATTTAATTTTAGATTTGTGGTACATTTCTACTGCGTACCCACGTAGTAAGAATAACAAAGTACGAAACAGCAAACATTCATTACCAAATTTGCCAACTACAAAGAAAGCCGAAATTTCTTTTATTGCGTAGGTACTGTAGCACTGCTACGCGATAGTTTCGTAGCGCTTCATAACTACGCCAATTTGTAGCAGACTAAAAAGCGCCCTTTGTCTACAGGACCGATGATATTTACTTTGTCTACCCTCTTTTGATCGTTTTTTTAAATTACCTATAAGTTTCTGACTGCACAACTATAATCTAATTGCCAGTCACAAATTGTTTTGCAAATATGGAGTAGGTAAAATTATTTGGAGAACTTGAGGTTTTTCAGTTAGAAAGTAGGGTAGTTAATTTGAGGGGTTCTAACTAGAAACAAGTCTAAAAATTAAAGTAATTTATTAGTATGCCATCTTGTCTATCACAAAATAACATGAATTGATAAACGTGTTGGAAAATTTTGGCCTGTTTATATGAACATAACCGCAACAGATAATTTTTGTGTGCCCTTATATCAATAAACACTTCAATAAAAACAACATTCCTCAAACATTTAATTTGTTCCGTGTTTAGTGAACTGTTTGTACATTGACTATTGTTATATTTACTTTGTCCTACAGAATAATCGTTAATATTTATCATAGCAAGTATAAAGAACAAATAAGGAGAATATTTTTATAATTGTGCAATTATATAGACGGGTTATTGGCACGTAATATATCATAGCATGACAGCGGGGAATAATTAATGTTTCACAATTTTGTTGCAATTTAGTTCTTAGAATTCGTAAACATGAAAATCATTATGCACGATATACCTACCTACCTACGTACCTATAACTACCTGATCATTCTATCCGTTAGGTTTCTACATAGAGATCGGCTTAATCAAAATTGAACGACCCTTGCATTGTTGCATACCCACATTTCAAATAGTTAAACAGAAAATCTAGTAAGTCGATCTGTACCATCCTACCTACCTATCTACATATGAACAAGATTATAAATATGATTACCTACTTAGCTAATAAGTAACCGTTTCTACATTATCACTAAAATAATTACGTAAACATCTATAATTACAAAAAAAAAAATACATGAAAAAGCTGACGCACATTGATTACAACTTACGACCTCACGTTCCTTTTACGCCGCAGATCTTAATTCAAGTTATTTATTATTATATAACCAGCTAGCAACAGACGGCACGCGAAACCAGAAAAATCTGATGAACTCGTGGTACCTACTGTTAATCGCAGAGCAATAGGTTGCCTAGCGACGAAGATAACAAAACATTTTTTTAAATTATCTTCGTTAATTTAAATTGAAATCGTGCCCGACCTTGGCATTTAAATAAACCCTAAGTATATCAATCTTATCAGTACCGATAGAGGTAAGGGACGTAAGCTCGTAAAATTGAGAGCTTTCCAAACTTTTCTTATTCATTTCTGTGTTACAATAAGGTCGTAAATCGCTTGTAGATGTGGAGTAAGATTCTGTTGTCGTCAGTTGTTTGCCGTGGAATCTTCCCGCGCCGCCGCGCCGTCGATAACCCGCGTTATCACATAGGCGGCGCCCGCGCACGAGACCGCGCCTGGTTCTTGCGGTTATTTATAATTATCATCAAGAGTGTGACACAATTGTGGCACACAGCTCCGTTGGTAGGCCACGTGCTGGGTTGTGCATGTGTCAGCGTGTCTACGTGATTTACAGCGTACCTACCAACCACGGCACGGGTGATTTTCGGCCGATAGTTGCGACATTCAAACTTATCGTTTTTATTCTAGATACACTGTCGATCGACAGTCTGGATTGTGTAGGCCAAATAGGCGGTCGCTCCATATAATATACTGTTATTCAGCTGCATCTGGTTAGAGGGAGGCCGACGACAACATTGTTGGAAAGAGTCTAGGGTCAGACAATGTTGATCGGTAAATTTATCATTGTTCGCAGATCCTGTTCAACAGAGTTACCTCAAAACCGTATCTGCGATTAGACGTCTTGCAGTCAAATTCCACCAAGAACAGCTTTTCTACAGCAACTTACCTCATTTGCGAAGCAAATAGATTCAAAAACATCGAAAAGTATAGACCACACCAAATCTATGGTGGAAGAAAGAAGCTTATGAGACATTCTTGATATAGTACCTGTTATCACATGAATGTGGACCGAGGGTACCTAGCTGTCCTGCGGATTTGGCCCTGGCACAGGCAACTGTAGAAACCCGGGTGGGTCTTAGTCAGTAAAAGTCTGACACGCCTTTCCTCTCCACCCAGAGGGAGACCGGGAGACGTCATTTGATAATTTCCCACCCACAAAAAAAGAACGCGCGTTTGAACTAAGTGGGACTTTTGGAGACAGCAATGCAACCTGTAGGTCCTCACTCCCAATCTTGCTGACAGGATCTTTTCACTTTTAAAACTCAGAGGACAGAAAAAATACTCGCTTGCCATTTTGCATACCAGGGGCACAAATTCATCATCTAACTAACTCATCTGTCTAGCCTTTTCCTTACCATGTTGGGGTCGGCTTCCAGTCTTTCCGGATGCAGCTAATTACGAGCTAATTCATCTGGAGTGACTGCATATCTGACCTCCACAATCCAGTAACTGGGGAATACGATACCATTTTGTAAGACTGGTTGTCAGACTTTCGGTCTTCTGACAAAAAGATAGCCGGACCAACGGGTAAACGTGTTTTCCGCGTCACAGAGGGGCCTTGGTATGTAGAGATGGTCACCCATCTACAGCCCCACCGCAACAAGTGCACCTTAACCTGAACGCACGACCCGTGTGGTTGTTGTTATTAAATTTAGCCCCAAGTCCCTACAGGAGCACAAATTATAGGTGGTCTTTTACTGCTCTTCCCATCAAATGTATGTTGAAATGTACAAACAAAACTGCCACTTTTTCCATCAGTTTCACATAACAACTAAGGTGCAATACTGTCCTCTTCATATTTATCAACATAGTATTATGAGTCATAAAGATACTGTAATAGAGAACATTCTTGTACAATCACTTCGTTCAAGTATTTGTCTTATCCGATTGCAGTAAGCCGCTGTTACTACCGGGTAGTGTTCTAATTGTGGCCTTATCGCGCTTGCCTAGACCTAGACATTGAAATAATTCAAAAGTTATAATAATTTATCTGTTTCATGTTTACGTAAACGTGGACGTAAAAATATCGCTGCGGCATTTTATAGCGCGCTGGATTTTCTACTCTCACAAGGAGAAGGCAAGAGTGTGGGGTCCACGCGGAACCTCCGTTCGATTTAAGAACGGAGGTTCCGCGTGTAGTTAGTACTCAGTGAGTGTATTCATATACTCAAACCCTAGAGCGCACTACTTCGTTATTGCTGAGAAAAAAGATCCTGAAGTTTGAAGTTTATTTTTTTTATTTATAATTTAATAACTCGTTATAAACAATTCCTTTCAATCATTCATCATTAGCAATACACAAATCTGGATGATATAAAAACGAGAAAAACACAAATTTTGTCGACAACTTGCACAACAAATAACAACTTTTTTCAAACTTCAGGACTTTTTTTTTCTTGGCCATGACAATGTAGTGCGCTCTAGGGTTTGAGTATATGAATACACTCACTGAGTACTAACTACACGCGGAACCTCCGTTCGATTTCAGAACCCCACGCTCTTGCCGTCTCCTTGTGAGTGTTGAACCGGGCATTGAGAATCCAAGAAAGTGCAGATGCACTCTGAGAGCTGAGATCAGCTCGTCGAAAAAAACAGTTCGATTTTCGACTCTCGGTGCTAAGCAGCTAAGTTTAAGTTCAAATCCCGACGCGACATTATTCCGTCCTTGTTTACGTCGACTTACTATTTAGTGTTATTTTTATTATGATAAAGATTAAAATCTTAATGATAAACCGGTCTGTGTGGTGCCGGACGTAAAGATTAGCATCACCTAATTTCTTCCCGTGCGTGTCGTAAAAGGCGACTAAGGGACTTACTAGAGAATGGGCAGCAACGTTTTCTATGCATTTTACCACCATACTGCGATCGCCAAACCGCCTGTCAAGCGCGGTGATTATGGCAAAGCCCCTCAGAGGAGCCCTATACCCAGCACTGTATGTCTTACGGCTGTAATAATGATAATAAAAGTACTCCAACATAGTTGGAATAAGGCTAGGCAGTGTGATTGATAATATCTACTCCATTATCGTTGATCATATGACAATCGTAGTCTTACAAAGGTTGTCCACTTAATGTATCCGACATAATAAACCTCTAGGCGTGATTAAAAAATTGTTACCAATTAAGAAAATACGTACTAAGAAAGACAAATAATGCATTAGAATTATGAAACATCCTGTTAACAATGTTTACGTATGATATGGTAGAGAACATACATACCTACCCAGCGTACGAGTCGACTAGATCATTCCATCTCCATTTTCCATGAGACAAACATAAAAAAACTGCGTCATGAGTCATCATAATTAATAATATTTTTATATTTTAGTTATTCAATTTTCATTTTTTTCTTATGGATGTCTAGTAGTGATTGGATACATGAAGTGGGCTGCCGTTGTAAGACAATTAAAATGTCACGGTGTATAGCCTTATCAAGAACTTCAAGTAAATTTCGTAACATTTATAGGCCAATGTTTAATTACGAAGATAGTATGCAGATTTACCGCTGTCATTCGTATTAAAACTATCTCATGAATATTAATAACAGTCAGGGGTCAGTGAGGAAATAAAACAAAGTTAACATAATTACGCCAGTTATATTCAGCTCATTTATAACACTTTGTATCTAGCCTTGTTGATCATGTGGTGGGCAGAGGTCTGTAGTTTGAGCAGCTCTTCCTTGATGAGGCGCGTTATTTCCGACTTGGCTTTCGCGACGGCGAGTTCCTGTGAACTTTCTATAGCGAGGTACAGCTTGCGCTCGCCTTCGGGAGGCGTCTTGCCCGGCGGGACGTACGTGCCACGGACTGTGATACCGGCTTCCGAATACTCGCTGATCAAAGCTAGCGCCTCCTGCAAATCAAACAAAGAATATTAATAAAAAGTCATTAGTATAGTGCGAACTTGCCGAAATATCAGATAAAGCACAAATGATGAAATAGTTTTATCTATATATAATAAAAAACAAATCCAATAAAATCCGTTGAAAAATCTACGCAGTTGAAATGGTAGGGCAACATTAACCAGTGACCCAGGGCCATAAAAACAACGTCGATTTTTATATATGAAAGGACTTATTACCTTATGTAATACTAATTAATAATGGCAGTGAAAACATGGGTGACAATACGCCCTTTGCCGTCTAAGCAGCTTGACACAAATGAATATGAAAACACCAATAATAGCTAATTTGAGCAACATCGTGACGACTAATTGCAGCGGTAAGAGAAATTGCACTGAGCAGAGTACATACAATGTACAATCATTGTACTTGTAAATAAATACTTTACAAGGGTTATCGACATAAAGGTCAAACCGACCCCTAAGTAAATAAACAAAGAAAGAAATGAGGTTATTTACTCTTAATAAAAAAATCTATCCAAGGAGGGCCATAGGTCGCCTTTAGTCTTATCCAGAAGAAAAAAAAAACTAGTAAAATGGCTACTATCTTTTGTTTTGACAGAGTACCCGCGAACATGACGCAATCAATCGACGTGAGATTGGTCTGTGATTTCTTAAGGATGCATGAGATGTCCAAGTAAAAGTAAATCTTATATTTCATTTTATATCACAGTAGCGACGAATCCGTGCTTCGAACTTTTTTGCAAATTGACAAAGCGTGAAGATTTCTTTCATTATATCTAAGTATAACATTAAATTATTTTATACATTACTATAAATCATGTTGAAAACGCCAACGCGGTCACACAGACAGACACTAAGAGCGACTTCAATTTTTAATATGTTCTTATAGTTTTTGATATATTTAGCCTACGCTATCCACGGTTGGTCCATGGACTGGTGACCCTTACATACCAAGACCCCTTTGTGCCTCGGAAACCACGTTAAGCCGTTGTTCCTGGCTGTCATTCATAGAGTTTTGACGGTCATTACGGCTCGTCAGAAGTCCGAAGGTCTGACAACCAGTCTTAGGCCACCAAGCTGCCCCATTTCATCCCATGGGTGTCGTAAAAGGCGACTAAGGGACTTACTAGAGAATGGGCAGCAGCGTTCTCTAAGCATTTTACCACCATACTGCGATCACCAACCCGCCTGCCAAGCGTGGCGATTATGGCAAAGCCCCCCAAATTGGGGGAGGCCTAAGTCCAGCAGTGGACGTCTTACGGCTGAAATAATGATGATGATGACGCAAAATACGCGCTCAGACGTGGAGTTGCGGACACCAGCTCGTTCTACCTATTACTACACCCGAAGCCGACCCCTACATAGTTGGGAAAGGCTAAACAGATGAACATGAGCGTAATAAAAAAACTTTTTTACAAAAAAAAAACAACCGACTTCCTTAAAAACACTACAAAGTGAAAAATAACTTTAATTTCGGTAGTCGGTGTCTTAGGATCTGTATTTATGGTTTTTTTGCCACCGACTTCCGAAATTAAAGTTATTTTTCACTTTGTAGTGTTTTTAAGGAAGTCGGTTGTTTTTTTTTTGTAAAAAAGTTTTTATTTTTAAATTTTTAGTTGTGGTATTCACCCTGCACTAATTCCAAACAAACAATGCATATTTATGCGATAGCAGAAATCGTGGTTGATTTCCTGTCATTTTTTAAAGAGTTCCGGTGTCTGTCTCCCGAACTCATCATCAGTAGTCCATCTCTAGTGTCTGCTGAGGAATCAATTCTCGATGTCAACGAGTATGTCTATCTAGGACAAGATATCTTCTAACTCCTGATCGATAAGGAGTTGTACCTTCCATCATCAGCTCAACGGAATATAAGAATACAAGTAACGGTCTAAACGTGCCTATAATATTCAAAGAATTATCCCCTAACCTTCTAACCTTTCACTGTAAGTTCCTATATGTACTGTTCACCGATGAGGAGTTCCATGCGGTATCTTCGAAGACTATAATTAGTTCAACACGGATGGATAGATAGAACCAGCAATTATTTTTGATCTTTAGTACAATATCCAAATCACATTACGTGTACTGTTTGTTTTTGAGGAGTTCCTTCGTTTATCTCCCAAAGTATACATCAAATCTTCACAAAATTAATATGGGACCACCTCAGGAGTATACCCTTACGAATAAAAAAAGAATTTTCAAAATCGGTTGACAATTGGCGGAGAAATCGGTGAACATACATAAAAAAAAAAAAAAAAAAAAAAAATACATACAGTCGAACATATAACCTCCTCCTTTTTTTGAAGTCGGTTAAAAAGCCTTGATTTTGCAACAACAGCCCATTTACTTAAGCATCAGGGAATGATAACTAGTGTCAGTAACGCGTCATCAATGGTATCAAATGACGTACGAGACTAATTAAAAATTAAACAGTTAATTAACACAATAGTTCTGTAGGTTATTGACGTTATCTTCGGCAGAAATTAACGTCAAATGTTGCATCAGTACGTTAGGTGTCTCAATTAATGAAATTTTTACATTTGTTTTAACAAGATTAATGACTAAGCTAACATGACATGTTTAGTAACTCAATAAAAAATAATATTACGACAAATAAAATACAGTCCATTTATGACAAATCATTTTCGCAATCCAAATGACACATCAGCAGAGGGGTAATTCCTTAATACACTATCATATACGAATCGCTTATATTTTGGCAGTTCCACAACATTCATGGCGTTGTTTGCGTTGCTAAGCAGAATGGATTAGCAATAAGCTTCAAAATGATTTAGATATTGATTAATAGGGTGTTACGCAAGTGGGTGTGTATTCACTTTGCAAACTGGATTGATCAAGTCGGTATCACTCACGAGCTCAAACTCAAACATTTATTTCAATTAAACCATTTACAGGCACTTTTGAATTGTCAAAGAGCCGGTCAGTCTCGGTCAGTTAGAAAGTTGAAGTTTAGTAGATCTTTATGGAGAAGAATGGGCAAGAAAATCCAGGGAAACTCTTTTAAATCAAGATATTACAAAACATACTTCAATACATATGAATTCGTTAATCATTAATTATGCATCTGACTCACAAATGTCTTCGACAGTCTATGTCGAAAGGAATAGCACTTGAAATTACTTTTATCCAGAAAATCTTCTACATAAAGATATGTTCAGTACATTTTCGAGTATCATTTCTATCGATAAAGCTAGTTGGAAGGGACGATGGGACATCAAATTCTACCCTCATTTTTAACAAAGATCTAAATGAAGGAGGCTTGGGGCCTATGCACGCGGTGCTACTTATTGGCGCGTTCCATGAAATATGTCGTCTGCGCTTACGAAAAAAACGAAGTTTCTTTGTTTCTTATATTCAGTAGTAGTAGGAAAGAAGCTGACAATTCTGATGATGAAATAAAAGACCAATACTGTACCTTGCTAGTAACCCTCCATCTCGCTTGTTGTGGGAAGTCGTTGATCTCCAGCTCAGTCTCGTACTTGCGGAACACCTCCTCAGCAGGTTCGGACGCGCTCTCGTCGCGCGGCTGGTAGTTCAGACGAGTGTTCAGCTTCGCAGCTAACTGTTCTGCTACCGTTTTAGCCTGGGGATGAGACACATTTTTTTTTATGCTAGCATAAGAACTGATAAGCAGTTTGTCTTGAATTATGAGCACATATCCGAAACCACTGAGAAACGAGAGAAATGTATGATCCTGAAGGGCAGTAGAGACGGAAATTTTTGAAACAGTTCCTTCTCCCAAAGGGTGGTTAACATTTACTTCCATTTCGCAAGTTATGTTCAAGTCCCATGTAATAGGGTGCGAGCCTATTGCCATCAACCGGGCACAAACCCAGACTACGGGCTGCTACTGAGAAATCCAATAACACCGACCTGGGGATCGAACCCAGAACCTCACACTCAGCAGTAACTTGCAACTCTAGACTAATGAGTCTGGCATTTTTACATTTCTAGAAAATTTACGTTGAATAATCCTAGCTTCAAGAGGGCTAGATTCAGGACATTCACATCAACACTATTAGAAGTTTTACTGTTATTACGTCTGGGGACGTTTAGTGTCTCGCAAAGTGTTCTTTAATGGGTTTAGTACATTTTATCTTAATGTTACACGCCCAATCTTTCGGCAAAGCCAAGAGATCTGATGTCTGTAACTTACCAGTTTTCTTTCCCATGGAGCACAACTCACCGTGATCAGCGTGTGCGCGGAGGGTGCGCCCTTGAGGATGGCCTCGGCGGCCTGCTGCGTGGCGCCCTTGTGCTCGGCGCCCAGCCCCTTGGCCAGGTTGATGCGCGACGCCAGCAGCCGCGCCAGCCCCAGCTTGCCGTCCGCGCCCGCGCCGCCCGCGCCGCCCGCCCCCGCCGCGCCGCCCGCCGTCACACCCGGCTACAATAACAACCCATATTATTATATTTTTTAATAAAAATTACGGTCACTAATACGGCAAATCGAGCGTTAGAAACACTTGACTCTCGGTCACTCATACAGTATTTTTATTTCACGAAGATAGACGCGCTTTACTTGTGGTTACCAAATATACAAACACTGTGAATGTAGGTGTAAGCGAAAGAGCTCTCGATACAGTCCGAGACAATGATGAAGTCGAATGTGTGTAGGTATGTGTGTTATGTTTTGTCGCTACTCGTTTTCACCCACACATTCACAGCGTGTTGTACACACTTAATTATCACAAGCATTTTTGGGAAAAATATACTGTACCTGTGACCTGTGTCACAAATAACTATCATAAACTCAGTACCTATACTGTCGACCACACGACAGAGATAACAAAACCAGTATAGACAGGTCTCATACTTTATTGAATCTTAGTACAACGCTATGGCAATCCAAGTATTACCACCGACAAACGCTAGAAAGCAGTGGTTGCCAAGTAGTAATGGCCCCGACTTCCGATTTTTATGTCGTGGGATCGAACCCATGCAGGCAATTTACTTTGAGTAAATCATTTCATCACCACTACTCTCAAAACGATGAAAATAATTCGGTTAGATACACACAATCTTACAAATAGGTACAATATTATTTATATAATTATAATTCCAATCTAGAGGGAAATCCCATTTCCCAGGCGCAATATCAAACTAAGGATCAGACAATCTTCATAATCTTAAGCATAATAAATACATTAATTAGATGTAAGCCACTGACTAAGCTTTAAGATTATAAAAAACCGGCCAAGTGCGAGTCGGACTCGCGCACCGAGGGTTCCGTACAAACCTGCAGGTATTCACGGTTTATGTATAAGGTTTGTTTATGAAATTAAATGTTTTTTTTTTTTAATTTATATTTGAGTTGACTGAATGAAAGGTAAATTGTGGTTTACGATTTATGACGTATTAAAAAAAAAACTACTTACTAGATCTCGTTCAAACCAATTTTCGGTGGAAGTTTACATCATATATTTTTTTTTAGCTTTATCATTCCCTTATTTTAGAAGTTACGGGGGGGGGACACATTTTACTACTTTGGAAGTGTCTCTCGCGCAAACCATTCAGTTTAGAAAAAAATGATATTAGAAACCTCAATATCATTTTTGAAGACCTATCCATAGATACCCCACACGTATGGGTTTGATGAAAAATTCTTTTTTGAGTTTCAGTTCCATGTATGGGGAACCCCAAATATTATTGTTTTTTTTTTTCTATTTTTGTGTGAAAATCTTAATGCGGTTCACAGAATACATCTACTTACCAAGTTACAACAGCATAGCTCTTATAGTTTCGGAAAAAAATGGCTGTGACAAACAGACGGACAGACAGACGGACAGACGGACATGACGAATCTATAAGGGTTCCGTTTTTTGCCATTTGGCAACGGAACCCTAAAAACGGTCACATGACTTCATTGACAGACGTGCTGATTGGTCACTACCGCACCGCTTCTAAGCACCTTTATGTAGTAGCAGTAAGGTCGTTTTTCTTAGTTGAAGTGTTTCTACGCGCGAAAACAATATTACTAAGAAATAACTGTGAAAGCCAGACAATAATGTATAACTATTGATAAAAGCAAGGTTCATAAACTAAACAACTCAATGAGAAAATATTTTCTGTGATAATCTAAAAGTTTTACAAATACATATAGTGGACCCCCGGTAATTCGGCCCTTGTCTAATCCGGCAACCCCTGTAATCCGACGTGTCTATTATTAATGAATATTTTTTGACAGTCTTCACTAATGTAGATAATGCATGATTGAACGGGAAATGGATCTGTAATTTGTCGGATTACAAGGTACTCTTTTGTAAAAAAATCCGGACTATAGGGGGCCTTCTTAGGCAGTACTCTATAATTCGACAAATTCGATAGTTCGACATTGCCCTGCAAAACGTTTACCGGGGTTCCACTGTACATTATATCAGCTGTATTCGTGTTGGATTCAGTAAACGATTCTAGACTTCTGAGTTAGATTTTTTCAATTTAAAAACAAATTGCTGTTCCATACATTTTGACCGCGGAGGTTTTTTTTTTTTTTTTAGAAAGCCTACATACTAAGAATAGTGGTATTAAAACTAAATGGCTTATGCTATGCGCAATACATTAAATCCCTGATCTCCAAACTAGGGGGGTCCCTGTATCTTAGAGATCAGTATCCCTCCGCAGTAATGTCACAAGCCAATATTAGTGACATACTAAATATTACAAAATTGTTGTTTTTGTTTTTAATCGTAACCTTAAAGCTAAGTATTGAACGGGTGAACAATTTCTACGCTAGAGGTCTAGACGCACGTGCTACATTTATGATTACAGTTTGCCCGTCGAAATCCCTGTAAAACTATCTGTGCAACCAAAAAACTACTCTTCCTAATACGACCTGAACTAATTGAGATTGTTGATCGCATATTGAGACTTTTCGGAAACAATATCAAAGTTACAGACTTCAAATGAGAATAGATTTTTTTCAAAAGTGACCAATCTTACCTTGATCTCTTTAACTATCTTCTTGGCAGCGAGCATGACCTCTATCTGTTGGTCAAGGTCACCCTCCACATCTTCATCATCTGAATCCTGAAGACCGAGAGCCGCCTTCTGGTATTTCTTCTTTTCAGTAGCTGCTTGAGCTTCCGATTCGTCAAATTTGAAACCTGAGGGTGAGAACATAGTCAAATTTTAATTTTAACTCACATTGCATTTCTTTGGGATGAGAGAAAAAAGGCTACAGTATGAGTGATAGATCATCAAACCATTTAATTAAATTAAACCATTTACAGACACTTTGGAAATGTTACGGAGTCAGTCCACCAGGACTATGAAGTTAGTTGCCAATTCCAAACCGTAGAATCTTATGGAGAAGAACAGACAAAAACTCCTTGAACAGTGGTCACTGTAGTAAAACATATTGGTTACATTATCCATGTTGAATTTATCTATAGAGGTTTGTGTCAACGGTGTTTTACTGCACGATACTGGAGAGCGTCCGGCACCACTATAAACCAACAGACTTTGCACGCTTGCAGTACATCTTAGTCTTATTTTAGTTTTCACATAAGTAACCGAATTTGCAGCACATGCCTAAAGCGGGATGATTCAGGCTAACAGTAAGTGTAACAGAATTTAAATATACATACTTGTTTTAGTTATATATTCAGAAGGCAGTGTATAATTACATTATTATAGTGTAACTAGGTAGTGAAGGTAGGATAAATAGTCGCTTCATGTAATATTCTGGTATTCAGAAGCATCCAGTTAGACTGAAAGCCGACCCCAACAGATGATGAGGATGATGACGAAACCGCATCAGAGGAATATCGTATATTCTGACATTTGTTTGGAAATACAGTTCAGGGGGCCTACCAACACCTCATATTGTATTCTTACTTCAGTGTGTTAGATGATTTTACTACTGTAAGTAGGCTTGTACAAACACTTTTCCACGTCAATTATATTTAAAAAATATAACTACTTTGAGAAGAAAGATCTAAAAAAGGCAAACGTCACAGTCTCTTTTAAAGTCCAGACATAATCTTGGTCAGATCATGCGAAGACCATGTAGATTGGTGTCTTATGAGAAAAGAACTACACAGATTGAGTGGACCGGTCCAGTCAGTGTACGCGGTAGGTATATGTAAAGAACTATGAATGATGGTTCAATATTATATTAATGCATATGAAGGTAGATAGGAGAAATAGATGTGAACAATAGCGTATTTTCCGTTTTTTTTAAAACAGTTTCTTTTTGAAGACTGGGAAGAAATATTCAACAGAAAAATAAAATTTATCTAATCAATGTCCATTTTACGCGTTAGAAGTGAAAAAAATCTAATTTATTTTTAATGGTTTTGAATTTACCGCCAAAACGCTCGTTGCGCTGACGTTTACCGTGTGACGTCATTTTTGTGTAAACATAACACATGCATTTGACGATAATCATGCAACTCAAAGAGCTATGGCAAAGAGACGGAATTCTTCAGAAATGTTCACCACCCATGTTAAAAATATCCCAAAATGTTACTAACCTTTCCCACTGAACCCTCCGCCAGTATGCACTTTCTTGCCATCCTTTTCCTGCGCGTCTTTATACTTGTCCCACAGCGCGCGTAGTTCCGGGGGCGGCGCCACGCTGGCCAGCTCGAAGGCGCGCGTGACGTCACCCGCGTAACGCCCTTGTTCGGGCGTCAGGAACGTCCACGCGTAGCCTTTGTTGCCTGCACGACCCGTGCGGCCGCATCTGGAAAAAATATATATTTGGAGGTATGAGCAACAGGGTATTAATTTCATTTCATTTTCAAATATCTTTATTTAACCAATCAATGAATGCACTTATCCTTAGTTATACCGGATGACATTTTTTACCGTCTCGACCTTCATATGGTGTGTTGTGTAACTAGAATAGAAGGCAGGAAGGCCTTCAGATTCATCGCAGGTGACTAAAGGAGCTCGGAACACGGGCGGAAAGAGATGCGTGTGCGGCTCGTGCGCCTGCGAAAGATCAATGAGGCCGCCTATTGGCCGGCTTCAAAGGGTTGGACCGTGCTACGAAATCATTGATACATGCCGCGCATTGAGTAGGGTGCGTGTGATTTGAGTTTCGAGAGGTTTTTAATTGTTTTTTTGTTTTTTTTTTCCAAATTTCTGTTTTTGTTGTTCTAGTATGAAAATGTTACTTTAAATGTGTAATATTTATTGCTAGATCAATTTCATATCTGGGCCACATTGTTACCGAAGACCTGAAAGACGACACAGACATGGAAAGGGAGCGCAGAGCATTGGCTGTGAGGGGAAACATGGTGGCTCGAAGGTTTGCTGGTTGCACAGTACCAGTTAAAGTGACACTGTTCAAGGCTTACTGCCAAACATTTTACTCCAGCAGCCTTTGGGCTAATCATACCCAAAAAGCAAACAATGCCCTGCGAATACAATACAATAATACCTTTAGGGTGCTGTTGAGGCTTCCACCCTACTGTAGTGCGTCAGGTATGTTCGCAGATGCGCACACTGACGACTTTTTTGCATTAATGCGTAAGAAGGTGGCGTCGGTGATACACAGAGTGGGGGGAAGCACCAACAGTATCTTGAGGGTGTTTGCTGAAAGGCTGGATGGGCCAACCATGGGTAGGTTTATCAAGCTTCATGTATTGCATGGAGCTTGATGAAACTATCTGTGGTCGATACATTTTCATCTTGTTTTGTTTTGCTAAGTATAAGTATACTAACATAGTTTATAAGATAATGTAGTCACTAACACAATTTGGGCCCATGTAGTCTGTTAATAAAAGTTTTTTTTTTTTTTTTTTTTATTACATGTTATTCAAAAATAAAAAATATCAAAAATTTCTATGCCAAAGGCTTCTACTCCGTTCACCTATTACCCCCATTTTTTTTTCAAGACGTTAAAAAATGTCACCCTGTATAACAAGGGCAGTTTATGAGGCTAGTAATACACCTTTCAAAGCTTAACACAGATGTAAGTTTCAACTGCTAATAACATAAACTTAACAATAATCATGGGTACATGATGGTAATTTGCATATTATTTAGTAAGTTATAATTTACTCATTGCAAGGCATAACAAAAAATGTTTTAAGTGATTTGCTGATCGCACGATTTATGTATGTACAGGTTTAAAGTTGACTCAACCTCAGTAGAAAAGGAAGGGTGTCGTGTCTATTGGGCAGTTGCGCGGTAAACTCTACTTGTGCGATGCAGGATTTCACGTGAAGTCAGTTTATTGCGTATTACGCTTGTGGAGGTATAGATGCGGCTACATATATTTTGAGTTGCCATTTTTCTAAGTTGTTAAATATTAACAACAGCAGATTCAAATGATTGGCCATGTAGAAGAAGCGTCGACTTCTAATGAATAGTCATTTAAAATATACATATAGTTTGGGTGGACTGACACCCAAAATCCTTCACAGTCACACAAAAGATGTTTCTCGTCTACCCCTCTCACCAGAATGCTGGTTCATCATCATTACGGCCGAAAAACGTACACTGCTGGATTGGCCTCCTCCATACGGGGGATTTTGCAATGAACTGGCACGTATATATTAGTATGGATATGCCTCCGGGATTCCGGGATTTTGAAATTAATTTCCAATGTTGTAATATGTAGAATAAAAAATACATCAATATGAATAAGAAATGTCTAACTCTTTTGCTGTCTTTTAAATAGTACATAGGTGATCGACCTTCTACAGTAAGAAAAAAACAATTTTAAATGTTTATCTATTGCATTTATAAATTTCTAATGTAGTACGGCCGAAAAACGTCCACTGCTGGATAGGCCTCCTCCAAACGGGGGATTTTGCCATAATCGCCACGGTTGGCAGGCTGGTTGGCGATCGCAGTATGGTGGTAAAATGCATAGAGTACGCTGCTTACGATACACAAGGGAAAAAATGGGGTCTTGCTATTCTTTACATCCGGCAGTACACGCAAAGTTGGTTGCAACCAGTAGTTTCACCCTACACACTCACCTATGAACATAGTCCTCATAATGATTAGGACAGTCGTAATTGACGACCAGCACCAGTTGCTTCACGTCCAGACCTCGCGCCGCAACGCTAGTCGCGACCAGGAGCTTCACCTTGCCCGATTTGAAGTCCACGATAGTAGAGTCCCTGTCGAATTGATCAATCCCTGTAACAGGCCACCATTAATATATTCGTCACTAGACAAGATGGATTTGTGTCGCAAATATAAGCGTACTGCTAGTTAATTTTATCGCGCGCGACTTCGTTGGCGGGAAATTTCTTGCTCTCCCACCCTACCCCGTCGCATCGCATCGCCTACCCGCGCTATAATTTCGTTTTCGCTTATCGTTCTCTCTGACTTGTTTTGTTTTTGCGCAGTTCCTAGAGCTCTTAGCGTGATGTAACATTGCTCAAGAATTAGGCTATGAAATTAGATTTAAAGCGAAAGAGTCAGATATTAGCTCGTTCAAACAAACCAACTCTTCAGTTTTATTATTAACTTACAGGGTGGTAAGGACAATGAAGCGCAATCTGTTTATTTAGAATTCAGCACATGACTCTAGGCGAAGAAAATATTAGTCGGTTAGCAGATAAGAATCTGTGTTATATAGAAAAGTGCAATACCTACGCGGCATATAGAACCGCAAAATTTTCTTTAAAAACCGACCAAAAATTACAAATCCTCACTTCAGAATACTTTTCTAAATCCATGGTAACGGGTCCCACCCAGATTGGGGGAGACCTATTTCCAGTAGTAGACGTCTTTCGGCTGATATAATGATGATCATGATAGTACCATGATGTGCATCGATGTCCTTGCCACCCCCTACAGATATAGGTTTTTAGAAGCATTCGCAGGCGCGTTATATGCTGCATAGACTTCATACCTAACCTTCAGTTTCTTTAATTAAACAGAATTTTACACGCAACATTTTTTTTATTATTAGACTTGTAAATTGAGCAGGTCATAATTGAATTATAAGCCAAAACGAAACTATTCGGGAAACAGACTAACAATGGCACATAACGCAAATTAGTTTTTTTTAACGGTTGCCATTTTAAATACACGCTACAAAATGGCAGTACGCTTATAATTGAAGACATTTTAAATATATTTATTTTATAATCGAGGTCTCCCCACATCCGCTTTGGTAGCTGAAACGAAAATAGTCCGTTAGTAGATTTTGATAATGAATTTTTCAATCGTCATTTGACTTTGTATGAATTTAATCTTTAAAGCTTTTAAACTGAAATAATTAGGAAAAAGCATACGTAACTGCAGTAAAAACAGTTATTTTAACTAGAAGAAAGCAGGACAATTAATTCTACTGAAGGGTTCTTTTGGTCAGGAAGAAAAATAAAAATAAAATAGTCACGAAGACAGAGGTAACCTGCAAAAGAAAATATAATAGCTTGTAGTGTTTTTTGATTCAATTACTCGCTCAATGTTATGCTAGATGTGTTTTTTTTTACATTTAACTAAATGGATGCTTTGCTAGGTTTCTTGTTTATTAAAATAAAGCATTTTGTAGTCGATTTAACGATGTATGATGATCCAGGTACCAGAATCATGCTCTAGCTCTCTATATTTTTGCATCATATGGCAGCAACGGTATAATAATATGCGTCTTACAACGTGTAACAGAATAAACGCCAGTCCTGAAAGTAATTTGCTCATAATTGACTATTGAATTGATTTCAGTAACTTTCAAAACTAAGATTTTTGTTATACTAACCACCGATTGAAGCAAAGAAAATTAAATCTTAATTTAAAGCAATGAAGTGAATTTTAAATGCATAAATTAATGCCAGAGCCCACACGATATTCATAATAATTTTAGTTGGCTTTAAAACTATCGTTTTGGTGATTGTATCATGCTTCTTACTCAAGTCTCTAATTAGAATGTATTGGTCTTGCGTTCATTATGTTAAACTACTCTAAAGTTCCTGCAGTTTTCTGGAATCACGTTGCGGAAACTCACAAGGTAATGCATCAACATGTAAGAGAAACCACACCAGCCATTCCGGCCTTTGCGCGCTTCACCTTACGTCGAACTTACGTATTGCATTGTAAGGGTGCAACTAGAACGCGATTGGTCGACATGGTGACATATTTTGTATGTATGAAGTTTTCTCTCCATCGGGTTACCTACTCCAGTCGCAGATGGTCATTGGTCACTCACTTGTCCCGTCACCTGTGTATTTTATGATCTTTTGACAGCGTCAGTGAGCGGAGTTCGCGTAGCTGAATTTTGGGCTAAAGATTCATGAACTTTTTGGCCCTAAGATTTGTCAAGCAAAAGTATTGATCAGTTTTTGGTATGAGGGTTTTCTGTCACTAGGTGGCAGCACTTTGCCAGCGGTTTCGCCCGCGAATACGCGGGCGAAACCACTGGAAACGCTGGCTGGAAGGTTTATAAATACAATAATACATATAAATCTTCCTCTTGAATCACCCTGTCTATTGACGAAAACCGCATTCAAATCCGTTGCGAAGTTTAGAAGATCTAAGCGTACAGACACGAAATGTGACTTTGTACTATACTATGTAAAGATGATTTTATAAGACCTCTTGTTAAAGTGGCGCCAACTGATGGCGTGAAGTTTCACATTGTGTAGAGTTGTTAATCTACAAGTTTGTAATCATAGTTATAAAAATAAGTACTGCCATGGTTGTTCTATATTCTATAACAGATCTCATTAATGCGCATTGGTGTTTCGAAGCGCATACTTACTTTTCTTGAGAAATCTGTATAATAGTGCAAATTTAATCATTATGAGATTATGATAGTGCTGTCGACGTCAACCGACCGTCTTTTTGCACCATACCTTTTTTTTGTTTAATTACTTTTTCAGAACCCACAAAAACAAAAAAAAAATACAAGAAAAAAAAATCTTGTCGAAATCTCACCTCCATGCAAGCTCATGCATGAGTAGGAGGCTTTCATGAGGTCTTTGAGCAGACTGTCGGCGTTCTCCTGCTTATCCACGAACACTATGATACTGCCCAGCTGACTATACAGTCCCAGCAGTTCTAACAGCTTGAAGAACTTCGCGTCTTCTTCGAGAATAGCCACGTGTTGTTCTACGTCTTTGCAAACTACGCTTCTGCCGCCGACCTGGAGGAATAAAAAGACAATTTAAATCAATTTTTAACTTGTTTAGGGTTAGGGTCCTGAACACTTATCCCTAACCTCGTGTACCTTCAGTACATGATTTTGGACCACCTAGGAATTTTTCCTCTATTGTAAGAAACAGCTGTTTTTGTTCCTTTAAAAAACGACGAAAAATTACAATGCAAGCTGATCCAGAATAATGTACTGCATCCATGGTAAGAGATTGGCCTGCCACCCTATATAAGATGGTACTTGTCACGACGCAATCTGGATTTCCTCATGTTTTTTTCGTCACCAATGTCAGTGATGTCCACGATAAACTCCAAAAGATAAATTAATTTATAGTAAGCAATCTTTTTCCTGTCCCTGAAGAGATATTAAGCCTAGAAAGCCCTGATCCAGATATGTTTATATGGTGTGATAATAATTAATGTGGAGAATATGTAATGTGGAGTGTTCATTATTAAAATGATGAATGCATAAGTGCTTTACCTGTACTTCTATAGGTTTCTGTAATATCCTTCTCGCAAGGGCTTCCATTTGCCGAGGGAAAGTCGCGCTGAACATCACAGTCTGCCTGTCAGGCCTAACATTGTCTATTATCTTCATTACCTGCACACAAAAAAAAAAAAACATTTTTATGTTTATGAGCTTAGATGCTTTACCAATGACATAAATAATAATCCCAGTGCCCAGAATTTTTATGTCATTGGTAAAGCATTACCAGTGTTAATGTTTTATCACTAATGTGGTGTTAATTTAACACCGTTGAACCCTTTATAACTCTCGAAGGGATCTATCCTTACAGTAAAACATTCATTCAAATTATGGAGTGAGGGACACATGCAGGTATTTACGTGTACCACGTGATAATGCACCGCAGATATCACATAATTGAGATTTAACCCCTCAAACGTCCTTATGAGCCCCTGGGGATCATAAGAAAAAATGCTCCAAATGTCGCGTGTGCACCCGTTGGATCATAAGGAATCGGTTGCCATTGGATGTAATTTTTTGACGTTTATTCATGTGGCAACATCCTCACGACATTGACTTTTTTTATTTTTTTACTTTGTATCGAATGCGCGGAACCGAGCGACGCGCGACGGAATAATGGGGAAGCTCTAAGGCAGCCCGCGAAATTCAAATTTTCTTACGGTTTTTGTAATTTGCAGGTCAGTTCCAGAATGTATGTTGCAAAAAATGTGATCTGCGATCGTAACACGTATGTATATCATCGTCATCATTTCAGCCGAAAGACGTCCACCGCTGGACATAGGTCTCCCCAAGCACCACCACCTCGACCGATTCCGTGCTTGTCGCATCCAGCCAATTCCTGCGGCCTTCACCGGGTCATTGTTACATCTTGTGGGAGGCCTTCCTACGCTACGTCTTCCAGTACGTGGTCGCCAATCGAGAATGTAATGATTCGTCGATGTATTTACAGGATTGTAATCATTAAAATACATCCCATTAAATGATTTTTTTCATTAAATAGTCATTCAATGAGTTTAAATGAACTTGGAGGGTTGTATTGATGATTTTAACCATTATATTTCTGTAAAGCCGTATTTGTTACGGTCAGAAATCATATTTTAATCAAAACACAACTTGACTTAAACATTGAATTTAGCGCACCTATATTTAACGACTACGAAGTTTCTTAAAAGACGTTGTTCTTATTACCTGAGGCTCAAAGCCCATGTCGAACATTCTGTCAGCTTCGTCCAGCACTATGTAGGTGACTCGTCGTAGATTGGTGACGCGGCCCGAGTTAGCCGCTAACATGTCGATCATACGTCCTGGAGTGCACACTATCATTTCCGCACCGCGTTTCAACTCCGCGATCTGTGATAATAAGAATTAGATGTAAATTATAATACAATTCTTAATAAAGACGAAAAGAGCATTTAAAATACAGTAAGACGTTGCAAGTGTGTGATAAACCTATTTTACCGAAGGATCGAAGTGAATCGTGGCCGCCTGTCGAAGAAATGAAAAAAGTCGCGAGGAATACCATTCTATTTTTGTCGTTAAGTCCGATACAAGCCTTAGTTTTCCTGACCATACTGAAATCCCATACATGAAGATTATGGCAATCTTAGCCAATATACATCATGCAAATTCTGTTGTACTGTAAGACCACGTCCGCACAGACGTAAATATATCGCAGCGGAACTTTATGGCGCACTGGATTTCCAACCCTCGGTGTTGCAGCGAAAATTGAGAATCCAACAGACTGCCAGCGCGTCCAAAAGACATACAGTTCGTTTTTCTACTCTCGACGCTAAACAGTGTGTTTAAGATGAAGAGCGCGAAAAATTCACGCCACTGGTTTCGTTGTCGCAAGCTGAGCGAGCGAGCGAGCTGTTGCTGAGCGTGGGCGGCCTGAGTTCGAGGTTTGATTCCCAGGTCAGAAGTGTAATTTGGTTTTTCCACTAGGAATTTCTTAGCTTCAATACTCCCTCGAGAAACACGTTAAGCTGCGCCTGATCTCTCTCCGGTAGTGTCGGATTGCCGTCTCATCGGACTATGAGAGTGAGGGAAGAGAGAGTACCTTGTGTCAGCGGCGCACACACTCGTGCACGATAATATCTCCCGCACAGATGGCTAGTCTCCGTTGAGATTGGCCGCCATGGCCGATATACGGTCTGGAGAACTAAAAAACTTATATCTTACCTGTTCAGAAATTCCAGTGCCACCATAAACACAAACAACCCTCAATCCTAAAGACTTGGCGAACTTCTTGATATCCTTGCCGATCTGCATGCACAGCTCCCTTGTAGGGGTCATGATGAGAGCTATAGGCCCATCCGTGTCCTCCAAAGGTGGCTGGTCCAGGACATGGCGAAACATCGGCAGGATAAATGCTAGGGTCTTGCCTGAGCCGGTTTTTGCTATGCCAATTAGGTCTCTGAAATGAAATGAGAGAATGATGAAGCAGATAATTTTGCTGTTGTATTTCTGTCATAACCATTTAATTGAATCACTAAGGATTTTAATATAATATACACCCAATGTCTGAATAGAGAATTTGACGTTTTGAACTAACCAAAAACTATCATAACTAAGAGTATAACAAGATATGTATTTATTCATAAATATATATTACGCTCAGAAATGTACAGAGGCGGCCTTAAGAGCGTTAACGTCGATTTTGGTTGTTTGACCCAAAAAGCGTACTTTTCAAACCATTTAATCTCCTCATAAAACGTATCTAACGAAAGTGTGAATAACTAAATATTGTTGGAAATATTTCGGTCTAAAAAGTTGACTGAAAACATTTTTACATTAATAAAGTATTCGTGAATTCTAACCAGATAAACAAACAGTGTTTTCTAAATTCCTTTTACAGTAGTCATTTCGAAGCTTAAAATATCCGAAACCACTAATAACATTTACAAACTAATAAACTTATTTAATTGTTCAGATCCTTGAGTAAAAAACTGAGAGACACTTTTTTGATTTTCAGCGCCTAACATAATAAATCAAACAATAAACAAAGTGAAATTAACAAGAAAAAGCGGTTGCTAAATTCATTATTTCTTCCAATAAATCTTATTTAATTTGACAAAATAAAGGTGTATTGTAATAGAAGAACATCTTTTTTAAAACTTACAATAAAAAAATTCAACTAAATTAGTTTTATTATTTTTCTAGAATTATTTTAAAACTACTATAAAACCGTGCGCGGTAATAATTTTAAATCAGTCCGCCGCGAGGCTGTTCAGAGAGTGGACGTATCGCTCAGTGCTCTACGCTTGACCTCTCCTGACCCTTGGCATCGAGTGAGTTTATAGTGCGACCTAACGATCTTGGGTTGGTAAGTAAAATAATTAAATTTTATTTAGATAATTGAAAACAATTTTTTTCGAAACAAAAAAAAATGTTTCAGATGCCATGGGGAATAAAAGTAAAAAAACGAAACTAGTTTTATCGAGGAAAAGGAAGAGACTCAATCAAGAGGTTTTAGCTAAAGCTAGGGCTAAAAGGTTGGGTAAAATAATATTTTGAATAGAACTTGATTTGTTATCTTTGTTGATTGAAGTTTGCTATATAAGGTCCTCGTTTATTAATTTATTTCCATCTAGGGGATGATTCTACTGCTCAAATACATTTTTTTTTCTAAACGATAAATATCGAAATTGCAAAAAAAATAAATTACTTCTACAAACTAAACCGTCGATCATCTGTTTTTATTTAACTTGCATTGTAATAATAATAATTTGATTGATTTGATTTAATTTAAAGTTTATTTCTTCTTTTTAGAGAATTTAACTAAAAGCTTGTTTTTAAAAATGTTTTAGGGTTCCGTAGTGACAGAGGAACCATTTATAGTTTCGCTAAGTCTGTTTGTCTGTCTGACCGTGGCTTAGCTCAGAGACCCTTAGTACTAGAAAGCTGGAATTCAACATGAGTAAACATATTAATCACGCAGACAAAGAGGTAAAATAAAATCCTTTTTTTATCTTCAGGCTTTGTAAAGAAAATAATGTTGTTGTGAGTACGGAAGATGTTAAAATCCAAAACGAAGTAAAGGTAAAGCACAACTAACGTATTTTTTTTTTACAATTTCATATTTACGTATGGCACTATATCTATCTTTTTTTTTCAGGACTTAGCCTCGTCTTCCAAAACCAGCCTCAGCCCAGAACCAGCCGCGCCATCTCAAACTTTAGAAGCGTCTGACTTGATAATATAACTCTCCGATTAATCCGTCAGCACCCGTTACAAGAGAAATAATATACATTTTAATGTTACACGGTCATTTGAGCACCTCGGGTGTGTAAAATTTAGTGAGAATAAAATACTAGACTGAAATTTCACACAATGAGATTAGACTATTTTCACTATTTCATCATACGTACAATATTAGTAAGTTAAGATGAGTAAGTTTTAATTTTCAGGTTCTCGAAGCAGAGGTTCCGCTCGAAACCAGTGTAGTTATTGAAGGTCGGAGAATAAATGATCTTCAGTTTTTTATAGATCAAATTAAAACAATCAATAACCACAATAGGGCACTAAGCTGTACTTTTGATAACCTGAATATCATTAAAGAGCGCAAGGACAGTCTGAAATCGTCATTTACGATGAAATGCAACATGTAGTTATACAATATGTAGTTTCAGCTGTTCTCCACTCAAACTAGCGTTGCAAAAATGGATGTCAATCAAGGAGCTGTGACAGGTGCATTAATGATTGGATCAGGAAAATCGAATTTAAATGAATTGTTAGCTTCCATCGATTTGCCCACTGTTACCCAGTTTACATACGAAAAATGTCACGATGAAATAGCTACGTGGTGGAAGTCAGCTGCAGAAGACAGTATGAAAGCGGCCGCGCAGGAAGAAGCTTCTGAAGCTATTTCATGCAGTGACGTAAAAGATGGTATTCCAGTTTTAACTGTCGTAGCAGACTGTTGATGGTCCAAAAGATTCTACAAGACGAACTATTCTGCTGCGTCAGGGGTAGCAGCTATTATTGGATGCAGGACAGGTAACGTGCTGCATATAGTTGTTGTATGTTGACCCACGTAAGTCTAGGTCGATGCCACTACGGAGCACTACCTTTTAGTCATATTACTAAATATTGTTGTTACTGGTGCCGATTCTGTTGTACACCGAACTAAACTAACTAAACTATCTCTAAAATTCCTTACTTTTGGCTATGAGAATTTTAACGCTATTCTGTAAGAAAAAGTCTCTAAATTTAAAAATTATTTTGACACGACTAAAACCGAATTTGACAATCAACGTGGTTTTTTTTTTCTTTTGGTTTCGCAATTTGGTACTTGTGTGCGCTACGCAATGAATTTGAGATGAAGGCGCGCGCAAGGGGGCAGCCTGGACGTGTTTTATATGGAATTTTTCAATTTTTGTTTGAAAAATAAAAAAAAATATTACCCACGTGTTGAGATTTAAATGTTCCGGGGTTACAAAGGGAGTCGAAAATTTCATTATTTTTGCGATAGGACGACGCCATTTTCGAGATATAAGCAAAATAAAAAATACAGCACTGTTTTTGCACGTGAAGGTGAGGCGTTGGTGTGAATTTTTGTTCATGACCACTAGTTTTATTTCACACCTTTTTAATCGCGATTAAAAATAGTCAGTTTTAGTCAAAATAAATTATTATAGTCTAAATTTTTGGTGAAAACCGGCAAACTCAGAATAGCAAAATTGTCATTTTCACTAAACTAATAACTCAGTGCAATCTTAGTGCTGTCAAACTAAAATATAGTTAAGTTGTATCACTTTAGTCTATTTCAGAATAGGAAATCGTCGTTTGACAGGAATAAACCAAATTTTAGTGATTTTTAGTTTAGTTTAGAGAATTTTGTACAACAGAATCGGCACCACTGTATATTTATTTCTTGTTTTTGCATTTAAACGTAAATTGATTTCATGTTTAGAATGAAAGATTTTCCTATTATTGATTTCTTCTTATATTATAAACGTTATCAACAGATTTTTTTAGCTTTGTCGATGTGTGGAACACACATGTCGGTTATCTTTCAAAGTTGGTAAAGGAAAACATTTATTTAAATCTACATACAAGTACTTTATATTAATAAATATAATATTATAAATGAAGAATTCTTTGATATTGAAATATTTTATTTTAAAACTAGAATACTTTATAATTTGCTAGAGGACCATTGCGACTTCGTACGACTTCAAAATGTCTCATAAATTATAGCCTATATTTCATTATGATTTTTTTATGTACTTTTTTTATCAAATGGGCAATTATTTATCAAAATTCATTCCGTAGTTTTTGTGAAAGAGTAACAAATATACGTCCATAAATAAACTCTCGAACTTTCGCGTTTATAATTATTATTTGAAAATATGGTCTGTATGGTATTCTGATATAGATATTAATTGAAGTTTCATCAAAATTCGTTCAGTAGTTGTTACGGTAAATTGTTAAAATCATTCATCCATACATCCTCACAAACCTTTGTGTTTTTATAATATTATTTGTAGTAGGATTTTACATTTGTACAATATTTCTAACTTTTCTCCCATAAATAGTATCTACTTACTATACTACGCATCCAAAATTGCCTTTTTATTTCACAAGGATGTAATAAAAATAAGAATAGTAAATAAAAATCAACTGACGATAAAATAAGTAAGTATTATTAAGCATTACGGATCAACTTGGGTTAGTTTGACTATAATGACGGGCAGCACACCAACTCTACGCACACAATCATGCGCGTATCTGTGTGAGTGTAAGGAGCACTGCAATTACCTAAACTTGGTGCCGCGGATTTCACGTTAACGCTCTTAATGCCATACGCATTTTCTACCAGCCAACCTTTGGGTATTGCAGAGACAAACAGTAGTAGGGTGCAAATTCCGAAAGTCTGCCTAAATATGTATATGTAGAATGTATCTTTTGGGGGAAAATTTTAATTTTGTATTTAAAATTTATTACAGATATAATAAATTCTCCTTAGATCTCGTCATAGGAAGTAGAGTTACCGAAATAAATTAATTCACCGAATATATTTCGGTAATCAGTTGGAGGGATAGATTCCTTTAAGTTCGCTTGAAGCTTACCTCCCAGACATGATAGCAGGAATTGCTTGAGCTTGTATAGGCGTCGGCTTCTCAAAGTTAAGCTTCCTCAATATATCCATCTCTTTTTTACTAATGCCGCAATGTGCCCAAGACCTGATAGGCTTCGGACATCCTTTCCCTTTCACTCGAATACCTTCTAGCTCTGTCCTGTATGCTTCTACGTCTTCTGTCGTCATTCTGGCTAGTTCATTGACCTAGAAAAGGAGCTATTGTTAATAAATCGTGAAAAATATATATTTGTGCTGTTATGTTAAATCTAAATTTGTTAATAAATCTAGAGTTCATGACAATAGGCTCGCCCATTATTACATGGGACTTGAACGTAACTGGCGAAATATAGGTCCATCTCTCCTTAACCCTCAGGGGAAACATTATGCTTAGATGCTTTGGTCATGTTGAGAGGATGAATGAAGGGCACTAACAAAAAGTATTTACAAGGCAGATGTAAGAAAACGCCAAGAAGGGATGCCCTAGGAGGACATATAGTGACCTTAATGGTAATGTTCTTCAGAAAGGCCACGTGCGTAGTACTCGCAACCGGCGTGCATGTATGACCAGATGACTCAACGTCAACGAGGCAAAAGGAGTGTGTAAGTGTCGTGTCTCGCCTAGAGGAGGTCGGAGGAGGTATTATCATGAAGGATCGTAGCAGGTAAAAAGGCGCGAGTATATGTATGTATCTATGTTAAATCTCTGACCAGTAGCTTTAAACTGAAGCAAATAGTGCCATTTATAGAAATATGGTAGTAATGGTGGTGAATTATAAGACAATGGAAAGAAATGTAAGAATGAGAGACAGTCTTCCGTCTTTCATTCTTATGTGAACACTGGGTTTGGTGAGGCGATTTTGTAAGATGTCTATGTATAGCAGCATAGGTAGAATGGGCTAGTGTCCGCAACTCTACATCTGAGCAAGTATTTTGCGTACGGTTTCTAGCAGCATCCTGTCATAACATTACCATATGCTTCCCGAACCTTACCTCAGTATAGAAAGCCTTTCGATAAGGCATGTAGTCCAAGCTAGCATGGTCAACTTTAGCCAAGTCTTTCCTTTGCTTAGAAGCGAGGTTTGCAGCCTGGTCCTTGATATCTTCGGTCTCTTCTTCAGACGAATATTCTAAGCCATCCTGATTCTGTTCTATCAGTTCACCTGGATCAAAGAAATAAAATGTCGGACATGTTGTTAGAAAACTGAGAGGAAAGCTCGAAAAGGATAACAGAACCTGTAAAGAAGCTATGCCGATTGGTGCAGCCAGTCAACCAAAAGTGATGGCAATTAAGACATTTGAGGTGCAACTTAGCTAATGGTCAATAAGGATTTAAAAATGCTAAGAAATCTTGAAGCATCATTTTATTTACATATTATTCAAACGAATAGTTACCTTTATTCTTCTGCTCAGTGACTTTCTTGGCAGTGCCAGTAAGCACCACCACAGTGCCACCAGTAGTGGTCGGCACATTAATAACACCGCGCGCCTGGTCCATTTGATTCACTTTTCGTACTTCCTGCAAGTTATAACATTCATATACAACATGTAAACTAATTTTGTTACTTAAAACCTCATCATCACCTGCCTAGTCTCCAGTCTAACCAGATGCAGCTGAGTACCAGTATTTTACATGGAGCGACTGCCTATCTGACCTCCACAACCCAGTTACTGGGTAATACGATACCCGTAGGTAAGACTGGTTGTCAGACTTTCGGGCTTCTGACGACCCGTAACGACTGTCTAAGATCGACGAAAGACAGCCGGGACCAACCGCTTAACGTGCTTTCCGAGGCACGGAAGGGTCTTTATATGTAAAGATGGTCACCCATCCACGGACCAACCGCAGCAAGCGTAGCTTAACCTAAACGATCAATCCGTGCGGCTTTTATTACTTAGCCACAAGCCCTTCTTGTAATGTAATATTATGTAACTTAAAAACTCATACACCCTTATTATAGTATTGAATTAAAACCATAATACAGTGACCAAAACCTTTTTTTAAAGCTAATAATTTTTATTAAAAAAATCGTGTAGACCCTTACATTACTTTATGCGTTTAAAACTGAATCTTATACCCTTAAAATAAGATTCAATTTTCTTTAGAGCAATCAGCACATCATTTGTTTTTTTATGTATCTTCTTATCTATACTAATATTATAAAGCTGAAGAGTTTGTTTTTTTGTTTGATTGAACGCGGTAATCTCAGGAACTACTGGTTCGATACTACTAGAGAATGGGCAGCAGCATTCTCTATGCATTTTACCACCATACTGCGATCGCCAACCCGCCGGCCAAGCGTGGCGATTATGGCAAAGCCCCCCAAATTGGGGGAGGCCTAAGTCCAGCAGTGGACGTCTTACGACTGAAATGATGATGACTGGTCCGAATTGAAAAATTATTTTTGAACTAGGTTGTCTATTTATCGAGGAAGGCTATAGGGTATATAACATCACGCTACAACTAAGAGGAGCGGAGCAGTAATGAAAAATGTTGCAAAAACGGGGAAAATCGCACGGGTATGCGATTCGACGCGACGGGAAGGGTCGGGGGAACAAGAAATTTAACGCGGACGAAGTCGCGGGCAGAAACTAGTAGAAAATAAACGCATGATGTTATGTTGTAAAACAATTACAAACAGTAAAATGTTCCAAACAATATACTTTTACTTAATCTGTAGCAACACTGACCTGTTGTACTTCTTGCATGTAGGCATCCAGAGGATCTATTTCATCTTCTTCCTCTATTTTCTTCTCCTCCACTACAGGCTTTTCTTTAGGTTCTGCGCTCTGGTCTTCACCTGCTATTTTATCACAATGACAAAATTTTGTAAGAACATTATAAATGGCAATCAAAATGAAAATATATTATTTCACATAAATCTAAATGATGTGCCTATTTAAACTTATATTCTTATAAAATGTCTGAAGCTAGGTGCATGGTTCCAATTGATTGTTTCTTTTGGAGACAATTCTCCGTCTTGCTTCTCTCTGCATGCTTCTCTCCGTCTCATTTTTCTTAGCTTATTGTAAGGTAAAGACAAACAGGTATTGTTAAGGTAAGACAAACTAGACAACAATCATCTTATTATTTTGTTTGTTTTATTTTTGTATTTCAACCACACCCGAATAATAATAAAAGAGCCTGAGTGGGAACATAAATCATTTAAATTACACTGCAGCTGAAAACCTATGGTTATTCATAGAGTAATCTTTCAAGACAACTGGAAAAGTCACTTATCTACTTAGTTTTCATCGAAAATCAATGGTATCTTACCTTCATCACCAGAGTCATCTTCCAGTGACCACTTCTTAGCTGGCATCTGGATATTGCTTACAAGGCTGCCTTTCTGCACCTCTTTCTTGGCAGACTCCAGCTCTTTACGTTTCCGATCAGCGCGCCAACGCTCGATGCGATCGCGACGCTTCTGCATTTCTGCTTCCAAACGACTTTGTTCTTCTTCCTAGAGATCCAAAAATAAAATAAAATCATTTCTGACATTATTAGCGACTGATAGTTCTGGGCCATTAGGCGGCTAAGTTGTTGAGGTGGGAAATGCAGCAGATATAGAAACATAAGCACATAATCTTATGGCTAGCCTTGATGTACTCTTATCACAAAAAAAGCAAAAGCTAACAAATTAAGCTTACAAATTAATCAAGAACCCATGCATTCAAAGATTGTTTGTTAAACTTTGTCCTCTTTTATCTTCATTACAAAGGTCATAAAACACCACAGCGAATATTCAATTAACAAACATAGAAAATATTAAACAAAAACGACTCATCTTTTCAACTAATCTACCTGTCTGTCACACAGATAACTGGAACCATATACAGTTTTACTGTTTACAAAGTTTTGCTTCTGATAATATACACTCCCTTTACCTCAAAAGACCAGTTCCATTAGCATTTATAACCAACATTGTTATTTAGGACATTGGCAAAATAATTTTAGCTGTCTCCCTGGCATTATCCAAGAATCAAAACAGCAACTAACCTTATCAACAGTCCCTGGATCATATTCGGCATCAGATTTGAGAGCCTCCTCTTTAGACTTTGCTCTCTCCTCTTTATCCTTGTCCGGTGATTTCTTCCTGGAGGACTTGCCGGAGCCATTCCTCTTGTCATCCCTTTTATCACTGCATCAAATATTGAATAATTTATTATGTACTTTAGTGTGATTAACATTAGATTTCTTTTGAAGTGTTGCAGTTTAGGGGTGGTCTTGAGAATTGAAAATGACAAGCTGATCTAACAAGCTTGAACTAACAGGTTGAAAAAAGTATGTTTGAACCCAGGACTGCATAATATTACGAAATAGAACAATGTGCACTTAAGTATTCTCAATCATTGTAATGTATGCCCTTGATCATTAACAAATTGAAAGATGAGAAAATATAATTATTGGTTTGTTTACGTACCTTTTTCTGTCTCGTTCCCTGTCCCGATCCCGGTCACGCTCACGGTCCCTATCACGCTCGCGTTCTCTGCTACGATCCCTGCTACGTTCCCTCTTTGACTCTCTTTCCCTGCTACGGCTGCGCTTCCTCTTCGTCGATTTAGAGGCCCTGTCTCTCGACCTAGACCTGGACCTCCTTCTCTTGCGATCGGGCGTTGCCGACCGACTATGGGACCGCCTGCGTTCGCGGTCTCTTTCGCGATCACGCCTGTAAATATTTGCATGAATAACACACTGCCAAACATTGGAGCATACTCCACGTCTATAAACAAAACACTTACCCGCCTCTCACCATTTTGTTACACTAATATCATTAAACACTACAAATTAAGCTCGGTTTGTTTGTCATAAACCATTAATAAATCTTTTCTTTCGCATTAAAAACCGTGACACGCGTTGGTTGACTGACGCGATATTTGACAATTGTAGTGATGTCCATTATTCTCAATCGTTCCACCGACTATCTACAATACGCTTAATACGGAATTAAGTTTTGGCTGCTAAGGGCTGTGGTGGTAATGAAAATTAAACCGCCGAAAAAAACAGAAAAGCAAAAAATAATAAACCTTTTTGTTAAAAAGTTTTATTTTGTAATTTTTTGTGGCTTTAATGTACTAATAATACTTGGCAAGGTATATTCTATCCAATGAAAAAAGAATTACACTGGTCAACAAGGTTTTTGCCCAATGATATTGAGTTGTAATATCAAGGAGTACGCAGCAACTACTAATCAACCATAGATGTTTCGCAGCTGGCTTAGCTCGAATTTTTGAGATACTATGCTCATGGTGTGCACGCTGAAACTCGTATTCGTCGCGCGCGACCACAAACATATTCTTGCTTGTTCAATGGATTTCTATGTCCCGATTGTTCTATTTCGTAATGAGTGATATCTTTGATTATACATATAATGGTGTGATATACAAAAACAAACTAACAGAGCACTGTGATTGAACGGGTATATTATTACATCTGTGGCTAGTAAATGGTGTAAATTGTGTGTTAAGTGAATTTTACCTGCAGCCTAATTGCGGAACACATTTAATTTCTGAAAGCAATTCTGAATTTAAACAAACTCCAGTCGATTTCCGTGTCCTTAATCGGAATTGTGTAACTAAAATTAAACAAATTCTGCCAAATTGTTTATGGAGGGTACCAAAATCTTACCCAATCGTTTTCATATATGCGTTTTGTTTCATCAATATGAACTATTTGCTTGCGAATAATTTTACAATAATATGACATTGTTTTAATGACAACTGATGGTCTACTACTGCTTATAAATGAAAAAGTACAATGATTTCTTAAAAATTTAAAAACCAATTTATAAAACACTTTCTACCAAAAACTACCATAATTGAAAAACACAACGAAACGTTATTATCTTCACGTTTTAGTTATCTGTGGCCAGTGGAAAAATAGTAGAAAAGCAGGGTTGTCAACTTATTGAGATTTCCACTAATCCCGGGTTGGTCGGTATGGACACCGCAACTGGCGGACTATTTCAACTATTTGTTTGTAGCTGGTGGTTTTGTTTTGGTTAGTCTAATTTGACTTTGGCTTTGACTCGAGAAAATATTATATTAACACGATACTGGTAAGTGGTTTTATTATTTCACTCACTTCACTTCACTTACTTTTCCAGTAATTGTCGTGTTTTATATTATCTATAGTAATTATGTTATAACAAAGACTATAATTATAACATGATAAGTTTTATTTCATCCTCAAAACGACGACCGAATGACAGTAATACGAATAAATAATATAAAATTTGCGAATATAGTTTATTTTAGAAGAACCGCCATCAGTGAGAAAAACATTGACTCGGGAGAAAAATTGGCAACACTGAGTAAAAAAAAAACCGCTAATAAGTTGAAAGTTGTTATGTTTTGCATTATATTTATTATTTACTATTCGCATACAGATACATGGGCTTGGGCCATTGAAAAGCAGTTTTGGAAAATTTCTAGTAGCACAACATTTAACTAAATATTCCACCAACCCTCGAGTAACTACTCGAGGGTTGGTTTGGAAGATCTTTGGCAAGGAATAGGGCTCTGTCTTCGTTTTGTACTGGCTGCATTACGACTTACGCTGTTTTGCTCCAAAACAAAAAGGACAAGTCAATATCACCACTGCAAGTAAGTACGCCAATGTAAATAGGAATTACGCGTGTAGAAGTGATTATTGTAGCTGTAGGTACATTATTGACCAAACGGACAACCATTATTTTACTGTGTAGACTTCTGCAACTTTTTTCTAGATAAATTAATGATTATGTATGTCAGCCTCACATTCTAACAAATGAGATATATTGTTATTTGATATTTTTGTATGTAGATGCTGATGCAAACTAAAATAACCACTAAGTAACCAAGTAACAACAATACATTAATCATATTTTCGCAGAAGGTGCTACAGCTGAATCTACATGAATGGAACACTTCCCTACCAACATCAAGCTAGTTGACATACAGGGGATTTTCCTACAAAGAATTTGCTGGCAAGGCTGGACATAGAAATACAATCTTCTGTATCAATCATTGGAGGTGAGCCTTTTGTCACAGTTAAGAACAAGAGTTAAGTATGCTTTGATGGTTTGGTCTGGAGTGGATGAATGATAGGCGGCTAACAACAAGTATTTACAAGGCAGATGTGACTGAACACGCCAGAACACTGGGACACCCTAGGAGGACATACCTTTTTGGTGCTGTTCAGAAAGGTCAGGTGCATAGTACTGGTAACCGGCGTGCGTGTATGACCAGATGTATGAACGTGAACAAAGCAAAAACAGTATGCAAGGATCGTAGGTGGCATTCTGTACTTTCTGCCTACCCCCATGGGAAAAAAGCGTGAGTTTATGTATGGATGCTAAGAATCAATCGGCAACTCATAATTATGAATATATTTATTTAGGCAAATTAAATAAATCACATCATATATTTTGTGTATAAGTATTGTTTGTCATTCTAATTTAGTGTTATGTTCAATAAAAATAGCTGATCAATAAAAATTGGTGAAACAACTGCCAGCAATGACTAGGCCTAGAGCTTTTGCCCAGCCGTGGCTTGATGAAAGTCTAGTTAATGAGCCTAGTTTGCTGCATTATTTATTAAGTACTATAACTGAGCAGAAAATAATTTGATTTTGTTTTAAATCTGCAGGAGAGTCCTCGAGCGTTTCACCTATGAAGATTTGAAAGCAGCATGAATGATGCTTTTGCTATTTTCTTTGACCACTGCTGAGATCTACTTCTGACTGCACTGTTACTGCTGCTCTGCAACCACTTCAGTTTTTAAGCTTCTCAAGGGCAGAAATAGAAACCAAATATTGTTCATTAAAGATAATAAATGTGTTTAGAAAACCATTCAATGTTATTTGAACAGCGATATAAACATAATTATGTACTTACTGTGTTGATTAAAAACAGTGTTAACTTTAATAGTGTTTCATTTATGAACTATATAGGTACAAATAAAAATAACTTGTTATGAAATATTTACATAAGCATTAAGTTTAAAAAAAGAAATAAAGACTAGTTATGGACTATTAAAGTGATACTGTTTATAAAATAATGGTGTGTAACTTAATTAACTGGCATTCATTATCACCTTGAGGTAAACAGAAACAAATATATTATGGTTATCAAAAACAATCATTTTTATTGAATATAATTACATTCAGACAATAGTATTTGTAAATTCTTCCTCTCCTCTTGCAGTATTTTCTTGTGGAAATCATTATTTATAATTTAAATACAGCTTAGTAATGTTTGCTGTGAGGGCACAAGAGAAAGTTTACAATTCTCCTGTTTAGTGTAGTTGACCTACCTGAAAGATAAAAAAGAATTTAAGTACATCCGCATCCTCCAACTGGATGATTAATGGATGATGGAATATCCATCATTATAATTTAAAGTCTGGTATTAGATAAAAAGATTGATGGATATAACTACATAGGTACATTGCTTAGCTTTATATGAAGCAAAACCTATTAAATGCGAAAAACTATTTTGAAGGGCGCCTCATAATAAACAGAAATAAATAAGTATTATAATGCTCTACAGTAACATTGAAATTCAATCTTTAGAAAACAATTTTGAAGACTACCATAGTCTGATGACATGAACTACAATGCTGATTATGTTCATATCCACCGAATGAAAAGAATAATACTGTTTGATTGAATTGATTTGCAACATGTGCAATAAACTTGACAGGGATTAGCATGTTCTGCCTATATAGTTCCCACTGCTGAGACACGGGCCTCCTCTGTGAGACGGAGTGGGCTGTAATCCATGGACAAACAATTATTGACTTTGATATTCTTAAGTAACTATTATTTAACAATAATGAGAAAAACATTTAAGGTACATACAATATTTAGGTAGATAGGTAGGTACCTATAGTGAGCATATTCAATGATAAACACTTTTAAAGAAAATAATATTGAAAATTAAGTACCTTAAAACCATTGATATATATGTTACACTAGATTAGCAATTACCGCGTCAAAGCGTTGCCACTGGACATAAGGCCACAGCCTTATGCGTAGCTGACGTCAGTTCAGTGCTCTATGTGACGCCAACCGAGTGACACGTGACAGAAAATATCCCCAAAATGGGTAAATGCGTTGTGAAAGAGTGTGATTCAAGATCTCAAAAGCATAATAAATTAACCGAAATTACTTTCCACACGTAAGTTTATTGTTTCAGTGTTTATATCAAAGTAAAAACGCAATAAAATGTGAAATTTTGTAAATTAGGTTCAGTGTTACCACTAAAAACTTAGTTTTAGTTACCCAAATTTGTGGGAGTTTTTAAGTTATTGAATAAAGGATTTTAAATATTTTTTTAAATAATAAAATCGTTGCAATAATAAAATCGTCTAATAAAGCAAATTATTCAATTACAAAAAAAGAGTCTAAAAGGCAATAATATACAAAACTAATTTTACATAGCGGAGTATGATTTCACTATTATTTAATAAATAAAACATATCCAAAAAGAAAATGTCTTAATTATTTTCATTAGAGATAAACTTCCGACGCACATTCAATAAGAAATACATAATTCAAATATTTAAAACATAATTTTAAGAATAACGTTTCATTAAACGTTTTTATGGCTTAAAAGTTGGGTAAAATTTCGTATGGGTAGGCAACCCCATCCCGCCATTGCATGTTATATTGCGATCTTTTTCTAATCTAAGCGCCAGTATTATTTTTGCGACTTGTGTGAGTGAGACAGATATATGTTTACGTTTAAATGTTTAGTAGTGTCAAAGTTACGTCATCGCGTTTAAATAGTGGTAACAGTTTTTTGACACATTTTATTGAGGTTTGCATCTCTAGTTATTTAACTCAATGCTTAAAACAGACATGTGGAAATAAGTCTAAGTATGGTGTGTGTGCACCTATGTTTATTGAAGTCCTATAGAGGTAGGTAATCATTGACATTTACTGCTTCTTTTTTCTATTGTTGTTCCTCTTTGCCTTGATCGCTTTTTGCTTTTCCAAATAAGTAACAGCTCAACTGGCTTGCTCAGCTTGCCATAGGTTAAGCTTATTACGATACGAGTTACGAATTTTTCTTTCGTAAATATGCCACAAATTTATCTCGTTTCTTAAATATCATGTAGATGATGTAGAATAACTTGCGGTCGCCTTGTAAGCACTTGTCACAGAAGAAAACTTCAAATTTTCCTTATAAAATCACCTCGCTCTTTCGATATTCATAATACCATTAATAGTGATTTATTATTGGAGTTTTACACAAAATCACATCCACAATTTATCAGGAAGACTATCACTTACATTTTTTCGCTATAATTTAGCAGATTTTACGTTTAAATCCTAAAATATGTGGAACGAAAAACGAAAGCGACAACTAACTTGCCTTCTGCTTCAATACAACTAGCCGTTGATTTCATGACAACGATTGAAGCAAATTGTCGCTTGTCAAATATGTTACGCAATTCCAAAAATAGACGTTTGCCCATTTTTTCTTGACATATCGTTCACTCTTTATCGTCCAAACCGACTAGCCGTTGGTTTCACACTTTATGGGAGTAACGCAATACCAAATTCGTAATTTTAAACAAACTGCGATAAAAACGAAACAAATTAGTCTCAATCATTTGCCAATAATATGTTCCGCAATTAGGCCGTTTTAAATTAATTTTGTATATTTGTTTTCATTTATATTGATTTGTATCTAACTATTTCATCAATATAATGCCTCGTAGTTGTTTAAGTAATCTAGACAATTATTGTAACGTGTGCGGTAATTTTACTACGAAAGGGAAGAGTCAAAAATTAACCGTGCTAATTTGTCTCCTAAACGCGAAAGGGATGCTTTCCAATATCTTAAAGAAAAAATCCCAAAAAATTCAAATGCAAAATTAAAGGAAGGGATTTGTATTGGACCTCAAATACGGGAGTTGATAAGGCACAATACATTTAAAAGTAAATTAAATAAAAAAGAGAGTAAGGCTTGGAAATCTATGGTAAAAGTCCCAAAGAGGGACGAAAAGAACCAAAAAAAAAAAATCTATGGTAAAAGTTTTTACTAATTTCCTCGGAGATGTAAGAGAAACAAAACTATAAAAACTTGTAAGAGATATGATTGAAGCCTAGTAAGCTATTGGCTGCAAAATGTCCCTCAAAATAAATATTTTGGAGTCACATTTAGATTTTTACCTCAAAATATGGGAGACGTTAGCGATGGGCATGGTGAGCGTTTCTACTAGGAAATAGCGGGCATGGAACGGCGATGTCAAGGAAAATGGAGTCTGGCTATGCTAGCAGATTATTGTTGGACGTTAAGAAGACAAGCAGTAAATCTCAATTATACAAGAAAAAGTAGTTTAACTGTACACTTTTAAAATTATTAAAATTTATTCATGTAAAAAATGTTTGACTGGGTGGTAAGTTTTTAATTGATATCCACAAAAAACCAGAGCTAACCAAGACGTAAAATTAGTACTACTGTGAATGTTTTTTAATGCTCTCTTAAAATCAGTTCAACTTATTTCATGGGCTTACAAAAGTTGTTTTTTTGCTGACCAGTGTTATCAAAATCGGACTACTCTGTACAAAGTTATGCGTGGTTATACATTACAATCAATGAGTGAACAATCAATCATCCCCTGTTTTCCGACCCTTAGGGTTCGATTTTGTTTTCCAAATTTATATGAGACCACCCCCGGAGTATACCCTTTCCAATAAAAAAAGAATGATCACAATCGGACTACTATGTAAAAAGTTATGCGTGGTCATACATAAAAAAAAAACAAAAACAAAAATATACGCGTCGAATTGATAACCTCCTCCGTTTTTTTTCGTCGGTTAAAAAATCAACTCTAAAAACGAAGGAAAAATCCATTAAGTACAGAACTACCTAATGTTTACAAACATCTACTTACTACTTATCATTACTAGATCATTAAGGAATCGGAGCTATAGATTAGTCAAGATGTATGACAATCCTAATACGCGATCCCAATCACTTGAAACTAGGCACATATACACTAAGAGAATACCAATTTATCATTGTTTTCCAAAAATTACTCCCTTCAAAAAAGAAATTTGGGTTGTAGTATGGAAGATAAATTTTTAGTATCATCATCATCATTTCAGCCGTAAGACGTCCACTGCTGGACTTAGACCTACCGCAATTTGGGGGGCTTTGCCATACTCGTCACGCTTGGCAGGCGCGTTGGTGATCGCAGTATGGTGGTAAAATGCATAGAGAACGTTCTGCCCATTCTCTAGTAAGTCCGTTAGTCGCCTTTTACGACACCCACGGGAAGAAATGGGGTGGTGTTATTCGTTCGTCTTTACGTCATTTTTAGTATGCGATTCGATTACCATGAAACTCGTAATAAAACAATTAGCAAAGAATAAAGAATTTAATATTCTACAGTTTTGCGAAAATCGATCAATGATAGGGTTAAAAGGGTTAGCAAAGATCATAGAGTAGAAGTTAATAATAATTAGTGAAATAATGGAATGTTCCATGTTCCAAAATTTTCTTTTTTTACACGCTTTATATTAGCTTCACTTGTATGATTGTATGTTTGTTTGTAACCGACTCCTTATAGCGCGAATTTGACCCACTTTAAACGACCAGATTTCATTCAAACTTTGCACACCTGTCAAGGACCGATGACAATGCAATAATTTTCACATCCACACACCACATACACACACACCACACAGACACACTACAGACACACATAATACATACACATACTAAACTTACACCGAGAGAGGCTATTATTTTATTTTTAATACTTCTTTATTTTGTTTTTTGTTTTATTATTCATCAATCAACAGTATGTTTTTGTTTCTTTATTTTATTAATTTTAACTTTATTCTCTTTTGTACTTAACGATATGTACTTATACTTACCCAATATAACTCCGCACAAGTTTGTATAAATTGGAAAGCGTATTGATAGAGAGAGCCCTGGCATCCATAACACAAGTTTAATCTTAGCTTGGGTGCCAGTGGAAATACTTAGTGATTTATGCAATTTGAAAACAGTTGTGTTATAGTATTAACCTATCGCCTGTATGTAAATTGTGTATTTGGAAATAAAGTTATTATTATTATTTTTCTTTTACATTTCTCAGTACCCTGTGGGGTTCTGGACTTTTGGAAGGCGAACGAGGAGCCGAAGCCAACTCGTAGAGGCCCCTTAGACAATTTTATATGATGAGGGGGCACCAACCGACGATTATCCCTGTATGCACTATGCAATTGCACCCAAGGACAATCCCCGGTTGGAGCAGAACTATTACAGAATATGGAAACAAAACAAATTAGGCTATGGGTTTGGATGACTATAGTTGATTGGTAACCGCAACTATGGAAAGACTATGGCCCCTGCCTGATCAATGTTTTGTGTACACGGATAAAATGGCAGGGGGTGACTTGCACACTCAATAATGGGCCCCGGGATACGTCTCCAGCACATAGTGACGTAGCGACAAGGGGGCAACACTTCCTGAGGTGCTTGAGAAGTGGAGAGGTATTCCACGGCTTTCAGAATAATCCCAGAGCCCGGAAGATGGTCAATATCCCTACGAGCACTTACTGGAATACTTCCTTTCCCCGAGCACGTTTGCTCTTGCGAATCTCCACTCAAGCCGGCCAATAAAGGCAAGAATGAGGTGGGAGCTCTGAACCTCGTCAGTGTTCACTCGAGCCGGCCAATAAAGGCAAGCCAGAGATGAGGAACAAGAATTCTCCCGGGAGATAGGGTCCGTGGGGTCGCTACTGCCCAACAGCTCGCCACAAGCTGCCCTGCGGGTTTATTATTATTATTATTTCATAAATTTGTGTCATTATCCTTGCCAGGGTTACCAGGACAGCAAAAAAACTGTCTTCGAAAACTACGCTGACATACGTCACAAACTACGCTGATATACGACACAAACTACGCTGACATACGTCCCAAAATTCGAAACACCCTAAAAAATAAAAAAACACGCTTCCATTGAAAACTAAACTAAAAAGTACAAAATAATGGAAAAAAAAGCGTGAGGTGCTTTTTAAGGTAATTTTTTTTTCATTATTTTGTACTTTTTAGTTTGGTTGTCAATGGAAGCGTGTTTTTTAGTTTTTTTTAAACTATTATTTTTATTAAAAGTGACAAGGGTGAAAAATGTAAATTATGTCAACTTTTATTTATTTTTAATTACGATACGATCTTTGCTGGACCGATTCAATTCCTGCGATCTAGATCCTGTATCAGTTCAATGAATTACAATCCAAAGGATCGATTCAAATCAAAAGATCGGGCACCCCAGGCTAGGAAACTACCTGTTAGTACCAACGTAGGTAGGTCACTCGTGTGTCACTTTTTTCACCCTATCCACTTACTTATTTAATAATCCAGGTATTTTACTCGGTGGAAAAAGCGAATTACCTACCTATCAAAAAACGAAACAAACGTACTAGTATGTATATAAAAAAATCTAGCCTTTCCTTTCGGAGTTTCAAAGTAATTTAAAAAAAAAAATGGCATGTGTACAATTCACACGTGGTAGAAATGAAACCTTCAAAATTATTGGCTTCAAGATAATGATACGAATATAAAATTACGGGAAGAGGATAATTGTAGGTTTTAGTAATGATTATAGGTACGATAATAGACTTGAAATAATAATAATATGTACAAGTACATAAAACATTTTTAATATGTACAGGTACTTAAAACGTTTTTAATGTGTTTTAATTTTTTAAGTTCAGATGTGACAATATTTGCCGTATCCATATTTCTTTCGTCCATGGTTATGACGTCATGTATTTCCTATCTCATTTTCTCCCACGTTAAATCTTATGAAGTTATGTCTGTCTCTTTTTACTGTCGCTTTTTCTTTTCATTGAGTTTCAAATCACAACCAACGGCGCTAAAGAAGTTTTCACTTCAAAAAATAAGACTACCGTAGTAATCTAGCACTGATTATTATCAAATATTCATAAATCGCACGCTAACTGCTTACAACAAAACCATCAATCACACCACCCGCCATCCATTTGTCAAAGCGGTGCACTACGCGGCTGCTAAGATACTCGGAGTGTACCAGACTCGAGGCACGTAGGTATGACTTGCGTTCTGAGCATTTGTATGAAGATAGAATACTGTTAGATTTATTATTACCATGGCTGAAGAGTTTGTTTGTTTGTTTGATTGAACGCGGTAATCTCTGGAACTAAAATATTTTTGTGTTGGGTAGCCTATTTATTGAGGTAGAACATCAAGTTACGATCAAAAAGAGCGGAGCAGCAATAAAAATGGATGAAAACTGGCAGGAATGATAAGACACTTTCTGCATACATTTTGGAAAACTGATATCAACATTACACTGGCCAACTTTGAAGTAAATCCGATCATGCATTTAGATTTTTCATAGTAGCATTGGACAAATTGTGTATGAACATCAAAATAAACACAAAGGAAGCTAAGATTTTCAAGCTCGCTTCACTTGCTCTCTTACTTATTACATTCTCTTATTTCCTAAACTTTTTGCATGAGCCCACAAAGTATTTAACGCATATTTTCATTTAAATGAGTGAGTGAATAAGTGCAGTAGTGGACCAGCTGAGCAGTAGTTCAGTTCATTTTAGGCAGATTTCAAATAATTTAGTAGAGTTATGAATATCTCAAGTATTTGTTAAACGGTGTTAGACAACACTAAAAACGTCAAAAAAGGCATCACAATGAACTTAACCTCAAAGGTGAAAATAGCCGCCTCTTATTGATTGTTTACTATAGTTTTTAACTATTTATGACCGATAATCTTGCTCTGAACCATAACATCAAACATCTAGAATTTCTTAATTACTCTACGTTTTCTAAAGCTAAGCGGCAGTAATGGCGGAAGATGGTGAAAATGTAAGTGTTCTTTATAACAAGTTACTGGAACTAAGAACCTAAATAATCTACAGGTTTTTTTAGTTACTTAAATTATAATTATAATACACAACACTCTAGTTAATAGAATGAACGTAATAAGCTGGGGAAATCAGATAAGTTCACATTAGGTTTTAGCCATTTTGTTATGGGGAATAAATTCTAAATAAATTCCATGTCAACTTCTTTAAGTACTATTCAGCAACAGGCCTGAAGGAATTTGTCATCAGCTATTTTCATACAAACTTTCATCCCCTATTTTACCCGCTATGGGGGTGAATTTTCTAAAATCCTTAGTACTTTCACAAAACATGGCAGTCTTGTACAAAATTTCATGTTACCTACTAGACCCAGCAGTTTAGGGATTGTCTACCAGTGAATGAATGAATTTAGATTTTTATAAAGTGATCATCATAAATTTCAGGTATCTGTGATGACAGTGAAGGAGCCTCTGGATCTCATAAGACTGAGCTTGGATGAGAGGATATACGTAAAGATGCGCAATGAACGTGAACTTAGAGGAAAGCTACATGTAAGTACTGAAACTCATTACTTAATATCTAATCTGATCTAACTAGCCTGTGTTGTCCCACTACAGGGCAAAGGCCTCCCTTCACCTTTTCCACACAATTCTGTTTGCTAGTGCGGGCTAGTCGGGTGTAAAGCACAATATCCAGACTCCTCAAAATGCAATCAATCATCAAGGCACTGAAGACCGATAAATGGCAGGATCTCAAATTAATATACATATATAATATAAGGGGACTTGTTCACAAGAGACTTCCAGTAGAGTAGTTTACATCTGTGCAAGATGTCAATTCAGGGTGGTAGCAGATGAGTATTTCATATACATACCAATGGGGGCACCTACAAGCCATATTAGTTGGTTTATGGCACACTAGCTTCTGCCCACGACTTCATCTACGTTAAATTTCTTGTTCCTCCGACCCTTCCCGTCGCGTCGAATCGCCTACCCGTGCGATTTTCCCCGTTTTTGCAACATTTTTCATTACTGCTCGCTCCTCTCAGTTGAAGCGTGATGTTATATAGCCTAAACCCCCCCTTCCCCCTTTCCCCCCTTCTTTCCCTTTGCCTTCCTCGATAAATAGGCTACCCAACAAAAAACGAATTTTTCAATTCAGACCAGTATTTCCTGAGATTAGCGCATTCACTCAAACAAACAAACTCATCAGCTTTATAATATTGGTATAGATTCACCACTAAACCCCTTTGGAGGTGTGAAGAACAGGGTATAAAATTCACCCAACCTCCATAGAAAAGGGAGAATCGTCCAACCAGACAGATTGTGTCTGGTGAGCAACTGATGTTGCATGGTAAACTCTGCTTGCAGATTTTGCGTGACATCAGTATGATGCTGAGTTCACATGTGGCCGAGTAGATGCCACTACACCACTTTCCATATGACCCACACAAGCTATATCAAATATAATTTTTTAATTATAATTACCTTCTATAAAGTAGTAGCATATGATGTATACTGAATTAATAATGTATTTTTGGACCTCTATTTTATTATAGTATTGTTTGACTTAAAGGCTAGCCGCATCTTTAAAACTGCATAACATTAATTCTATCAATGTAAATCTGCATTTTAATATGTGAAGCAAAAACTTTTGTCAAAAATTCTGCACACAGAGGAATATGAAATTAAGCGCAGCTAAAGTTTATATGGAGAAGAAGTGCAGAAAGCTAATATTTTTATTTATTAATGCATTAGAAATACAGTAGTAAAACTGATCTATATGGGCATTTAAGCCCATAAATATCAGTTTTAAATTAATTATGTTTGAATATCGACCATTGGGCTACCACTAGTTTTAATCAATCTTTCCTTATCATTCCAGGCCTATGACCAACATTTGAACATGGTTCTTGGTGATGCAGAAGAAACTATAACAACAGTAGAAATTGATGAAGAAACTTACGAAGAAGTATACAGAACAACCAAAAGGAACATTCCCATGTTATTTGTGAGGGGTGATGGTGTCATACTTGTGTCTCCTCCTGTAAGAGTAGGTGCCTAATATAAGATTAATTTAAGTTCAAAATAAATACTACTTTTACATAAATCTGTTTATTTCTTTTGCCCTAAAAGTTTAATAACACCTTCATTCTTGAAAGTACGATTCTTCGGCACCAACAGTTCTTCTTCATCCATTGGTTCAATGATCTTACCAGCTTTAGTTATCACACTGGGACGAATCAGCTTCTTATGTGCCTTCTCAGGTATAAAAGTATTACCTAAAGGTGCCCTAATAGATGCTTCATAATCTTTGACACTTTCAAAGGGGAAAGGCACATCTTTAACTTTGTGAATTGCAAGTTTTGGATCTTTAAACTCCTTGATTATAATGTCGCCTTTGTTTTCATCGCGACGCGCTATTTTAGGTGGAGCTCTAAGAATGAACCTGTTTCTTTTACGTTTCTGAGGCTTTACACCTTTACCACCCCATGCTCCCCAACCTGGTAATGTCAGATTGATATCTTCAGGTTTATCTTTATTCACCTCATCTTCTTTCTCTTGTCTGAAACTTGCTACCACATCATCTTCTTCAAAGACTTCTTCTATGTTGACTCTGGGTACCACTTGATCATCATCCAACTGATCATACTCATTCTGACCTTGGGAAATAGCACTATTCAAGTATTTTGGCTTAACTGCAATAAATCTGTTAGGATCAATGTTAGAGTCTGTAGATGCTTGCATAGGTGTTTGTACTGTATTAAGTATTTTAGCTAAAGGCTGATCTTTTCCTTCATTTGCTGGACTTTCTGCCGTTTTTGATGATGTTTCAATAAGTTCTTCATCAATCACAGCCTTGATTTTCTTGTTGTTGAGCTTAAGATAATCTAAATTATCTTTATCTTGTGTATCTTTAATTTTTTGTGTTTCCCTTTTATTAGCCCGGCCAGCTTTTTCCAATCTTTCAATGTTCCGTCTTATTTCTCCCAACTTCTTTTCTACTTTCTTTGCTACACTGGTCTCATGATTTTCAAAAGCTGATAATACATCTTCTGAAGGTTTTGTTTCAGTAACATTATTAAAAGTTTCAACCTCCCAATTTGAAGTGGCAACTGGTTTATTAACTTTAGACTTAGCAGCTACTTTCTTTGTCTTTTTGAATAATGGATTATTCAGGACTTGGTTCACTTCTTTTTCAATTTGTTGAGTTTCCGTTTGACGAGTTTTCCGTTTATTTGTACCTTTCACTACATCAATATTAGTTACTGTTTGTTCCACTTTAGCATCTTCATCACTACTTTCTCCATTTGGATTTTCTCTTTGAGATAATTTGCTGATACCTGCTTTTAAAGCATTTAGTTCATTATTTTTATTATCATCTTCATTATCCATGTTTTTGTCATTTGAGTCACTATCACTGTCATCTTTCTGTTTGTTCATTTTATTTTGTATGAATTTCTTGTAACCAAAGTCAAATTCAGCATTAACATTAGACTTGTCCAATCTTTGTATCATCCAGGGGTTCAAGGGATCTTGTGATAAATTGATGTTAGGTGTTGCTTCGTCATCTGCCTCATCATCTGTGCTCTGATTGTCTTGTACCTTTTTAGTTAAACCTCTGCCAACAGCCAGTTGGTCAGCTAATTGCTGTCTCACCTGGAAAAGAATAAAAAAAGTTTATTAATCTTTTACTTCCAATTAAATAAATTCGTCTTCTTTATACTATAGTCAACACTATTCCATAAAATCTAAATTAATTTTAATACTGAGACATATTATCCGAACCCCAAGTAAATTAGAATAAGGGTGAGAGAATTATGAGGATGTAATACCTGAACAGCACATGTTCTTTTTTGGAGTCTTTAACATTCTGGATAAATACACAGCTGCAAATGAATTTTAAAAACTTAAAACTACTGCATTTTCTCACCTCTTTATCATACTTGGCCCTAATCAACTTGTTCTTAGCCCACTTCCCTGTACTCTTATGTCTCAAAGTGTGCCTCTCTAGAGCGCGAGCTTTTTCTATTGATTCTAACTTTTTCAAAGCTTCCTCTGGATCTTTCTTTTGTAATTCTTCAAATTCTTTTAATTCCTGTTTAAGTTTTTCTTTCTTCAGAACACTAAAATAAAACAAAACCATTATATAACATAGTAAATCATCTGTGAAGATAGACTGAAAGGCCATTTAATTATTTACTGATTTTTTTGGTCCCTAATTAATAAGTTTATGAGACACAATAGATTTTTTTTATGGGCCTTTAGTGTCCTTCCAATGTTAAATGCACATAATATTACACTTACCGATGATACTTTTTGCTCTTTATCTTGCTTTGCCTCTTTGCTTTAGCAGCCTTATATGACTGTTGTGCTCTCATTTTGGCAAGATGTTGTCTATGCTCAACCATTTCCTCATAAGTCATTGGGAACACTGGTTCTTCTTCCTCTTCATCTTCCACCATTGGTGGGGGATCCAATACATCTAGTTCTTTTTCTAAGTCGGACTTTAACTTAAGTTTTGTTAGGAAATCGCCTGTAGGTTCAAGTTTTGAAGAAACATGTTTTATCGGGAAGGCCACATAATCTACTGTCCGACTCCTTGCTACTACTGGGTCCCATCTTCCTACTTTATTTTTTGTTTCTTCGTACCCTGTAGCTCTCTTGATTCTCTCAGCCTGTGGTTTCTCTAAAGGTTTGCTTAGAACTTTAGACTCACTCTGGGTCTTTTTTAATTTCTTGCTTATCTGTACGTGGTGTGCGGTGTCTTCTAGTATCTTGGCGACATTGTTGAGATTTAGTCTATTCGTTCTCCTTGTAAGGTTGAACTCTGAGCTAAGATTCGTCGGTTCATTTCGTGTAGGCTCTGTTATGTGTTGTGTTTTATCTAACTTAGATATAGCACTCACTAGACGGTCGTGCTCTGTGGCAACTAATTCTGTATCTTCTATATCCTCCATTACTGACGACCACTGATATAGAAGTATATAAATAAACAAGATAAATGAATTACTATAGCACTACAAAATCTAACGTGACATAACCTACAAAACCCTCTGCACAAACGTCATGTCATATTTTGGAGTCAGCTGTCAGACAAAAACAAATTAGTCCGTTTTTTTAATACAATACATAATCGACTAAAACAATTCTAAATTAATTTCAGACCACTCAAACCTCTAATGGTATAATAAAATTTCCATTTACTTGTCACATAGCCTGACTCATTTTTTTATTAATTATGCCCTGGGATGCAATTTTATGAATAAATCATTTTTTTTTATCGCGGTTACCCTGCCTGAGTTGGCACGAACGTACTATACTCCATTTGTTTAGGTAGTTAACTAAATGTAAACAATCTTAACATGTCTTTTAACTAAAAAACTGTCTAAAAATTGAATCTAAAAATGTTTACAATTAGGTATTTACTTAAACCGATGTTAGGTAAGTAACTTAATTTAAATAATATTTGTTGGTCTTTTATACGATTTATTTTATATAAAAAGACATATCAAGATTGTTTACCTTTAGTTAACTACCTAAACAAATGGAGTATACTATCCGATACATACCTGCAATAAATAAAAAATAAAAAAAATATCTTAGGACAACCAACACATCGTCATCTGATCCCAAAATTCCCAAACTAGGCAGAGCCTGTACTATGGCAACCAGACAACTGATAAAAATACTTCTAAATTACTAAATACATTAATATTATAGATAAATTACACCCAGACACAGAACAAATGATCGTGCTCATCACACAAAGATTTGTCCTGGGTGGGAATCGAACCCACGACCTCAGTCTTAGCAGTCAGGGTAACTAACCACTAGACTAACAGGCACAGACACACACACAAACACAGACACACAGGCACAGACTAATAAACTGACTGCAGCTAAGCACTTTTAACTCCACATGGTATGAAAATGGTCAAGTTCATTAAGTCCTACTTTGGTACATAGCGAAAGCATATGAATAACTGATAGAATTGTAATCTGACTGGACCACTATTTGACCTTTAATGTACTTTATTTGTATTAAAAACTTATTGGCTAGTAAGATATAAGACATAAGTAAGATTTCTAACTAATCAATCGGTATTTTAAAAACAGGGAGTATTTTAAATTACATGCGTGATGGGAATAAAACAGGCCCTGTGTTACAATGAACTGCGTTACTCAGTATCAAAAGTCGCATAAAAGTAAAAATGCATACCTATTAATCGAAAACGGTAATTTTATTTTAATTGAATCAGTCGATTTATAAAAATTAAATACACATAAGCAACCTTACAGGTAATTTATCTAAGAGATATTATTTCGGCTTGTTAAAATAGGTTTGTAGGTGCACAAATCTAGGCAGCGGTAGCTAGTTGCCGGTTAATATTTAGTTCAGAAAGGTAAAATACATTTTACATCAACACTAAATTAAATATTAATTCATAACAGCGTGAGATTCGTCTGACGACGGTGTTGATGGCGGAACGTTTTCGTCGTTTTGGTGAAGAGGCTTGCGAGCTTGCTTGTATTGTTGCCGATTACGATATAACTTTGCTTCGTCTGTGCACTTTATTGTTATACTGTTTCTGTAAAAAAAAAAAAATTGAGTTTGTTGAGTAACTTTTAACCCTAAAACAGCCAATTGGCTATTATATTGTTTTCACTTCCGGTAGGTAGGTGTCGATTTGTGCAGATGCGCCTTATGTCGTGGAATGTTAAGGAGAAGTGATTAAAAGAGAAAAGTACTTGCATGATAAGTTTTGAATGAAATAATTACCTCACCAAATTCTTTGGCACGCCACATTTTGCTGAAACTGTCTTTACAATGTCTTCAACAAGTTGGGGATCTAAAATTTTCTTTGGTGGTTTATTCAAAAATGCTGGTGACTGCTTGCCTGTTAGAGAGTGCGTCGCCAACACCCTAAAATAGAATAAATAGTTTAAATATTTTACAATAACTTAGTAATATTTGGACATGGATATTTAATTACCTTCGGGGGAAGATCGCTTGCAGTAATTGCCTTGTAGCGGAAGTATGCGAGTTCCAGTCAATGTCATTTAGTACTCTTGCAGGCACTTTAGCGTTGCCGTTCCCAATCGGCACCTGGTGAGACATGGTGGTTAGTTTATTTCGTGACAAAATAAAACGTTATACTCCGACCAAGTGCAAGGTTCTACTCAATTATTGCGACTGGGTATACAAAATTGAATACAGCGACCATGCACTGTAGTCCTTTATTGAACGATTATTAACCAATAAAAGTAAGATGAAGTAACGAGTCTTGAAGGCCACTCTGCACAATAAATCTATCGTTATGAACATATAGATCTTACTGTGTAACAAAACTTAAATGTGAAATGCAAAATAAATAAAACTGTTTACCAGATCAACATCATTTACGGTCTCGATATTATTCGTAGTTTGTGCTGACATTCTGCGAACCCGTAGCGCATTAGGGTTGCATTTATCTTCAATTTTAACAATCGAACTATTCACTTGTTGTTCTCCACCATTATCTTCTATTACTTCTTCTGCACCAACTTCTTCAACAAATTGCGGGGCAATTAAGTTGACTTGTTGCCCGTACTCGGTATTATTTGGTTCTATCCATGAGTCACCTACATTCTGCTCGATATATGACACTTCGTCATTATGCTCTGATTCTGACATCGAAGTTGAACCATTCGAGTTGACATTTGCTTGGGATATCAAAGATTGGAATTTTCTGTAAAGATTATTGAGGACTGCTTCCATCTCTTCAATTTTAGATGCAGGTGGAAGTAAAAATGTTTCCTCTGTCTGTGTTGCTTGGTCGAAACATAGTCGAATGTTTTCCTGAGCGCTGCTGCTAGGTAGTGGTGTGCTACTGATGATAGATCGCCGTCTTGAATTGTTTGCTTTCAACGAACCACGTACTTGTTTGCCAGTTGATTCTTTACGATTATACTGAGGAGTATATTTCGGTGTAGAGTTGCTGAGGTGGCGAGTTTTGCTACGATCAGCTTTGATGGTAGGCTGAAAAAACGTTTTACTTATTAATTGAAAAGTAAAATATATAATCAAAAACGGTGCTATGGTGGTGAAGAATAAGACCTACCTCTGGATCGGTGTCGCTGTCGCTGTTGTCAGTTTGTGCAACCACCACATGAGGCAAAGGGCTATAACTGCTCGATTGTTGTTGGGCGTTCAACTGAAAATGAAATAACATTATCGTATTTAATTATTATTAATCATTTATTTTCAAGTTACACAGTCTAAATTAAATATTAATACAAGCAACGGTGTAGAAGATAACGATGATTATATATGATATGTAAATATATTTTTTGTATACAATTAATTTAAGTAACGGTAAAGAAGATTACGATGATTATAAATTTATTCATCCGAACTTTAAACTTCTGCAGACAGAGAAATTAGATACAGAAATGGGTTTCACAATGAGTATATCGCACCCCTGGATCTAAAGGGAATTAACTCAAAATTCTTAATTTTTCAGTTATGCACACCTTCGAGTCTGTCATTTCAATACCTATCGACCAATAAACCAGTTTCAAAACTCTTTCCAATAATTGGAGTCGAATATTGAAAATAGTTTCGAATCTGGTTTATTGGTCGATAGGTATTGAAATGACAGACTCGAAGGCGTGCATAACTGAAAAATTAAGAATTTTGAGTTAGTTCCCTTTAGATCTAGGGGTGCGATATATTGTTACAGCTTTACTTTACGTGACTAAGGAAAACAGGACACGTTAAAACCATAAAAATATGAACGAACAAAAAAACGCTTTGGGGATGTCTGTGTCAGGCGGACAATCACTTTACGTAACATGCCTTGTAGCCTTTGTTTGAATTTTTGAGTGAAATTTTGGGAAATACATTGTCACTGAACCGCAGATTTAGAAATGCGACTCGCTGCCTCATTCTTGTAGTTTTTTTTTGTTTTTAGTTCAGTGTTCATTGTACCTAAAATAACTTTAACGAATTCTCTCATGAAGTGAGGAATGGTAATAACTTCAAGATTCCATGATCATAGCATTACACGGTTAAGCGTGGCTTACTACTTACCGAATTTTCTGACTTCATTTCCTTTATAGTCCGCATACAAAGTTGTAGGACATTCTTAACCTGCTGATCCTGACGTTCCACGATTTCTCTTTGTTCCTTGACATATCTCTTGCTCTCTGCAATGAAAAAAGTCATCTTTTTAGGTACATTGCTTCGGGAACGAATCATAATCATTGTAGTGTTGGAGGGAAATTTACACAGTAAGAAGACATTTTACTCGGACGATTTCCACCTTATGGCTATAAGCATAAAGGTCAATTTGACTAAGGATTGTAAAACTGGCAGACTAGACAAAAATCGTAACAACTGAATCAAAGCTTTATGTCTATCTACATAATGTACAAAATTGGATGAGTCTGCAAAAATTACCGTTACGATATTGATGAATGAAAATATTCACGGTCTTATAAAGTTATAAGTTGGGGACACTATTGGAAACCGAGTATATAAAACATTACTAATATAAGAGATACTAACTAAAACCTACCTGATATCCTCAAAATCTTTGCCCGCCGAGGATTTTCATGTTTAATACGCATGAAAATCAAGTTCCCAGGATGCAGGTCTGTTTCATCGTACGCCAAGGTATCCACGTTCACCACACCGTATGAAGGGAACACGTTACTCTCATCCACCCACTCAACGAGGAGCCAAACCCTTGAAGCCATAGCACACAGATTTACCGTACTTCACGATGTTCAAAATGCAACTGAACCTTCCTGGGTCTATTGCACACCACTCAGGTAAAAACTCACGACAATACAAAGCGTAGATTTCATACCCTAACGTTCGTAGACCCCACTCAATGTAGAAGCAAAAAAAAAATGCTAATAGAATGAATAGAAACTTGCATTAGACAAGTAACATCGTCAATGATATTTATTCGCTAGATTCACCGTTAGTTCGAATCCACAATTAATTTTCAGTCTACGATATTTGGTTTGTTTCTAAACACTCGGCTATTCTAATAAAAGGCATGATAGTAAAGCAATTTCCTAGTGAAATGCTTACAAAAATATCGACAATCAACAAATCAAAATGATTTGGAAATATACTTGTACCTACGTAGCTAAAATTGAAATCTTAAAAAAATGTCATACCTATGACCTACCCTCAAAATGTAACTTGCAAGCAATGTAAATCAGCGATATGTAAATTGATAATCTGTGTTTTAACTAAGACTATTCATTCTATAATAACTACATATACAAATTCACAATATTATCATACCAAAGATACAGTACATACAATTTAGAAAATGTATAGGTAAACTGTAGTTGAATATTATTCTGTTAGAGACATGTGCCTGGGAATGGGATTTATAGGATCGTGTAAACAAGTATGAAGAGAGGGATATATTATGTGTAGGAATGTTCCTCAGCCATAATATAAGAGGGATATCAAACGTTGCTATCTTATCAGTTATTAATCGCTACAAACAATTATTTAATAACAAAACAAAAGCTAGTTAGGACAAAGAGTAAACAAATAGTTTTATAGTGAGCTATAATCATGAGCCAACCTATTGGAATGAAGAACAAAACGGATACGGATTACTGTTCCTAGAAATGGGTAAGTAGATAAACTAATGGAAATGACGGAGCATTATTATAGTAGACTAGCTTCCGCCAGCGGCTTCGCCCGCGTAAAAATTCAACCCCCCAATTCACCCTCTTAGGGATGGAATTTGAAAAAACCCTTTCTTAGTGGATACCTGCTCTTCACAAAGAATACACCCTCCAAATTTTATGTCTCAAGGACCAGCAGTTTAGGCTGTGCGTTGATATATCAGTCAGTCAGTCAGTCACTCAGGACTTTGAATTTTATATATATAGATATGTTGAATTCATTCATTTTAATCCATTACAGACAAAAGCCTAAACCACCTATAAAGTGGATTAATGTTACTGAAAATGAAAGAACACACAGTATACATTTCCTATATCTTTGTTAATTATGTGATAGTAATCACGTAATCAGAATCGAGTTGAATTATGGCATGGCGTCTTAATCAAAACCAACAGTCATCTGTAAATACCTCCACCTGCAGATATTTAGACATGGTAATTAATGTCGGTGTTTGATATAACACCCAGATTCATGTTTCCAATAAGTTACAGACAGGGTATTTAAATATCCGTTGGCACAGATAATCCTATTAACTTTGTATCATCTGGAGGTAGGCAGTTAAGACAGGCACTAATGTTTTTAAAATTACTGTCATTGTTATTTCGATTTTACAACTAAGGACCCGATGTGTCTAACAAAAGCCAAGCTTCGACAGGTACCAAACCTTGAACATAGTTGTAGACAATAAGTAATAAGTTCGGGAGAAATTTAAAGAGATTTACTTTTACTGGGTACCTGGGTGGGGCTTGGCCAGCGTGGTCTTTTATTTTATGATCCATTGAACCAAGAAGCTACATAAATAGGATAATTGCCAAATTTTGGTCAGTACTGTTTGGTTCCATGTTGTGTATGGTTGTTGCTCTGTTTACCAGTCAATCAGTAGTTTTGATCTAATTGCTGTGTAAGTGAACTGCTGTTAATTAAATAAATCAAATAGGGCGTGAGTATTTTGTTTCAACATTGTTAAATTCTGTGTTTTCATGTCGTCTGTCTATTTCCATTCTTTTAAGTGATTGATAGAGTAAACATGATTTTGCAGTTCAATTTCTAGTTCGGTGTTAAAATATGCCGTATTATTTACAGTACAAAACTTTGAAAAATGTCGTCGTTTAGGATGAGTGTCGCCAACACAGAATATGATGCTGCGCAGGCACTTTTGGATCTGCAAAGTAATATTAGAGAATCACAACATGAAAAATGTAAGTTTGAAGTGAAAAATTTCTATCAGATTCCGATCAGTAAAAATTATTCATGTGTTAACCTTCTTTCTCTATTTGTAGATGACCGTAAAGAATCTGTAGAAGCTGCACAGCTATTCTTGAGCTGTTTTATAGCATCCAACGTAGCGGTAAGTTATTAAAATTCTATGTGAAGCATAATGAATTTCACCGGTTCCTAATAAAATTCTTAATTAAAATTTATTTATTTTAGAAACAGCCGATTAAAGCTATAGCGTCACCTAAAGTTGGAACTGTTAATCCCATGTATGCAGTTAAAAGTACAACAAGGAAGTCTGATGGTGCTACTAAGGTAAGACTAAACTGATTCAAGTCTCTAATAGGCAAACGTTACAATTTAAGTTTGCCCATTGAAAAATATCACGTAATTAGAAGGAAACCCATAACATGATTTTATTTTTTTCAGCACTCATCGAAAAGGAAGAATCCTGATCAAGAATTGACACATGCTCATCACAATCATGCATATCACAGTGAACAATCAAGTAACAAACGTTCTAAAATATTCAAAAGGAAACCAATAAAACATTTCACTGTTACCTCAGGTCCTGTTCCGAGCTTTGAAGCTAGCAAAGTCTCTAACTCGGCTAAAAAGGATAACACAAGCAGAGTTTCTGAGACTAAAGTTAAAACTCGTGATATAGGAACGCAAACGGAGGATAAGTATCAGCTTCCAATAATAGAGACAATGGAGTTCACTATCTCGAAGCTTTGTGAGAAAATTAAGTCGTTGGAAGAAAAAATTAAACTAAATTCGCAGGCCAGAGAAACGAATGACCATGATGTTTCTGATATTGGGAACGATTTTGATGATGATGATGATGATGAGTCTTATAAAGTAAACTCTCACGAAATGGTAAGCAAAGTCCCTGCTATTGAAATTCAATTTAAAAATAAGAAAATTGGTCGTGACAATGTATTCTTTAATTTTCAGACAATGGACGACAGTGACCTTTCCGATTCAGACTCAGATGAATCATTTACCGACCGTGAGACTCCTGAAAAAGTTAAAACAAAACATAAAGCTGGACACTATGATGAATATAATAATACTGCAAAAGTACTAAGTAACAGAAATGTTAATGCAAATGCTGATGACTTGGTAATGTACCTACCACAAATATTGAGAATATGCAACATATCCGAAAAATCGTTTGTAAGTATATCGTTCGATATTTTACAGGTGCCAATAGGAGACGGGCATGCTTTGATACCATCAAGAATATTCAGGCATGTTAATTGGAATTCCTACACTAGTGCTACCCGAAAATTGTTAACGGCAGTTTTTACACGCAGGTATTTATCAATCTCACATTAGCTAAGCTACCATTATCCGGAACAAGGACCTTCCCTGATACCTAATTATGTTTTTCAGAATTTTAGCGACGCATTCACTCACCGGTAAACCATCTCCAGCGTTTCCGAATAAGCCTGCAAAGAAGAAGTTAGATCCAGCGTTGGTGAGTGACATCGTGCAGACGGTGGTTGAGCGATGTTGCGTACCGGAAAACGTAGTCAGGTATTTAACTACTTCATCTACCTTTCTTCAAGTTGAAAATTAATTATTAGTTTAGGCAGTTTTTGAAATTGTTTTCTTACCTTTTTACAGAACCAGTATAACAACAAAGTGCGCCGATGAGAGCAAGATGTTCCGCACTCGAGAAAACAATAAAAAGAAGCGCAAGCATAAAGTCAATAGGGAGAACATCCCGCCAGATTCGGACTCCGAAGAATTTTAATCTATATATATTTTTTAATAATGAATTGCTACAATAATTGGATATCCTATACAAATAAAGTAAGAATTTTATAATTTTATTTTTTAATTTTCAAATAAGATTTATTTGTTTTTATTCGGATTCGTGCTAATTAAAATTCAGCAATCTAGAAACAAGTTAATTTTCTAAACCTTTTTGGTGCGTTTTAATGTATAATACATTATTTTTTTTACAGATAAACTCTTGAAGTCGAAATAGATGCCACTAACTCCGCCATCGGAACAACACCGGTGCCAGTCTCAAGCCTGGAAGAAGGAGGAGAGGGTGTTGGATTTTTAATTATATTGAAACACGTAGCTTTATTGTACCTAAACAATAAACAAGTTAATGATTTAGGTACATTTCGTTTTTCTTTGCCCCAAAACGTAGATAGTACAAAACATTTCATACTTTGATTACTACCTGCGGTACAAAAAATATATTATTAACACCCAGCGATGTAAGGGTTGGTTTTCAGAGCTTCTTGGGCGAAACTTTTTCATCAAATAGTCATTCAATGGGATTCAATGAACTAAGATGGTTGTATTGATGATTTTAATTATAATTATGTATTTAACAACATGTTACGGTCGCGAATCATATTCTAATCAATATTCAACATTGATCTGCAAATAACGAAAAATATATAAATTTCGCGGGATACCCTGGAGCTTTAACCTTAATAATTGACCAGTTAAAATTAATATGATTGGTTATCATCTTTGAATTTGCTCATAAGTTATAAGGTCACGGATGAATAAATTAACTATTCGAACGATTTGAAACACCATAATAGAATTGAGCCATTGCACTCCTCTCCACATTCATTTTAATCGACTATTTGAATTTGATTAAATATATTATCTGTCGCACACTTGTTCCTCTTGCTCTCTACATACGATATTACGACCTGTCAAACTAAAATTGTGTTCTGCCTCAGTGTTGGAATGGAAGGCTCCTGTAGTTGTTTTGATACGAATTATGCAATATAATTGCGATAGTCGTGTGTGATTATTATTGCGACACATAGCAAACAATGTCTCACGATACGGATCTTGTAATATCGGTGCCGCGTTCTCGAATCAACGAATTTTATTGCAAATATTATAATTTAGTTGAAACATTTTACTGTGTCACTCTGTCGGAGAATAAATTGTGTGTCGCGAATGAAAAACCTGATTATGTGTATTTCAACGTCACGTTCAACTTGAATCCAGCAGATGGGAGTTTTAATCCAAAGGAATTAGCAGGAAGAATACAGGTACATAACACCAAGTGGTTCCGCAAATGTCAACTATTATTGTTCTTGAAAGAAAAATGTAAATGTAACAAAGGATCTATTGAATAATTAAGACGTATCGTCATCATCGTTTTTAGTGCATAATACATCCTATTAGGATCTAGTTGATAGCAAGATTTTATTATTACCTATATCAGTGATTTGTGATAGAGTAGTAAAAATAATTTAGTTTGAGGGACCAGTAAACATCTTCAATGTAACATTTACATAAACTACCTCCAAATTCAATGAATGACCTCATTTCCTAGAAACTTCCCAATTTGTACACATTTGGATACATGTGTGAATCTGTCAATTAGATTAATTTAGTTTATGGAAATGTTATTAATATTCAATTACTTAATTCTTTTTTGTTTTTTTTTTTTTATTAAATAGCACCTGCATTGAATGTATTTGTCATATTTTGTTGATATAATGTAGTGATAATAGATGAATCATTGTTGCTAATTAGTAATGTCATTATCTGATATTGATATGCATTCATTTTAGTACCTATAAAACCTATAACTGGAAAATACTGGGAATCTAATCTTTTTATTTCTTTCTGAATAATTCTTAACACTGAGAAATCTTTTCTTTTGTAGTTCACACTGAGATAAAGGCTTATCAGAAATATGATAGTCTTATTTGAAAGTCCATTCTAATTTGCGTCATTGCCCTAGTGGTTGTAAATGCTACTGCTGAGAATCAAGTCTCTGGTTCGATTCCCAGGTCAGAAAAAGTATAATTGAGTTTCTCTATCTGGTATTTGTCAGTAGCAGCCAGTAGTCTGGATTTGTCCCTGGTCGGTGGCAATAGACTTGCCCTCAATTACTTGGGCCTTAAAGATACCAGTGAAACGTGGGTCCTGTAGCTAACCCTTTGGAGTTTGGCCAACCCTTTGGGGAAACAAGGGGTGTTGTTATGTGTAAGTGTTCTATTTGAATATATCGATGCCGGAAATTTGAAATACCGTAAGGGACAGGGATTTAAACATCCCTTATGGCATTTCAAATTTCCGGCATCGATATTTTAAACTTAAAAATATGTGGTTTGATAAACTTTAAACTACTGATAAATATTTTTATGATACACTTTGGACTAGTTAATTGTAACACAGTTTCTCGAAAAGGTCTATCAGTGTTTATGAATGATTTTCCTGAACCTTAGGATTTTTACCGTATCAGCAAATAATCACCTGCAGTCAAGTAACCATAACCAGTTTTCTAACCAATTATAAAACCCGTTAGTAGTCAATTAAGTGACAGCATCCGGTCAGACGTTAAGCCGACACCAACATAGTTGGGATAAGACTAGGCAATAGACGATGATCATGGTAATTAATTAGTAATTATATATTAATTAAGTTCTTTAAAACATAGCAAAATTACCATTTTAAATATCATAATTGTATTTTACAAACTTTTTTATACAGCCTGTATAAGCAAATCGGTATAATTATTATAAAAGAGTGGGTTTAAAAATTCATAATAATACAAATAAATATAGTACATTTAAATGAGGATAAGAAAGTAAACAATAGTAGGTAATCATTTAAATAACTTACTTATTTGTAAAAAGAATAAAGGAGCCCCTCCAAATGATCACCTCCTCCATTTTTTTTTCCATTCTCTATCTTGTGTTAATTTACTACGTCGTTACTAGTGACGTAATAGTGCTGTCTCTGTCTAGCAAGCAATTTTAAGTTGAAAGGCTTTATTTTTACATTATTTGGTTTGTGTTTTTTCAGTTTTCACTAGTATTCGATTTCCTGAAGAACTAAGTACTTTATAAAAACTCACCAACTGCATGTCTGACTACGCACAAAATCAATTAAATTCAAAAGTCATTTATTTTAATTAGGCTGAGAATCAACACTTTTCGAATGTCAAAAGACATCCCCACATAACCACTTCCTAGTGCTTTAGCTGGGAAGAAGAAGTGGCGCAACAAACTCCCCAGCAGCACAACTGTCTATTAAGTTAGATAAACTTGATTCTATACAATAGTAGGAAGACAAAGTAATTACCATTATCAGACACATAACTTAAATAATTTGCCATATGTCAACCAACAAATGCTAGCCAACCCAATATACCAACAAATAAAATTAAACTATAAAAAAACATAACTATATGATGTATGCACAGTACTGATTTTATTGACCGTCAAAATAAGTTAGCAATTCATAGTACTTACTTATTTAAAAAAAAAAACATACCTACATGCTTCTGCAGTTGTTTTTGGAAATATTGTATAGCAAAATCTCTTAGAAACATCATATTAATTTAATTATGAGATGCGTATGCTACGTATCAACAATTCACTAGACTAAACTATGTAAGTAGTTTACTCCAGAACCAAGGGTCTCTGAGGTAAATTGCAAACATCAATAGATAGATAGATTTGGCGAAACTATGTATATAAGTTTTTTATACTATGGAACCTTAAAAAGAGGCTATCTTACAAACGGAATACACAAACATTTTATTGACATATTATTAATTATATCGATTTTACCATATTAGGTACTTTGGTACTTACACAATATTTGAATATGATGAAATACTTTTTATTTATTTTGTCTATAGGTCTCAAAATATAAATGTAACAACTAGTGACAAAACAACACAATAGATTTGTTAATTTATTCAGAATCAGTAATGGGATAAACAATGAATTAATCTTTTGATTTGCAAACTGCTTGACTTGCACACCTTGAACATAACAAGGTGAGCAGCAAAAAATAATATTTATCATTTGACTGTTGAGATAAGATTCAGACTTACATTTAGTAGGACATCAATATGTGACATACTTACCTATTCAATATTTCTTTTACTCAAATTAAGAAAATCCTAAATTTGCTGGGTTAAAAAATATATAGGAAAGAAAAAACTTCTTTTTTATTATTCATTAGAAAAAAATATAAACCTACAATGGAAAAATATTAATAGCAGGGGTAAAACATAAAATAGAGTGTGAATGTTTGAGATGGGGCTTCAGGGTGAATACCGAAAATATGTTAAGGGAGTATTCTGGTCTAGAAGCCTAAATTTTAAGCATTTTTCAAACTAACATAAAAAAACGAAAAAATATTTTTAGTATCCATTCTTTTATACGATATTTATTGACATTTCAAGAATATAAAAAAAGAGAAATTTGACAAATTACAGGCCGGTGAAGTGGGGACTAGAAAAAAAAAACGGTGCACCCTGGTTGACATGATTCCAGCCCTTGTAGTGATCTGAAACAAAAAAAAAGAAAAATTCTCAATCTGTAAAGATGTCGCTATCGCGTTGACCTTAGCCAAAAAATAAAAATAAAAATTCACAAAATGGCGTCGACATGAAAAATCAATTTAATTTTACCCCTTTTTTTACCTTTTCGAATTTTTAAAAAATAAACCAAATTGATTTTTTTTTAAACCAGTGCAGACGCGATAGAGAGATATACAAAAAAGATTCTCACCAAATTTCAAAGGAATCGGTTGGGTAGAACTTGAGATATCATGTCAACCACTTCAAAAAAAGTAGTTTCGAGAAAAACGCGTTTATTGCTTTATATGCTCGAAAAGATTGTCTGCTGAACAACGTAAATAACGCAATAAAGGTTGGTGTAAAATAAATGTCAAAATGAATGCCATTGCTAATGTTGTGTTACGTAATTACCATGCAGGAATGGAATTATCAAAATTGTCCAAAATAGATAAGATAGTTGTATCAATCACAGCATAATGCAGTTCTTTGCTTGCGGTATAGGCTGCTATGCATCCCAACAGCTGTTTGCTAGAATGTTGTTTAGACCTCGTGTTTTCGGGGCTTCTAATAGTGTCAAGCAACCACAAAGACGTCATTCTAATTTTCGCGATGTGTTATGCTTGGCGTGAGAAAGGATGATGCTTATTTTGGTACCCTCTTCCAAAAGCCAAAATAATAATACACCGTAGCTCTTTTAAAACTGAATGGAAGTTACTATGGCGCCTTTACCAAATCCTTATCCGTTCAGAGTTATACTGTACCAAACATGTCAGTTTTAGCAACACAAAAATAAGATTTCTTTTTAAATATTTGATCATTCACTGGTTTTTTGAGCATCACTAATAATGCGTCGACATCACGTGTTACCCAGTAACCAATCATGGGCTCAGTCTTACCCTCGTCCTCCCAACGGTAGAACTTATGTGTTTATCGGAAACCAGTGTCGTCAAATAAAGTTTCAGCTTAGCACCGAATCGACATCGCCATGAAACTTCATCCATACTCGTTCTGATGAACTTAAAGGTCGTAAAATAACGGTTGTCCTGTAAATCCGTATGATATACTAGCTTTTGCCCGCGGCTTCACCCGCGTGGATTTGGGAAATTTTGTTGCGTTAATTTCCAATCATATGCCTAAATAATAAATTTAATGATGTTTACTTCGTAAACGAAGGGCTTTCCACACAACTTCATCCCCTTTTTCAGCTTTATGGGAGTGGAATGATCGAAAATGCTGAGATACGTATAAATTAATTTTTAATCGTCAGCCTAAACACATTTGAAGAACCTACCTTCAAAACTGACGGACTCTCAAACAAACTTCGACCCCCTTTTTCACCCCTTTACGGGGCGAGTTTGCTAGAAATCCTTTCTTAACTGACGTATCCTACTAATAATCTACCTCAGTGCCAAATTTCATCTTCGTAGGTCCAGTAGTTTATGAGATTTCGTGATTAATCAGTGAGTAAATGTATGAATGAGTGACCTTTTGCTTTTATATTTATCCCACGAAACTGCATCCATTGGCAACATAAAAATAAAATCCGAAAAACATTATTATGTAGCTACAACCGTTATCTTACTTTACTGCCTCGTCTTAATGTCCAACCTGCGTTATTCAGATCGGCCAAGGAATCAAGACAAGGGTCAACTCATTAGAATTGTTGTACTAAATCTTAATACCTTTCCAATGAAATAATATTTACTCCTATTGGAGCGGGTACCAGCTTCCATACATTACGTGGCATCATCCTTTGCAATCTATGGCGTAATGTTAGGGAAAAGAGGCCTCAGGGATTTATCAATATGTGCGTTACTCCTCCTCGTCTAATCAATTTTCACAGGGGCTTTGTCCCTACCTCCATCAGTACGAAAATCACGTAGTTTAAATTTTCATGCGTAAATCCATCTTTTGCTCAATATTTTCAAATAAAAAATTTAAAGGGTTTAGCTGGATAAATATGACGAGTCTGCCCCCAAATAGAAACCTGTATCGAAACTTATGTTTTACTATCGACTTGATGAGTAAACACAATTTATGTAAGTTTTGCGATCGGCTTTCGCTTTGACCTTGAGATACGAGAAAAAATAATCGTACGCATGACTATTTTTCAAAATAGTATATCTCAAAAACTAATTAAGCTAGAGGAATGAAACTAATGCGAGGCTTTAGGTTATATTACAGAGTATATTACACATTTTTTTTTTAATTTTTAGAATAACTTTTTATATAAAAAAAAATATAAATAAGTAAATCATATTTATTTTTCTTGTGTTCTCTAAAACTTACAATCACGAAAATAATATATGTTATGCTCCTTTATATGTACTATTACTCATAAAAATTGCGTAAGAAAAAAATTGGTGCAACACTTCGAAAAAAAATAAAATGTGATTCGCGCCTTATAGAACCCTTGTACTATAAGGCCCACATCACAATTTTTTTTCGAAGTATTGTACTAACTTGTTTCAGAATATAGGTAATTATGTTCAAGAGGTAGAATAAAAGGTAAAAAAAGAAAAGAAAAAACCTACAGTGCTCAATATTTATAACTATCGCCACTTTTATTACTTTTAGTGTTAATCAAAATACCAGAAATAAAAAATATTAATCATCATCACTGTTGTGATTAATTACTACTGGAATATTTTGAGTCGCAAATAATTTAGTTAGAATCTCAGCAGGACGCACAATTTTGGACAAATATCGTCCATATGACAGATAATAAATAATAGCTGCTGTATGTGAACAGCATCCCACTGTACGGTAACAATTGGGGCAATCACAGCAATAACGGAGAACACTGTCTAAATCATTACCGTCGGAAATATAATGAATGTAAATACGATATTAGATGTTCCAGTAGTAATTAATCACAACAGTGATGATGATTAATATTTTTTATTTCTGGTATTTTGATTAACACTAAAAGTAATAAAAGTGGCGATAATTATAAATATTGAGCACTGTATGTTTTTCTTTTCTTTTTTTACCTTTTATTCTACCTCTTAAACATAATTACCTATATTCTGAAACAAGTTAGTACAATACTTCGAAAAAAAAATGTGATGTGGGCCTTATAGTACAAGGGTTCTATAAGGCGCGAATCACATTTTATTTTTTTTCGAAGTGTTGCACCAATTTTTTTCTTACGCAATTTTTATGAGTAATAGTACATATAAAGGAGCATAACATATATTATTTTCGTGATTGTAAGTTTTAGAGAACACAATAAAAATAAATATGATTTACTTATTTATATTTTTTTTTATATAAAAAGTTATTCTAAAAATTAAAAAAAAAAATGTGTAATATACTCTGTAATATAACCTAAAGCCTCGCATTAGTTTCATTCCTCTAGCTTAATTAGTTTTTGAGATATACTATTTTGAAAAATAGTCATGCGTACGATTATTTTTTCTCGTATCTCAAGGTCAAAGCGAAAGCCGATCGCAAAACTTACATAAATTGTGTTTACTCATCAAGTCGATAGTAAAACATAAGTTTCGATACAGGTTTCTATTTGGGGGCAGACTCGTCATATTTATCCGGCTAAACCCTTTGCCAACCAATAATTCCAATTATTACTATCCCAGAATCTTCTATCATGGCCCAGTGATAACGGCCGTGTCTTACGAGTTCTAGATCGTAGGTTCGGACCCCGTCAAGCGCTTTACTTTGTGTAAATTATTTCATCACCACTGCTCTCAAAACGGTCAAGAAAAACATCTTGAGGAAACCGGCATGTTCTAGAACCAAAAATTCGAAAATATGTGACATCTATCAACCCATACTGGACCCGTGTAGTGGATTACGTCCCACTTCCCCTCACAGAGAAAGCCTGTGTCCCAGCAGTGGGAATATTTTAGGCTGATTAAGCGTACGCTATTACTATCCCAAGTGCCTTCCGCAGGCTCCCTTAATTACCTGTTACTATTTGAGTGTTTACATCTTTCCAAAATACCTTAAATTTACAGTACTGTCGTTTTCAGGCCAAGAGTTTGCCAAATATTCTGGCGTCATCAATACTGGTTCCAGTGTATTTCGTCATTAAAACAAGTGCCTTCCGCAGGCTCCCTTAATTACCTGTTACTATTTGAGTGTTTACATCTTTCCAAAATACCTTAAATTTACAGTACTGTCGTTTTCAGGCCAAGAGTTTGCCAAATATTCTGGCGTCATCAATACTGGTTCCAGTGTATTTCGTCATTAAAAAGATCCGAGTCTATCCCATATATTCCCATTCAAGGTCCTCCACAATATCGGGTGTTAATCTTGCTCAGCACCGCAACTACGAATGTAGCCCAAAGTTCACAAGGCTCACAATGTCAAAGGCCTTGCTCAAGTCCACACAATTCATTAGGGTGCTTTCAGCTCTATCGTGCATACAAAAGTCAGACTTTTTCGTTTGTTAATTTACCGTATATTCAAAAAGCAATAATTTGTGTGTGGACCTTAGTAAGGCCTTTGATACTAAGGCTTCTGAACTTTACATACTTACATACGAACCTAGATGGGGTCAGGATTCACCCAAAAATGAGTTAGATTACAACAGAACAATAGTCATAGTTATTTCTTGCAATGCCGCGGCCGGTGCATTGTCATAGTTATTTGAATTTGGGGGCACATAAAGGGAGGCATCTCCTCTATATATATTTTCATGACGCACTCAAAGGTTTTCGCTCTACTGAGAACCATTATACATATTCCATTTTACATTGGCCCCTTATTTAGAGCTTTCTAGACTATAGGTAACCTGACAGTAAACCGAGCGATAGATTCTCAGATTTACTCCTATAGCAACAGTAAAGAATACAACTGTAGATTGTATAATATTTCGTTGACAAAAATGGTGTTAGAAAGTTCAGGTCATATTATTTCCGGGTACAATTCATCGCGTTGTCGTGTATGGATGCGACAAATCCAAAACGATATTCGTTGGTAGTGGCAGAGGTCAGCAGTGCGCGGTTTGTTTGGGGGCCGCCCGCCGGGTGCAGTGGGCGCACAACCCGGATCTCGCGGTGCCCCGCTTCCCCTTCACTCAGCGGGCTCGTGCGTGGAGGTGTGCATGCGGTTGCGCCACATGATACGCTAGTCAATAGTCTTGCCGCGAAGCACGCCGCGCTCGCACACGCGCGTGATGCCATGCGACGCGCGCACGCATTAATACAATATTATGTACGCGATCGAGAACTCCCAGGTGAGCGCGACTCTCATATCCTCCGTTAGGACACCTGTTGCACCCGGCTAACGCATCAGGTTGTCCTACGTTTACGGATCTTGTTTCCTCGCGAGTTTCACAGTGAGCCGCGACTTTGCGTACATCGCATTGTAATGATGTTCATTCACGATCGGCCGATATAACGATCCCGGAAGTAGAGCCGGTTCGTTAACGTCATGTAGGTATGCTAATTATTGTATACAGTGCTCAAACACAGACGAAATGCCTAGGATTCGTTTTGAGAGGATTTGTTGTGCTTGTGGGTGATTGAGAATTATTACTGACTTTTTGTGGATTGTACGTCAGTGTTTGTTGCGAGAAAATGAAAATGTTTTTTTGATGATGCACATTAGCAAGATAAATCTATTTCTGTGAACGTAATTAGTGCGGGTAGCATGCCATCACGTAGTTTATATGGATGTGATAGTGTTCCTCCGTCATCAGACGCTGTGCAGCATCACGTTGCAATGTTGTTGTTTTTGTAACAGTTTGTGAAAGCAATGCTTAATTAACGTGCATGTCTTCATCTGTCGTCTGTACGAAGTGTCGCAGGTCCGGCACTGCTCGGATATCATGGCAAACTTTCACTTCGCCTCCGAGAGCACTGGTGATTTATATTCTTTCGTTATCTACGACATCTGATCACGGATTTGAATTAAATATGTGTGAGGACGTTTCTGAGAATTTTGGCTGTGCTTGACCCAACTCCATTGAGGTTTTTTGCTGCTGTTTTTGTTCTAATCGGATGTTTTAAGTGTTTGGCTGTTGAATATCAGTTACCGACATTGGCTAGAGCATCAACACTTTCAGGATATCTTTGATCTGTTTTCCATTATGTTAGCTTTCCATAGATCTCTACTACACGTGAAGGTTACGTTAAACACTCACGGATGTTTCGCAAGTGAACAAACTGAATACAAAAGACGTCACTTTCATTTTATTTTAATACAATGTTAGCGATGTTTCTTTGGAATTAAAAAACCTAGACACGTGGGAAATAGGGAAACCCTAAGATAGTTATAACCATAATAGATATACAGTCATCTTTAATTGAAGATAATGAGTGAGAATTAAAGGACTCTAAAGACCATGAAAATATCTTTAAATGATTTTCTTAAGTATTTATCATTTGAGGTTCTTTGCCAAAGTCAAACAAACAAACGATTTTGATTGATAATAAAAAGAGTGGCGTGGCACAGGCAACCTTCTAATGTTACTTGAAACGTATTAGTATCCGGTATGATTATGCTCTGATGTAATGAATGTCAATAGGTAGGCAGACTGAGCGAGCGAATAAAACGATAGGGGCCCACTTGCGGTTTTGATGACAAAGTACCCGAATACGTGTAAAAACGGATTCGGTTGACATCCAACGAATTCATGTGACGTATCATAATGCTAATTTGTGGTCAGATTGCTTTTTAACCACGACATTAGAAGGCTTATTATAATAATATATCCTGTGAAATATTGATCAATATGTGTTTAACGTTATAATTTCTGATTAATGTATTACCTACCATTTTTATCAAATTAATTGTATATAGCGATACTTATTTGCCTTTTGACATATCTTGTCGTCTATGCGGATAATTATTAGCATCCTCTTTCTCAAGGAAGTTTATTATTAACTAGATTACGGCGTTTACGTGCTCATTTTCTATTAATACTTGATGACGTTTGTGGAAGAATGTCGCTAGTTGCGGCCTACGGTCGTCAAATCAACTGCAGCCACAGCATCACGCCCCTTCTAAGTATCTATTCTATCTGTAGACAGGCTGACTACATTTTATTTAGATTAGTGGCCCACTAGAATGTTGTTATGATCGGAATTTTAAAGCTTGAAAATCATAGCGAGAACTTGGCTGGTTCCATCGATAGCTTCTAATCCTAACTGATCAGAATCGCGGAGGAGGTTTTCATTATAATGAATCTTAGATTCATCAAGAGCCTTCGCTAAATTGTTACTGGCGAATACTTTACTTAAAAACAACTGTTTCAGCAAAATTTTACCTATGGCAGAAGATGTTTCTGTCATGGTCTTAAATTGAGATCTGAAAACTTCATGTTTGATTTCACACAAATATCCTTGTCCTAGTGTTTTTGTTAAACCTTTAATTAATTCATAGTAACTCGGTCTTTAGACTTGATAAGATCTACTGACGTCATATTCCGTTTTCATCTAATCTGGTCATTATTGTTGTGAGCACAAGTCACAACATCTAACTACGTCACGAATTAATTGCAAGCTCGTGAATATCAATTAGGAACCTTACAAAAACAACTGGCTACCTATGACAGTTTGTTTTATAGACAACAGGTCTATGTATTAAAATAATTTATCGGAAAAGTATTAATCAAGACGGACTGTATATTGACTTTTGTACCTCACGTACATATGATTGTGGACTTAACGCTGCTCTATAGAGAGAGAGACAATACTTTTGTTATGGCAACCGAATGATTGCGTGGAGTGCAGTTTGTATGGTACGCGTGTGTGTGGGTATGTGTTGTATAAAGTATGTCGCGTGCGGTGCCCGCATCCTGTTCGTCGCTGACGCCACATGGCACGAGGTGGCGTGCGCCGACGTAGCCCGAATGCTCCCACCCTATTGGCCGTTGTTATCTCTTCAACAAACCAACGATAGAATTTCTCCTCTACAAACGGAACTAATTGTAACATTCACCCAGAATTGACTTATCGACGTACAGACACGTTAATGTAAATTAACATTGTCCGGTAGGAATGAGCTAACATTTCCTGGGAATACGAATCTTAGGTTAGTCATTCAATCAGGGGAGAGTTTTCGTAAATTCCAATCATAGCATTCGTAGTAAAAGCGTAAGCATATATTCGTGAATTGAGCTGGCTATCTAATAACGGTTTTCTGATAATGAACACAAGAGTTCGTCTAATATTGTTACCGAAGGCTAATCAATAGAAAGATAGCTGCCGTTCAAGTATCGTAAACAAATTTTATTAGCATTTGAATTTCTAAGATTGCGCACCACGATAACCTTTACAAATATACGATATAAAGACCTTCCTACGTAATTAGTAGTTCCTTGATTTGCGTCTAACCGAGATAAACGGTCCATACTGACGTCAATACTATCAATGGAGTCACTCTTGGGACGTCAATGCAAAGGAAGAGTTAGGTTTAGCGAGCAAAGTTCGAAATGCGACGTGACCTGGTCCGAAAAACAAATGGTCATCATAACAAGCCGATGCAAAACGGTAATGATCGAAAAGAAAAGGAATATGAGCGAGGACACAAGCAGAGAGATAAACAAGTGATGTAACAAACTAAGCTTGTGCAAAAATGTAACAGCTAGGTACGTATACGAATGCTAATTGGAAAAAAGTCACAATCACGAGTAAACTGATTACGTCATTACTTTGGTTGGAGTCTATTACTTCACATTTCAATCTGGTTCTGACTTGAATCAAGAATTCAAGAAATTAGCATAGCGTTATTTTTCTGACAAGCTTACGAATTTTGATGTCTACTGGTGTAAACGAGCCAAAGCGGAAATTCTCTCAACGTTTCCAGTGATCTAATGCAATAGGACCTTCTAAATCAATTATCTAGTTATATACAAATGTAAGAAGACTAATGAATTGAATGATTCGGTTGATTTGCACGACCTCCATGGCTTAACTGGGTCGCGAAGATTGTTTTATTTTTTCTTTTAGCGCAGTTGTTATTTGTTTATTATATTATGGACTCGTTGGTGTTTTGCTAGAAGTCTAGCGTGTTTCCTTCCAGATTCTAAAAGTTGAATCTGAAAAAACGTAAACAAATAGTTCGTCCAACGTAAACGAGCGTGGCCAACGGCGGGATAATCCGATGGGTTTTTTGTTTTGCCCAAAAATTGCTGCTACTGTTACGAGGAAATGTTCGACCTCTTTGTATTTTTTGACGTTCAGAAGTGCCTCATAGGCATGTGCCTATTTTGAAATACATGATCTCATTTTGACTTTGCTATCAACATTATTGGTTTATTTTAGACTTTGTTTTTTTTTTCATTTGAGCTTCAACCATTATTTCAACTATGGTTGCCAACTCTACAATTTATTATACTATTTTGTTAACCATCATTCTTACTGTGAGTTTAATAGTTATGAATATGTTAAGAAAAGCTCAAAGTAGAGAAAAACATACATTTCTTTTTTCGCACTTAATTTATATTTTTACAGGCAATGGGTTCGAAAACACTATATTTGATTTTAAAAAGATGACAACACCAATACGAATGCTAAAACACACATCACCCATCCATAGCTTCCCTTGAGGTCATTTCTCATAGTCGTCCAATTGTACTGAGTCCAAGATAACATGGTGCGTGAAAAGATTGAAGTAGATAACGCCTTATTAATAACTTGTTTGTAAAATGAGATACACAATAATCATTATGACCCCAAACATCGTACGATCGATTGACGTAACACGCACTATCGCAGGAAGCATTTAGGACATTTATTATATCACAGACACAATAAACTTATTAATTAATGAAGGACGGTGCATTCATAAAACTGTCCAACTACTACATTATGTGCAATTTTGTAAAGGCCTCAATATCCTCAGAATTCAAAAGTAGTCAATAGTGAATTGTTGGTAACTAAAGTCATAAAAGAAGTTAAGTAAAGAAAAAAAAAACAATTGATCATTTTGTACACCAAGACCAAAAGCCTTGTGTTCTGGTACGCAAGGAGCCGATGCTGCAGATGCAAATAAACCTGAGTGCTTATCAAAAGTAATTAAAAAAGAAATGAAGATACACCGCCAATTTTCCAAAACATTCGCCTCATCATAATCAACATAGTTCAATATCGTTCTCTAACCGCCAACTGTAACTTGACTCGATTTTTTAGAAAGTCGCATCCGGCTGCGCGCTGCAGGCGGGGCGCTTCCGTACTGTGCCCAGCCCGGATGTAGGCTCCCGAGACCTACTAAACTTTATCGTCTTGGTCTTACAAGACTATACGTTTAGCCACCGATTTTCTAACAGGAACTTGCCAGTTGCCATGCACTACAAAATTTCACGGCGTGTACTGTTTCAGTCATTTTCGTTTTGCGTTACGTTTGAATTATAGATTTTTGTGGTAGGTATTTAAGGATTAAGTTTTGGGAATTCTCTTTCGCTAATACCTACCTCAATATTCACAATCGTTGGATTGATCTTATCGATATCATTTTTGGAAAAAATTGCTTTGTCAGCAAGACTTTTGCGATTAATTAACAGTTATCGTTCATAGTAAAAGTAATGATCAAAGATAATAATGGTGCAATTACCTTAATATCCTGTTTGTTATTTCGTACACCTACATCAAACCAAAATCTAGATTTGTATTTTAGTTTCTCAGCCAACTAGGTCTCGACGCGGATCTTGCGGGTATGACTAACCGCTATTTTGTACATTATTAAGTAAATTTTCTAACTGTAAGCGTGTCCAATGCGCGACAGTAGATGTCGGTGGGTTATTTTTGATTTTTTAATTCAGATATATTTTTGTTAATTCGAGAATAATGTATTCCAACCGGTACGGCCGTCAGTTGCGCACACGCTAAAGGTCAATGATCATCTGTAGATCCGCTTCGGCGCCCTCGTGACCCTGTGCTGAGTTGGTGTCGGTCGCGGTAGTATAAAATTTGCTTATTGATCGATAATCATCACTCACACGCTCACTTAACATTTTCAATAAGCTTGGACATCGATGTCACACGGGCTTATTGAAATTGCAAATACTTAATGCCTCACTAGAGCTATTTTTAAAATGGCATAAGTGATAGAATGATCATACGTTATAAGTGCGGGGATTCCTTGTGCCGGACGTAAAGAATAGCAGCATCCCATTTCTTCCCGTGGGTGTCGTAAGAGGCGACTTAGGGACTTGGAATGGGCAGCAGCGTTCTCTCATACATTTTACCTATACTAAGATCGCCAACCCGCCTGCCAAGCGTGTCTAAAATGGCATACCCCTCCAAATTAAGGTGTTATGTCCAGCAGTGGACGTCTTTCGGCTGAAATGATGATGATGATCATGAAGTGCGGGGATTTGTGCATTCGATCTATTTAATGCTAACTGCTCACCTTGTAACGGTAATCTTAGAAAACTCTTAACTGCATTCTAGTGACTAGAAATCCGGCATAAATGCAAGTCATATAGTCATAATAATGTGCATGAAAGGATAGATTATTGCAATCATTTGTTACTTTAAAGGTTTCATTCTGACAGTTTAAAATCTAAATGCAAATATAATGTAGGTGTTCGTATAGACGTTCAAATCAAGTGAACTTATAGCTTTAATTAAAACTAGAGGCTACAGTATTACCATAATAATTATGACAAAAAATTACAATACATTTTAAATTAAGTAATTTGACGGTATCATGGCCAATTCATTGAAAAATTAACAGCCTGTTTTAATATTAGGCATACACTCATCGATTTTTTTTGCTAAATTAATTAAATCGTCTTCATGTTAAAAATGACATTTGTTTCAGAAATATGTGGAGTCATCAGTGGGGTGGGCTGGCGAGAGAGGAGAAGATTCCAGCTATGACTCGGAGTGTGAAGACGAGAGTGCGCATCGTGCGGCCTCTAGAACCCCGTCCGACACTCTCGCTGCGGAGTTCGCTGAATATGTCACTCTTACACCACCACAACCCAACCAGGTAAGATCTCTACTGAGCATTGCATAGAAATAATATCTCCACTGCTGAGACACAGCGTCAGTGGGGCTAAAAAGGCCACTAGAGCTATTTATCTGAAAGCGAATCTTTTTCCCAAATTCCCAGCAGATCATTAGCAATTCGAAATCAGACGGATTGCGTTAGGAAATTTTATACGATAGCAGCGACCACCAGTAGGCTTATACGAGCACCGTTTTGTAAACGGAAGAGTAGACAAAAATGACGTTCCGTGTAGACAGTAAAGAGTTTTCCACTGTCTTTAGCATGGCGATTACCAAATCAAATTGTCTTCACTACCTAAGACAACCATCAGTTGTCAGTGTGCTTTTGACAGTTTGGGATAGAGAACTTTCTTCGAAAATAGTCTACCTTTATAAGGACCTAGACGAAAATCGTTAGAAATGAAAGACAAAATAACAAATTGTAGAAGGATTTCTACGGTGCGATGTCAAAAATTGGGAAAGGTATAGAAAGAGCTGTTTATTCTTCGTAGAAATAGAAAGCGTCATGCTAAACCTGCAGGCGTCTCTGAGAGGGAGTGGGCCGTTACCCAGTGCGAGTTTGTGAATGTCTTAGATCTAGGACATCCCGGTTATCAAAGATTTCCTTCACCGTTCTACTGAGCAATTCATTTATATGCACGACATGCCTGCGCAGTTGCAGTGGGTATTTGACAATACAGTGTACGTCAGACAGTTAACAACTGTTTCCTGTGCATCTCCCTTTGTATATCTCGAGGCACAATGGCATGATTGGCTATGATTGCGGTATACTAGAGGTTAAAAGGACACTTGCACTGTAGAATTCAACATTTGCCAATCTACGTGTTAGGCAATAAGTTGTAGTTAGCAAACTGAGTGGTCAATTTATCTTGTGTTTTGACTGAACGGGGAAGAAGTTTGAAGAGTTGCACTTTCCTAAGTTTATCGACTCATCTTGCTTTCAGTTCTGCTTGACCTGGGTAGGTACCTTCCGGATTTACCTGTTACAAGTTGCTTAAAATGGTTTCTGTACCCTAATCTGTTCTGTATTTATTCTAGGCTAAGATCGAGTTTGCGATGAAGCTGGGTTACTCGGAGCGTTTGGCACGGACGGCCATCCAACGGTTGGGTCCCGACCCGCCTTGCAACGAGTTGTTGGCGGAGCTGATCAAGTTGGCCGCTAAACAACCGCCAAGAGCGTTGTCGCCTGCTCCACCGGCGGAGCCCGACCCGCCACCCGACCGAGCCCCGCTACGGCACATCGTTATAGATGGCAGTAATGTTGCTATGAGGTATGTACTTATTAGAATATTTATCTTAAATAGTACCTAAGTGCTGTTTTAAAATGGCTGGTTTTGTGGCGCTCTCTAACGAGAAACGTGTATGTTTGTAGTCTTGAAGACTAATCAATACTTTTGGTTAATACAGTTAATTAATCTAAAATTTTTGATAAAACTTTTATCATTGTTTAAATCTCCTATGAAGAGCTCAGAAACTGCTGAATGAAGTTTTATTTCAACAAACAAATAAATATTGTTTATTGTAAATAATCATAATAAGTCAAAGATAAACAATTCACATTCAACATCGTACGAGCATGATATCAATCACCCCGAGTTCCGGTTGATAACTCGTATTGTCATAATCTTATCATAACGATACTGTATTATTAATAATAGTGTAATGTTCTAACCTAATTATATAAGTTCAAGTTCTGGCGCACGTTATACTTTATGCTCGCTCTTTTGTCCCCAGCCATGGCAACAAGGAGGTGTTCTCGTGTCGCGGCATCGAGATCTGTGTGGAGTGGTTCCGCGCGCGCGGACACCGCGACATCACCGCCTTCGTGCCCAAGTGGCGCAAGGAGTCGTCCCGCCCCAACAACCCCATCGCCGAGCGCGACGCGCTGGAGCGTCTCGAGCGCGACCGCGTGCTCGTCTACACGCCCAGCCGCCTGCTGGGCGGCAAGCGCCTCGTGTGCTACGACGACCGGTACATCCTGCGCCTCGCCGCCGAGACCGACGGCATCGTCGTCTCCAACGACAACTACCGCGACCTCGCCGTCGAGAACCCCGATTTCCGCAAAGTGATCGAGGAGCGCCTGCTCATGTACTCGTTCGTGAACGACCGGTTCATGCCGCCCGACGACCCGCTCGGCCGCTCCGGGCCCACGCTGGACGCCTTCCTGCGCGCGCCGCCCACCCGCGCCGAGCCGCCGCCCGCCTGCCCGTACGGCCGCAAGTGTACGTACGGCAACAAGTGCAAGTTCCACCACCCCGAGCGCGCCGGCCGGCCGCACAAGTCCGTCGCCGAGAAGCTGTCGGAGCGCGCCGCCGCGCACACGCTGCGCCGCGACCTGCACACCGTGAGCCTGCCGCCCGGCGGCCGGCCCGCCGACACCAAGCGCCAGCTGGCGCGCGCGCAGTCGGCCGCGCCGCGCCTGCCCGACACCACGCTGGCCACGCACTTCGACCGCGCGCAGGTGGCCGGCCCGTCGCAGCCGCCGCCGCCGCAGCCGCCCGTCGGCCCGCCGCCCGACGTCAACCCGCACCGCAAGCTGGCGCGCCAGCTCACGCTGAACCCGGCGTGCGACCCGCGCCTGCAGCCGCACACAATGGCCGCACGCGTGGCGAGTGCGCCAGGCGCGGGCGGCGCGGGGGCTGCGGGGCCGGGCGGCGCGGCGGGCGCGGCGGCGCTGCTGAGCCCGCTGCTGCCGCCGTGCGCGTCGGAAGGCGCGCTGCAGCACTGGGACGCGCGGCGCCGCATGCACTACCACCTGGCGGGCATCTTCCCCGAGCCGCAGGTGGCGCAGGCCATGGCGGCGTACCCGGACGAGACGGACGCGCAGACCATGTGCGCTATCATCCTGGCGCGCTACCGGCCCAGCGAGGCGCGCGTGCCGCACTGAGCCGGCCCGCGAGCCGGTTCACTCCGGTCTCACTGCCGGTTTTTGCCAAAAAACCGGACCAGTAGATCTCCGCTAGCTCTGATGATGATCGATCGAGCCGGGACGGGTTGCAGCCTAGGCGACGTTCGGGAAGAAATGTTTATGAAACATCCTGTAGCCGGCCGCGCGCCGGACGAGTCGAGCGCGATGCTCGCACGTATCACTGATTAATAGGCATTTATATTTTGTACATATTCTACGATTTCTGTCATACGCTTCTGAGAAGCGTATGCTGATATTTAATAAACATTAAATAGTTTCTAGAATGTACAAATACATATTTACATGTGTACAGTTAGTATGACTTGTTGCTTGACTAGTATGGTAATGTTTGCGTTCTTGTTTTCATTCCTGCATCTTCCAGTGAATAATTTCACAATATTTACATTTTGCGTGATTATAAAATTGTTGCACGTAGTGACATGATGTTAAGACAATTAATTATTGATTTAAATAGCTAATTATGTGATCATATAAATCATTATTGGTACCATGTACCAATTTTATTTTTATACTAATCTAGTTAAAATGTTATGATATTGAACATTAGTATAATATTGTTTACAAAATTAAATTTGTTAAAGTTGATTTTATATTGAAGTAAAAGCGTTTACCATGAGTTGTTTTTGTATGAATGTTGTGTAGATTATATTGCACCATGGTTATGGCTACATTCATTTATTCGAGGGAACATCAAAAAGCTCTTCATGTTATTATTTAATATCTTGGTTTACTAAGTATGTTTAGGTGTAAGCAATGGCCAGCTATAATTGACTAATTTAGTCATTATTGTAGGTATAACATTGACCAATCTGTTGTTTGATTTTTTATTAAATTGAACTGTTAAAAAACTTAAATGCAATGCATAAATTGAAAATGTAAGATACATATATCTACTCTCATGCAATACTTCATAAAATGGTAGTTGTTATAGTTGTATATATACATTTTATGAAGTATGGCATGATATTATTAGTATAATTAGTTTATCAAGTTTTACCTGGATACATTTTGGAAACAAAACAGTACCTTTTCACTGCCATGGTGGATCATGGCAACTTTTTATGTAGGTAAGTAGAAAAAAATGTATTTTTTTTTTTTTAGAAAATATGATGAATTTATAGGTAACAAATATTGATGAATTTCCATGTAATAATTGGCAGTGAAAAGGTTGAAAGGTAAAATTTGATAATAAGTAATAAGAAGTGTTACGGGATAGCTTCACTTTATTTGCTTAACATAAGACATCCCAAACATTTCTGATTACTGTTCACATTCCTTGTGGAATGTTTAACATAATATTATGTCTATTGTGACATTGTAGTAATAATATTTTAAAAATAAAGCATCTCTCTCATTAGAAACATTGTTTATTTCTTTTTAACTCTGTCCGGATTATTAGTGAACCTTTTCACTAACATTCTCATAAATTCTTTGCTGTTCTTTAGGTCAGGTTTGTCAGAAAATTCAATGAAGTTTTGGCCTTGGAATGCTCTTCTTGGTTTTAGTACATTTTCTGAAGTATTTGGCACAAATATTCTAGTCTTTTTATCCATTCTATACAAGTATTGAAAGGTTACAATATTATCTTTTGCTGCTGCTACTGTTGTGTCCACATTCTCTTCTATATCCATTTTTTCCACTAAACTGTCATTTGTTTTGTTCAACTGGTTTGCATGTTTCGGTTTCGGGTGGTTCTTTGCTATATCAACTATTTCTTTCCTTAGATCTAATAGGCTGTTACGTTTTATTCCTAAACAACTAGTTGGTAGACCAAAATAGAGTGCAGATACTTTTCTTAGATCACTCATACAAAGAAGAGTTATGTCTTTATCCATGCACATTTCTATAATGGGTTGCACTATTAACCTTGGGTTTACTTTAGCTTCAATAATTATAGCAGAACATTCTCTATTTTGTATAGATTCACTACATTCTTTTATACCAAGTAGTAGTCCATCCACCTTTCTGGAAAAAACAATTATTATTCATAAATGCAGCTGAATACTTCAATATATAACTATTATGACAAAAAAATGGAGTATAATAGGTTTATTCCATTTTTAAAAAGGTTAAATATTAAATCAGTTCTTACTTTAACTTAGGTGGTTTCGGACGTTGTTCTTTAGGAATATCTTTCAGATCTTTCCAATGAGGTTTCTTGAATTCAGGTATTATGACTTTGTGTTTTTTCAAGGCTGATTCTAACCTCTTTCCTTCGTCTTCGGTTACCTCGGGCCTGTTAAGAATTCCTTGGTAAGTAAAAATTGCATTTTAATGTTTTATTCTACATGTAATAATGATTTTATGGCAGAAAGTTACCAATATACTGGATCAGGCCGACATAAAACGTTTTTTATAGTTCTCTTCAGTTTGCCCTTACTGATAGTATTTTTCTTCTTTTGCAGAGTAGTAGCTGCTTTGGCTTCGCTCATGGTTGATTTTTCACGAATAAATTCACGAAAAACGAGCACAATATTTGGTGAACTAAAATCTTAACCTAAAATATGTCTGTCAAATTGTCAATGTGAATTTGACAGTAGCTTGACTGACATAGGACATAGATTTGTCAGTGTCAAAAGTATAGCGCCGCGTTCCGTATTATACTCACATCGATTTGAGCGTGCTAACACCCGTTACGAATTGGCGATAACGCTGTCCCGTGAATCGTCATCGATGACGTCAGGACAGGCGCCATTTTGCGATAACGCCGACCATGCCTTACGCGACGTCCTGCGTGAGCGATCTAGACGCGAACGCGAAGCGGCGCGGCGCGGCGCGAAAACAACAAACAGTTGAAACCTATTGAAGTGTCCTACGTGCCCAAACGCACATGCGTGCGGTGCGGAGCGGCGCGAAACGAAGCGAACGCGATCAGTTGGCTTGATATTTTCGCGCGAACTGTATGCGGTGCCGTCGTATTTTTTTTTGGTTATAATTTCGGATTTATACAAATTTTAATTAATGCTATCCAAGAACGTCCTATATTATAGGATAAAAGGAATATAAAATATCACAACCGGTTATTATTATACCGCGAATGGGAGGATTGGGCCAAATTAACTGGGACTTTCTAAGTATACAACATTAGTCCCACTTCTTCGCCGTTCATACTTCTTGAGTATTTGATATTTAAGATATGAATTTTCCAATAAATTTGTTTCCGTCCGTCCATGACAAATCCACAGTGCCCACTGAACGGCGGCGTCAGTGGCGGCTGTGCGAGACGATTCGCATGCACGTAGGACATAGCCGCCGCGTCGCACCGCATCGCGTTGAGTTCGCGTGTCACCGCTTCATAATCGCGTTCGCTTTGATCCGCCTACGTAGGACGTAGCGTTAGACTGATATCACCGTGAGCACTGTCCAAAATGACAGTTGTGCTGTTTTGTTTTAGTACAGTCGTACCTAATCAATCGTTTAATGGAAATCTCTTCTCTTATCCCCTTGAAGGTTTCGAACGGCATATCAAGCTGAACGAACCCTGCTATCGGTGTATCTTTTTCCAATTTAGGCTTTCGTCAATGTGAATAAAAGTTTCACATTGTGTACTTATATTATTTTATTATAATTCAAAGTTATGTCCATAGTATATTTGAAACCAAGAATAAAAGAGAGCCAAAGCCTATTTACTTTTCTTTTTAGAGTTTCCATATCTTCTGCAGCTATAATAGAATTCGTATCATCAGCAAAAAGGACAAGTTCTTTATTAATTTGTTGTATCTTACTGTTAATTTATCCATAAGATGAAGTAGATTGGCCCAAATGTTGCACCTTGTGGAACTCCTTATCTAATTAAACTAATCCCGATTTGTACACGCGTTGTAATTTTTAATCTTCCACTTTAATTTCTACTTGCTCGCGATTTAATTATATTTGAAACCGGTCCTCTCACTCCATAATTTAGTTTAGTTTTAGTTTTTGAAGTGAAAACTTCTTTAGCGGCGTTGAGCACTTTTTCTGTAATGGGTATAAAATCTTAAACTCGCGTCAGGACACGTGACCTGATCGAAAAAGCGTAGGACGGATGGAGAGTAGACAGCTATCCCCTCTCTACGGCGCGGCGAAAATGTATGCCTGGGCCTACTGTTTCGTTTAGGCGGCGCAGGGCGCTTGCGCGAATGTTCGTCTATGTTACAGCGTGCCACGCGCATCCATGGATGGTGACAGCTGATGGCTCGACCGTCTGTGTAGTGATCACATTGTTGTGTATTCGTAAAATTCGTGAATATAAAGTGCTTAAAATATGGAAATTGAACAACAAATTATTCCCTAACCATTCCAAAATATCAAACATGCTCAACGTTAATAATCAAGTTTTCACTTCTGCCGGCACTCCCGGAGTGCAATTTTTTTTTCTAAAAGTATCTTTTGATAAACAGTATCAAAAGCAGAACTTAGGTCAAGGAATAACCCTACGACTTTTAATTTTACGTCATTTACTGTCGTCGAATCATTCACTTGGACTTGGAGGTCGTTGTTGACTATAGACATTCAAGTGAGAAGGGGTTAACAACGCTTCTTTGGACCCGAATTTATGTATAGGGCTTGCTTAGTCAGATGTTCCCTGGGCCTTCTCAGTACATTATATAACTTCTAAGGGTCTTATAACACCGTCATCTACCCCGGTCACCAAGGAAAATGGAACCGGCGAGAGATGTCGTGCGGTGTCCCACAGGGATCGGTCCTGGGGCCGCATCTATGGGACATCGCATACGATCAGTCGTATCGCCGACCCCCCTAACGGCGTCAGCGTGGTTTGCTATGCTGAGGACACGCTGGTCCTGGCACAGGGGAGGTCGTACGAGGCGACAGCCAACTTAATGACACGCGGGGTTGCGACAATCGTCGAAAAAATCCGGCAATTGGGACTCGAGGTGGCCCTGCACATATCTGAGGCCATGGGTTTTCATGGTCCTCGGAACGCGCCACCTTCAGGTTCCCAACTCACGGTGGGAGGGGTTCACATCGGCGTCGAGTCGACGATGAAGTACCTGGGCCTTGTCCTCGACAACCGGTGGAACTTCGTTGAGCATTTCCTACGTTTGGTTTCCAGACTGGAGCGGGCTGGGGCTGCCTTAAAGCGGCTCCTGCCCAATCTGGGGGGTCCAAACGCCTCCTGTCAGAGGCTCTACACGGGGGTCGTGCGGTCCATGGCCCTTTACGGGGCACCGGTGTGGGCGCCCTCATTGAGGCTGCGCCCAGCGCGCCGGTTGAGTGCGGCCCAGAGGGTCATGGCCATCCGGCTAGTCCGGGGATACCGCACGGTCTCCTGTGAGGCGACGAGCCTCCTTGCCGGAATGCCGCCATGGGATCTGGAGGTAAAGTTCCTCGCCCACATGTGGGAGTGGCACGAATAGGCGAAACGCCGGGTCAAAACTCCGCTGCCGCGACAAACCGCGGCACGCCGGACAGAGCTCCGGCAGGATCTCATGGCGACTTGGCGGGTACGATTGTCGCAACTAGGGCATGCAAAAACCGGGCTGTTTATAAGAACCGGTTTTTTCGGGGTTTATGTTTACAAAACCGGTGAAACCGGTTAAATCGGTTTTTTCGGGTCTTTTTATTTGATTTTTAATAAATGAGAAATATGTCTGTACAGAAATGAAAATGCTGAAGTCTAATCAAAATATGATTTTTTTACGGACTGAAATAAGGTACAAGTACTAACAAGCTATACAAAAAGTTTCTTTACTTTATACAAAACATAGAATAATAATCATAAAGCTTATTATTTAGGAAAATAACATATTCTTTAAAACCTAACATACACAATTTGGAACATTTGGTAGGTAGACAAAGCCTTAAAATAACAGAATATTAAATAACAATTGAACTGTCATAAAATACAAACAGGCAAAATCAACAGTACGTAAAATGAAATCAAAATAATTATTGAAATATCGCATAAAATGGAAGTCTTATTCCATAATAAACCAAAACAAAATAAATCTGTCATTGTTGTAGATAAAACAGACTAGCTTCTGCCCGCGACTTCGTCCGCGTCAATTTTTTCTACCCTGACCTTTCCCGTCGCATCGAATTGCCTGCTTGTTTTCGTTCATTTTTCGTTACTGCTCCGCTCCTTTTAATCGTAGCGTGATGTTATATAACCTTTCTCAATAAATGGGCTACTCAACACAAAAATAATTTTTCAATTCGGACTAGTAGTTCCTGAGATTACCGCGTTCAACCAAACAAACAAACTCTTCAGCTTTATAATATTAGTATAGATGAGACCTGCTGATAAAAAGGCTCTCTCTGATTCCACACTTGTTGGAGGTATAGATTCCAAAGCTTTATATACTTTTATTAAGTGCTCTCCCATTTTTCCTCCACCGTCGTAAAGTGCCATTTCCACCCTGATTTTAGTTTCTAAATCAAGTTCTGTAGATAGGCTTGCACGAGAGGTATGTTGTTTGAGAGCCTTCTTTATTTCTTGTCGGAGTTGGTCCTTGATGTTCCATGAAACATTTACTAGGTACTGTATAGTCTAAGTTTTCCTGAGTTGTAGTTGCCGTCAGTTTAGTAGTCGAAAAATGCTTACTTATAATGTTAACCGAAAAAACCGAAAACTCCGGTTTTGTTATCTTAAAAAAACCGGGTTTCAAATCAGTCGGTTATCCGGTTTTTTTGGTTATCCGGGTATCCGGTTTGCATGCCCTAGTCGCAACCCAGCGCTGGGCACGGCACAATTGCGGCGTTCTCATCTTCCACCTGACGCAGGTTCTCACCGGACTTGGGTGCTTCGGTGGGTTCCTGTTCAGGATAAAGCGGGAGGAAACGCCCGGGTGTTTCCATTGCGAGGATCGTCTGGAGGACACGGTGGAGCATACGGTGGAGGTGGGCCCTGCCTGGGCGGAGCACCGCCGTGTCCTCGTGGAGGCCGTCGGCGGCGGCGACCTCTCGCGTCCGGCCCTGGTGCGAGCCATGGTACGGAGCGAGAGGGCATGGGAAGCCGTCACCTCCTTTTGCGAAGCAGTAATGCTCGCGAAGGAGGAGGCGGGGTGCGTGAGGGAGTGGCAGTCTCTGCGCCCTCACGTCCCTAGCCGCCACAGGAGACGCCCCGGGCGTCGGAAGTCTATAGCGGACTCCCGGCCACCGTAGGCGCGAGCTTGCGGGCGGCGAGCAATGGGTAGCTCGCCGCCCGGTAAGGACCAGGTTCGGGTCGACGGCGCGTAGTGTTCCACGCGCGCCTCAAAGAGATATCAGCAGCACTGAAGGGGTCTGCCAGGACCGATGCCTGCCAGGGTCGCGAGATTGTTCGAAAGAGATATCGTGACCCTGGCACATGGGCAACTGAAGGAACACGGGTGGGTTTTAGCCAGTAAAAGTCTGACACGCCCTCTCGCTCCGCCCGGAGCGGGAGAAGTAATTTGATGATTTCCCATCCAAAAAAAAGGGTCTTATAACAACCAAACGGGTCGATCGATCAAGTTAAGCTACGCTTTCCGGGGTTGGTATGTGGGACTGGAAGTCGAATCCAAAAATTGTTGGGAAAAGGCTAGGCAGATAATGATGAACACTTAATGACTGGTGAACCCTCGCACATTCAACTTCATTCCCAGTTGGTAGTGGTTCGCCCGCCATATTTTAAAGAGTCTATATTGCTGCCATCTAGATTTATTGGTACCGTGTGGTGCCGGACGTAAAGAATAACACCACCCCATTTCTTCCCGTGGGTGTCGTAAAAGGCGTTTAAGGGACTTACTAGAGAATGGGCAGCAGCGTTCTCTATGCATTTTACCACCATGCGATTGCCAACCCGCCTGCCAAGCGTGGCGATTATGGCAAAGCCCCCCAAATTCGGGGAGGCCTAAGTCCAGCAGTGGACGTCTTACGGCTGAAATGATGTGATGATGATGAGATTTATTGGTTATTCTGTAGAACAGGAGTGATCGTAAAAAATAAGTGCCTGAAACCGCCCCTAGATAAGTCTCGGTTATCTGTCATGTCATTTCATAGAGATTCTTTCTATTTTTTTCTGATGGTGATAAAACAGATATTGAAACACCCGCTGTGGCCATTTCAGGTGTAAATACCTATGTATAAATTACAAAATTATAATTAACAGTCATTGAAGGCGTCATTGGTCTAGTGGTAGCAAGCGCTACTGCTGAGCATGAGGTACTGGGTTCGATTCCCAGGTCGGGCAAAGTGTTATTGGGTTTTTCCATCTGGAATTTCTCAGTAGCAGCTCGGACTCTGGATTTGTGCCCCGTTGATGGCAATAGGCTCGCCCCCTATTACATGGGATTTAAATGGCGAAATGTGGGTGTACTATAGGTAAACCTCTGCCCAACCCTACGGGGAATCCTTGTTTCCACAAGGCGTGATGTTATGTTATTAACAGCGGATTCACCCGCGTGGAGGTCGGAAATTATCCCGCAGGAACGTACTACCGGGATTAAAAGTACCCTAAGTTTGAATACAGGTTATTTACTACCTGTGTGCCAAAGTTCATCTAAATCCGATGCTTCGTTTTTGCGTGAAACAGTAACAAACAGCCATAGTCACAAACTTTCACATTTATAATTTGTATAAGTAGGATTAACTAGGATTATGGTAGGATAAAATTTTCCTATAAGTTAATTTAATCCCATTGAATGAATATTTCAAGAAAAAAACATGCAATGGTATTGAATTAAATCAGACACAGCCCGTAGGTAGTGAAGATTTTAATTTTCATAATTCTGTAAAGCCATAGGTTATAGGTACGACCTATGAGAAACCTTGACCTTTTTTGTATGAGCCGGTAAGTGCAAACGTCTCGCTAATTCTAGTTCGCTATAATAATTATAATTTTATGAGGGTAGGGCAGAGGTTCAAATACTAAATACAATTAATCTAGGTACCTACTATACCTATGTTTTATCAGCTTTTGCTGCTGACTCACGTCCTTTGTGATAAGAAACGAAGCGATACCAATTGTTGTTTAGTTATCATGTTTTGACTCTTTGTGCGGGGTCGTACCTAAATAATAATAGCCGTACAGGTCGATGGAAGGTTAAGCTACGCTTGCCACGGTTAGTTCATGAATGGTGAGTGGCATCATCCATCACATGTCAGGACACCTCCGTGCCTCGGAAAGCCTGCAGCAACGGATGTTAATCAGTTGGCCTACCGTGTTGCGCAGGCACAGGATTGTGCAGGTCAGATAAGCAGTCGCTTCAAGTAAAATACTGGTAGCTGATTCCGGTTAGACTGGAAGCTGACATCAAAACAGTTGAGAAAAGGCGATGTAATTTTTTTGAAATCTTCGCTCTTTTTTACAAAGTTATTTGCTTTAGATCATCATTTCAGCCGCAAGACGTCCACTGCTGGACTTAGGCCTCCCCCAATTTGGGGGGCTTTGCCATAATCGCCACGCTTGGCAGGCGGGTTGGCGATCGCAGTATGGTGGTAAAATGCATAGAGAACGCTGCTGCCCATTCTCTAGTAAGTCCCTTAGTCGCCTTTTACGACACCCACAGGAAGAAATGGGGTGGTGTTATTCTTTACGTCCGGCACCACACGGTACACGGTTTTTGCTTTAGATAGGTAAAAAAAATGGTAACAAAGTCTAAGTACTCTTATTAGAAATCAATTAAATTAAACTCAATTGAGAAATATTCAAGGTCCCTTACCATTCCACTGCTTTCTACCTACTCCAACAATTGGCCGTTTCCTAACAAGGAAACGAAAGATCAGTCAATTGTTTTACAAACTTTTATGGCTTTCGGCAACACAACTGAGGGGTTACAAACACAAAAGAATATAAATCTCCGCTTGGAAACTTACTGGGAAGTACGTTGCAAAAAAGGATGCGTTTTTTGTTCGCACCGGGCCGTTGGCGAAAACCATTGTTCGTTGTGGGGCGGGGGAAGTAATAACTGCAGTAGGGTGCGTTGTAATGAATCTTTTACCTGAGGGTCCGATGCAATGCGATCAACGAAGCACGACCTAGTCATATCGCACAGCTCGAGGTATTCGCATGTTTGTGTGATCAGTGAACCAGTCATGTCTTCTTCAAGGCTGAGTGAGAATTGTAACTGGTTGCTAGTGGAATGGATGAGTGGTGGTCGTGATGTGGTTTACATAAGGTCGGTGGTGAGCCCTCTGAATAAGGAGCTGAGGCCAGGGGATGTGATGACGGTGAACCGGCGCGGGGAACAGGAAACGGCGACGTTGGTTGCGCGCGCGCGTGAGTAATTGGTTTTTTAATTCTTGCTACCCTTACGCAGGTAATCCGTAACGGTTTCTATGAAGTATACGAGAAATAGGTAGGTATGAGGCTTGCCTGTATGCTTTAAATATTGTTCGTATCTATCTGTATCTGTGTAAATAAGAATGATCTGATTTATTTATTCTAGAAAAAAATACCTAAGCAGAATTTTCTAGCACCATACATACCTACCAACAAGAGTTTGATAGAAGTTAGAATACACATAAAAATATAACGTAGGTAGGTACATACGTATTTATATTCCGAGTTGATTAAATAAATAACGAATATGTTTTTCTAACAGCAAATAGATTCGTGAGTAAAGCAGAAACTTAGCAGAAGAATTTAGAAATACCACGTGTTATTAAATTCTGTTGAACTTCCAAAACTAAACCTTGTTTTGAATGCAATTATATTCAACTTTGCAAAAACATGAAACAAAATCGCAAAATTAAAAAGGAACGTATTTTGCGGATCGGTGCGTCCGAAAGCACAGTTAAGTCAGGGAATGTTGCAAAGAAGCGTAAGTACAGTCAAGCGGTCATCAGAGTAACTATTTGATTCTGACCGTGCCTTTTGTCGTACCTTTAACGGCAATTTTTGTAGTGCAAGTGTTAGGTACCATTGTTGTGTGTTTGACCGTACCTTCCTTTAGTTGGCTATAGGGTTCAAAATGCTGGAGAGAGAGAATGAGTCTCTGAATGTAATTTTTGTTCTAATTTTGGTCTCTACTAACGCAAAATATGACTACCAATTCCGTTTCTTTTATACATATTTTGCTTCTCATAGCCCTCAATAATCAATCAGAATACTTTGGTTAAAATATCGGTAGCATTATTTCATGTCTTCCGCCCCTAAGATGACCAACTGACCCTTTATGGCACAGGAGAACGCGACATCCTGGACTCGATGGTAAAAGAACCAGAGAGGATAGAGGAAGCAGGTCCCAGCATGAAGCATGAAGAGGAAGCTGAGGACTTCTCCTCAAGCGCATCTTCTTGGGTGCCCAGCGATGATGGCGCACAGTCTGGAGAGTCTGCTGAGGTAGGTTTTAACTGTAAATGCCGTAACGTCATAATAGGTACCTAATTACCGATAACAACAGTTTATACAGACGCCAGCACATCAGGCTACCCGAAACTGTAAAATCTCAATCAATTTTGAACCTAAAACTTTAGCAATAAAGTTGAAACCCTATTAAAGAAATTTGACAGATTGTAGTAGTTTTATGTGCTGGCATCTGTACTTTCGGGATAAATGTACAAGTACTTGGTTGCATCCGGTTAGACTGGCAGCCGACCAAAACTTAATTAGGATATGACCAGGCAGATGCCATAGATGATGAGAATTTGCATTTACTTATATCAATTTATTCTCATGGCTAACCACACGTTCGCACAGACGTAAAAATGTCGCGGTGGGATTGTTTTGCGCACAGGACCTGCACCGCACTGCTTTAGTGCCGAGAGGTGAAGATCGAACAGAATGTTTTTCGACGCGCTGAGATGCATTATTCTGTATTCTTAATGCTCTGCTCAACACCGAGAGTTAAATCCATATCCGCTTTAATTTTACGTCCGTACGAACGTTGTCTAACAGAGTGCATTCACAATCTGTTACAACTTCGTGTTCATTCGAGTTTTACTATTGCGATTCTGACGGTAGACAATGACAATATAAAAATAACATCTGTAAATTACAGGTACAGAACAAAAAAGTCAAATTGGAACAGTGCAAACGTCAATATTCCAATAGACGGACAAGTAAAAAGATCATGACTCCTTCGCACAGAGCCACTCCAGTTATACCAAAAATTATGCAGCAATCCAATATTAAAACAATGATGAACCGCAAAAGAGCACATAATGACAGTCTAGACTTGACAAGGAACATATCTATCAACAAATCTTTACCAGATTCGACTCGGAGGAATAATCTACAAAATGTGAAAGGCAATCAAAATGTGTCAATTAGTGTGCGTGAACTTATGAATATAAAGAACAGTTTCAAAATATTATTCAAAATGCTTGACGATCTGAAGCGGCCAGGATCTTCGACACTCAACCAAAGTCTTAAGGAACATGTTCCGATGCCGTTAAAGCAAGATATGGACCATACTCCTTACAACCAGTCTGTTGAAGAAGATGTTAGAGAAGAAGGGGAAGAAAACAGTGAGAATGAGGAATTTAATCGTTCAGATGATAATGTTTTAATAACTAATAAGTACAACAATGTCGCTGTGAAGACGGCCCAGAAAAAAGGGACGGAACAAGATGAATGGGTATGTATCTTTTTAATTTTGGTGTTTTACAAAGCTTGGGACGTTTATTAGATATACCGTTAGTTTGAACAAAAGACATAAAAATGAACAAGTTGAATGACAAAAGGGGACCAAGTTTTGAAGAAACAAATAAATAATTTTATGGCAGTATTTTTAAGTATTCCCGACATGTTGTTTTAACATTCGATGAAAGTTATTGTTTTTATTTAAATATGAGATTTTTTATTACCTTTAACTATATTTGTATAAATCGTGTTAGAAATAATAATAATGCTAATAATGCTTGCTTTGGTAATGTTAATTTCAGGTGCCCATTGGTAGTGGAAAAACTTTAATACACAATGACCAATTCAAGAGAGTCAATTGGAAATCATACACCATTGCTACGAGGACGCTACTTCTTGCTGTATTTCCGAGAAGGTACCATTTGTTTATATTATGGATTTCATACAAACTACTAAATTTTGCAACAAAAGTCACCCACACGAATCTCATAGGATGATAGATGTTATCAATAAAAGAAAAAATAATACCTAATTGGTTAATTGGTAATCTAAATAAGTAGTTAAAAACCCATTGATCGACTCGAAAAGACAGTGTTTCCTATTTATTTTTAAATCACTTTTGATTTCGTATCCTACCAAAAAGCATACATCTGTTGATCCGAATATGCATATGACGTCATGTAAACTAAGAAATACTAACGAAATATTAATTCCACAGGATACTAGCAACCCATTCATTGACTGGAAAGAGATCGCCTGCCTTTCAAGACAAGCCAGCTAAAATGTGCTTGGACCCAAAGATAATTTCTGACGTCATAATGGAAATTATGGACAGATTCAATGTGAGAGAAAATCTAGTCAGGTAAGTTGATTCGATAAAATAAGAGTTTGTTTGTGTACTAATCTCGTTTTTTTGCAAACTTTACGCAATGACTGTAGTACATTTACTACATCTTTGAATTAATTTGCATTACCACGCCCAATAGCAGATACTTCAGATTCGGGTTTCGCGTGTTTCGCGAACAACTTGCGAATCTCAATTGCCACGCTCCGTGAGATTTTATTTCATGTTCAGATTCCACTTGTGACACAAGAATAACCAGAAAATAAGTTTTATTTGTGTTTGTTGAGCATGTTGTGAAGTTGCTATTAAAGAATGAAAGAAGGATTACTAAAAAATGGTGTTTTACTCATTCGAATTCTTCTGGCAAATAATAAAAAAACTAAAAAAGGATTTTTTTTCAGGTTTTTTATTATATGCCAGATGAATTCGAATGAGTAAAAAGCCATTTTTTTTCTCCTCTCCTATAAATTATTCTAAGTATACAAGCGTAAATTGACATCGGTTTTATTCAGAAAGAACCATTCTCTGGAAAAAGAAAACTTTCACAAAAAAAAAATGGGTTTCTGGAAGATTGCCAGTTTATGAATTTAGTATTGGAATGTCCTATGAAATGGATTTGTAGGATAGCTTAGCGAGACACGGGGTAAATGTTTAAGATTTTTTTACCTTGCGGAGGTTTATTTCTAGAACTGGACCATATACTTAGGCAAAGTTGAAGCTTAAATTTTCAGGACCCTTAAATGGGTTTACAGATTGGCTGGTGGGCGCCCGTGTTGCACTGGCAAGTTTATTTTGAAATCTTCAAATCCACGTTGCGAGTTCAACATTTTTGTACTTCACCTCGGATATTCAAACAATGCGTAACTTTGTTGAGTTATGCAGAAAAGCTTAAAATTTATGAGAATGTAGGATGCAAGAGGCAGCTTTTATGTTGTGCATACATGTAGAAAGAGGACTAACTGTGTTCATTTAAAGGTAGAGTAGGATGCAAGAGGTACCGAAGCAGGCTCGATAATTTTAGCACCGTGCCTTTGGTCGATTAGATTTTCAGAAATAAGCGTTCTAAACGTTATCGACTACCTTTTGAACAAAAGCTAAATTGAGAGATTGCAAGAGCACGAAAATTTTATGATCTCGCCTCGAATAGATCGAGTTTTCTTTTAGGCATTTTCGGATATTTTTTTTTGTGTTGCACGTTTTTACACCTATATTTATTTTCAAGGGGGGTGAAAATACATCCCATTGCACCCCGCCCCCATGCGCTTATGCTGGCTTATCTTCGGGCTAGAAATGATATCGGAAGATCCCGAAATTAATTGACCTCTTATTTCCAGGAGCATCATCACAACCAAGTGTGCGGACGAATGCAAAATGTGGAAAACTCGAGTCAATAAGAAGAAAACTAAGAGTAACGAGAACATGCCGCCTTCAACTAACAATAACTTAGAAGAACAAAATGTTATGTAGCTTATCCATGATGTTTTGAACGAAAGTGACCAATGAATTCTGTGGCTGTGATTTGCCTGTATTTATAAGAATGTCTAAAAAAATATAGCTACTAATCAACTGCTTTTAATATTTAAGTATACATACACGTATACAATGACTAGGGTTTTTATGGTAAAATAATTTTAATAAACAGATTAAAACGTAATAAAATATTTATTTGCGTTAATGCCACATGGTTGAATATTAATTGTAAAATAAATTAAAGTTTCTCCCTTCTTTGACTAGAATAATATAAATAGTTTTCTTAAAAATGTAAAAGAAATCAGTATTTTATACGGTAACTGTTACAGTTAATTTATGATTTCATAATTCTTCTACCATACATTTTGACGTAGATTAAAATATACACTCATCAAAAAATGTTGTGCACTACTTTAAAAGGTTTTAAAAATGCTTCTAAAGAAGAAGAAAAGAAAGAAAAATAATCTACATATTTTTCTTTCTTTCTTTTCTTCTTTCTTCTAACTTTTTTTAAGTGTACACAACAAATGCACAAAACATAAGCATACAGTACTTTTAATGCCCTTGTTGGAATATGCCAAGAGGTGACAACACGATATCTGTGTTAGTACTTGCTAAAATTGCCCTCATCAGCATCATATCATCAGGGGTGAACTGCCAGCCACTCAGCTGGCCGAGGCTCTGGAGTTTGGGACAGCACTCGATGAGCAAGTCCACTGTGGCACTGGTTAGGCGAGGGGCGTTGGGGAACCAAATGCCTTCTAGATGCTCGAACTTGTATCGGCGCAGCATTCTGCAATGAGAAAAGTTGTTGTGTAAGATAATTAATATTATAAAGAGTTAAAATTTGTTTCTTTATGTAGGGGGTACGATTTGAAAAAAAAAAAGTCATTTGATAACCCAATACTTGAGAATGGTTATTTAGCATCACATTACGAAATTTGTTTCTTTATGTAGGGGGTACGATTTGAAAAAAAGTCATTTGATAACCCAATACTTGAGAATGGTTATTTAGCATCACGTTACGCTCCCTTAGAAGTTGAGCAAAGAGCAAAAAAGCCTGAATGACACTAATAATAAAGTAATATACGGGCAGCCGATGGGATACGACGCGGCGGGACAGGCCCCAAAATTTCACGCAGATGAAGTCGTGAGCAGATAGTGTGAGTTAGACGGAAGAAATCCATTTCATGAGTTATGAAATGGTTGGCATGTGGAACTAAATATACTCCTCGATACTTCAAGTGGGTGATAACTTACAATAGTCAGTAAGTATCCAAAGCTAGATTATTATAGACGTCTTACTGACTCAGATAGCTCGAGTCATAATTATAAAAACTGTTGACAGTCCCATCTGGGTTTTCTCACCGCGGTTCTGTTTATGATGAAGTCAAAGAATAAGTATCTGGCAAAGTGCTAGTCGAGACATAAAACTGGTGTTTGAAATGAGAAATAAACAAGAAACTTACCGTGACATATCATTGTCATCCAGTTTGATTTCATCGCCAATAATCAATTTCTTTAGCTTCGGACTACCAGTCATCAGGTACTTAAGACACGACGACGACAAGTTGCCGTGAATTATTTCAATATGCTCCAAATTATTAAACGGTATCTCCTCTTCATGGGTCGCCGTCTGAATCTGGTAGAACTCTAAGCTCTCTAAGTTCCTGCATGTTTCTGCTACCCTAGTGAAGTTGAACGACCCAGTCGATCCCGACAGCATCAACGTCCCTATTCTATGACCAATCTTATCTAACAACTGATGGAGTTCGTGACATTGGAACTTATTCAGTTTTATTTTATTAACGTAGTTCAACTCTTTGATTAGCTGCATAACTCCTGGATCAGGTTCCTCCAGGTAAATAGTCTCTATCATCGGACATAGAGCAACGATTGCTTTCATAGTTCGTAAATTTGTTTGGAAATCATGCATGTACTGCAGTTTCGTTTTGAAATCTGGATCGGTCCTGTATATGGAGTAAACAGCTTTACCAACAAACGAGTAACTGCCAAGATTACTGAGGTTTGGCAGCCGCCGTATTAATAAAGCGACGTCTGTGTGATCGATGTTCTCCTCGCCGTACATTCCTATGTTCACCACGGTCAGACTTTGAGTTAACTGCGGATTCCCAGACAACATCGCGTCTATACCAATCTCTGTAATGTCCGTCTCACCAGAAATGTCCAAAAGTTTCAACACCTTGTTATATTTACCGATATATTTGAGCACTTCATCGTTAGCAATGTAGGGAATATTCAAACACGTTAAATTAGGCAGGTTTTTAAGCAGCTGGTACATTATTGTAAGATGATCGTCCTTAACCCATACGCCTTTCAAATTGAGCGCAGTCAAGTGGTGGCCTTGCTCCATTATGAGCTCAAGGACTTTCCTATAATAGGGAAGCGGGAAGATCCCCGTCGCTAAACTCTTGACGTTTTCTTTGAGCAGCAGTTTCATTGTGTAGAATCTAACGGATGGCTCCAGGTATTCCGAACTAAGTATTAAGTTAACGAGATCTTGGAATATGTCGTTGGTCGCCCCCATGCTCTCGTAGTAAGAGGAGACCATTGCGAACTCTAGCTCGGAATCTTCCTCGGATGAAACGCGAGTAAGGGCGTGGATTAACTGTCTCGCCACTAACGACAGTGTAATCTCCTGTAGAGGCGGCACGGGCAGCTTAGGCGACATGTTTGCACAAAACTATAAACGTTCAACTACTATAAAATATCACTTTCACTATAAAAACGGCACTAAGTCGCACTACTTGAGCATCGCAGTATCAGTGCTGCGGCTTTTAGTTTTCGGAAGAGAAAGAAGTGAAAAATGGTTGTGCTATTTAGCTCACGCATGCGCACCGCTCGGCTGGCACTGCGCCAGCGCACGTTTATAATTCAAACTCACACAACTCGTGCCGTATTTTTAGAACTTTTATAAAAGGTGTTTACGGCTAGTGGCCTGCAATTGTTATTATAAACTCGATTCGTTCATCAAAATTGAGATCTACCGAAATATACACAGATTGCGCGCGAGAGTAATAAATTAATGATAGATTTTTATGTTTGACTTTTACTGTAATTTTAATCGTCTTGTGTTTGGCTTTAATTTAATTATTGGTGTAAATAATGAAGCGGAAGTAGTTTGAAAAATGTAAATATCATATTTTACTGCTGTTACGGCAACTCTTTGGCATGTGAAACATTCGAACATTTTGTGTTATAATTTTAAACGGCAGTATCATAAATTGCAGTATTTACTTTAGTTACTCTGTGTTATTGCGATGTGTGAGACATACCTCACGCGCTTTATTAGAATTGCATCTGATATAATTTTGCTCAGCGGCTAACAGCTGGAACTATTCAAGACGGCAACACATAAATTTGTATATTTATTTAATCAGCGTACAATGTCTCCATTGCTGGGACATAGGACTTCTCTCGGTGAGAAGGAGTGGGCCGTAATCCACCACGCGGGCCCTGTGCAGGTTGGTATATGTCACATGTCTTCGAATTTTTGGTTCTAGGACATGCCGGTTTCCTCACGATGTTTTCCTTCACCGTTTTGAGAGCAGCGGTGATGGAATTATTTACACAAATGAGAGCTGTCTGGGTTCGAACCTACGACCTACAAATTGGTAAGTCGCGGCCGTTTTTACTTGCCTACCATTGCCTTCTTATATTTACCGGTCTGAAACTTAGGGTTATAAATAAATGGTAGCTCGCCGCCCGGTAAGGACCAGGCCTGGGTCGACGGCGCGTTGTGTTCCACGCGCGCCTCAAAGATGTCAGCAAAAATTGAAGGGCGATCGCTGCCTGCCAGGGTCGCGGATTTACCATGGCCCTGGTGCAGGCAACAGAAGGAACACAGGTGGGTTTTTAACCGACTTCAAAAAGGAGGAGGTTATCAATTCGGATGTTTATATGTTTTTTTTTTTTTTTTTTTTTTTTTTATGTATGTTCGGCCATAACTCCGTCATATATAGACGGATTTGCAAAATTCTTTTTTTGTTCGAAAGGGGTTTATTCCGAAATGGTCCCATATAATTTTCATATAGATCTGATGATGAGTTCGGGAGACAGACACCGGAACTCTTTAAAAAATGACAGGAAATCAACCGCGATTTCTGCTATCGCATAAATATGCATTGTTTGTTTGGAATTAGTGCAGGGTGAATACCACTACTAAAAATTTAAAAATAAAAACTTTTTTGCAAAAAAAAAACAACCGACTTCCTTAAAAACACTACAAAGTGAAAAATAACTTTAATTTCGGAAGTCGGTGGCAAAAAAACCATAAATACAGATCCTAAGACACCGACTACCGAAATTAAAGTTATTTTTCACTTTGTAGTGTTTTTAAGGAAGTCGGTTGTTTTTTTTTTGCAAAAAAGTTTTTATAATAAGTAAAAGTCTGACACGCCCGCTTCCCCCAGAGCGAGAGAAGTCATTTGATGATTTCCCACCCCTAAAATAATATAGTATCTTAGGACAACCAACACAACGTTATCTGATCCCAAACTAGGCAAAGCCTGTATGGCAACCAGACAACTGATAAATATACTTATATATTTCTAAATACATACATATTATAGATAAATTACACCCAGACACAGAACAAATAATTGTGCTCATCGCACAAACATTTGTCCTGGGTGGTAATCGACCCACGACCTCAGTCTTAGCTGTCAGAGTCACTAACCAGTAAACTAACAGGCCAGTTAAAAAAGGGGTATAAATAAAAATATATTTACCAATTAAATAAATTTATTTCATATCAGAATTACAACTTACAACAGTGATACGTGATAATGAATCTGACAGTAAATCATGTCTTACTTGATCTTATTACAATTCTAACGAGTTCCGAATAATTAGTTATACTGATTGAAGTAGGACTGAACTGGGTGCTTACTCTCGAATATAATTCCAATAGATCGACATTGGTCAAACGTCACTTGGTTGAGTTAAACGTCAGGGATTGGCTAGACTCAGTGAGTCCAGCCAATCACTGACGTTTGACTGACAATTCCAATGTCGAACTATTGGAATTATATTCGAGAGTAAGCACCCAGGTTCTTTCTTGGCTAAAGGCAGTTGCAATTGCAAATGTTTATATAAAACTTATGTTTAGCTAAATGCTACTTCAGGTGACTTCACGTAAACTGGATGTTGAATGTCTAATGTCTTTTGGTCAAAAAGTAGGTATCTATTACGCTCACACTAGTAAAACCATAGATTTGATGACTTGAAAGAATTACATTTCACTAAAGTGTTAATTCACACTGGTTGGTAATACGAGCAGAAAATAAAACAGGTCTCCTCAACTTCACTTTCAGAAAGAAGTAAAAAAGTACCTTATTTTTTGTACAATAAGTTTCAAATTCATTTCTTTCTCCAAACAACAATATACTAGTTTGAATCAACTCTAAAGTTTAGTCGTACTTGGTATTGCTTTATCACTTTAAATAACAATTGTTAGTAAATATAAACTATCTAACTGTCACATAGATGAATAGTCCTCTTCATTTTATAACATTCAACCTTTAAGCGAAATCGCCGAGGTTGCCCGCGAAATTTTAAATTCGAATTTTCTTACATTTTTAAAATTCGTATTTCAAATTTGGCGGGCTACCCTGGCGCTTACGTCTCAAGGAGGTTGCGCTAAGGTAAGTGACGCCAAATTTTCTTTCGTTTTCTGTAATTTGCAGGCCAGTATCGGGCTATGTATGTTGAACAAAATATACTCACATAATACCATTGAATGACTTTTTCATGAAATAGTAATTCAATGAAGTTATATGAACTAGAGAGTTGCATTGAAGATTTTAACGGGTATTATTTTGTAAAAACATAAGCCTGACACTGATCTACAAATTGCAAAAGAGACGTAAAGAAATTTGAATTTAGCGGCTTACCTTGGCGCTTTCGCCTTACATACACAAAATTCGAACGTTCTTACATTTTTTTGCAAAATTAAATTCGGACTTTTTGACGATTCACTACCACGGCCCTTCCCCCTTATGGTGGTAAAGCAAAAATACAAACGAGGTGGATACCTTAACATTAACTTAAACAAGACATACCTTAAGTAGGTACAGGTAAGTTCTTAGCGACAAGCAGTAGGATCTGTTCGGTACTGAAGCACCAGTTGGCAATCTCCTTGGACACCTTACACCATGCCTCACCGTGGTGTGGCTCGGCAGCCTTGCAACGAGTTTTTACGTCTTCCTGTTGTTGCTCGTTGCCGTGAAGTAGCTCGTATTTGTAGAAGTATGCCCAGGCGTCGCCTAGGTCCGGATCGATTTTTACCTGTAAAGGAGATTTTTATGTTACTTGGCGCTTGTATTTTTTGCGGAGTGAGTCTTGTTTGCGATTGGTAGTTTTAAGCATTGGCATAAGATTAGGAGGAGAAGAGCAGTGAACAGAAGAGTTGCAGGTCGTAGGTTCAAACTCTGAAAGGCATTTTTTTTAAATTATTTAATCACCGCTGCTCTCAAAACGGTGAAGAAAAACATCGTGAGGAAACCGGCATGTCTTAGAACCAAAATTGGAAGACATGTGACATCTACCAAACCGAACTGGGCCCGCGTGTTGGATTACAGCCCAATTCCTCTCACAGAGTGGAGGCCTGTGTCCCAGCAGTGGGAACGTTATAGGTGAATGGTGTTGGATAAGGGTACTTCTACTCTCACAATAGGTTGCCTATGAGAATTTTCTGACAAGCTGGATAATGTAACCATAGCCCTATAGCTCAGTCAACCCCATCGTTGAAGCCAAGGAGGTGGTCGATTAAGGCAGTTTGAGCAACAAAATAAATCTAGAGTGGAGTAATTTGCGACTATCGAAATTAAATTCTGCACTGTACAGTTAGCGTCAATAATATCGGGACGAACAAACTGTTCAGAATGAAGACAGTACGCGACAACTGTCATTCGGATAAGAATTTTATCCAATTGAGATAAAGTTTAATTTTCTCAGTTGTTGAGAAAATTTTGAACCGGCTGTGCGTCCAGATATTTTTGACGCTGACTTTATAACAATCACACATTCTACTAGTGAATACTATTCGAGAGATTCAATTATTTGAGCAGGAAAACTGCATACATCCTTAGAAAATTATGTGTTGTGGTCATTCACAACATGTGAGAGTTTTTAAATAAGAATAATGTGACTGACCGTTCTGTTGAACCACTCCCGACACTTGTTGAGTTTCCTCTCAGTCCAGAACAGCTGCGACACAGCTAGTAGCACGTGCGCGTCATGCTCGCATTTCTTTAACGCGTCCACCTGCATACAAATATTGTTGTTGTTTTGTAGTATTACTAATAAAATGTTCATTAAAATCATGAGAAATCTATTAGTCTAGTGGTTAGTGACCCCTGACTGCAAAGACTGAGGTCGTGGGTTCGATTCCCACCCAGGACAAATCTTTGTGTGATGACAATCATTTGTTCTGTGTCTGGGTGTAGTTTATCTATAATATGTATGTATTTAGAAATATATAAGTATGTTTATCAGTTGACTGATTACCATAGTACAGGCTCTGCCTAGTTTGGGATCAGATAACGTTGTGTTGGTTGTCCTAAGATATTATTTATTTATTCACCCATTTCGGTCAGTTTACTGAATTGAAACAAATCCAAGATCTCGAACCTCATATCAACTTAATGATTTGTTGTTTCTATTGGGATATAAAAACATAAATACCAAATATGATACACATACCGAACATATTACCTTTAGTTTCGACTCAAAATGCATCAAACAACAACAAAGATTTAAAACATAAACTAGTAATGGCGAAACGCAAATCTACTCATCAGAGGGTCTACTCTCGTAATTTTAGGAACGTTTACAGTGCGATCTCAGTTTCGATCAGTCAAAAATACCTCGAGTTTCCATACATTTTTGACAAGTTTTTGACATTTGCTTGTCACCAACATGAGACAACGGCTAGATTTTGGACGTTTCTAATTACGAGAATTGGCCTTCAGGTCTACATTAACTTAAAAAAAAAACTTACGCTCTTAGTTTTCCTCTGTGGCCGCGACTCCATGAATATGGCCTCCGCCCACAAGCGTCCAGCGCTGGGACATTCCTGCAGCGCTTTAGCCATCACTGCGTTGGCTATTTCAACACTGCCGTTCCGCCTCTCTAGTCTGACACTTTCTAACCTGTGGTAAAAGTTTATGTTATTAAGTCTGTGGCCGGCATAATATTTCGTAAAACAAAAAAAAAAACTTGTCACTTAGTTAAAAAATCAATAAATATTTAGTTTTTCTTGAGTTATAACTTTATAAGCACACAAACGAACAGACAAAATGTTGCGTTTCATAATAAATAAGGATAACATATATTTTGTCTCCATATTTAGAAATTATGAGATTTTAGAGGATTTTGATTAGTCACAAATTATTTGGAAACAAAACTTCTTTCATATCGAAGTAAAAGGATTAATTTAAAATACGCACATAAAAGGCACTTTTGAATGTCAATGTTTACATTCAAATAGAATTTATTGATTCTAGTCGCCCCCTTCCAACAGGAAAATTAGTAATAGAAACACGGTGTTCAAATATTTACCAATACTATAAAAGTAAGTATATAATGTGTGATGATGTCATGTCAACTTTAAATCGACATAAAAAGTAAGCGACAAATCTTACCATAATTCTGCATTCTTAGGATTCCGTAGCCTAGCCTTCTCCAATACTGATCTTGCTTTGGTGACATTCTTCAGTTTCTCTTCTAGCCTCGCTAGTAATATCCACATAGGTACACTTGTTGCACATTTCTTGAGCTACAACAATCAAAACTGATTAGCACAATCTCAACTTTATAACAACTGTGTAAAGGTCAAAATCATAACACTCGTTCTGCAAGCGCGAGCGGGCTTAGCGGACATGTCAGCATAAATTAAGGTGGATGGATGATTATCTCAGATGCCATTTTGTCGCTAGATGGCGCTAGATCCACAATTTGGAACATTTTCAATTTTTACGCCTAACTTAGAAATCTTTAATAGATAACTTTATTATATGCGAAACCTAGGGCATTAACTTGATTTTTTTAGATAGTCACTGTGCTTGTTAACTGGTCTCATACAAAGATTTGTACATTCTAAAGATTTAGCCGCTTGACTTTACTCTTTACACACACATACAAAGTAAATAGTAGTAACTTTCGACACCACTAGATGTCGTTTTATTCAAACAGTTTAAAATGAAATTAATATAGGTACACTGTCCCTATAAGTTGTAGTAATGTGACTGAACCTAAATTGTAATGTGTAAATAGTCATCATCTCAGCCGCAAGACGATCACTGCTGGATATAGGCCTCCCCCTATTTGGGGGGCTTTGCCATAATCACCACGCTTGGCAAGCGGGTTGGCGATCGCAGTGTGATGGTAAAATGCATAGAGAACGCTGCTGCCCATTCTCTAGTAAATCCCTTAGTCGCCTTTTACGACACCCACGGGAAGAAATGTAAGGAAGAAGAAGGAATGGAAGTGTAAATAGTGACGTGTACTAAATAAATAAATAAAAGACTATTTATTACATTGTAAAGCTTTTTATTGTACCTTACTATAAATTAATAATATTTATTTAGTAAAAAGGGGTTAATATTTTCATAAAAATAATCGTTTTATTTACTCTCACTACATTTACTTAGATAGTTTCCGTTTGGATTCAAACCATCGAGTCATACCACCATACAAAGATAACATACTTTTTTAAATATTTTGATATTTACAATTATGATTTTGAATTTAGTATTAGAAAGAATTATGTATGTAGATTACAATATAAATAACATCATACGTAAGTATATATAACGGCACATGTATCTTACACAACAACACAAAGGGGTTGCTAGCTAACCATAACATTTATTTATGTTTCAAGAATACCTACTTATGATACAATTTTGAACTGCAATAAATATTCTTTTACAATTGAATTGTTAGGCTGGTACCTAAATACATGAGTGAAACTTATCTACACAGAAAAATCTTATGAACTAACAAAATAACACAAACTATACATCGCTACGTGCAAAAAGCTTATTAATTATTCTATAATGTTCCCACTGCTGAGACTCAGGCCTCCTCTGAACTGTGGTGATGAAATAATTTACACTCAGCAAAGTGCCGGCTTGGATTCGAACCATCGACTCGTACCACCATACAAAGATACTTATAAATATTATAATAAAATATCTTCTTTTCTACGCGCTACTTTTTGCAGTCGCCGCCGCCGCCGCGCCGTATCAGTCTTCTGCTTGTCACTTTTTACTTCCATTTATATAATTTCCGTGTGATCTGAATCAAATGCTGGAAGACGCAGTTTTCGCTGCAACAAATGAATTTACACAGTTTTGTTAGACTATTCTTACTGAACCGACACCTCAGAGACCTGCGGAATAAGTTAGGAAATGAGTAAGACTTATATTTTTATACCTTTTAATTCCTTGATGTCTAGACATTTAGCATTTTTCTCAACTCTTCTCAAAATAATTTCCGGCAGTACACATGTTTTAAAAAATGTTACCAACTTCGGCATCATAGCGTTGATAACTTCCTCATCCCGGTTAACTTTTATGACAGTCAATGGTTGGGTGACAGATATCAAGCAAATGAAGTAACATTTATTCATTTTGGTAATTCGCAATTGACCCTGGACCTAGAATCAAAATAATAATAGCTGTTAAAAAGAAACAATCCAAGAAATACATTATTTTTATACATACATACCAAGAAATAATGATATTTGTTACACTGAACATTGTGTAAAATATGTTGTACTTTGGTATTGTCAAACAAAAACTTCATCACTACAAACAAGCAAAAGCGTACTAATGTAATGAACACAAAAATATGGTATCAAGTTGGGACTTACCATTCCAGATGAAGAATCAAAGTTGTGACCATATGACCTTCTTCAAGTCAACAATACGGTACCCTACCAAACCTGATAAGTTGTCACTTGATGTTCTTTCCACAGTTAGTTGATAAGCTTCAGTCTCTGAATCGGGTTGTGGCCAATCAAAATCAACAGTCTCTACTTGCTCTGTAACAGATTCAACTGTATTGAAGCTAGAGCTGCAGGCTATGGCTTCGTATCGAATTTCTGGTATACCACGCGAATAGGTTTAGGGCGTATCTTCAGCTGTCGAATGGTTGGACAGCTGATGATGATCTTGAGTTGAATGTGGACTGAAATAAAAGATAAATAAATGAAATAGGTACAGTTAAAAGTACACAGTTAAGACACAACACGAACCAACGAGTATCAAATAACCTCCACTCACGTAAATCTGATTCGAAATCTTATGGGAATCTAATTTACTCACTATAGATCACTAAAAGAACTTCCATGATGTCTTTTGAATACTGCTTGCACTTTTTTCCGTGATTTTCGCGGTCCTGAATACACATGTCGTATACATTTATGCAAGTTTATTAGTCGGGTTTATCTTAGGCAGTTCAGTTGCAATTCAATCTGTAATCAAAAAGAATAATTACAAACAACAGCAAATGTATCTTATTTATGAAATGTTTCAAGAAACAGAAATAACACCACCACCAAGCTGTTGTTTTCAGAGAGAATATTTGAAATTTGTAGTATGTCATGTGACGACAATCAACGAGTGTTGCTAACGTTTGATTTTGTATTTCATCTTCTAAATCTTACACTTTTGTACCATTATAATAATACTCTATATCACCTTGAAAATCATTCATTGCACATAAAAATAACACTTACCGTCAATAAAACACAAAAACACTTCACTTTTCAATAAAAACCAGGGCTTTGAATAACGTTAAAAATTTGGTATCGTTACTTTCATCGGACGAAGATAACGTTATTAGTAGAGGTCACGTAATGCTTGGTAACGATACTTGGCATACGTTTTACCGGTAACTGAGTACCGTTAATTTTTTATTTATTTTCTTTCATCTCTTTCTTTCGTCTACATTATTGAAGTTGCATTTGCACCGTTTGATTGGCGATGTTGCCGTAGAGCGCCGCCGCCCATGGCGTTCCGCTTAGGTTGCGCAGGTTGACAACAACGCATTAAGTAACGATGTGATAAGAGAACGGTGTGGTGTAAAAGAAGATGTAGTGACAAAAATTGAAAAAAGTATGCTTAGATGGTTTGGTCATGTTGAGAGGATGAATGAAGGTCGGCTCACAAAAGGTATTTACAAGGCAGATGTGAGTGGAAACACCGGGAGGGGACGCCCTAGGAGGACATATAGGGACCTTATTGGTGATGTTCTTCAGAAAGGTCAGGTGCGTAGTACTCGCAACCGGCGTGTGTGTATGACCAATTTTATGAACCTAAACGAGGCAAAAGAAGTGTGTAGAGATCGTAGCAGGTGGCGTTCCGTGGTTTCTGCCTACCCCCATGGGAAAAAGGCGTGATTCTATGTATGTATGTATGTAAAAGTATCGATACTAGTAACGTTAATTGGTAACGTTATTTTATAGATTCGATACCAAAGTATCGTTACCCGTTTTACCGTTAAAATATTAACTTTATGAAAATAACGTTACTTAACGATACTTATAGTGTGAATTTGGTAACGTTAACAAGCCCTGATAAAAACTGTTTCACGGATGGCACTCATTTGAATGGTTCTCCGTAGTAGGTAGCACAGTTTTTTTAAGTAATAATAAACATGGTAAATATCCCGTTTTAAGTTCTAATGATACTGGTGTTTATTGTTTCGTGTGGATTTCATGACAAAGTCTCTTCCGAGCCCCTTTTCTTTAATAAAAAAAACCTCGTCGTAAAGTTTAGTTGCTAAATTGGTGTCCAGATTCTTAAATATTATACCAAAATGTTAAATTTTGCGTTGAAGTTTTAGTAACACCCACCACATTTGTTTACCATTTATTTTATTGAAATTTCAATGCGTACTATTTTTATTTTTGAATTCTTAGCAAAGTACGATCTTTTAAAATGTATGGTACGATCTTCTAAAAAATAAAGTTGGCAACCCTGCTTGACGCATTTTGTGTGTGCTAATAATACTAGTAAAATAAGCAATTATGAAAAATCAAAGTGGTTTGTCTGTGTATTCACTAATCTTGCTGGTTTCACATGAATGAAATATGATTCAATCAATAGATGTACGTAGTACCTACGTTTCACCATTGTGTAGGTAGCTTCGCTGATCGCCTGATTTAGTCATAACTTACTTATACATCAAATTCTATTCTCTGATTTTATTCAACCCAAACCAATGGATTAGTACCTAAGCGTATCAGAATGTTATCAGTACCTACTTACATACATTAAAAAGATTTTTAAATCTGGAAAGTCGTGTACTAGTAACTACTTACTACGTATTTAAACTAGATAATACAATAATTACATTAGTATTGTATCTGTGTGAACCAAGGGCAGATCGCAGAGATATTTTTTTCACTTTATGTAAAGCATTCTTTCTCATTCCATAATAAAAAACATTTTATCAATCAAAAAATGTTAACTGCGCGGGCAAACCCGCGCGCCCGGCGCTAACTTGCTAGAAACACAATATTCTGGAAACGATTCGCAAGTTTTCAAGACTCAAGCAATCACGCTTTGACGGTATGGCAACAACGCGGGGTGCGAGCGCTGCTACTAGAATGGCAACGTCGCATTATCGAATTTAAAAGATAAATTCTTGTCTAAATGTTCGAATATCGAACAGCGCCATCTATTATGAATGTTTACTAATCGTAAACTCGTAACACAACAGCAACCAACTTTCTCGGTGGTTCTATAAATTTCCGTCAGATGGCGCGATTCAGGTCACTCACACATGTAAAGATTTTTCGTTTTTTATTCGGTCTAATTCTCCTAGAAATACTGTTTTTTTTATAAAATTTGGGCCATATGCGAACATAATACATTATTAAGTCTCATTAAAGTTGCTTTTATTCTGCAGAAACTGTTTATTTACCGAGATTTCCACACCTGAAAAATGTATGGCGAGGGCTATCTAGGCATTCACCTTAAGCATACAAATTTGAATATTTCATTTTATTTTTTGCAAATTCTTGGTTGGATTCTACTTATGATTTGCACAGGTCCACCGTCCAAGGGTAAGTCAGTATCATGGTTTCTAGTAAGAAATCAGGAAAATGTTTATTGTATGAATTTATCAACTTAACCATGAATCCTAATACTATTTTAGTGTGACCTAACATCGACTTACTGAAACTAAATAATTGTTGGGAGATTTTCGAGAATCTTGTGCCATCATCAATAATTATTGTAACATTTGATAAGTTAAAATATCTGTAGTTACTTACTCCCTGCGTGTACGTATTCCGAGCCTCCTCATATTTGTTCATTTGTTCTTCAATCTGTCCCTTCATCATGTGCACTTTGGGATAGTCTGCGAACACCTTGATGGCTTCCTCAAGTAATTTTAATGCTACGTCCAGGTTGTTTAGAGCCCATTCTAGTTTGGCGGATTTTATCATCACCTGTAGGGAATGGACAAGAATAACTGAGAGTTGTACTGTTAGGGCCGGCACTCACTGCCGGCACGGCACGGCATGGCATGGCAAAGAATTTTATTACTAATCAAATTATTTTGAATCTTATTTCAATGACTTTAGAGTTCATGTTACTTCATTTCGATACCACGATGCTGCGACGTGCCGCGGGATGCTGTGGCATGACGCGACGCGCCCCGGTATGCCGCGGCATGCTGCGGCATGACGAGTCATGTCGTTTCATTCCACGGGTTGCCGCGGCACGCCATTGCATCTCGCGAGACGTATGTGTCGAGGAATTATGATTGTTAAGGTGGTTGAAATAAGGTTGTAACTTGTGCAGCTTAATACTAAATCCCAGTCAACTATAACGACACAACCAACTTCGAATCCGCGCGTAGCAAAACTGATTGATGCCAGAGAGGCTGAGCTTTCAGCAGAATGCCACGGCATGCAACGGGATATCACAGGATGCCACGGCATGCCACGGAACGCCATGGCATGCCGCAGCACAATCTGCCGTGCCATGCCAGCAGTGAGCGCCGGCCCTTATTGTCCATTTATGAAACTTAGTTCAGGTCTACCTAAAAGCCTCTCTCCATTGAATAATGATTACAATAGGGAATTACTTAAACAAAATGAAGTCGTATTGTAGAAATTATTCAAGGTTAAGAAAAAATAGAATATATATACAGTCATTTACAAGTTAGAAGTCTCTTGTAAAATTATTTAAGGGTCTCCCTTTTCGCGGATTCTTAGATGTGATAAGATAGCCCGCAAAATTCAAATTTTCTTATGTTTATATGCAATTTGCCAGGCTGTTTGTTGGTTAAAACATGATTCACAACCGTAAAATGTTGTATTTATAGAATTATAATCATTAAAATCTTCAATACAACGCTATAAGTTCGTTTGAATAAGTATTTGATGAAAAATCATTAAAAGGGATAAAATGAACTTGTATTACAGCCTGATGGCCCAGCAAAATGGAAGAAAATTTTAATTTTGCCGTCTTCTCTGGCCCCTAAAGTATTATATGAATTTCTGAACACAATATTGAGCTATTATGAGATTCCAATGTATCAAAAACCGGCCAAGTGCGAGTCGGACTCGCGCACCGAGGGTTCCGTACAAACCTGCAGGTATTCACGGTTTATGCATAAGGTTTATGTTTATGAAATTAAATGTTTTTTTTTTTATATTTGAGTTGAGTGAATGAAAGGTAAATTGTGGTTTACGATTTATGACGTAATAAAAAAAAAACTACTTACTAGATCTCGTTCAAACCAATTTTCGGTGGAAGTTTACATGGTAATAAACATCATATAATTTTTTTAGTTTTATCATTCCCTTATTTTAGAAGTTACGGGGGGGGGGGGGACACACATTTTACCACTTTGGAAGTGTCTCTCGCGCAAACTATTCAGTTTAGAAAAAAATGATATTAGAAACCTCAATATCATTTTTGAAGACCTATCCATAGGTACCCCACACGTATGGGTTTGATGAATTTTTTTTTTTGAGTTTCAGTTCTATGTATGGGGAACCCCAAATATTATTGTTTTTTTTCTATTTTTGTGTGAAAATCGTAATGCGGTTTACAGAATACATCTACTTACCAAGTTTCAACAGGATAGCTCTTATAGTTTCGGAAAAAAGTGGCTGCGACATACTCGGACAGACAGACAGACAGACAGGCAGACATGACGAATCTATAAGGGTTCCGTTTTTTGCCATTTGGCAACGGAACCCTAAAAACGTGGTCTAGACTCTTTGAAGACACAACAAATAATTCAAATGAAAAAGATGCAATTTGTGGTAGAAAAAATAGTAGAAACCGAATGATTCGGTCAATGCATAGAAATAGAAATAATTTTTTGACTTACCCGTGGCGTAGGAGCAGAAGCTCGTGCTTTAGAGAGCAGTCGTCTCGCTCTATCATACTCTTTGTTCTCGCTCTCAAGCTTGACGGCTGCCAACCAAATCTCTTCGGAGTTCGGGTTCGCTTGGAAAGCAAGTGAAAGGATACCGCGAGCTGCTGGTACGTCACCTAGGAAGGCAAAGAGAAAGAGTTAATTTAATTCAAGACTGGAAATATAATGATGAAAGCTAGTTGTTTTGCACGTTAATTTGCAATTTGTCTGTGAGTACCTTTCTTGTATATAAAATTGCAATACCTATGCGTCAAAATGTATGAAACAGCAGATATTTTTTTATGAATTGACGTAAACTTCAATGCCCCCTGCAGTTCAGAACCATGTACAGATTTCATGTATCGGATATATAAAGGACAACTTTCCATAGATGAGATGACAAATGATGAACCACCAGTAAAGGAGATGTCCGCTTTTTGTATGGACGTTGGTTTTTTATTCCAAGAAAAATCTAACCAGCATCAAACTTGGCTCAAATAAATACGACAAAAATATGGAACTCAGAACTACTGAAATAATATTTTTAAACCCCTCCATTTAAGCGAAAAATCATAAAATAATAATTGATGTTATTTGTAGTTGGCAACCCTAATAAAAACTCCGACACTCTGTGACAATGTCATATTTGACAGATGATTATTCAGCTGTCACTGGCGTTAGAGATGTGCCAACTCAAGATAAGACACGCCTCAAGGTTACTTGGATTGACATTCATGTGACTCGAGTTGAACTCGAGTTACAAAACGCTGGTAACTGGATGAAATTGAAATGAATTACTGTTTTTTTTTACCAATTTCACCATAAGTTTGTCGTTTTATTTCTAATAGGCTTATCGTTTTAATTGTATTTGATTTTTATAATGATAAATTGTTAATATTATTTTCTTAGTTTTATTATAAGTAGATAAAAAGCATGTACAGTTTTCCATAGAAATCGATTATTTATTTCTTCTGAAATCGATTTTGTACAAATCGATTTTAATATAAATGGAAAGATCCATTTTTAATTAATCAGTTTTTTTTTACTCAATGTCACATCCCTACTCACTGCCAGTAATGACAGTTCTCCTGTGTCAATTTTGACAAGTTTACTTTTTTTTGGGTGTGTTCATTTTATTATTCTAGATAATTAGAAAGGTTTGTTCGTTTTAGAAGTAAATTCTCACGAAAATAATAAACGATTTTTCTCAAAAATGGAGGTCTGTACAAATGTATAATATAGTTAGAACGACTAGTTTTAGGGATGTCTATCCAAATATATTTAATTTACTCTGGTTGGAATGATTAAATAATAAAAAACCATTTCTGGACATGTCCTTTAGTTTTTGAAATAAATTAGCAAACAGGGGGAAAACGTCACTTACAAGAAGTATTCGAAAGATCTTGAAAATCAAAAGTTTCATTTTTTCATTCATTCAAATTATGCCGAGGATCAGCACTTTCGAAAAGTCAAAATTACATAACACCTGTCCCCCCAAAACGGCCGCCTTTCAACCTTGGGTATTCATTAAGGTTTAGCTAAATGAATACCTAAGAATTTCTATGTATATCCTATTTAGCTAATAACTCATAAGTATAGAATTATGTCGTACACTTTTCCATACATTTCACTCTGCTGCCTAGCTTCTCAAGGCCTACAGCGTCAACTCAAGACAGACAAATACAAAATCCTCAAGTCACATACCCGCGAGCCACTTGGACTTGGCCCCCATGAGCCACAGCACCTCAGACTTGGGACAGTGCGCCACGGCCCTCTGCAGCAGCGCCTCCAGGCTGGCGCGGCTGCCGTGCTGCTTCTCCAGGTAGGCGGCGCGCAGCCAGATTGACTTCTTCGACGGGAATACAGATAGGGCGTAGCCGTAGACAGCTCGAGCGCATTCGAATGCGCCTTCGTTTGCACACTGTGAGCATGAAAAGGTATAAACGTATATAACAAACCAGGGACTGCATTAAACGCGCGACATTTTATTTATGTATTTGAATTACACGGCTTAAAAACCAACTACATAAATCAAAGTAGCTACAGGGTGTTTGGTGCATAGACCGACAGTTATTTTGTCGGTCCAAATTTCACATAGATTGGACGCCTAAATGTTGCTCTTTTTCATAGATTAATTAATTTTTAGGAGTTTGAAAGTTCGTCAAGTATGTTTTTTGTTATTTATGCTAAGAATGTATGTTATTTAGTAATAATAATTTATTTAGAACTAGCTTCTGCCCGCGACTTCGTCCGCGTCAAATATTTGCTCCCCTGACCCTTCCCGTTGCATCGCAGCCTGCCAGTTTGTTGCTGCTCCGCTCCTTTTGATTGTAGCTTGTTGTTATATAGCCTTCCTCAATAAATAGGCTACCCGACTCTAAAATGATTTTTCAATTCGAACCAGTAGTTCCTGAGATTAGCGCGTTCCACCCCCCATTTTAGGGAAGTGGGGGGTTAGAAAGAGACAAAAAGTAGCCTATGTCACTCTCCATCCCTTCAACTATCTCCACTTAAAAAATCACGGCAATTCGTCGCTCCTTTTTGCCGTGAAAGACGGACAAACAGACACACACACTTTCCCATTTATAATATTAGTATGGATAATCATCAGAGGTCGGAGTAGGTAGATTGAAATGGGATCAATGAACTGGATATACCTCCGGGATTCAGGGATTTTGTAATTAATTTAAAATGTAGTAATGTGTAGAATAAAGAATACATCAATATGAATAAGAAATGTATAACCTTTTTGCTGTCTTTTTAATATTATTTAGGTGATCGGCCTTCGCCAGTTCGAAAAAAAAACAATTTTAAATGTTTATCTATCGCATTCATATAAATTTCTAATGTAGTACCTAGTTTAAAAATCCTTACTTTCACAATATTTGATTCAATCCCATATGTACCAAAATGAAATTCTGGAAAAAAGGCTTATCCATGTTGTGATTTCTATGACTATTCATGATGCGAGTACGTAAATTCAATCTACCTACTCCGACCTCTGATAATCATACTACTATTAGAGAATACAGTAAAAGTTATTTGGTGTAAATACAACAACAAACTAAAAAATATGTCGTCTTAAAGACGATTCAGGTAATTTTCAAAAACGAACAATAGTCATCGTATCTTGATTACAGTGACACTTAGGACATGGGGTCTATGGGTGAAAGATAGCACAAGAGCCACCAAAAAGGTTACATTTTCCCTAATTATTTGAACAATAAGGTTGAGATTTGTGCATTAAATTAGACTATTAGACCTTGAAGTACATAACATCAAAGCCATGATAAAATTAGGTATACTCACAGCTTCAGCATCTTCCATCCACGAGTGTTTTTGATCTTCAGGTTCAATTCCGTGACCAATGACCGCACGTATAATAGCCTGATAAAAGAAGAAATATAATGTTAATTCATTCAAACTTCAGCACAAATTTGAAAATATTAAGAGTTAGGCTGATGGTCAGCCGGCTTCACGTGACTTCGTAGTGTCATCGTCAATCTTTGACCGTTGTTGCGGGTAGTCAGTAACCGAAAAGTCTAACAACTAGGTTTACCAAGGGCTTATCGTATTACCCAGTAACTGGGTTGTGGAGGTCAAATAGGCGGTCACTCCGTGCAAGTGATAAATTATTTTATTTCTGTAAGTTGGTTTGTAAAAACACTTTTACACGTCAATGATATTTTTTTTAAACTAGATGAGGTCGGCGTTTCATATCCGACTACTCTGAGAAGGCCGAAACAAACTCAGAGGTCAGATACTGGGACTCATCTGTATCCGGTTAGACTGGAAGACGACCCTAAAGTAGTTGGGAAATTCTTGGTAGTTAAGATTAAGTAGATCTTACCTGACAAGTAGCGACGGCGCCCGATTTCTCAGCCTCCATGGCTTCTTTGAACCAGTGCTCGCGATTTATTTCGACGCCATTTGCGCTTAATGATGTGATCGCACGGTCTATGATCTTTTCCACCATGTGCGTGTTGCCTGGCAATAGGATTAACATGAGATTTAGTTATATTTTTGTAGCAACACAGGTCTGTCTACTCTGTGTTCCAGAATTGGTAGCATAGTGATCTTCTGAAATACTTATGGGAAAATTCGTCGATTGAATTGGCACTCGACATTAACTTTATATCTTAGATGAACTAAGATCAGGTAATTTCCTTGCTTCAGCAGAAATAAAGGGTTCTAACAGTGTAACCATTAAAAAGAACAATTTTTTTTTTTTTCATTTAGTGAAAATTCCAATTGTTACTGTTACATAGGCTATTTTCCACTTTTTTAAAAACTATTTAATTTTGAAGAATGTGAAGGAATATTTAACAGAAAAATATTTTTTTTGTAATTAATCTCCATTTTCTGCATTAGAAGTGATTAAAATCTAATTTATTTTCAATGGTTTTAAATTTACCGCCAAAACGCTCCGTACGATAACGTGATGTCATCTTTGTGTAAACACGATGTAAACAGTAGGTATTTCGATCAAGTAATTTCGTATCTCAAATGGATAGAAAATGTTATTACTGGTGTGTGGTGCCTCTGTGTACAAATACTTTTAAAAATGCGCCACATAAACTATTTATACCTACTCCGTAGCACAAAAATCGGGGTTGTTTGCAAAGAAATTGCCAACTATAAAAACATCTACTGTGGGCACATTTGCACTATCGGCTTTTATAAAACCAGCTTCCATTGTATTTCCATTAATCCATTCCAAAAATCCTAAATATATCCTAAATCCACTCCGAGATTTACAGATCGAGCACAGATCACATACCTAAGTCAAAATTCAATACACACTAGAGGTGGGCAACTCCGGTGGTACTGATCCAAAGGTGCCGGTTCCGAACGCGGATCCGGAAACCTTATTGACTCCTCACAATCCTTATCGGCACCGCGGTACCAAATGAATCCGGTCCCGAGAGACGGAGCGGCGGAGCGGCGGAGCGCAGGTTCGGACTCGTTCACTTATCACTACTCGCTCACTCGCTCACTCAGTGACTCGGTGCGTCGTGAGTCGTGTCGATGCCTATTGCCTACTACTGGTTTGGTTGGTAGACAGACAAGACACGGACACGACGAAACAACATGATAAGCGTCCTAGGTAGGTACTATGAAGTTAGAGTTCAAAATTGTCCAAGAGCTGACGATTTGACAAACATAATAAACATTACGTTTGTCAAATCATTCATCATTTTAAAATTATTTTTATTTCATTTCTTTCTTTCCTAACAATTTACGCTGTCCGAAATTTAAATCGTATGAATAAAATAAAATAAAATGTCCTACTGTAAGTTCTGTAATGTAAACTGTTCAATTCAAAATGTGCCAAATGATCCAAAGTATTCCAAAGATCCGAATGAATAAAATGTTCTGGTCGAACCGCGGAACCAAAATAACCGAGTGAGTCCCGGTGCCAAACGGAACCGAAGGAGCCGATAAGGTGAACCGGTACCGGAGTCGGAGTCGGAATAAGTGAATCAATTCACTTGTCGGAATAAAGATTACCCACCTCTAATACACACAAAAGTGACGTCACACGGTAAACGTCAGCGCACCGAGCGTTTTGGCGGTAAATTCAAAACCATTAAAACAAATTAGATTTTTTTCACTTCTAACGCGTAAAATGGACATTGATAAGATAAATTTTATTTTTCTGTTGAATATTTCTTCCCAGTCTTCAAAAAGAAACTGTTTTAAAAAAAACGGAAAATACCCTATTATCAGTAATCGTGTAGCAATACCCATAAACTTCAGTTAACACTACGCCTTCAAACATTGTTATGACTTTTACAATCGTCATTCTAAAATATACTTAATTCCTAGTAAAATAAAGTTGATTAAGTGAAAACAAGGATTTAAATAGACTCACCATGTGCTTCCTCAAGCTTAGCAGCCGTGACCCAAATCTGTCTATCAGTAGGTATATTCTCACGAGCCTTATTTAACACTTTCCTGGCGTTCTCATAAGTTTCGAGCCGAGCCAACGCGAGCCACAGCTCCACACTAGTAGGACAACATTCTACGGCTCTTGAGAGTAAAATGCGGGCATCTTCTGGGTTTTCAAGCTCTACAGCGGCTTTCCATAGTCGGACAGAGTTCGGAATGTGTTCTAGCGCCTTGCGGTAGACTCTGCGCTTTGCCTGTGAAAGGAAATTGGGTACATCGAAACTGTATGGATATCACGCCAGTCTTGGGGTCATAGTTCCATTGAAAATAGGACCATATTACCATAGCCTACAGTAGAAAATTGTATGAATATCGACAATTCGGCTGTTGTATGATCGGGAATTTTTCCTTTGCGTTTGAACTGACCGTAAATGTTCAATGACTTATCTCTTTAGCTGTCATATTGCAATTCGGGATATAATATTTAGGTGCGTGCTGATTTAGAAAAAATAATTAATGGTTTTTATGAATTAAGAGAAGCCACATGTCTTCATTTCTATAATCCACATGGTGAGATTTAAAAGGATATTCATCACACAGATATTATTTAAGTGACAGATGGTTTCTCCCCATGATCGATGGATATGATAGGTGGATGATCAACAGAAACAACATCGGGTTTTTGAAGGCCACGTACCAAATATTCATGTGGCTTGGTAAATCTATAATTTTATGTCTAAATATGCCAACAAAGTTCTTCTGATGAATCCCTAAATTGGAGGTAGATAATGCAATGGTATGGAATGTATGTTTATATCAGAATTCAAGTAAAAAAGTAAATAAATTACCTTAGTCTCTTGCTCGAGGTCTGCGGCCTTCACCCATATCCTCACACTATGCGGTAGGTTCCTAGCGGCGTGAGCTATGACGGCTCTAGCCGTGTCGCTTGGCTGTAGCCGGGCCGCTTCTAGCCAAAGCTCTTCGCTGCTCGGGTTCACTTCACAGCCTTTCATTATTAGGTTACGGGCTGATTGGACTTTGCCTGCAAAAAGTGAAATACGTGAAATGTGTTGCTGTTACAAAAATGTTGTTTCTTCAGCTTCAGTAGTAATAGTAACACCCCTGTAATAAAAAAATAAGATGAAAAAATTAAATGCTTGATTTGTTAAAAATTATGACTCAGGGCTTGCTTAATACTGTATATTATTAGTGTTGTAAAAGATATTTAGTACTTAAATCTCACGGATTCATTCTTCTATTACAATTTTACTGTGTTTATTATAGAGCATAACATCTCGTCTGGTTTCTTCGAAGGATTGGGCAGTCGTGCTTGTGTACTAATAGTACACCCACATTTCGTCAAACACAAACCAGTATAAAGTTTAGAAAAGCGATGACTCTACACATCAACATTTAGTTTGTTTTTAAATAGACTTGAAAACCACTGTATTATAGATATTCATCATAGTAGAATAATTCTTATCTTCTAAGTATATAAAACCGAAAGGTACCTCATTTATACATTCATTCACTCACTGATTAATCAAGAAATGTCAAAAACTACTGGACCTATGAAGGTGGGATTTGGCACAGATTATAGATATAGAGATATAGATAGATTATGAGTAGAAGAGTTCAGTTAAGAAAGGATTTTAGGAAACGCGTCCCGTTAAGGGGGTTAAGTTTGTATGAAAATTTTTATTCTTGGGCCATAGGATACTTTTATCGCGGTGGTGAGTGGGATAGTTTTACGACGTCTACGCGGTCGAAGCAGCGGGCAAAAGCTAGTTCTGAATAAATACATAAAACAAACCTGTAACTTCCTCCAACCGAGCGCTAGCAATCCAGGCCGGCGGATGGTTAGGGTTGGTCTCTCTCACAGACTTTAGCAACAACCGAGCCTTCTTAATATCGTTGATGTCGCCACCGTACGTCGGTATCATGGACTGCAAGTCTGTCAGGTAACCCTTAGGGTCTACGACTGTCTGTCCAGTTACTGAGTCGGATACTTGGGACAGTTTTACTGTCATTAGAGTGTTTCTTGCTTGACCGATCTTTCTTAAATCCAAGTCACCTGTAAATAAAAGGTATTATGTTGATAATACAGGAAATAAAAGGAAAACGTCAAAGAAAAACATAAGCATTGAAATGATGATCAACATCAGTTAACATCAGAAATCTAAACCTGCAAGGTTACCGGAGACAATATTATTGTTAAGTTGTAATATAGACTGATACTATCTGGATTTTAGCACAAGGTAGGTTATTTATGGTTTCTTCACTGAGTATTAGATGAAAATTTTTAGGAGAAGAACCTTTAAAATGCGCTGTATAGAATACAGTAAATAGCAAAAAGAATACCATACCAGAAGGTGTAAGCATTCCTGGAGTCATAACCCCAGGCATCATAGACGCTAGCCCAGATCCAGGGTCAATAGATGAAGAAGACTCTCCACCCAAATTCCTAGACAGCACACTATCAGGTAGTGGAGTGAACTTCTCAGCCCGAGGGTTGCGTTGCTTTCTGTTACGAGCATCACCTACTTCAGGTATGGCTGACCATTCATCTTCAGATACAGATTTCAATTCACGTTTTAAGTCTGAGAATTGTTGTTGGATTTTTGGCCTGAAAAGGTTATTTTAGTTAGACTATTGATTAATGTCAGCCTGGATTTTGGAAGCTTTTATATTTATAACTAGCTGTGCCCACGGCATCGCCCGCGTGGATATGAAATTGGATGTGGTACCGGGACAAGAAGTAGTCTATGTTACTCCTTATAACATTACTACACTACTATAACTATCTACGAGTGAAAGTCCCGTCAGAAATGGACCTGTCGTTTCAGAGATTAGCCGGAACAAACAGACAAACATTTTAATAATTGTTTTTTTTAAGGTAAGTACCGTATATCCCTTCATTTGCATTTAGTGAAAAGCTGTTAATTTGAAATTACAAACAAACACTTCAATTTTATTTGTTTGTATAGATGTAAAACCATTTCTTCATCGCACAAAGCTTAAATAAAGATTTAATATGTAATAAATTGTTATAACAATATTTAAACGTTAAGGGACTGTGTAATTACAGCTGCTTGAGTTGATTCATTAGGTTAAGTTACGTTGGCCGGAGTTGGTCCATGGATGAGTGATCATACATATTTATATAATGAGACTCCTCTGTGCCTTAGAAAGCATGTTAAGCCGTTCGGGGCATCACGGCTGTCATTTTTGACAATTGTTACGCGCTGTCAGAAGCTTGCAAGTCTGACAAGGAGCATCATATTACCCAGTAACTGATATTATGGAAGCCGCACTATATAAAATATTGGTACTCAACTGTATCAAGATACACTAGAAGCCGACCTCAATATAAATAAATAAATATATACAAATACTACTATGGTGTTATTAAATTGATTACTTATTTAGTTATAACAGTTATGATTCTGAAAAACGACGACTTTCTGAGTGATATGTGTCAGTTGAGTAGTTATTAAACCAAATAAATTATGTCATAGAATATGATTTGATTATTATAGTTGCCATACCTCTCTTGACGGTATCTCTCCAAGTCTTCTTTGAGGCGTTTCTCTCTGTACTCTTTCCTTTTCTCATCCATTCTCTTGTCGATAGATTCATATATGGCATCTGCTTCTGCATCATCTTTATCATAAGGATCCTGAGAAATATTAGGTAAATAAGTAATTAAAGTTTGACTCAAGATAAATTTATTGCATAACTGAGCTTCTGATCCGACCACGCACCACTTGCTGGAGTGTCATAAGTGCCCATTCACCTGCACCTCGTAAGATTTAAAGAATGATATTCATTCCGCAATCACCGTGGCCACCTACTGGGTTTAAACTATATAATAATCAGCGTCAGGAATGTTCGCAGCAGCGCGTACAGATGACTTCTTTGCAATCATTCGTAAAAGATCCGCATCACTACTACGTCAGATGCAGGACAGCGACAGCAGTCTTCTGAGCATTGTTGCTAGCAAAACTGAGGGCCATATGATGGGGCACCTGTGCGCAATGCATGTATTGTTGCCGGGTGTGTCTATAAGATGGCATAATAGATATGGTGTTCCTTAAGTTGCATTGAAAACAGTGTAACTTGAGGAATACTATACCTACTTACTATATCTACTTTTAAGTGTAATTTATTGTTCCTTATTTGTTTGTACCTTTTTATTAATTAATTATACTAACATAGTTTAAGTAATACTAACAAAATTATGGGTTATGTGCCTGATGTAAAGATAGATAAATAAATAAATAAGAAAATAATGAGGAAAAATTCAATCAACACAAAAAGAAAAATAAGAATTGGATAACTGTGTTTGTGGGTAGAAAATGCCCAGGCATTGAGTCTGCTTTTCTACAATATTTTATCCTTTTTTTTTCAAGTTAAGTCTGTTATTTAAATTGAATTGTAAGCGAGTTCATCTATACAAAGTATTTTATGTATTATTGCTTTCAGCACACCATTGTGTTTCTTTTTTATTATTTGTACACAAACCTTAGAGAACAATGAGCCACTGTATCCTGAGAATTCATCATAATTGGAGTCATTCAAATCTTCATCATCATCTTCTTCCTCTGTTTTCTTCCGTTTAGCCGCCGGTGGGGCATGACGATCGTCTCTAAAATACGAAATAAGGAAAAGAGATTAAAAAAAAAAAGACGAAATAAGGAAAACAGATAAGGAAAAGAGATTAAATTCCATCAAATCAGACCATTGTTAGTAGTACAAAGAACTGAGAACTCAAGAGTATAATGTTAAGAATATCTATTTGAATTCTCTTCTTCGTCTTGTATTTCAAAATGTGTAGTAATAAAGAAAATAAACAACTACTTACGACACATCATTGGCATCTCTTGCAGGTCCGATATCCGACCGTGTGGTGAAACCAGTGGCACTGCAAAGGAAATTAAATGATCAATTGCACATCCTTCCTCTATAAAACCGTATAACAACAAGGTAAACAAACAATATCTTACCCTCGACCAACACCAGCAACATAACCTAAGGGTGCTGGAATTCCAAGGAAATGTTTTTTGTTTTTGTTTACAAACGCCTGCGGCGGCACCGACATGATGGGTTTATGCACACTAATCTAACTCACTGAAAAAACTTATTTCTGCAGAATAATCAATTAATTAAACTGGTCTTCTACTGAATAATAAATCTTAATAATTTACTTTACTTCTCTCAGCTACGCTTTTTGACATATTTTCGTCAATTTTGTTTGACATATTATAACAAGTGTTACCAGTTTTGGACTCATTGTATGGCTGTCAATTTATTAATTTGGTAGCACTGCACTCTGAAACAGTATCCACACATATCCAGATTCGAGATCAGTATAGTAAAACCGTGTTTTTCCGATGTTTCCGCCCATTTCTTCACACTATAAAAATTACAAAGTTGTCTATGATTGTTGCCTAGCAACTGAAAGTTGTATTTGAATGGAAAATAATCGAAGAGGAATACCGCAAATAATATTTGATAACATTTCGAATCCTATAAATAGTGTATCTTAAACTGTATTGTATACAACGTTATAGTTAGAAGAGGAAGAATTATGGCGCAGAGTTTAATTGCAGCGGCTCAGGAACTAGGGTCGAATGATAACAGCGTATCGACAAAAGAATTTTTGCAATTTGAAAAGAGTTGTGAAGTTTACAAGGACGATGATGAAGAAATTAAAATGATTTTTAATGAAATCAAGAAGCTGTCTGCAGCTAACAAGGCAGATAAAGTATTATGTGAAGATATTGATGATGTAGATTTAATTCTCAAAAGGGCAGAAGATATTGCACATGAGACTGAAAATTTGCTAAAAAGTAGCCCTATTTCAACTGGTCTGAATGCTAACAGTCCAAATAGAAGCGAGTCTGGTGCTATTCCACAAATCAAGGTCACGAAACCTAATGAAAATGCTAGGGATATGGTGGAGCATAAGGAGTTCATTAATAATAAGGTAATTTATTTATTTTATAACAATAAAATCTAGGTATAGATAGTCATGTCCTCTGTAGGCGGCGTAAACTGTACCATGAGGATTTTCATATTGGTTTATTAACAAGATCTTCCCACGAGTTAATCAAAGACAAAACGTTTTTTTAAGTATTTATTCTTAAAAATAATGCTCTGCTGAACAGCCTTACATTTTCTGCATTCAGCCTTCTTTTTATTACATTTAAAAAAGTCTTAACTATAAATGAGACTATTAAAAAAAAGAATCATTTGTACATTTATGAGTAGAAATCCTTTAAAACTTTAAATAATAAATAGTTTATGCATACTTAGTATGCAACTGAAGTTATCCTAATTTGTTCACATGGCTTGCTAACACCCTTAAACCAGCCAAATTTTCCCTTGCTACGGGCTCAATGTATGAAGCTGGTAGCACAAAACCAAAACGTCCCGTGTCACTTAGTTCAATTGTGTATGTGTACTTAATGCCGAAAGACTTGGCCCAGTCGTCAGAGCCGCCAGCAGCTGGGTACAGGAGACCGCTTGATGATCCAACGCTGTATTGTGATCCTCCAGTCTGTTGGATTGCCTGTAAGAAAAAAATAGTTGAAAAACCCCCAAAAAAGTCTCAAGTAAAATCTCAAAAAAGTAAAAAAAAAAATGTTGGTAAGTAATATTTTGAACAATGGACTGTCGTGTCAAAATGGCTGAACTGAATTATAAAACGTATGTTAAAAAAGCGTCGTATAAATAAATAATACTGCACCTAAATTGGTTTCACAGACACATATAACGGTCAAACACCCCTCTTTTTGTGTTCGGGGTTTAAAAATAAAGTCAAAGTAATAAATTTTATGAGAGGGATATCCAGCAATAATCCAGCAGCATAGGTAGTATTCCATTTGGTGCAGCCTCCATTTATATTTAACAAATATATGATGGAATAGTGTAACTTAAAGCATGCACTCAATATTGGTCTTGACCTACCTGAGCCATCAGTTTGCCAACAGTTTCGAGGTCCTTGTGGTCTGGTGGTAATGCATTATCGTAACCCCATGGGTACAGCAAGTACTGACCATAACTATGGTATGTCAGGTAGGCAGAGAATTTCATTGCTGAGTTCTTGAAAAATTCCTGTGGAAAAAGTAAAATGTTATATGTGCATAAAATTGCATTTCCAATATGCATGTACTAAAAACCTTCGGCTTGGTTTGTCCTTAGGGAGTTGGCAGTAATTTCCCTTAATTACGTTTAAATGCTTGGCATATCTAGGGCATTTGTGATGCTAGAATGTACAGTCAAGGTTTTTTATAGCGCTTTCGTGTAGTGCTTGCATGCGAAGTTTCGAAAAAATATCTAATACAGTACGCCGACTAAAATGATTACGCATGTTAAGGAATTCCATGGATTGACAGTTTTCAGTACAACATAACTTATTGTCGTCCAGCTCCTAAACCTGCTTCACGCTCTCTGTACAGGTCTCCGACAAGAGTCCTAGATATCCCTATGATAGGCTAGTGATAGTAGGAAGTAGGTAAGGTTTCTGATTCTATGGCCAGGTAGGACCTAGCGCATTCCGTGACAACCGAACGGTATCCATCACGTTTCTCAATGAAGTTACTATGTCTCAAAAGCGCGTTGATTGTGGGTACTGTCTACAGAAAAGAAAATACTTACAGAGATTGCTTTAGATTCTGGTTCAGAAAACGGTCCGCTGCCACGGTAGATGTCACTGCACGGGTAGCTTGAAGCACCTTTTCCTCCCCAGCGATATCTATTAAAAAAAGAAAACATGAAACCGGTTCTACAATGTTGAAGACTAAGCGCAAAGTCTCCAGTTCTCCCAAACGCCAACGTCGACAGAACAGCTAACAAATTGGTTACATTGGCTAAGGAACAGTGGCTGATCAGGAACAACGGAATATAATCTCATCCCTTTTCATAATGGAACGAAATGTTATGTTCCCGTTTAAATAGAACTGCAGGAGCTTCGATAGGTTTCCTGCATGCCGATATCCGTGACAAAGCAAAATAGTTTTCCACCCTCCTAACTTTAATTAAACGAAGTGGGCACATCATGCTATCGTGCACTAGTTGAAAGTTGCCCTTGGCCTGTGTTCATAGTTAGCCTTGGCCCGGCATTCGGATCGATTCTGATCAATCATTCATTCAATCGACTCGGCTTATCGCAGTCTGCTACTGGATATAGGCTTACCTCATGTTGGACAATATCGGCAAACGACAATATCGATAATAGCGGGTGAACAACACCGCCTGGTGTTGTTCACCCGCTTCCCGGACCCAGTTTATCCCAGCCAGACATGATTATTTTATACTTATCGTAAACTAGCGATCTGCAAGGTTTTTGCGACTTGTCAAAAAAACAATATTTCTTTATTATAAGTTAACAATTAACGTAGCTTTTACTTATAATGCAGCTGGTAGAGTTGGTTTGTTTGAACGCGTTAATCTCTGAAACTACTGGTCAGATTTTGAAATATCGTTTTGCATTTGATAGCCCAATTTTTGACGAAGGCTATTATGAAAACCGAACAAAAAAAACACATAAATGTTTCTAAATAAATTCTTCAAATGATGGTGAAAATCGCATCAAAATCCGTTGCGTAAATTCTAAGAATAAGGCGGTTACACTGACACCAGAAAATCGACTTTAATTTGTAATATGTATAGTAAATTATGAGTTACCGAGAATCTAGAAGCCTATGTCTAGCTGTGGACTGCTAAAGGCTGATGATGATGATAGTAAATTACCCGAAGTTCCTGTTAAGATCCGCGCCGGTGCAAGTGCTGGGACCATATCCGTATTTCCTGTTCTTTCTCAAAATCCGTTGCGTAAATTCGAAGAATAAGGCGGTTACACTGACACCAGAAAATCGACTTTAATATGTATAGTAAATTATGAGTTGCCGAGAATCTAGAAGCCTATGTCTAGCTGTGGACTGCTAAAGGCTGATGATGATGATAGTAAATTACCCGAAGTTCCTGTTAAGATCCGCGCCGGTGCAAGTGCTGGGACCATATCCGTATTTCCTGTTCTTTCTCCATAGACGGTCCGACATATGTGTGTACTCATACCCGTCTGGGTTTACTACCGGCAAGAAATACCTGGAAACAAATTAAAAACGTAAGACTGGCAACATGAAATTCCTGAATTGAGTTTGGCTAGGATTTTGTGACTAGGAAAAGGAGTAGAAAAAATGGAGGGCTTAATTCTTACCAATCGATGTTCTTAATATCATCTGATTCGACATCAAAGTTTTCTGCGAATTGGTTGATGTAGTAAGTGACGACGGCCGGGCTGATCCACTCACGTGCATGGATGCCTCCGTCAATAAACACTGCTTTATTGCCTTTTTTGCCATCAGAAATTCTTAAAACCTGAGAAAAATATATTATTTTTAATCTATCAGGTACTTAGGTACAAATAATTGTTAGTTGCTGGGGATTTCCCAATAGAAAAACCCACAACTCAAATATACAAGTGATGATCGTATTGTGTCTGATATTGATAAAGATAGATAGGAGACGTAGTTAGGAGTCTAGACGAGGAAAACAGGTTTTTGCACCTAAAGTGTTCAGCCACTTCTTCAGTCAAATGAGCTATCGCAAATTCGTTTCTCTGTGGATATGGTTTGATGTGATAAAGTACCTACTGGAATAATGAGTAAATACCGCGAATTAGAGTGATTGACTGTTCGTTCGTCATGCTAACAATAAGGTGATATGTATGAAAAGTAACGCGAACCTTTGATTGCGATTCAAACAAATTTTCCGTAACACATGGTACGGAAATTTTGTAAACAGCAAGTTAAAATTATTGTTCACTCAGTACCTATTATAATAACTTCAAAACTTATATTATTTATTATTATTAGTAAAAATAAATTTATTTCTGAACGATCGATTTACCTTAAGTTCGCGGCCTTCGTAAGATTTTCCTATAGTATTAACACTGACGATAGTAGGATACGTTTTCGCCAAGTAGTCCATAAATCCGTGAATATCGTCCAGTCTGTGATACTGCTTCCATGTCATACGGTGACCTGAAATGAGATGCTATATTAAAATTACTATAAAACAGCATTTCATCTCACCATTATCCTTTTCTGTTTAATCACACGATTCTCCCGATTTGCGAATATGTTCTCTTGTTTCCGGATTAGTGACCAAAGGAACATTTCGACCTTTCAACTGTTAGCAATTTTAAGTGAAAAAACAAAAAAAAAAGTTAATGTACACAATCCAGATCCAAAAGGTTAGAGACACGCCATGTGGGAATTTAAAACCAATCGTATTAAAACAAAAACAGTGCATAACAACAATGATTCGGTGCCGAACAACAACAACGAACCCCAATTTGCATTTGGCCAATACTCCATGGGAAGGCTGAGAGAATTGTACCCCATGTAGGCACTAATGAAACCTAGTCGGCGATGAGATTCCCTGTAACGCCAAAAATTGTAAGCTCTAGCTGGAACAAAATTACATCGACCCTTGGAATATTGTTAATAGATCTTCACAAGCATTAAAGAATTTGGTTAATTAACTAAGTACGAACCTCGTCTGTCTTGTAGTTCCAATTCATTCTCATCTAACGGGGGGTTTTCTTCGTTGATTCTTTGTTGCAGATCTTCAATCATGACATAGAATGCAATGTCTTTATTTTTTAAAGCAGCTGTAACGTTCTCCAGCGCTTTTGGCTTTACTAGGATGTCGATCGCTGAGTGGTTGCCACCCCATGATGCAATGACTGGAAAATAATTTATTTTACTGATATGTTAAAACACCTAATCGTTAAAATAATACCGAATACAAAGTTTTCGTATGATATTAAGTGGTCAGCTTACGTTTTTCAGAAGACAGTTGGTTAATGAGACGTTTAGCGCTAGTTTTCTTTGTGGAGACTTTCCATACTTGGGCACCGCTGTAGTCTATTCTCTCTACTTCTCCTGCTAATGTGATCTTAGGTTGATTGTTCTCTGCTGCTTTTTCTCCATCAGCTGCCACTTCTGTAGCAACTGCGTCTGATTTAGAGTCAGTTTCATTTTGAGCTAGTTGATGATATGGTTGTTTGACCGAGCTACGAGTAGGCCATTCTGAAACAAGTCATTACTGTGAGTAGGTCAATCATATCAGCGATAATTACGATTACGTCTGCATTTTTGCGTTTAAGTGATTTACAATCGTGACTTATTATTGTATGTATCATCAATTTGTCTTACATTTGATTCAATCCTAATGAGTGGTAAAATTGCATTAATGTAATTTTTTTGCTGTACATATTCACATTATAAATTTATAATTGTGTGTTTAGATGGGCAGATTACATACGCTTTGTTTAATTCATGGCCTTATTTTTTCACAGCCACATAGTTCTGTATGAGCATTGTTTTAAACAATATGACAAGTAGCTAGATATACTATACATTTTCACTTTGAATGTGTATGAACACAGTACGTAGCAATGGATTAATTCAGTACTAACAAGGTCAATTTGGGCTTTTATATTAGAGCCATGCAGCTTAAACAAGTCTCTTGAAGTCAATATTTTGTACAGGCTTTGCAGGTAAATCGACAACAAAATGTATAAACACATCAATTCTGATCATTCACAGAGAAAATATTGAACAGTTTTCCTCTTATAACAAGTATGCATTACGAATACATTAAATGAAAAAAATACGATCAACTTTTATTTAAGTGCGTACATTAAAGTTAATGAGCGATTTCTACAATGATTTACTGCGGATATGAATACGCGTTCACATTCACACATTATGTGTTAAGTTTTGAAGTACCGATAGCGACACAGAGCGAATTGATAATAGAATAGTTTAAAATGCAAGACTCGTATCTCCCGTGACATGTTTTAATGACTTTCTCTGGCCACGGCTTGTTTTCCATTCGCGGCTAGCCGGTCTAACTTGGCCAGTATCTTGACCGGTCTAACGGTGCTGCATGTCGAACTTGAACTGAACTTGCCGGTCATCCAAGGGTTTCCGCGACTTTCGATATTTGATTTTGATCACGCATTTCGAAGGCGACATCGCGTATAGAATCGAGATGAACTTAAGAATAATAAACTTCGAATTGATTAAATTTGTATGCAATGATTTCTTGTGTTTATGAACTTTATAAATATTGGGAAAAATACAAAAATGAAAATTCATATCGGGGAGGGTTTACATTGAAATTGATCAAATGTTTGATCTTGAATCAGTGTGAATATTGCCTTGATAAAACCTGATAATAGCTTAAGAAAATAATCTAGTCTATTAGTCTTAAAACAATCCTAACCAAACAAAAGCAATTAATTACAACACTAGAATTTTCTGTAATGCACCGTTAAAATGTTTTGAAAAAAGTGACAAACATCTTAGAAATATTATTTTTTTGTAAATAATATCTACTCATCCATTAAAATGACTTTAAAAATCGCTATAAAAATTAAAATATAGTTTCATACCTTGTCCTGGCTGTAGTTGATTGATGAACGGCGTACATAAAACTGAGGATGTGACGTACAGGAACACGACTATCTTCGTTAAGGACCCCATGGCTACTGGCGGTGCGGGCGCTCTGCCGCAGGCGATCACACTGATGCGTTTGCGCACATCGATTGCCTCTTTTAAGCTCCGATAAACAAGCTGTCGGTATCGATAGCTTGGGATACGAAATTTACTTGATGATATGTAATAATATTGACGGTGTTAATGGAATTGTAGAGACCTAGATTCTGTGTAGAAATTGAGTCAAAAGTAATTTGTTCTTATGTTTATTAAACAATTGCTTGTGAAATATAATTATGTTGTTGGTCTCAAAGTTTAAAGGCTTTGTTTTTATGTGTCAATTATGGAGATCTCTTTGGAGGAATTTTTTGACTTCCTGCAAAGGTTTACTTTTCAGTGTGTCTCAATTTTGCACACGGATTACTTGTTTAAGAATAATATTGTTTTTGGAATCAAACCTTTGTTGGAAAGAAGATGGAGTGATATAATGTTAACAAAATATTTGATTCCATTAAATAATTAAGATATGGGGACCATCGACATTGATTTCGACGCCGACCAGTCAAAGTTTTTATAACTAAATTCACGTTATCTTTATATACATAGCCTCATAAAATAAGAAAAGTAAAGGGCTATCCCTTTTACGATTAAAAAGCTTTTACGTCTAAAAAGCTTTTACGTGTATATTTAAATAAGCTTATTAAAATTATTAATACACACATTAGATACGGATTAGTGTATGCAAAAGGCGTCACATCGCCTATAGGTACAGTATTCGTTTGGAACCAGACTGACAACTTTTCTCTCGACCTGCGCGGGCGCCATGCCAGGTCGTTGCCACCAAGTTGCAGTTATTTAACTTTGATGACAAACTTTGTTTACTGTAATCACGTTTTAACGATTTATTTATCTAATGGTTTTTTCACGGTTTATGATAGTTTCGGAGCTTGGTTTATCTTGATGAGCCTGTCACTTAGGCTTGAGTATCTACTTGGTGTCTAGTAAACACAGTGTGAATGCTATAAGATTTCAACTCTTCAAGTAAGAGTATTAAAGGCACCCACTCATGTCAATATTAATAGCTTAAGGTTAAGAAAGCTGAGAAATTATGTACTTGCATATGTAATAATCTTAAAATGTGTTTGTAGGCTAACCAGTATGCTAAACAAAATGCTAAGGAAAACACTGAAATACGTCGTAAGCCAAAGTTAAGGCCTTTCTCCGCCGGCGTCATCGATTCAAAGAAACGAGAAACACATAAGATTGTGAAGTCAGTAACTAATTCACCTAAAAAAACAGTATCTAATTGTAGCCACGAAAAATTGATAGAAGAATTAAAAGACACAACAGAAAGGGCAAAAGGTTTGGAATTGACTAACGTTAAGTTAAACGACGATAATAAAGCTTTAAGAAAGAAGTTGAACCAAGTCACGGAAGAGAAACATATGGTTGATTTAAAATTGGCCGAATGCGAAAAGTTTGTAGGTAGACTAAGCAAAGAATTTGAGCATAAGAATACAGAATTAAAGTCTGTTACGGAAAATGAAAACAGAATACTTGCGGAACTACAAAAGGAACGGAATGACAGGAAAAATTTGACTATGCAACATGAGAAGGATTTAGTTGTTATACATGATCTACAGCGACAAGTTAAAGAAATGGAGATGATATTGAGGAGGAAGCATCCTGATTCTGTATCGGCGTTGATTGGTGAGTATTTATATAAACTCTCTGAAGCACATTATAATTTAGTTTTAGTTAAAATAACTGTTCATTATTTAAATACCGAACCCTTTGCAGTAGCTTCAAAATCGTCATCAGTGGAAGACAATAAGAAAAAGTTATTAGAAGAACGTATATCTAGACTAGAGCAAGAGCTCAAAGACAAAGAGGACCACTTCCAGGGAATATTATTGACGTTACAAGAAAAGTTTGGAGACATGAAACAGAAGTACGAAGGTCACATAATAGACGTAGAGAGACAGCTGATGGATGACCGTAAAGTTAACACTGAATTGAAGCATAAGTTGAATAGAGCACATAAGTCTGATGCAGCAACTCAAACAATAACTAGAAATAAACATACGGTATCGACACAAACATTTATAAAGCCAGACAGAGCTTCGTCAGCTGTTAGTCGATTGACTCAAAATTCAGCCTTATTTTTGAATAGACTGAAAGAGGATAGTTACTTAGTAGCCACCATAAAAGGTTTGCAATCTGAGCTGACAATCAAACAACGAACGATTGCCAAGATCAACAGAGAAACTGAGGAGCTGAGGAAAAACTTGCGCAATCTACAAAAGGAAAAAGAAGGTACGTACACTGATGAGTTCATTCCAACATATGTACTTTTTATTATGTTAAGCTTTAGGTTTCTTTTAGCTGTTGATAAACAAAGGCCATAAAATTCCATTTCGCTTTTACATTTCGTGGAACTTCTTTGGTTAATTTACATACAATAAATTACGGACTCTTCAACTGTATTGCTTACGTGTGTTTTGCACGTGACATCAATATAAAGGCATATAAAGCATTAGCAGTAGGTATCAAAATTTGTGAAACGGTACTTCTATGTGAAATAACAGCGTGACTACGAATTCGGTGGCATTGTTTGGATGTTTGGCAAAAATAAGTTGGAAGCAAAGTAGAAATCGTACGAAAACTAGATGTTATAACTTTAAATAAAACCATAACTATGACTCATCTTGTTTCCAATAAGTGACTAATTAATTTATTCTAGTGTTGCTAACTTTCCATCCACATAAGAAGACACATACTAGAACCAAGTCGACGGAGAATATATTGGCAAGGATGAACACGGAAATGGAAGCCGAACTAGCGGAAATAAGGAAGCAAAAGGAAGTGCTAATGCAAGAACGGAACACGTTACTAGATTCACTCAAGCGTACGAACGAGGAATTCATATTGCTGAAGAAAAAGAGGATTCAAGATGTAAGTAACAGTTGGTCTATGAAATACATGTTAGAGTGTTTAATTTATCAGTTTGGTAAGTAGAGTGAAAAGTGTTAAAGAGCAGCATTTACGACTAGCTAATGGTATTTTTAGTATTAAGTATTTTAAGGAAAAAAACAGTACCTACCTATATTGTCCAGGCATGACCACTATTTCCTTAATCTTATATATTACCTTCATACCAAAACCGCTGGTCTGTAAAATTCGGATGAAACGTTTGCTTTTTCTCTACTACTATACTTAGAGAAAATAAATAATAGTTTAAAAAAGTTAGTTTTAGTTTTTTTAAACTATTATTTATTTTCTATTTTTTAGGGTGTTTCGAATTTTGAGACATATGTCAGCGTAGTTTGTGACGTATGTCAGCGTAGTTTGTGACGTATGTCAGCGTAGTTTCGAAGACACTTTTTTTGCTGTCCTGGTAACCCTGGCAAGGATAATGGCACAAATTTATGAAATTATAGCATTGTCATCGGTCCTGGATAAGTCTACAGAGTATAAATGAATTCTGGTCGTTTAAAGTGGGTCAAAATCGCGCTATAAGGAGTCGGTTACAAACAAACATATAAACATACATACAAGTGAAGCTAATATAAAGCGTGTAAAAAGCAAACGTTTTATCCGAAATTTCTCTAAGTAGTAGATAGTAATTTAAATTATTATGAGTTTGCGACTGATTGCTTGGTCAGCCGTAAAATTAAGCGGGCAGGTACAAGTGCCTAGTAGTGATGACCCTCTTTACTCAGGCAATAATTAGTTTTCGAATCGTAGTATCGTTCATTGTAGATATACAGGGTCAAATATTACCTCGCAATACTTTACCCATCGATATCGAAAACTAAAGGCAGAAAAAAAGCGTTCAGCATTCGATGGGCGAATATCAACTGTTTTTGTAATTTTTCGTGGAACATAGTTATTATTATTTACGAATTTCCCTGAACCATAACATAAAAGTCGTTTGGTTGCCTTATGTGTATAAGTAGGTATCATTTAAAGTTTTGAACAACAAAGTTTGAATTATGAAAAAAAAAATTTTTTTTTTTCTATTTCGGTAGTTTTCGATATCGATTCGAAACAATTTGACACTGTATAGATGGCAGGACGGACTGATGGATCAAGTAAGAAAGAGATCGATCAATATTTGGCTTTGCGAACAGTTTAAGCGTTCAAGCAAGCTATTTTAGTGTTTAAGCCTGATTTACACAGTATAATTTACCCACCTGCAGCATACTATAAGTTGAAGTAAAAATACAATTTCTACAAACATCTAAACGTGTTTATTATAGACGACGCAACTCATCCGCTGCTTATTTTTTTTGTAGTTAGGCTTCAGGTTAGTATTAGATCAGGCATTGGCATCGAGTGAACGAGGCTATATTCGCTTTTCTTTCGTTTCAACTACAGTAACCAGTTCCCTAACTTTCTTGGATTAAATACGAGTTTAATGATCATGATTTGAAAACTGAACGGATAGGCAATCGTGCACTTTAGTAGTTCTGGTTTTCTACACAATTTTAGAACTTGTATCCGATGCAAGGTGAAGGAAAACGTCGTAAGGAAACCGGCATGTCTTAGAACCGAAAACCGGCATGTCTTAGAACCGAAAACATGTGACATCCACCAGGCCCGTGTGGTGGATTATGGGACACTCCTTCTTATGGAGAGGAAGCCTGTGTCCCAACAGTGGGAACATTAAAGACTGATTATGTTATCCAATGCAATAGTCGGAGTATTTAGAAATCGTTATAATGAGCCAGTGAAAGAGTATACATTGCACACCAATTTTCACTGACAGTTTATCCATTATTATAAAAATACAAAAGTAAAATGTACACATTTAAACTGGACGTTTTGCTCGTTATAAACGGTTATTTATACTCGCATATAATAAATAATTTTAACAATATGATGCCACATTAACACAATGAGAATGTGGAACTATGAATATAAAATTTTCACCGCATTGCACCGAAGAGAATGATAGATATTGTAATGTCACAAATAAAACTTAAATATAGTATTTTAGTTTTACTACAAATAAATACTAAAACAAAAGGACACTTAGGCTATGAAGTTCTCGTCATATCAATGTCATCCGGAAACGTACACAGAAGACTGGCAGCATTGCCACGTTGAATTGCTATGCAATTTTTTGCTCAAAGAATGGCCCAGCCCTCTGGTCACGTGAAGTGTCGACCAGGCTATAAATATAATGATGTGCAGTTTCTGTCTTAAAAAAACATAGTGTTTGGGTTAAAGAAACTTCAGAAAAGGTTCACTTCTACGTCGTTGGTGTTTTTTGTTGTACTTTAATTTGTATCTCTTAAGTATAGTGACTCAGAAGTTAGATGAACTGTACCTATTGTAAGCAGTAGAAAATTATGGTCTGACGTAGTGTAGGTATCATATGATGAGTCTGTTGTCAAGATTGGGACCGTCAACAAAGATATCCGTTTTAAAATTAGGCGTTCAGTTACCTCGTTGAAGCTAAAATAATTGTTTGGTAGGTCGTTGGTTAGGTTCGCGCTGACGCGTAAGTGTTAGACAGTTTTGCAAATTCGGGTCTATTTACTCATATATTTACTATGGCCCATTTGCGACGATAGACAAAACGCATTCGCTACCTACATGCAGATACCTTATTAAAATAAATTGTTTACACTGTCCTGTTGCTGAGAAGACCCCCCCCCCCCCCTCCCCAAAACCCTCCAGGCATCCTTTTCCAGAGCCACTTCGATCCAACCCTTGCAATACGCGTGTAGATCATGCTTAAAATTACTTATATTTTTCTCTGCAGCTCCACACTCTACAACTGGCACACGAAAAAGAGTTAATGCAGATGAACATGCAAGTCTACCCGCTGCAGGAAGAGATCAAACTCCTCAACAGGACGGTGGAAATCCTACAGGAACGCGTGCGAAACGCCGACGACAAGCTCGTGAGGTACCAGGCTGGTATAAAAGACGATGTGCATGCTGGAGGTGACAATAATTGCAGTAAGAACAAAAGAGATCGTTAGTCAGATATGGCTCACGGATACCGCTGTTTGTAGCATAGAAAAGGGCTTCATTACACTTACCACAATTAAAACGACACCACGTGGACGAGCGCTAATTTGTCTGGAAATATATATTCCACGGACCAAAATGGTCTTCAAAATGAACCGTGTGGGCAATACCCACAATATCAAGGTGACGTCGCAGCTGCAACGGAACTAAAACGTTGCGTTAACGCGACGACTCTGTCTCAGCCGGTGTCGATCTGTCTGCAAACACTAGCCACAATGTAACCACATTGCAACTACTCCACGCAACTGCAATAAACGTGTCGTGGAAACCCATGTAACCACTGCTTTCCCACTTTTTGTCGCTGCGGTTTGGTGTGGATGTGGTACGTGTGAACTGGCCCTAAAGTTAGCGGGGCGCGTACCTTCATTTGTTTCGGTTGATCCGTAATTAGAGAAAACTGGGTCATTTTCATGCCCTGTTCACAATTTCTATTGAAGTCCGTGCAGTTTGAAGTAACGCGAACGCGCTTTTTTACAAAGTTATTAAATGAAATTAGTTCAGAAAATCTTTAGATTAGTTAATTTGTGTCCGGCACAAAAGTCAATTGTCACAAATTAGGAAAATTTACACTTGTACTATTATATTGTTATTTTGACTTTAGAGTCTGGTTAAAATATTATTTAGTTAAGCCATAGCGAACAATGAAAAAGAGAGATAGCAAACATAAGTAACGTTTTTAATTTTAATCGGCGTGCAAGATCGGTCGATCGCCTAAATCGTGGGCCGTTTGCATCTGAATTGGCCGTGCAATCGACCGTCGTCGATTGCACGGCCAATTCATGTCACCAGATAATCGCTGCGCCTGCGTCGATTATCGACGCAGGCGCAGCGATTATCTGGTGACACGTTGAAGTGTTAAATATTCCCGCTGTACAGTCAATGACCGGAACGGACTCAACGCATAAATGAAGATAAATTATTAGGAATAAAATGCTGGTTATTTGAATTTTTAAATCACCAGATTTAATGAACAAAAGGAAGTTGTATTTTTAAAATAAATTAAATGAAATTAGCTGTTGCATTTACAATAGGTTTACATTAGGTATCTTAATATATGTTAGAGTAAGAAGATTGGTGGACAATCTGATGTGCCTTGTCTCATAAAATGTTGTTAAATTAAGGTGTTCTCTTAGAAAATAGTAAACATAAATAATGTATTTATTTTACAAAATCGTGTTTTTTAAATGAAATATGTGAAATAGTTACGGTGCCTTCTTAACTTGTAGAACGATGAAACTGTTGCGAAACGATCAAACATTTTCAGCCAACGCCTATGAAATACATCAAATGATCCATACTGAGTAGATAAAATATTTTTATATAAATGCAGCAATGGATGCACTTTGTTTCGGTTCTGCAAGTAGAGTGCACGCAAGTTTCAAGATGTATAAAACTCTTGCTTTGCGAATAGTCAACTTGTATGTACCTTTATAATTGGATTATGATCATTATGGGGTATGCATTAAAGCCTCTACAACCCTTGTCATGGTATGGGTATGTGATGCTGAGGAATAAGGAAAATGTACTGAGGAAAGTTTTGAGCATAAATGTTAATGGCTATAAGGAGTAGGAGAAGAGCAAAGAAACGATGGATGGGCTGTGTGAAAGATGAAATAGCTGGAACGACTAGATTTTAGTAAATTCGGAAGTACTAACTGGTGACTACCGAGACGACTAATAGAGAATTATGGAAGAAAAAGCCATGTTGTGCCGACCCCAAATAAATTGGGATAAGGTGAGGTATGACAATGATGATGAACGCTAGCAATCTTCTTTTACGACGAAGTGAGATCTTTTCGTGGTGATAGATGAACTGAAGAAATTGCCTATGGTGCTTGCGTGCAAGGTACTTTATGCTAGTAACGAAGTTTAATAGAAGTTTGGTCGACCAATATTCAAGAGAAATGGTAGGGGAATTTACTAAAATCTAGAATTATTAATTAAACTGATGCAACTGTCACTATCGTGAAAGGAAAACACAACTACAAGATAACGTTCGCATGGACGTATAAATATCGCGGCAGGATTTTACTACGCACTGGATTTTCTATCCTCGGTGTTGAAGAGAGCATTGATAATCCCATAGAATGTATCCCAGCATGTCGAAAAAATACATAACAAACGTTTGATTACCTACTTCAGCGCTAAGCATTGGGTTGCAAATTCAGTGCGCGAAAAATCCCGGCCGCGATCATTTTAAGCTATTAATTTCCAGTTTTAGCCGACCTCGCATTATATAGGCTTTTCGTACAATGAGAAGTCAGCTTATACTGGAAATGTATAGACTGATTTGTCGCCGTGCGTACGTGAACTAAAAACCTTTCAGATACATCTTGATTACTTGGATGTTGTATATAATTATTTGTTTGAAACAATGTCAAGGTTTTCATTATACGTAGTTTTATACACTGGGACCATGTTATTAGTTGTAAGGAATTTAGCTTCGAGTGCCTAGAGAAGTGTCTACTTAAGATTATTGTGATCGTCGGTTGTTAACTAGCTGAATTAGATAAAGCACAATAGCATAATTTTACTATTGTATAGTCGGCCGCGCGACAGTGGTAACAAAAGCAGTATAGACTTTTTTTTTGGTGGGAAATCATCAAATGACGTCTCCCGCTCTCGGCGGAGCGAGAGGGCGAGATGTCAGACTTTTACTGACTAAAACCCACCCATGTTCCTTCGGTTGCCTATATGCCAGGGTCACGGTAACTCTTTCGATCAAATCTCGCGACTCTGGCAGGAAACCAGTATGAGCTGGTCTCGTATTTAATCGAAACTCCGAACTACGCTAGCCTAGTTTAAGATCAATGTTTTACCACTACCATTCGGTTGACTGTACCTACTTATTACTAAGTATACTCGAAACTGAGAGGTTCCTAAGTGTAATAAAAATTCTAGTCATATTTTCATGAGTGTTTATAAAGCTTTTAACACATCGATACAGCGAGTCATAACTGTGGTGCCTTCGTAATTGTAAATTATAAATAAGTATATTTGTGTATGCCTGTGTTTTATTTCTACAGTTCTCCCTCTCGTTAGAACCGTTTCCATAGTTATTTATTTTTGTTAAAACCGTTTCAACAGTTATTCATTTTGTTAAAACTGTTTCACAAGTTTGTCTTTTTCGTTCAAACAGTTTTTTTTTTCACTATGTTTTGCTTTGCGGTGATAACAACAGGTCATTTTTTGTGTAGAGCCTGTATAACATAGTATTTATCAGAATATAGATCTAAAATAAGTAGAAATACATAGCTGGTGTTTTCCATTTAAAAATAAGCCGTCATAAAGAAAGTGTTAAATGTACCTAAGCATGCAATACCCACATTTCACTAGTTTGCATCTTAAGCGCAGTTTCTCTCGAGGCATAATTAGATTAGCAGACAGACACTGGTTTTCCATTCTGAGATAAGCTGAATACTACAGAGACTTGAACCAAAAACTTCGTTAAAATATAATTAAATAGAAAAGGTACCCTCAAATTAATAAAAAAAGACTTAAGTTACTTAATATTTTTATTAACAATTAAAATAGTAGGAATGTTACAGTTGGATGGAATGTATATTGAAAATCTCAAAACCATGTGGTTTGGTCATCATTACTTTCTCTCTGTTTCTCATAATTATCGACATATTTGGACAGAGAACGGACGGCAGCAAACAGTTCCTTGCCAGTATCTTCTATTTCCTCTGGCGGTACTAAAAACCCTAGTTTTCCCTTATCCTTAATCTCGATGACATAGGAATGCACCACGCCTTCCGAGTATGCCCAGTCGAGGAATGTCCCCGTGGCTGGATAGATTTTATGATATGTTGCTCCGTATGTGTAGTTCTCTTTGGTCACTTTGAAGATGGACTAGAAAGAATATTTAACATTAAAGTGGATGTTGAGCTAGACAACTAACAGACAGAGACTCGCGAACTCCAAATTTTCTGTCGTTTTTTTTTTTTTCAATTTACTGGTCAGTCTAGGATATGGCTTTACAGTATTATAATCAATAAAATTATCTATACAAACCTCCAAGGTTATTTAATCCCATTGAATGACTTTTTCATGAAATAGTCATTCAATGGGATGAATTGGAGTTCCTCTAAGTTCAATTGTATTGATGATTTTAATTCTGTAAAGACATATTTGTTACGGGTTCGAATCATATTGTAATCAACATACGTCCAGACTCCCTGCAAATCGCAAAAAACGTAAAAAAAATTACCTAATGATTAATTCTACCATAAAGATCATTGGATGTCAGGTCCCATCATCGGAGACCTAAATAGGTTATGCTTTAGGTTTTTATTAATAACATACGGTAGTTTAAATATCGAGGTTCAGGTGGTTCAGGAATAAAACCCGTACGGTTCGACTGAAGGTTGACCTTCCATTACATCTCGAAGAGGTCCTTCTGCTCTTCGGAAATAATGTTAAACCGTCAGTCCTGACTGTCATTTGTAGATCGTTGACAGTCGTAACGGATGGTCATCATCATCATCATCATTTTAGCCGAAAGACGTCCACTGCTGGACATAGGCCTCCCCCAATTTGGGGCTTTGCCATATGGCCTAGCCCCCAAATTGGGGGAGGCCTAAGTCCAGCAGTGGACGTCTTACGGCTGAAATGATGATGTACAGCAGCATCAAGTAAGACTGGCACCTAGAAAGCTGACACCAACACAGATGGGAAAAGGCTAGGAAGATGATGATGATCTAAGTGGCGGGCAGATCGGCACTCCATGTGAATAAATTATGGTATTCAGCTGAATCCAGTTAAGCCGACCAAAAACATAATTAGTGGGGGAAAAGGTAGGGAGATCTGGGAAGATTATAATACGTGTTTACTTACGCTGCGCATCGTCTCAGCCACCTTCATGTGAGTATCGAAATCTTGTGTAGCGTCTTCCCGCGCGCTCCAGGGGAACAGAATCAGTTTACCGTACGAATGTAGATCCATCATGGCGACGGGTTCTTGCCTTAACGACAATACTAGTTCCTACAACACATTTCACTGGGTAGGTATAGCTCTCGTTTGAGTTGAAATTGAAGGATTGGGAAGAAAAGTAACTTTTATGTGAACGTATACGAACCGGATCGTCAAAAAACTAGATAGGTTTCAACGCAAACCGCATGCTGCCATGCTTTTTTTTCACCAGGAGCACAGGAGGATACTATGATTAAAGGAATGGTATAGGATGGAGTTATAGAGCATCTAGTCTAAGGTGTTCTCCTGTTATGATTATTTTAGGATAGGGAACTACTCTACTATTGACACCATTTGCATTAATTAAAACTTACGCGTATTGCTCTCGTTTCCGCTTCAGAAAAAGCATAAGGTCCTGAATAGGTCGATTTACAATGATTGTTTTCTGTTAAACCAGTGATATCCCAGTCTGCGCTGGAAATCGAATTTATAAATTTTGTTAGATTAGGTCCTCGTGGTAGATTGGTAATTCAGGTTTGCTGGTGATCTGCACACTGCATCTACATATTTTTATTTAGGTATATAACCTGTTGTCCGACCAAGATCTAGGGCTGGGGACTGGGGTCTATCGGACAACAAGTCGGTCTCGCTCTTACGATGCCCGCGACCGCCAACTGCGCCGGCGGCAACCTGTGACGTGTCGGTCGTACGTCGTGACGTCACCGTGTGGTGTTCTCAAGGAACTTATATCCGATTGGGCGTTCTAAAGAGACCATAGCCTAAAAGAAGTAGATATTTCGTCACTTACTTAAAATTCCTGTTTATATCGACTCCCTTGCAGCGGGTGAAGATGCGCCGATTCTTACGCCACAGCCGGTCAACAGTATGTGTGTATACGTATCCATCTGGGTTCCATACTGGAATTATTAACCTATAACCAATAGGTAAACAGAGAGGTAGTTATTATGTTTTTGTAATTTCTATGCCATGCGAGCAAGGCAAGGTGTAGTGGTTGTAAGTGCGACTGCTGCGTGAGGGATTGTCTTGGGTTCGGTTGGGTGAAGAGTTCCTGTGTGATAGGTTTGAACCACGAAGAAATTGCAACAATTGATTTGTCTTGATAGTGCTCGTAGCAAGGGCGGTTTTTTGTAGTTTAAGTAAGTAGGCACAACTGTGCGGTTAGGGTTTATCCGGGTAGTCCGGATTTATGAGGACATGCCTGGCTTCTTGTCCGGACTTTGTCCAGCCTTGTCATTTGTCTGGACTTTTCAACTTAAGGGGATGTCTTTTAGAAAATAAAAAGTTAAATTAGGACTGAAATCGAAAGATGAAATGACCCAACTTTTCTGGAAATTATTGTACGTGCAGTTTATTCTTAAGACTTCTCAAAATTCGAAACGGTAACTCTAAATGGTATTAGGTTTTTGTAAGAGGACGGCCAAAGGCAGGTGGCTAAGCCCACTGCTTCTGGGGAATTTCCATTAAAAAGGAGCCAGAATGGACAGGAAAACCTGGGCTTTGGCTTCGACATTAGAAATGACCAGGATAGAGTTTTTTATACCTGAAACAGAATTCTCAAAACGGTAGGCAGCTCCCAACTTACCAATTTTTGTTTTTGATATAACTGCGCTGTGTATCAAATGCGGTGACGATTTTATTTACTGTGTATAGCGCAGATGTCACCGAGACCCATTCGCGAGCATGTGACCCTCCTGTTAGCAATATTATTTTGTTTTTCGGGTTTCCATTTGTTATGTTGATCATCTAGAAAGATTAAACTATTTAGGTAAATATAAGTCGTTACATTACCCTGGAGGGACTTTGAAAGACAAGGAAGGGCTCTCTATATGCTGTAAAAGTAGACGACACCAAGCTTTTTCATGAGTTTTTGTTTTCCACAAATACATAAACATTTTACATAAAACTAGTGCCAAGGAAACCCCGCATAGTTAACTAACTACCCAATTAGTTGTAACTTTTCCTCCTCTTATCTCAGAGCATTGTAGGTAATAGAATTGGGCAACAACATTATTTTTGCCTACCATTAGAAAAAAACCAATGCGGTCACGCAGTGGATTTTCCAAGGCAAGAGGCAAAACGCAACGGAAAATTGACTACTTACATATTACAATAAGTTTAATAACCTAACCTAATTATTAACAAACCAAAATTTGGCGTCGAAGAGACTGGCGGCATTCATTACTACGTTGTATGGCAATGCGTCCCATTCCTTCCGGTGGTTGTTGTAAGAGGCGACTAAGGGACTTACTAGAGAATGGGCAGCAGCGTTCTCTATGCATTTTACTACCGTCCTGCGATCGCCAACCCGCCTGCCAAGCGTGACGATTTTGGCAAACCCCCAAATTGGGCTATGTCAAGCAGTGGGGACGTCTTGCGGCTGAAATGATTATGACAATGCTCAGTCTTTGGCCAAGAAAAAAGCCAACCAGGTCATGGATAGTAGAGATTTCGTTGAACCAACCATGAGCACTCGGAGCCCTTGTAAATTGTGTAACAAAAACACCATAGGTAAAAAATGATAAGAAACTATATTAGAAGGAATTCACCCCCAGGTTATGTAGTTTTCATTCAGCAGCATATAAAATTAACACTGTTAAAAAGCCACTAACCTTTATTGTTCTGTTCTCGGCAGTGTATCCAATGGTTTGTACTCTACATATTGAAGAATACTCTTCTGCCAAGAAATTGTAATACTCTTCAATAATATTTAAGGTAGGGAACTTGTTCCAGCTTAGACGGTGACCTGGTTTTTGTGAAAAATTAAGTTTCAACTTGAGTTCTGTGATCCATAATATTGGGCAGTTTAGGAGTATTGACAAACAAGAGATTATCAGAAAGTTTTCAGTAGGGACCTAGACCGTGCGTGACTCAAATTGACAACATATCTAGGTACCTATTAGTTTACATCAGCAACGTTGACAAACGCCTTTTCTGATCTTCCATTTTTTTTACTGACCTATACCATTGTGGTGGTTCTTGTCGTAGGTAACATCGCTCTTAACAGAAGTTTAGATAAGTTACTATATTAATTTTGGTTTCTCGACTGGTCAGGATTTGGGCGGAGCTTCTAGCTTGGTTTGCCATTCGGCTAGTTTTAATATTCGAATTTTGTACACATGTGGACATCTCCGAAATCAGTAAGTATGTAACAGGCAGTGAACAGTGATGATGCGATGATGCTAATTGCGAGTTCTAGTACCTTCTCTGTACGAGCAACGACTTCTGTCCAGCAGTTGGTAAACTATACACTGTATAGACTAACAATTCCAGGGTAAATGTCGCTGTTATATGTTGTAATTAGCTGATGGGACGGTATTGCCCGGCTCAATTTGCTGACGTGATGTGATGCAACTGACTGATGGAACATGTCACCCGGTCTATGAGATGAGTTGAGATTGTAGCGTTTACACCACCACATGAGAGGCATCGGACTGACGTCATGAAAATTCCTGCATCGTGAAAGCAGAGTTTACCACGCATCTAGCATAAATACAACGGCCTGACATCAATCGTAGCGTCTCATTCCGATCCAGCCCGTCCATTTTTTTGTTTTTTTTTGGATGGGAAATCATCAAATGACTTCTCCCGCTCTGGGTGGAGCGGAAAGGCGTGTCAGACATTTACTGACTAAAACCCACCCGTGTTCCTTCAGTTGCCCATGTGCCAGGGTCACGGTATCTCTTTCGAACAATCACGCGACCCCGGCAGGATCCAGCCCGTCCCTTGCTGCCTTCTTCCAGCAGGCGCGGTCCGAGGGGGGTCCTAGGGGTCATGACCCCCCCCAAAGACAGTCATGCTGTCGAAACCCTGAACGATTTGCCTGTCTTACATGAGCCACGGAGACTCTGATGGACATTTGCAAAAAGATTATAACCCGGGACATCATTCTGATCAGTAGCGCTTGCGACTACTAGACCAAAGAGGATTTACCTTCCTAAAAATATTCTTCAGTACTCATGGTGACCCCCCCAAAATGTTAGGCTGCGACCGCGCCTGTCTTCCAGCGACGCCCTAAGTCGACCTCGATTTACCTTAGCCTGTAGTCCTGGCACATGGGCAACTGAAGGAACACGGGTTTTACTCAGTAAAAGTCTGCCACGCCCTCCCGCTCCGCCCAGAGCGGGAGAAGTCATTTGGTGATTTCCCATCCAAAAAAAAAAGCCATGGCTCGAGGCCTTAAATTATAAAGGTAACCAAGGGCATGTCCGGTTAAGCAGGCGACAACCTAATAGGTTGAACTGCGAGATATCATACCGAAAAACAAATGTCATCGGGTAATTTCTTACCAGACACAATACCTGTCTGGTTGGAGGATCTTCTCTTTCGAGGATGAGTGAATTAAAATATAAGTATACCTATAGCCTATATAGTATACCATACTCAACCTATGTTCCCATTGCTGGGACACAGGCCTCCTCTTAGTGAGAGGGAGCGGGTCGTAATCCGCCCCTGTGCGGGTTGCTGGATCAGGTGTCTTTCCTCACGATGTTTTGCTTCAACTTTGTGGGAGCAATGGTGTTGAAATAAAGCATCGGTCTGGATTCGAACTTACGACCTACAACTCGTAAGGCGCGACCGTTACCACTGGGCCACACACGCCGTTACACACTGCTCTAGGCTCAGTAATACGCCAAAGTCATACGTACCGACTCTAAGCGTAGTCTCCGTCCACAGCGATGGTACGACATGTTGGGTGTCAATGTCGATCCTTCGCTGCACGTCCATGATAAGCACCACATGGCCCAGGTTCCGGGCCATCAGCTTACGGTATACCTTCACCTTATGTTGACCGCGGACCAGGAAATCCGCCCTCGTGGAACTTAGGCTCCATATTGATATGTCTGGTGTCATAATGTAGAAAGATGTTAAGTGGAAACGAGATGGAATAAACGCATAACCCTGTGCAGTCGGGTAAAAAGGGCGGATCGCAGTTATTTAAGATGAAACCTCCAGGATAACACGTGAAATTAAAATTTCTTACGTTTTTTCTAATTTTCAAGGTCATTGATTAAAATATAATTTGCAATCGCGACCGTAACAAACATGGCTTTACTATTTCATGAAAAAGTAATTTAATCATATTAAATTAAGTTTAAAGGGTTGTAGTGATGATTTAAATGATTATAATTATTTAAAGCCATGTAACCAGCTACGTTCGCGACTCACATTTTAATCAACATCATCACCGGACCGGACCGGACACTGACTGACCGGCAAATTGCAAAAAAACGTAAGAAAATTTGAATTTCCCGGGCTTCCACGTTAAGCCTACCCTCATATTACCATTTTACTTCGTCACTCGTACTTTAGCAAACTTTTTTCTAGGTAGATTGGAGACGAATGATTAAGTTAGGTCATCACACTTCTCTTTCAGTTTCGTAGTTGCCTTACAAGAACCTTTCTAATATCAAACCTTTATGTAAATCAAAAACTGTTGCATAGTTCGTTCCTCAAGCTGAAGTTGATAAGCTTGGCAGTAAATACGATGTACTTGAGCATAATACAGTATGTATGGATATAGTGGTCTGGCTGTGTTAATATGTATAGTTGTGTTTTATAACAAGACATTCAAAAAGACAAACTTTAGTGTTTCTAATAAGCAGTCGTGGGGAAATGACCTAGACAAACTGCTCTAAACTTACGTGTCAAAGTTCTAGTGTTTGAAATTGTGAACTAAAATTACATAAGGGCTAGCACATCCCTCGCGAAGCAAAATCGTGATTGCCAATCAAATAGCGACCTTGCAACATTTGACATAAAGTTCAAAATAAACAAAAGGAGAGCGCATATAAGCTGATAGAGGTGCGCAGATAATTTTTTCGACTTATTTTTAAGACAATCACGGTTGATATTTGTTTGGCAGTCACAACCACCCTTCGCCAGGTCTACAGCGGTCATAATTATTTAGGTTTATAAAGAAGAAATATTCAATCACGAATCTATATATACTCAAATTGATGACGCAGGTCCTGTACTAAAGATAAACTGATATCTAGTCTTAAGTATCTTCTAGTAAACACTACATAGATGAAGAAGTTTTAGGGAATCTGAGCCCTAAGTGAACCGCTTACAGCTCTAAATCGTGAGGAGTGACGAATCCTTAGATAAAATTTATCTAAGGATAACTGGAAGTTATCGAGATAGCTCAATTGTACTCCGAATTTGGTGCACTAGGCGCTGTTTGTAGATTTTTTTAAATTAGCAACTTTTTTTAAAAGTATTGTGCCACTTTGTTTTTCATTTTAAAAACCAGAAAAGCGGGTACTAATAGAATATAGTGAAACCTTGGCTATCGACGAGTCTCTTCATGAGCTGTATGTCTTCATCGCCACGCAGGTCAACTTGCCATACTTGAGAGCCATCGTACGTCACTTTATCAACTTGAGGAGATGACACATGGAGCACTTAAATAAAATACTATCATCAATAACAACCCAAGATTATTCCAATATTTGTTCGAGTAATTTCACTTACCTACAGAGAAGAAAAGCGAGTATGTATTTACAAAATGCATTTCATTTCGGTTTACTACAATTGAATAAATGTTATTGTATATTTTACTACTCTAATAAAAGATTTATCGATTACTCTGTTCCACCAGTTTGGCTTTGTGAAAATGTTTATTTTTTTTCTGCTTTACACAAATAATACGCCAAAGATGATGCAAGTTATATGTTTATTAACAATACTATATACAATCATTGTAATTTGAAAATAGAAACATTTCATATTGAAACTCACATAAATTTATTAAAAACGTGACAATTATTATAACATTAGGCTTGGTGTTACACATTATTGCTACCGACGGGCTCGACATCATTTCATACTCGGCATGTAAATCAAATAAATGCCACCAAACATTTAATCCTCGCAACACAAGTCCTTGCATTACTCCATATTGGGTCTCTAATAAGTATCACAATAAATTCACTTATTATAAATAAATTATAAAATCGTCAACGGTCTAGTCTTAATATTTCAGTGTAAAAACAATGTCAAAAACGATTCACTATTATATCTGATCACGTGGTCCATTCTTGTGCATAAAACGCAAACTATGCTTTTACCAAATGTTTCCTTAGTCTCATATCACGATAGACACAATCATCACCAATTAATTGTCAATGGAAATGACACATATTAGTCTATTTATTATGTCTTCTAATGAAAGTACATTGATTTTTAAAGAATACACTTTATATGCTAATAAATAAGCATCTCACATTTGAAATGAGTGATTGATTAGACACCGAACCAGCGTTTCACCTCATATTGGACATCAATGATCACTCACAATAATTCATCGATAACAATTTCGAGTCAACGAAATGGCCGTAGGGCTAAATAGATACGAGAGCGTTTCACAAGTCACTAGTTGATATTAAAGTAGCGTGTTCTGTATGTGAAGCGCGCGCTCCTGCGCTAGTCGGCGTCGCCGTTGGTGACGGTGAGCGGCTCCTCGTCCTCGTTGTAGTCCAGCGACAGCACGGAGGCACGCCTCCTCTTGCCCACGGGCTCGCTGCAGTCGCTGCCCGAGTACGCGCGCTTGTCGGGCGAGACCGGCCGGTTGCCGTTCACCGTGGCGTGAGTAGCGCGCAGCTCCTGCTGCAGGAACAGCACCGTGCTCTGCATACCCTCCACATCCTCGTCCAACTCCTGCAGGAACTCGTCCAGTTCTGGAATCACAAGTTTCAGTGTTCATTTTCTCGAAATTAATTCAGTTATAGATATTTAGGGAGCTGGAATCATACACACCTGATTGTGACTTTTTAACTTCTTCACTAAAACTCTTCTGTAGTGCTAGATCGCCTTCTAACTTCGCTATCCGACCGCTCGAAGTCATTCGTCCGAGGTCTTCATTCTCTTGGTGTAACAGTCTGCATTTTGCCATAAGTTTCTTGCCTGTGTTTGAGTCTGGCGTGAACTTCCACGCCGATAATTCATTCTGAGTTTCTTCTAATCTCGCTTTAGTTGACGTTAGTTCTTGTTTTAACCTTAAAATTAGTACATTAACAGCTGGATCTAATAAAGTCGGCCGCCCGTTGAGACTGGCGTGGGATGACTTTAATTCCGTAATTTGACTCTGAAATGGAGAATAATTTATTTCATGAACTATGATCTTATAATGTTATTGCATTCTTTGAAGATTTCTGTAGACTCCCACACTGTAACAAAATGAGTACTCACTACATAATCTTGTATCTCCTGCTCCTTAGCTGCAAGCCTTCTAACTAACACCTTTTCTCTATGCTGTGATTCGGCATACTGCTGTTTTATCCTATCTTCTACCTCTTTCGCCTTTTCCAAGCTTCCTGTACACATCAATTATTCAAATTAATAACCAGTTTTTGGCTTTATAAAGACAATATTAGAATTTCACATTCAATTTTCTTGTTCCTGCTATCATACAGTATTTGTTTGACATATATTATAATGACGCTAACTTATTTTACCTAATATCCGTAAACCGACTTGAAATGCATAACATTTTGTCAACCATGAGATATTTTAATACTTCACACACTGATAAGATAAAAGGTTATCTCAACGTAACAGTATTGTGGACAGAATGTTATGCATTTTGTGTGGTTTATTTTGTTTAAATGATTACAATATTATAATCGACAACACCTTAACTAAAACTATACAAACAACAAGAACAATTTAAAAGTTCTATTTAACTTTGTTACATCCCTAACAATTAATTAGAATCAATTTTATGACTAAAATGGTGACAGAAAATTGGATTACACATAATGAAAAACAGAACTGTTAAAAAAAAATAGTTTCAAAATATAACTATATATATATATATTTGGCTAGAAATTCCTTGAATAAGGCCCTTTATTCATTAAAAGTTCTAATATAGCTATTAATTTTCTACAAAAATGTAATCATATTTAAAAAATCGTACAAATATAAATATCATTCAATATTAAAACATAACTTTTCATTATATTTATTTTTGAATTTAATTTTGATGTGTACTTGTTTGCTTTTAAATGTTACATTTATAGGGAGGAGCACTTTTGTCTGAGATACAGATATTAATTTATCTAGCTCAGACACATGTCTTTTAAACTTATTAAATTAAGCTTAAATGATCATTTGTATATGTTATAAGGTTAGTAATAATAGTATTAAGAAAATTAAAATAATAAAAAAAAAACATCTACCTAAAACTTTCACAATGATTCACAAAACCTGTTTCGGGTTTACGACACCTGGTCACACAAGGCCTTGTCTAGCTATAGACCTCTCAGAGTATACCATAGTATATATAGCCTGTGTCATCCTTTGTGGTGCCTTTTCCAATATCTTGATAAAGAAATATGCTGAGCAATTCCATGTTAGCTGCAGTTGGGATTATTTGACCAACATAACAGTCAACATGAAATTTTACAACAGATTCATCCTCTTAAAGCAAGCCTAACAATAGTTTATTAAATAACATTTACAATTTAGTTCTAAGAATACATAATTGCAATTATACTTTTTTGAGCTTGGTCCATTTGGGGCAAATATAAGTATAATTTATGTCTTCTTTTCTTTTTTATTATTGTTATCTCTTTAGTGTGAATATCATTTGAGCTTTTTGAATAATGTAAGAAATATGATTTGACCTGAAGTTTTGTTAACTTTTGATGCAATTTTTGAAACAATTGAATGTAGGACAGGTTTAATATTATATTACAAGCATATCTTAATAAATTTTTATTTATAATTTTTAGTTTTATTTGTTGATACACCCGTAATGTAGTTTGCTCTTACTGGGTTATTTATGGTTTAATATTATATATCCTTCAAGCATATCTTAATATGTAGCTACAACTTTGATTTACAAATGGACCTCAGTGAAAATTTATTTAAAATTGTTAGTTTTACTATATATTTAAAATTTTTACTGTATATTTAAATATTTAAAATTTTGTAATCCAGATTTTTTTCTTTTAATATGAGGTCTAAGCAAAATACCTGCAAAGTATATAATTTTGACAAACATCAACTATTGCTACAAAATTGTTAACATTAACGAAATAGATAGACTGGTTATATTACGCGGTTTTATTAGCTTCGCCTGTATGTACTGGAATCTTGGAACATGAATCTCATCCTATTTAAGACATCACATTAATTTGAAATGTTGCACCCTTTTCAAGGACTGATGACAATACAATAATTTCATAAATTTTTGCGATTTTACTGGACAGGATCACAACGATAGCAAAAAGAAAAATATAATAACTAAAAAAACACATCTTTGCAGTCAGTAAAATGATTATTTATTTTCTTTCTATTTTTTATAGAAAGAGATAAATAATAGTTTCAAAAGCACACTTTAATAGGAAAGCAAACTAAACGTAGAAAATATTTATTATAAGTCTAAAATAAGGATAGTGTTTAATAAATAAAATCATTATAATGTAAACAAATTGTAGGGTGCTGTTTGACATATTTTATACTGACTACTTTTATCAGTATCCGTCAATAAAATATGTATTCACAACAATTGATATCAAGCACACTTTTTTACATTAAAATGATTTCATTTACTAATCACTATCCTTATTTTAACCTTTTTAGAAATAATTTCTACTTTTTAGATTATTTAAATATTAAAAAAAAATTAAAACTCATGTTAATTATTAATTAAACATCTTAAAACATAATTTATGCTTTGAGATCATTTTGTACATAATTAAAATTCCCTATGGTATGAACAATTTATTTTTGGTTATAGCCAGTCTAAACCTATATATTCTAGCCTCAAAATTAACAAAAATCTTTGATTGACATTCTATACTTTATATACATCAACTACACAATAAATATGTAAATAATTCCTAGTACTAGGTATTCTTTTAATTATGTCATGACCGTAAACTTACAGAAAAAAAAGTAGAAATAGAAATTGAGATGTGTTAGTAATAATCACTGATAAGCATGAACATGGTTCAGTAAGTATTTTATTTGTGAGTTACATGCAATGACTCAAGCTGAGTAGCAATGTAGAGGATTAGTCGGAAGCAAGAGAAATATACTGAGTTTATTATGATTTTATGATTAAGATAACATTAGAGGCTATAAGATATCATTATTTTAAAGCTAATATGATATTAATTCACTTGTAAAAAAATATTACTTTGTCTTTTCAGCCTAGCATAATGAACTGCGGGCAATCATATTTGATACATCTTATACTATCAAAGTCATTATAAGGGACAGTAAACGAATAATCAAAAAGTTAATCCATAGCTCCAGATAGATGGCAAAAACATAAACAGGTGTTAAAAATATAAACAAGTTTCATAAATAACAAACAACATTAATTGAAGACAGAAGATAAATAAAGCATATACAAAACAAAATCTTAACTATACAGCAAAAGAAGTGATGAAAACATATTTACTTTTTCATGTGAGTAAAGACCGGATAACTTGGTAACATTCTCGGTTACCGAGGGTAGCGGCACACCACTGAACAAGGACACAGCTCCAGGATCATCTGGAGACATCACACGGCCTTGCACCGATATATGCACTTCCACTAAACACTCCACTGGCACCTCTCTTACACAGCAAAACACCATTTCTTCGTCTTCACGTTTTAGAACTTAAAACACCTAAATACACCCCGTACCACAATCCGTTTTATAACTAAACAATTTTCAGTATCACAGTAACATTTCAATATGTCATAACAGTATCACTAGTTAATTTTAGTTAAAGTATTGTCGATATAGAGATAACATTACAACTCGCGGGTCGTGCGTCGTAACGTCGCCGACCTGACGCTACCAAGCCGATGTAACTTTCTTAAATACCTTCCAACTGCTTGTTCAAAGTTTCGAGATGGTCAATGTACAAGTCCTGGTTTCTCCACGCGGCACGGAGCGAGTCAGCCGCAGCGGCCTCGAGCTGGTGCGGGGTCAATAACACACGCGCTAAGCTCGACCCACCGCCACCTGCGCCACCCTCACACGACGCCTCGCCATGCCGCTCTGTCTCCTCGGACATTTCACTCTTACAATAACTTAAGGAGTCTCTTTTCAACTGTAAGCAAATAATCACAGTTAAATCCTACAAAGAGATTCATTTGCATTTCTCCGCCGTTATCAGAAACCTGTAGTAACGTAAACTGTAGTTATCAACAAGACGCTAGGCTACTTACAGTTGATTAGTGTAATGATAGAGACTTAAATTAATTGGAAATTACTATTATTTACATTAACTATCACACACTAAAACTATCTATAATATTTTACGAGGTCATCAAACGAAACACGACAAGACAGACGCCATTTTACCACATACCACTACAGTGTGACCAATATAAAATATGTTAAAAGGTTAAAAGTCAATCACAGTGAATAAAATACTGAACTGATTTTATCATGTTAAAAATTACTATACTGTTTCTTTTTCCTGTATCTTCTTTGTGTTTTTCTGGGGTTAAATTTTTTATGCAAACTTTTTTCTACTTTTTACAGTTATATCTAATTTACTTGGCAGCATAAATAGTGATGTCCAACTGAAAAGATAAAGTTGCGGTTTTTAATATTTCTGGTTTTTCTTCTAATTTTCATTGTCATCGTCTGCGGTGAAGTAGAGAAGGGAAGAAATCGTAGACGGCCTATGGTATAGACAAGACATCACCGTACACAGTATGAGATAGCGAATGATCGACATAACTTCATAACGTATATCTATTACAGTTTTACTTCATTCAAGATTGTTTATTTTTGATCAAAATACACATTCGAATGAATCATTCTTGAACAAACTTACTGAGTCGTGACAAAATAAGCTACTTACCGATGAAAGGTTATGTTTGGTTCTTTACGTTCACTACGGCTTTTACAGCCAATTATGCAACAATTCACCATGACTGACGCTTTAAATACACCTCTCAAACGTTAACACTAACATTTAAGTCTTAAAATATGGGTTTCACCTTGGTTTCACAGATATACCAACAAAAATTTCGTAAGCGTTGAAACTTGTTTGCCACCAAGAGGGAATAAAAACCGATACGCAAATAGAGACAAAAAACTGATACTCTGTTTCGCTCGCTCTTAAGTATTTCACGTTAATGCCTTCTCTCTTTAGTTATTATTGTTATTTTAGTAGCTCATCTAGTACTATACTCTATCTACTGAAGAAATGCATAAAGCCATAAACTGTGCACACACACACACAACGCACAATAATTTACCATAGATAGTGAAAATATATTTTTTATTCCCGAGTTGCTAGTACTTGCTAGCAAGGTCTGCATGCGCCACTCGCTAGGGTTTTGGAGCGGGCATTCTTTTTTTTAATTTTACGGATTTGTGTGCATATCAGACAGGGATACAAAAAGGCTTATGTTTAACTTACCACCAGATATAGTAACATATAACAGACAAAAATAGTAAATGATCACCAAAATTAAAACCCGCATTTTAATGTAAAATTATAACCAAAGTTTTAACATCTCGCTATCTTAATTAAGCAAAATGACTCCAAATAAATCATTGTTAATCCAAAAGTAGTAAATGATCACCAAAATTTAACCAGCGTTTCAATGTAAAATTATAACCAAAGTTTTTACATCTTGCTATCCTATTTAAGTACCTAAATTTACTCCAAAAAAATCATTGTTAACCCAAAAATTGTTAATGAACACCAAATTATTAAGAGTGAGCTCGACAAATGGATGTGCGAATAACACTTGAGCGACAAAACTGTATTGCGACTGACATAGTTCGAATGCACGCTTGTGCGGCACATTGAATCAAGTCGTTTCTAGCACTCGCCGGCCGCTGCCGCGGCACCGCTCGCTTCGGTCGCTCGGCTCGTGCGTAGGAGGTCACAGTTTTAACCTAACCTAACCTAGTGTACTATGTGAGCTCGAGTGTGTCGCACAAGCGTGCATTCGTACATTCATTTGTCGAGCTCACGTAGTACACCCAATTATTAAGATTTGGTGATCATTTACTAAATTTGGTGGTCGAATACAATTTAAAGTGGAGTCGTGACTAAAATAGCTGGTACTATTGTATTTTTAGACTTTATTTTTCTGGTGTTAAGTAGATATTTTTGGTTACAAAACTAAGGGTATCAAAGCATTTTATGGTGGTCATTATATTTATCCCCATACAAAAATCATGAACGATACCTGGCACTCTCGTTTTATTATTTTGTAAATTCAAATAAAACAATTCCAACTGAGCACACAGTAGGAATGTAACCATCAGCCGGCGTAGCATGACATATCTATTCTACCAAGAACAAAAAAAGTTCCTTTTGTATTTTAATTTTGTAAAAATGTTTCTATATCATCAATAGTAAAGAGAAATAGTCATCATAGGGAAAGTGGGGCAGATTCATACAAGGGGCACCTTCATACACTAGATATATCTGATGTTAGGCGCACATCAACAGAATGACTTATGGGTGTATGCATAGCTTACTGAGGTGTGTGGTTGCTCACGGAGTTTGGAAGCAGTCGGTGTGATACTCGTAACTCGCGTCGGTGTGATACTGAACGTGGTAAGTAATTTTATGATCTCACTTATAGCGTCTTTTTTTTAATAAAAGCTGCTCTCTAGATTATTCAGTTCTATTTTATTTAAAAGATAATAGGGTCAAGTTTGTGAATTAATCGGTGAATAATTTTATATATGCTTGCTTTTTTTCTAGCAATATTTTGATTTCATTTTCTTGTGATGGGGTAGGTTCATACAGAAGTGTACGGGGCACATTCATACAGCATGAATGTGCCCCGTACACTTCTGCCTTCCATTTTTTATTTTATTTTAGTTTGTAAAATTTAAGTTATACCATAATTTTGTTTTGCAGACCGATTATGGTCAGAAATTACAAGAAAAAGAGAACTAGGATTAGACGGGTGGATGAAGAGGCAATGATAAAAGCTATCGATAAAGTTGTGGACAACAAACTCTCTTTTCGGAAATCAACAGCCAAATATGGAGTTAATACACAAACACTACAAAGCCATATCAAAAAAACCGGCCAAGTGCGAGTCGGACTCGCGCACCGAGGGTTCCGTACAAACTTGTAGGTTTAAAATTAAATAAAAATATATTTATATTATATGATGTAACTAAAAAATTACGGTTTTCGCAATTTTTTCTGTATCTGTGCTATAAAACGTTGCTTCGTACCAAATTTCAAAGTTCTAGATTGACTGGAAGTACCCTTTAGGTTTTGATTCCCTTGCGAGTTTCGAAAATTTGCTGAAATTTGCGGCATAAACGGCTATATCTTTTGATTGCGTTAGCTTAGAAGTTTGATTTTTTCACAGCTCTTAGGGACAGTAGACTTGAGTATTAGATATAAATTTCAGCTTGATACCTCCACGCGTTCCTGAGAAAAATGGTCTTGACAGACGGACGGACGGACAACAAAGTGATCCTATAATGGTTCCGCTTTTTCCTTTTGAGGAGCGGAACCCTAAAAATTACGCAAGACTCAAGATTATGGTAGCGAAACTCAAGTCTAAATTTGCATCGCAGCAAGTTTTCGTTAATATTTTAGAGTGTTCTACTATGAATGTGATGCACTACCGACTGACATGTGTCGAAGTTAAAAAACTTGCATATTAATTTGCTAAGGCCAATGAGATTAAATATCCTGCAAGTTGGAATAATAGCGAGATGGCGGGAGCAGACTGGTTAGCAAGTTTCCGAAAACGCCATAAAAATTTCAGTTTGCGTAAACCTGAAAATATAAGTGCTGCCAGATCATTCGGTTTCAATAAAACGGCAGTGAATGATTTCTTCCAGAACCTGAAGAATATATACCGCAAATACAAGTTTACTGCCGATCGGATTTTCAACTACGACGAATCGGCATCTCTACTGTGCTGAGCACACCCAACATTCTTACTGAAAAGAATCAAAAACAGGTTGGCCAAATAGTGTCTGCCGAAAAAGGAGAGCTGGTCACATTTGGTGGTATTATATCAGCAAGTGGAAACACCATACCCCCTTTATTCATCTTCCACCACTTCATGCTCTAGAAGGCTCTTTGGGTGTAACCACGAGAAGTGGTTGGATAATCTCAAGCACTTTGTTGATCTTTAAAGCACATCCAGAAACACACCATATGTTCGAAAGAAAACCCATATTGATAAATAAATAAACATTTCATGTACAACATCTGTATTTTTCACATGTATGAATCTGCCCCATAGCCTGTATGAAAGTGCCCCGCATGTGGGGTACATTCAAAGACTATATAACCTTTGGGTACATTCATACATTTTTCTTTTTTTCTTTAAAATGTTACAAAAAGTCGTACAAGTGTATTTACACAAATTTCATTTTTTTGATATAGAGTCAAATAGTAAGACTACTGATTTTTGATGAAACAATATAGATATCGATACCCGAGAGCATTCTATAAGACGGAATATAAAAACTGTATGAAGCTACCCCACCTTCCCCTACTTGACATCGTACTCTTGTCTACTGAAGAATAGCAACATCTCTTTTCTTCAGTTTTACACAATTTTTCTACGATACAATCTATCATTTTGTCTTCTCTTCCGTCGACAAATTCCGTTTCTATTACGGTCATGCTACGCGTGCAGGTATAGTTTCTAAATTAAGTACTTAATCAAATCAGAAAGTTTAGATTTGCTCTTGGAGCGTGAAATTAAACTGGTAGGAGTTAAGTAAATCTTTGCGTACTCACAAACCTAAAGGGCTGCTGGTTTCTTAGCCCCAGACGACGCTTTGATTTAGTGGTAGTGCTCTGATCAACTGTAAATAAGTAAGAAGCGTCCTATCTTACGCGATATTTTACGCGGTGGGCAAATAATTTAATAGGATTTCGGCCGGCCTGTACCCTAATTGCGAAACGCACAATTTATCAGAATCTGAATAGGGTTGAAGATTATTTCTAAACCATTGCGTCATTTGTTCGAATAAATTGTCGGCTCAGCAGCATAAATAACGCAATGAATGTTGTTTAACTATGAATATTTAACCAATTCCTACCGATAAAAAGTTCCGCAATTACCCCTCTGGTCGGTAATATATCCTTGTACAGTTGCGGTCCCACGTCCCATTAAAGTATAGCCCACTCCAGCATGCGTAGCATGACCACCGTAGAAAGGGGTTTTGTTGACGGAAGAATAGACAAAATTACAGATTGTAGAAAGATTAAAGACAGGATTAAAAAAATAAATAAATAAATAAATAAATAAAGATTGTAGAAAGATTTGTACCGTTTTATGCTGGCGTAGCATGACAGTTCTATCTCTATTCTACTAAAAATAGACAAAGTTCTTTCTATGGTGGTCATGTTACGCGTGCTGAAGACGTTGCCGCGGTTATCAAGGCCTGTGGCGGTTCGTGCTTAGCATTCCCACGGCTTGTATTGGTCTGGTGCTGGCCACCAATCCAACATGTCAAATGATACGGAACGCTTGCCTGCGAGTGCGGCTGCTGTGGTTTTATTCAGAGGTCAACATTTTATAAGCAAATCAAAAATAATGCAGAAGAAACCCACCAGGCCGCGACAGGCAGCCTTGCATCGTGCCACGCGTTTGAACTAACCAACTCCCGACGGATTCGACGGGTGACGACAGGCCACCGGAGGCCAGGTTGCGATCGTTTCCATGGCTTCTCGGCCCGGCTTGGCGTTATCTGGTCTATGAGAAAACAGCTGAATCTCCAAGGAACTGTACTTAGCTTACAGTTCTTTAGCCTGCTTTACGTGCACGTCGAACGAGACGCGTCATCGTTATCAGGCGACCGACTGGACTGCAAAAAATTCGCTGCTTAGATTCAGACCTCTTCTTGTTTAACATATATGTGTGCACCATCGCTTTAACGTAATCTCGTTATAGGGTGGGCTAAATATTTAGTAAGATCTAGACTTAAGTTAATGCTCTGTGCCTCGTAATGGTAATAACTGTGTCTACCTACTTTTGTATAGAATGAAGTTTATCTAACTAAACAGATAGCTGTGCTACTGGGGAGTTTGTTCCGCCAATTTTTTTTTTGCCTCTAAAGCACTACCGTAAAACGGGGCTACTTTGAACAGGTTTTGGAGGTTTTTGGAAAGTAACTTTTTTTTACGGCTCGAATTTCACTTTTTTTACGTCAACAGAACAATGTGTCCTTTGGTTATCAGATCTATGGCAAATTTAAAACCTACCACCCCCCTAACTCCCTACTTTTTTAAATTTATTAAATGTAAAGTAACCCCAGAAGTGGGGTTTCTTGGACAGGGCATCGAAATGCAACTGACGTCAAAGATAGTAAAAGCACGGGTTACTTTGTCATCATTTTGACCAAAAAATACTATTATTTTATTGAACTACATGGATTTAAATGAAAACAATGACAACAAACTATGACGCGTTCCCCACACCCCGAGCCTCGCGCAATATTACTCGAGGTCACGCACACTTGCTGAGCACACGTGAAAACCGATTTTGGCGCTTTGTCAAAGTAGCCCCAAAATCTGTCAAAGTAACCCTGGAAGTCAAAGTAGCCCCGTTTTGCGGTAGGAAGTGGTGAAGGGGGACTGTCTTATGTAATTTTGACGTTCGACCAGTGCTGATCCTCAGTCTAATTTGAGTAAATGACTTTTGATTAAGTTACGACCCTGTGATGAATGAAACGACTCCAGATTTTATTTTTAATTTAATATTTTATTACTTAATCAATTAATTTAACAATTAACATCAAATTAATGTTTAACATTAATTTAGTTGGAATTTCTTATAATACACTATTAAGAATCATAGAACAGATCATTTATTTATATCACAATATGTACAATGGAATGTTTTTGTTCGAGAAAGAATCACGAAATGTCAATATGGTCTCCACACTTCTTGGTTCCCCGCTCCATAGAGGCCGTGTTTCACTTCGTCGTTGGCTTCGCAGGTCTGCCCCATGCCACTGGCTTCGCCGGCCCCTTGTAGCTCCGTAGTAATAGAGATGCCTCCGTCAATATCACTTATTTTAATTTCGCTCGGGAAACATTGTTCTAGGTTGTGCTTGTCGCCCGAGCTGTGCAGATGGACGTGTATTTGGTTTTGGTTGACTGTGGAGTAGAGGTTCGGGAGTATCATCTGAGGATTGGGGTTTATGTATGGCGCGTGTGATTGTAAGCAGGTTGGATTATTGTTTATATTGTTGTATTGGTAGTTGTTATAGTTGTAGGTGTTGCTGGGCCAGGAGTTGTAGTAGTTGGGGTCGTATCGCTGCGCCGCCATGGCGGGGGGTGAGTTGAGCTCCGTAAGCGCGGAGCCCGTGCCGCTCGGACTGCCCTTCACGAAGCCAGTCGTGCTGGGTTGGAAGCCGCTGTAGTCGGAGTGGCCGAGCGGGATTTCAGGTAGCACTGCGGAAGAAAGAAAGAGTCTTTTTATTATGAGTTCCTGTTTCGATTTGGTGGAGGATTGTTAACCGCGCCATCTTTTCAATGGATAAGATAATGATTAGAATGAGCAATAAGTTTAAACGTCCAACACTGAACATGAGCCTCATAGTAAGAACCACTCGTGGGCGGAACAGCAAAACTTTTTCGGCCACAGAGAATGCGGTTGATGTGGTGTTACGACCGACGGTGATAAGGAGGTACCTAGATATTCTTCGCCGGGTACCACATAGGAAAATATTACGAATAAACTCAAACAATTATACCTTGCGCTCTTGTTTAGATCAAATCATTGAGTACGAAGGCTCTAGTTCATAAAATAATTGAATAATATAAGGATTATAGGTATAATGTGGTGGTTTGGTCCCTATCGTGTGGTGAACCGCTCCATTACGGCTGACCACGGCTTGAATGGAGGCAGTACGCTTATCATTACATTGACAGTATTTAACTATGTGTGACGCGAATTGTAACGGAATTAGAAACACATTTATAATGAGGTGCTGTTGAAAAGATTTATAGGCCTACATAACCTTGTGGCTTTTCCCTATAGAGGTAGGCAGACACTACGGAATGATTAAAGCTATTACGATTCTTTACCTTATTTACACATACGATAAAACCTTAGCCTAATGTCAGAGTGCTTTTAGGTCCGCTAGCATCCAAGTTGCTTGCTAGGGTAGTAGATAGTAAGTCAAATATTTTAACACTTTAAACGCCATGGGGGACAACATATGGGCCTCTCTTGTTTGATAAAAGGAGCAGAGTTAAAAAGTCTTGTCACGACATTAAATTCCATATTTTTCTAAGCCATATTTTTTACTGAAAACCAAATAGGTACAATCAATTTGTCTGCAGTGCCGTGGGGGTCGCGTCAAATACACATTAGCTTCATGTCTGTGCCCAACGGCTCAATAGAGCTCATCGGAACTATTGTATGTCGACCACATGGTGTCCCCCATTTCCCAATCAGAAAGACTGAAAAATTGAAGCGGCGTTCAACATGTTAAGTAAGAGTTTTCTTCTAAGTAGTTGCAAGTACTTCACGCCTTGCTTACTTTTTTTGCTTCATCTACATTCATACTTAATAAAATATATGTTTTTGCATGAAAAACATTTGTTCTGCAGTAATCAGGGATTACCCAATTCACCCCATGATTCGTAAATGGTGGCATTAAGATTATCTCAAGGCATCGCAATATTTTTCACGACTGTTCTGGTCTCGTCGGAGTAATAACATTTTCTGCTGGGGATTTTTTATATATTCCCGTTAATTACCTACGTAAGTATGGAGGTAGGTCTGTTTTTCGGTTATATCATAGTAGGTACCTATGCTCGACAATAATAATTAGCTCTTACGTTATTTAGTTGTTACCTACATTTAATTCATGTTTTTCCGTGACGAGTTCAAAATAAAATGAATCATATCAAAAATACACTGAGTCATTGGGTGGTTAAACGATGCATTGAAAATAACTGAGAGACAAGCATTACCCTACAGGCTGGCAGGGACATTCAGCAAATTAATTTAGACCCTCTACCGTAAAAAATTCCGTCGGTTTATCAACGAAAAATCTGTTGTTTCATAGAATAGTGCAGTATCTACGACGTGATCATAATTTATGGAACAGCAAATGTTTTTTTATAACCGACGAAAAGTTTCAACGCAAGGAGGTTTACACCATGTGCAGGTGGCCCTGGCACATGGGCAAATGAAGGAAGACGGGTGGGTTTTAGTCAGTAAAAGTCTGACACGCCCTTCCGCTCCGCCCAAGAGTGGGAGACGTCATTTTACGATTTCCCACCCACAAAAAAAAGGAGGTTTACATTGAATGAGTAGAACTGACAGTTTGCGCGTTGATGTCATACTGTATGTCAGTATGTTTGTCTCTGGTCGTCTGGTCTCTGGTCGAGTTACTGTCGATATATCAATACTTAACTAACAGATGATTCATTCTATTTTGATATGATTCGTTGTATTTTGAACTCAGTGCAGAATAAAGTACTGAATTCATGGTAAAAAGACAACTGTATACCTATTCTCTACATGTAAATAATGTAGTATGTCTGTAGTGAGGTATATTAGGACTGGTCACGACATAAGCATTATTTCAATATCCTATTCAAATACGTTATTACTCTCACGGCGTCAAAGGTTAATCTATAGATTATTATAGAAATGGCATTAAATTAGTGAGAGGATAGGGAAATTCATCAATCAAAATGAGTCGAATTTATGGTTCCACTTTTGGTGCGTTATAGTGTAGACACCAGCCGAACTATTCGGTACAAATTTTACAACGTAAATAGGGTGAAGTGAATTTGAACTGAGCTGTCGTACTACTTGACGCTAGTGATTGACAGCTTACTTCACCTTAGCTGTCACGGTTAAATTTTGACAGGATAGACCGGCTAATTTCCAATGTTTTGGATAGATCAGTGAAACCTCTTTAAATACAGTCAGATAATCTTCAACTCTGCTGACATTGACGGATACATTGTTGAAAAACTTGGATAAAATCGATAATGGGCATGGGCAAGCATGGTGATGTTATTATTTTTGTCATGTCCTTGCTGTGTATGGGCAACAAGCTTTATCTATCTGATTAACTGAATTTTTGACTATTAAAAAACTTTTTACAAAAAAATAACAACCGACTTCCTTAAAAAAACACTACAATCTCAAAAATAACTTTAATTTCGCAATTCGGTGTCTTAGGATCTATATTTAAGGTTCTTTTGCTACCGACTACCGAAATTAAAGTTATTTTAAGTTTTTATTTTTAACTTTTTAGTTATGGTAGATACCCCGCACTAATCTAATCGCGTTATTCGTTCATTTGTCGCGCAAATACTTAATCCAAATTTAAGACTTATGTAGTTTACACATGGACCCCATTGTCTAAATGGAACCAATCGGGAAGCACCAGCTTTCAAATAAAAAATAATCATCAAAATCGGTTCATCCAGTTAAAAGTTATGAGGTAACAAACATTAAAAAAATCCTCCTTTTTTTGAAGTCGGTTAAAAAGTACCAATCATAATCATCTCCCTAGCCTTTTCCCAACTATGTCGGGTTCGGTTTCAAGTCTAACCAGATGCAGTTGAATACCAGTATTTTACTTGGAGCGACTGCCTATCTGACCTCCACTACCCAAATACTGGGTTATTACCCAGTAATTGCGTAATAACCCAGTAATGCCACTTGGTAAGACTGGTTGTCAGACTGCCAAATGAAAAGCAAAAGTGCCTTTACTTGGTTTAATTAAAATAAATGTTGAGTTTCAGTAAAGGCTTCTTCATACTGGCGCGACGCGACACTTGTAGAACAATTTTCATGAAGTTGACATTGAAATAGTTCCACGAGAGTCGCATTGCGTCTGTTTGTGAAAGCTTTAAGACATTTTCCTTTAATTTTTAAGTGGTTCGACGATCATAAGCTAGACATTTTCTCATTTCTATAAACAGTTTTCTATTTACAGTACAGGATACTAGAAAGATTTTCTTTTTTGGGAGTGACATCTCTTAGTTGAACTTGAGAGGTGGGTAGATAGGTAACTACTTAACCGGGTTCGCCTTCGGATTCCTTAATACATTAAGGCGTCCAGCCAGGGCTAGTAAACCTAAAAAACTAAAGCGACTACTCAGTAAGGGCACCCCCTGTGGGGTACGGACCTCTGTTTTTGGCGTCACTGGTAGAGGCCGGCAAGAGACGGGCTGGATCTGAGTGATTATTATTTGGGGACGAATTTAAAGCTACAGGCTCAGCTACAGCGAGGGCTGGTAGTTCGTCGAGCAAGGTTCGGGGTGTATTATTAAGTCGGGAGCGTCGCGACGGACCTCGCCGGCGAGGTCGGAAAGACGGACTTCCCAGCTAAAGCACTAGGAAGTGTCGAAAGTGGCGTTTTGGGGGGACTATCTTATGTAACTTTGACGTTCAAAAAGTGCTGACTCTTAGCCTAGTTTGAATAAATGACTTTTGATTTTGATTTTGGACGTTTTGGTTTGTGTATCGTACCTACTGGTGGTCCTATTTCTTTCCTGGAGGAGAGTAATGGGGTTATCAGAGTCGGTCAGAGTAGCAAGTATAAATTACCTGTAGGAATATGTATAGTGGGGTCTGGTTTGTAGTAGGGCGGCTGCAGCGGCGCGTACGCAGGGTACATGGAAGCCGTAGATGGATAACCAGTATTCCACTCGCTGGCTCCTAGGATGTTCCCGCTCGTCTCTGTAATAGATAATATTGTAAAATTAGATTAATTCCCAGGTCTGTAAACTAACAGAACATAACAACACACCATGTTTTTCCCGAGGGATTAGGTAAAAATATATTTGTTTAAAAGGTTTCAGCAAAGTGCTTCTAGGCGTCTTCTTTTCCATTTTAGGATCTTATTGGCAACTTCTATGTATTTCAAATGAAATGACCGTCACATAATAGGTTGGGGAAAAAGTTTCTTCGCATTTTTTAAGAAAATTCAAAACATCTATACATCTATACATCTATACAAATAAATAAAATTGGAGTGTCTGTTTTTAATATTAAGATAAACACTTTTTACTAAGTGTATATGAATGTATACACGATACATATACCAAAACAACATTTTTTACAATTTTTGTCTGTCTGTCTGTCTGTCTGTCTGTCTGTCTGTTTGTTCCCGCTAATCTCTGAAATGGCTGGACCGATTTTGACGGGACTTTCACTGGCAGATAGCTGATGTAACAAGGAGTAACTTAGGCTACTTTTATTTCAGAAAGATTCTTTTATTTTAGAAAAAAATAACTTTCTTCGAAAACTACGCTGACATACGTCTCAAAATTCGAAAAACCCTGGCTGAATCCTACGAAATAGATCAAAATAATGTACTACAGTATTGTACACCTTAAAAAGGCCTACAAAAATGTCCTCAGTGGTATATGTCTATCTGTTAGGGATAACCCACAATAACCATTTTTTATCTTTTACTTTTTACGAGAAATAAGGGCTTATTTACGAAGCAATTTTAAGCAATACAGCATTAATCCTTATCCAATTAAGTACCTTAAATACATTGTGCATTTAATATAGATCAATATGGCCCTTTACAGCATGTAATTTAAATGAATATCTTAGAAGATATTAGAGATTTAAAAAGCGGGCGCAGAGCGCGTTGGCAGCGGCCGGGTAGTACGGGATAAGTAGGATTGTAATTCATATTACTTTGGCTTCATAGTAATTGCGAATATCATGTGTGTTCGTTATACTCAAAATAAACCTAATAGTATTATTCCAAGTAAGAGACCGCGAAATGGCTTAGATGTTTAGATTTTTGGATGTTTGTTTCTCAATGATGCAAAGACGGCCAAACGGATTTAGATCGAGTTTGGCACAAAGATATATTAAATCATGGATACGTAACAGATAGGATACCTACTTTATCCCGGTAGTAGGTTCCCGGGTGATATTTTCCGACAGCTATACGGGCCAAGCCACTGGCAATAGTACTATTCCTATAATTATGTTCGGTGTCTGGTAAATGATTGAGTGTCTGTATAGGTAAAATAGGAGCGTTAAGAAAAACCAGGAAGACTTATATTCAACTAAACCAAGCCCTATGTCGCAGTCTTCTTACTCTGAATACTATTACTCTTATTTTAAAAATAATAGTTTAAAAAAACTAAAAAACACGCTTCCATAGAAAACCAAACTAAAAAGTAGAAAATAATGGAAAAAAGCGTGGGGTGCTTTTTAAGGTATTTTTTATTGATATCAGGCACCCCACGCTTTTCTTCCATTATTTTCTACTTTTTAGTTTGGTTTTCTATGGAAGCGTGTTTTTTAGTTTCTTTAAACTATTATTTATTTTCTATTTTGTAGGGTGTTTCGAATTTTGAGAAGTATGTCAGCGTAGTGTCTGACGTATGTCAGCGTAGTTTTCGAAGAAAGTTTTTTTGCTGTCCTGGTAATCCTGGCAAGGATAATAGCACAAATTTATGAAATTATAGTATTGTCATCGGTCCTCGATAAATCTACAGAGTTTAAATGAAATCTGGTCGTTTAAAGTGGGTCCAAATCGCGCTATAAGGAGTAGGTTACAAACAAACATACAAGTGAAGCTAATATAAAGCGTGTAAAAACACCAACACACATGATGTTCTCATAAACTATGAATCCTAAGTAATATGAATTATAATCCTACTACTACTAATATTATAAATGTGAAAATATGTATGGATGGGTGTTTGTTTCTCAATCACGCAAAAATGGCTGAATGGATCTGGATCGAAAATAGCACAGAGTCTATATTACCCATATAACCTGGAAAAACACATTCTTATCGCGGTAGTACGTCCTCTTGCATTAATTTCCGACATCCACGCGGGCGAAGCCGCGGGCAAAAGCTAGTTTTTTAATAAAGTTTATTTACATTTAACTAAAGTATGTAGGTACCATTTTGTTCGATAACTTTTTGCCATCTTGTAAGTAGGGACATGATCCCATTGCTATAGAAATTTTGGGACTTCTGGTCAAAATACCGCGACAAGTGGTTTTGGCAGTCCTCTCGTGATGTTAACCTGACACTGCCTAAAGAATTCTGAAGAGACCGAAACAGGTGGAAATCTGAAGGTGCAAGGTCAGGACTATACGGCGGATGCATTAACACCTCCCATCCAAACTCTCTTAATTTTTGTTGGGTGGCTAAAGATGTGTGAGGTCTAGCGTTATCATGATGAAAAACCACACCCCTTCTGTTGATTAATTCCGGCCGCTTTCTCACAACTTCTTGCTTTAATCTCATCAGTTGTTCGCAGTAGAGTTCAGAATCGATGGTCCTGCCTGGTGGTAACAGCTCATAATGAATAATGCCCTTCCAATCCCACCACACACACAGCATCACCTTGTTGCGAGTTAACCCGGGTTTCGCCACAGTCTGTGAAGCCTGACCGGCCTTTGGCTACGACCTTTTTCGCACGTTCTTGTCATACGTGATCCACTTTTCATCACCAGTTATCAGCTTCTTCAAAAATGGTTCGGTTTCATTACGTCGTAATAAAGAATCACAAATGAGTACACGGTTCATTAGGTTTCTTTCAGTGAGCTCGTGAGGTACCCAAATGTCGAGCTTTTTTGTGTACCCAGTTTTTTTAAATGCGCCAAAACTGTTTTGTGGTCAATTTCCAATTCTTCAGCTACGTCGTAACTACTGGTATGCCGATCTTGCTCCACTTTTTCAAAAATGGCATCCATTTTATCCGTAATAGGGCGACCAGAGCGACGTGCATCTTTGACATCAAAATTTCCGGATTGAAAACGCTTAAACCAAATTTGTGCAATCGCAAATTTTTTTCGCGGCTTGCGTTGCATTTTTACCTTTTTTGTAGTAAAATTTTAAAATGTATCGAATTTCTTCATTAGATTCACTCATCTTGACGGTACGAAAAACAAATGAAAATCACACATTTTCCTAATTTGAATTTGGAATTATGTTCTTTAAAATTTAAACTTTCAATGATACCAAAACCAGCCAGATACAAATAGTATAGCCAAAGAGATTTTATTACAAGTTCATATACATACTATAATGCGAAAAGACTTTTTCCCCAACCCATTTTACATTTGGACAGTCGTTATTGTCAGACCGTTCACTGTTTTGATATTCATACATACATACGTAAGCTCACGCCTTTTTCCCATGGGGGTAGGCAGAAACTACGGCAATTAATTATACTACTTATACTTTTGCCTCGTTTATGTTCATACATATACAAGCCGGTTACGAGTAGGTACCACGCACCTGGCCTTATTTAAGAACATCTATACTCTATACTACAAATAAATAAAATTGGAGTGTCTGTTTTTAATATTAAGATAACCACTTTTTACTAAGTGTATATGGATGTATACACGATACATATACCAAAACAACATTTTTTACAATTTTTGTCTGTCTGTCTGTCTGTCTGTCTGTCTGTTCGTTCCCGCTAATCTCTGAAATGGCTGGACCGATTTTGACGGGACTTTCATTGGCAGATAGCTGATGTAACAAGGAGTAACTTAGGCTATTTTTATTTTAGAAAAATTCTTTTATTTTAGAAAAAAAAAATAACTATCTTCGAAAACTACGCTGACATACGTCTCAAAATTCGAAAAACCCTGGCTGAATCCTACGAAATAGATCAAAATAATGTACTACAGTATTGTACACCTTAAAAAGGCCTACAAAAATGTCCTCGATGGTATATGTCTATCTCTTAGGGATAACCCACAATAACCATTTTTAATCTTTTACTTTTTACGAGAAATAAGGGCTTATTTACGAAGCGATTTTAAGCAATACAGCATTAATCCTTATCCAATTAAGTACCTTAAATACATTGTGCATTTAATATAGATCAATATGGCCCTTTACAGCATGTAATTTAAATGAATATCTTAGAAGATATTAGAGATTTAAAAAGTGGGCGCAGAGCGCGTTGGCAGGGGCCGGGTGTACAGGATAAGTAGGATTGTAATTCATATTACTTTGGCTTCATAGTAATTGCGAATATCATGTGTGTTCATTATACTCAAAATAAACCTAATAGTATTATTCCAAGTAAGAGACCGCGAAATGGCTTAGATGTTTAGATTTTTGGATGTTTGTTTCTCAATGATGCAAAGACGGCCAAACGGATTTAGATCGAATTTGGCACAAATATATAGGTATTATATCATGGATACGTAACAGATAGGATACCTACTTTATCCCGGTAGTAGGTTCCCGGGTGATATTTTCCGACAGCAAAAGTACTATTCCTATAATTATGTTCGGTGTCTGGTAAATGATTGAGTGTCTGTATAGGTAAAATAGGAGCGTTAAGAAAAACCAGGAAGACTTATATTCAACTAAACCAAGCCCTATGTCACAGTCTTCTTACTCTGAATACTATTACTTTTATTTTAAAAACACCAACACACGTGATGTTCTCATAAACTATGAATCCTAAGTAATATGAGTTATAATCCTACTACTAATAATATTATAAATGTGAAAATATGTATGATTGGGTGTTTGTTTCTCAATCACGCAAAAATGACTGAATGGATCTGGATCGAAAATAGCACACAGAGTCTATATTACCTATATAACCTGGAATAACACATTCTTATCGCGGTAGTACGTCCTCTTGCATTAATTTCCGACATCCACGCGGGCGAAGCCGCGGGCAAAAGCTAGTCACCAATAAGGTCACTATATGTTCTTTTAGGCCTCCCCTGCCGGCGTTTCCATTCACATCTGCTTTGTAAATACCTTTTGTAAGTCGTCCTTCTGTCATCCTCTCAACATGACCAAACCATCTAAGCATACTATTTTCGATTAATTTTAGGAAACCAAAGCTTTAGCACAAGGTAAGAGTAGGTAGTACCCAGAGTGAAAATCCTCCTCACAATGCGTATTTCTTTCACAATAAATGAAATTACCAATCATTTATACTAACAGAAAAGAAAGACGCATCTATCTTTTTAGAGTTCCGTACCTACGTCATGGGCATGAAAAAAAAAAGCAAGGGATTAAAAATAAAAACGTGCACAAAAGATTTTATCTATGGCTGGGAAAAATTCTAGAAGTATTTATGTATGTTTGCATGTATGTATATTTTTATTTTGTATGTTTATATTTAAATGATAGTATTATTTTTCTTCTACTATTACACACGTTGTCTACATCTCTTTGTATATTCTCTCCTATTGCAGGTATACTGGAAGAGATTTCTATAGAAATAAGCATTACCTTTGTACATATTTTTCTGTTCCTTTCTTCTTGTCTATTTATATGTGTGCATAAATGGATAAATAAATAAATAAAAAAAAACATGAAGTCAGAAATAGTAGATTTGTAGTATTCCGATAAATAACACAACATTATGCTTATCCAGGTTTTCCCGAAATATATGGTTTCATAATAATCCTTTCCAATATTGGAGAAAAATAAGCATGAGGAAAAAACCATTTTTGGAGCTGGCAGGATATTTTCATTGAATTCGAATGTGGAGTGAGGATGTTTGTTTCACTAACTAAATGATAAGCATGTAGGGTGGGCGCGATAGAAGTGTAGAATCTAAATAACCTAAAGATTTGAGCAATAAAAAGGAAATAACATCACGAAATTGTATCAGCATTTGAGAAAAACCCAGTTAATTAAAGACTAAAAACTCAAACAGTAATTCTGCCTAACTAGGTATATGTAGAAATCACCTACACTGTCCAATGCTGACACTGCTAGTAGCTACTGCCTAGTTTGTCAAAATGTTATGACTTATTTATGTTATGACTAGCTCCTACCCGCGGCTTCGCCCGCTTGGATGTCGAAAAAAATCCCACAGGAACGTACTACCGGGATTAATACTCGTTAATCCAGGTAAACGATGTCTTATTGCACTGCTCGCTTTGTCTTATCCGACCCAGAGAATAAAAAGCTTCACAGAAAATTCAACCCCCCATTTCATCCTCTTAGGAAAGGAATTTCAGAAAACCCTTTCTTAGTGGATACCTACTCTTCACAAAGAACTCATGCTCCAAATTTCACGTCGCTACGACCAGCGGTGTGTTGATTATATCAGTCACTCAGTCAGTGACTCAGGACTTTGAATTTTAAATATTTAGAAAACGTTTTAGTTGAATTGCATCTGTTAGAGCTAAAATGAACGGTCTGATAGTGCCGTTTAGTTCATTAGTAAGTATATTCCTTGCTAATAAACTTTTTCGTATAATTTTTTACTTAATAATAAATAATCAAAATTAGACTGCATTTAAAAAAAAGAATTGGGTCGTCAGAAGCGTGAAAGTCTGACAAGCAATTCAGATACGCAGTCACTAAATACTGGTATTTAGTTGTATCCGGTTAGATTGGAGGCCAACCCCAACAAATTTCGGAAAAAGGCTGGGCAGCTGAATTAGGTATGGAAGCAATACAAATTAACTGTAGTTGGAAAAGTTACTCAGGATAGATACTGTTTCATTAACTAACAGCGTATTTTCCTATTACTTAATGTGAATATGCGTCTCATTGCTGTTCTACAACGTAATAAATATATAAACGATAAACAAATTCATCGTAAATTAACTAGGTTCAGTCATGTTATTCATGGTAACCCTAAATCCAGGAATCGTCACCGTTCTTCATTAATATTCTAAAAGTGTTGCCATGGCCACGTAGTTTTGTCCTCTATATTTTACGTAGATACTAAATAGGTATTCTATGTTATACTAAACAGGTAATCTGTGTGGAGTTTCTGGTTAAGTAAAAACAGCTGCACGGGTTACGGTTGGTCCGTAAATGACCAACCAAGACGCCTCCATCCCTTGGAAAGCGCGCTAAGCCGTTGGTGTGGGCAGTCATTCATAGATGTTAGACAGTCGTAACGAGGCCTCAGGTAGAACTAGTTGTCAGGTCTTCTGACGACGCGTAACAACTGTCAAAGATTCACGAATAAAAGCCGGGACCAAAGGCTTAACGTGCTTTCCGAGTCACGGAGGGGTATTGGTATGTGAAGATGGTCACCCAGATCGATGACGGATGGATAGATGGTCGACTTTGAGAGTAACTAAATGGAAAAAAAAATTATGTCGACACGTACGCTCAAAATGTTACATTTTTTCAGTGTTGCTCTCATTCGCAGTGTGCAGAGTCAACATCATCATTTCAGCCGAAAGACGTCTACTGCTGGACACGGGCCTGCCCCAATTTGGAGGGGCTCGTCATAATCGTCATATTTAATCTCCTCACGACTAACATAGTTTTTAAGATAATGTGATACTACTAAAATATGGACATTTTAATGGTCTGAATTAAACGAATTTTATTTTTATAATCGCCATGCCTGGCAGGCGGGTAGGCAATCATAGTATGGTGGTGAAATGCATAGAGAACGTTGCTGCCCATTCTCTAGTAAGGGACTTAGTCGCCTCTTTCGACACCCACGGGAAGAAATGGGATGATGCTATTCTTTACGTCCGGCAGCACACGGATATATGCAGAGTAGTTTTACTCTGCATATATCCGTGCAATTTGGAACTTTGTTCCAAAAACCCATTGACTAGGTACAATACAGCTACCAAGAAATGGGGGGAACCCTAGACCTTACCTTAAGTGAAAGGTTCAATGTTGGAACCTGCACTTGACCCAACTAGCCGGAACCGTTGACCGAGTATTATTGCAGAGATATGCAACATTTCTTACCGATTAGTCACATTGAAAGTGAAACGAAATCAATATTCAAGCTAGGACTGAGTGTTTAATTTTATTTATGGTGGTCGTAACATGGCGCTTGTAAACATTATAGTAATAGGTTATGTTTACGTATAGGGTGTGTTGACCTGATTGGGTGGGAATATTTTAGGACAGCTCATTGTCATAATAATAGCGATAAATTTGTAAAAACTTAATTATAAAACAGGTTGAGAAAGTCGTGTTAAAATGGAAAAAGATTACTGCGCGAATCACCTTCTAAAAATCATACTGTTTTTAATGTTTAGATTTGTTTTCATGCAGAGGTTTGACTGACGAACGGTTTGAAAGACCCACATGGTTCTACTGTAGGTATTATCTCTGACTACCCTCATGGTAAAAAAAGAAAACATTTTTCATGGAAATAAGTTATTTTTTCAATGTCATATGAAAACATTCGGAAACATATGTGAATTCATCGCCCGATATAAAATTGCACCTAGTATAATCACGCCTTATTTATTACACCCATAATAATTGATGTATTATGTATGTCACGTGTACGGAACTAGTCGTAACGGCTTGGGATTGCCAGCTGATTCATCAGTGGATGGAGCTCAATGAAAGTGAGGCCAGCGCCCAAACAATGCGAATTGGCGCACTCAAGGTTGGTGACACCTGCCTTTTGGTACGCAGTTGGGTGGAGATTGGGTTTTAGTAATGGTTATAAGTTTGTTCGCTTTTTGTATGAATTTTGGCACAGGTCATTAAATATAAGGATTTGATTGATTTGTACTAGTTGAGCCTCGTGAAATATGCCAAATCAATTTCTGCAGTTAAGCTGCATTGGTCTTAGCCAGTGGTTCCCAAAGTTGTGGGTGGCGGCACCCACCTAACAAAAACTCCCAAATTGAGGATTCACCTCTTGGCTGTGATGAAGAAAAACCGGCCAAGTGCGACTCGGACTCGCGCACCGAGGGTTCCGTACAAACCTGTAGGTATTCACGGTTTATGCATAAGGCTTATGTTTATGAAATTAAATGTTTTTTTTTTAATTTTTATATTTGATTTGACTGAATGAAAGGTAAATTGTGGTTTACGATTTATGACGTATTAAAAAAAAAACTTACTAGATCTCGTTCAAACCAATTTTCGGTGGAAGTTTACATGGTAATGTGATGTGCTTTCCGAGGCACGGTACCCCCGTGCCTCGGAAAGCACGTTGAGCACTACACCGCCAACTTCCAAACTCCGGGTTAGTAATAAGAAATTCTTAATGGAAAACCCAATAACGGTAGTGGACCCCTTTGGTAGTGGTAGTAGAGCATCGGTAAGTTTAGTCACACATAAAAAAAGTAAGTCTAGGTTAACGCCAAGTCTTGATTACCCAACATTTTTCTACTAAACCACTTAAGTTTCGTTTTATGAATTTCCAAATTATTTCTCAGATTTATTCTGACACATGCATTTATGAGTAAGTACATCGAAATCCTGGTGAAAGTGCATTTATTTGTTAATCCTCGTGACCTTGGCATACTGCCAAGTAGCCATGCTTTAAATGTTTCGTTCTGTTATGAGTTATTGTCCCTTTCTTTTTGGTAAGGTTAGAAAGGGAAGGGGTAGAGTTGCTTTTGTCCTATGGTATCAATTAGGAGGATTTTTTTTTGTCTGTGGTACGATGGTTGCGAGTCACTGTTCTCATACATACGCTCGTACATACGTGATTATGTCGTATAACAAATTGCTCTCCAGATTTATTTTTATCACCCATGTATCTTTTTTTTTTTGGTGTATATCTAGGTTACTATTTAATAACTAAATTTAAAAAAAAATGAATAAAATTCTGGCAAAGACGTTTGAAAATTAGCTTTTTTACACAAATTTTATCTGTTTTTGGCCGTTCATACTGTACTCATTTATTGGAAATGTAAAATAAACATTATCATAGGAATATTTACTTAGTAGACAACTTAAATTAATCTATTTTTATTAAACACTAGCTTCTGCCCGCGACTTCGTCCGCGTAAATTTTGTTGTTTCCCCGACCTTTCCCGTCGCGTCGAATCGCCTACCCGTGCGATTTTCCTCGTTTTTGCAACATTTTTCATTACTGCTCCGCTCCTCTTGGTTGTAGCGTAATGTTATATAGCCTATAGCCTTTCTCGATAAATAGGCTACCAAACACAAAAATATTTTTTCAATTCGGACCATTAGTTCCTCAGATTAGCGCACTCAATCAAACATACAAACTCTTCAGCTTTATAATATTAGTATAGTGAGATTAACAAAATATAGTAAAAAATATTTGTCATTTTTTAGACCTAAATTAAATAATTTGTTTATTATAATGATTTCTGTAAAAAAAAGGACGACTAATCATCATGAATAATAAAACACACGCACACACTAAAAAGTGACAAACATCACTACACCATCGATGATGCACAACCTAGAGGGTGTTTCCAAAACGTGCGTCGTTTACCTGAGTCCTGACTCAATATGTCAGCACTCAACTCAGTACTAGGTACTGATAAAAACAAATCATTATTATGTTAATTCGTGTGTTAGCTTTGTCCACATGCGTTACAGTACAAGACTCGCGTCACGTACACACTTTATTCAAATTCGCGACTAAATTTTGGCTCTTTCGCAGTAATCATAATGCTGTATTCATCGCCATTAAAGAACACTGATTTTATCTTTCGTTAAGTTTTGAAGCGGGTTTTGTTTAGCCAGACGTTCGATTGTTTAATGTTTGATTGTTTAAATGCTTATAATTATTTATATTATTCTGTACTTAGTTGCGTTTGGTGTAATTACGAGGAAAAAATTAATGGAAAGTTTAATGTAATTATGGTGTTGGAGATAATTCTGAATAGGTGCTACCTGCTATCTACTAGGTATTAATTAATGTGAGAGACTCAATACTTAGTTACAATTAATGTCGATACCATTTAACCGGTAGCATTCGCGTTCCTGTGAATTTTTTCATTAATACTCTGAATTGACCAAACATTTTGACCCTAACATACTTATATTATTATGAATAGATCCATATGATCCTTCCTACTTCCTACTGATATTATAAATGCGAAAGTTTGTGAGTATGGATGTTTGTTACTCTTTCACGCAAACACTACTGAACGGATTTGGATTCAATTTGAGACACAGTTAGTTTATAACCTGGATTAACACATAGGGTACTTTTTATCCCGGTAGTAATTTCCCGCGGGATATTTTCCGACCTCCACGCGGGCGAAGCCGCTGGCAAAAGCTAGTAGGATCATAAACATGAAAGTTTATATGTTTGTTACTCAATCCAGCGGTGGATTTACCAATAGGCTAAGTAGGCTGGAGCCTAGGGCGGCAGATTTAGAGGGGCGGCAAATTTAGCCCAAATAATAAAATAAAAACTTATAATTATAGTATGTATACACATTACGTTCGTAATCCGTATAGGGTTACTGGTAACTCGACGTATTCCTTGCAGGACGTCATAGTAAGGTTAAAATGCAACAAATTAAGCCAACAAATGTTGTACCGAAATTCAGTAGTTTTTGAATTAGTTAAGAGTTTTAGTTTTTTATAAAAAATCCCAGATTAAACCATTTGAAAACAATTTAAAAATGATTTACGGCGCGACTGTACTGAAATTTAAGTTATTATCATAGTTGACGCCGTAGCAGACCTTTGTTAATAATTAAAAGTTCAATAATGCCTAAAACTTTGGCAAATATCACTAACAAAACATTTAATTTTTTGTAATTTTTCCTATTACTTCATAAAAAATGTAGTCTAGTGCAAAAAAAAATACTACACCTGGTGTACAAATTACTAAGAAAATATCCTTGTCTTATCAGCTATCCAAAAAGGTATGAAACTTAATACAAAATCATGGACTACATTATGAAAATCGTTTTGGATTTAGTACAGGCGTGCGTTTCACAAAAAGGTGATTATTCGAAAAATCAAAAACATAATCGTGAACATTATTATTCTTTTTAATCAATATTAAAAACTTTAATTACACACATTTCACACGTCTTGTTCGATGTGCTGCCCTCGGTTTCGAATACATGTTCTTATTCGCTTCCTTACTTCGGTTTTTGTTATTCTTGAGGTGATTGTTGCCCTCATCTGGTCCGCCGCATTTGTAATTCTCTCCCTTAGTTCTTCAATTGAATTTACTGGGGTCACATAAACTAGATCTTTCATAAATGATCCCAGACGTAAAAGTCTAGCGGCGTCAGATCAGGGCTTCGTGCAGGCCACGGAATCGGCCCACCGCGCCCTATCCATCGGTTTGGATAGTTTTCATCCAGCAATTGTCGAATTGTGATTCGGAAGTGGGCTGGACATCCGTCATGTTGGTAAATCATGTTTGCTCTTCTTTCTTCCGGTACATCCGTGAGCAGTGCTGATAAATGATTTCTGAGGAAATCTTCATAAAGTTCCCCATTTAGTGTTCGGGGTAAAAAATGTGGGCCAATTAATTTGTCGTCAATAATACCCATCCAAACATTAAGCGAGAACCTTCGCTGGGATGCGGTTGGTTTCAGTTTTTTAGGGTTTGCTTCTGCTTTCGGTGCCCAGTAATGTAAGTTGTGGTAATTTGTGATACCATCACGATCAAAACATGACTCATCGGTCCACAGAATGTTATTTAAAAAGTTTTCGCTGTCGGCGTCGGCACTTAGCATAAAACGACAAAATTCAAGCCGTCTCGGCGGATCTCCTTCTTCTAATGACTGGACTGGTTGGTAATGGTATGGATGTCGGCCTGACAAGTGAACTACAGTCCAGACTTTCCACTGTGACATACCAAGCTCACGCGCTACGATGTTTGTCGATGTGTTAGGATCGTCAATAAAACGTTGAAGAATAAGCTCCTCGTCCTCAGCCGTGTATCTCCGGGAACGACCAGTGTCAACTTGCCTGCTTCTTTGGACGCTGCCAGTTTCAGATATTCGCCGATAAGTCGATCCGAAGACACTAACGTGGGGGAGTCGGCGGTTGGGAAAGCGAAGTTGATATTCTCGCCGCGCCTCAGTAGCGTTACCGTCACAAAGTCCGTAACAGTACATTATGTCAGCGTATTCAGGATTAGAATATGCAGCCATAGTCAGCGCTTATGAAGGCACAGCACAGCATAAGAGCAAGATACGCAGCAACAGTTAGGGAAATAGCCAGTAACAAAACACGAGCTTGCGCGACGTAGAGTTGAAACTAACTAACGCTGACGACCAAATTTTGCAAAATCGCACCCCCTGTCATGCCGAGAGAACAATAGCGACCAATCACAAAGCTCCCCGAGTGGTTGGAGTTCAAGCGCAGGTAAAAACTACGAATAATACGAATACGAAACAATAGGTTGACCGTCTCGCAATTTTACCTGCCCCCCATAAAACTCTTCTCTTCCCTGGCACACATGCAAAAGTATTGACAGTCATACCTTTCTGAATAACTGATAAGACAAGGATATTTTCCTAGGAATTTGTACACCAGGTGAAGTATTTTTTTTTTTGCTCTAGACTACATTTTTTATGAAGTAATAGCAAAAATTACAAAAAATTAAATGTTTGGTTAGTGATATTTGCCAAAGTTTTAGGCATTATTGAACTTTTAATTATTAAGAAAGGTCTGCTACGGCGTCAACTATGATAATAACTTAAATTTCAGTACAGTCGCGCCGTAAATCATTTTTAAATTGGTTTCAAATGATTTAATCTGGGAACTAATTCAAAAACTACTGAATTTCGGTAGAACATTTGGTGGCTTAATTTGTTGCATTTTAACCCTACTATGACGTCCTGCAAGGAATACGTCGAGTTACCAGTAACCCTGTATAAAAGATTACTAAACGCACTGTAAAATATAGGTACTTATGCGATCATGAATTTAAAAAATATTCCAATAGCGTTTCAATATTAATTTAAATTTAGTAACTTTTACCCTAATTATAGAAATGATATTTAACGTGTAATGTGTTTCAACATTTAAATATTTATTTTCTACTAGTGTACGTATGTATTTGCGTAGTAGTTTTTGTTTTTTTATTATTATTAACATGTTATTTAAGAGAAATTTTTCGTATTATTTTAAACTGTAAATGCAATAAAAAATATTTAACAAAAACAACGTTTACCGACTACACATTATTTTGTGTAAGCTGTGTTCATATGGTGTAGGTATTTTTAAGGCATGCCTTTCCCCACCTTATGATTAGTACATGCTGCTGTTTTTAGGTCAACAGTACACTCGTCACTACATAGCGGGTTGCAAAAATAATCTAGTAACTGACAAAAATATCACCTAGTTCACAATCATACTAATAACGGGATAAAGCCAAAAAGAAATCAAAAAGGAAAACAATCATAAAGTTGCAATTTCTGAATAAATGTAATTAATATGATTGTGAACTAAACTAACGTATTGAATTTCTAAAGTCAGTAGGGGCGGCAAAAATTGAATAGCCTACTAGCGGCAAATTTGTAAATCCGCCACTGACTCAATCACTCAAAAACAGCCGAACGGATTTGGATGAAATTTGGCACACAGATAGTTTATAACTTGGATTAAATCATAGGATACTTTATATCCCAGTAGTACGTTCTCGTAGTTTCGGACCTCCACGCGGGCGAAGCCACTGGCAAAAGCTAGTTAAAATGCCTTTATTATTCCTTTATTACAAAAAAAAGTAATACAATAAAAATAAAGTTGGTAATATAAATTAAATTAATTAAAGACTGCGGACGGATACAGGTAAATTCCAGAAATATCCAGTTTTATCATTATGGGCATGCATTACGTTTGCTCCTGCACTCTAATTGCGAAACGCACAATTTATCAGAATCTGAATGGCATTGAAGATTATTTCTAAACCATTGCGTCATTTGTTCGAATAAATTGTCGGCTCAGCAACGTAAGTAACGCAATGAATGTTGTTTTACTATGAATATTAAAGCAATTCCTACCGATAAAAAGTTCCGCAATTACCCCTCTGGTTGATAATATTAGGTACTAGCTTTGGCCAGCGGCTTCGCCCGCGTATTATTCATAAAATTCTGTCTATTGATGAAAAACCGCATTTAAATCAAATTAAATTGAAGGGTTAAGTGGACAAAGGTGTTATCTGAGAAAATCAAAAATCCGACTTGTATGTATGAACATAGGTTTTAACTGTTGATAATTCGATTCATGGATTTAAAACACACCAATTGTAATTCTTTACATAGTCACAGACGCTAACAAAGCTGCTAACTGTCAATCAAGTATATATTTCAGAGTTGCAAATGTTTTAACACAAAAAAGTCGGACTTTTTTATTTTGTCAAATAACACCTTTGTCCACTTAGATACCGTGACCCTGGCACATGGGCAACTGAAGGAACACGGGTGGGTTTTAGTCAGTCAAAGTCTGACATGCCATCCCGTTCCGTCCAGAGCAGGAGAAGTCATTTGATGATTTACCATCCAGAAAAAAAAACCCTTCAATTGCGTAGTTTAAAAGATGTAAGCGAACAGACGCGAGAAGCGACATTGTTTTATACTATGTAGAAATAAATAATAATTCGAGGTTATAGCTTCGTCCGTGTAGGTGCCGGACGTAAAGAATAGCATCACCCCATTTCTTCCCGTGGGTGTCGTAAGAGGCGACTAAGGGATATACTAGAGAATGGGCAGCAGCGTTCTCTATGCATTGCAGACTATCATACTGCGATCGCCAACCCGCCTGCCAAGCGTGGCGATTATGGCAACCCCCCCCCCTAAAATGACAAGCACCAAAAATAAATGGCCCCTAGTGCCCGGCGGCCCACCTAACCTTGGCTACGGTAGCGGTCAAGGCCACGGTGAGGCAAGGGGTGCAAAGAATCCCCGGAGGAGATCCGGCTACCACAAACACCGACAATTGGACCTGGCAACATATAACACGCGTACACTTCGGACCGACGAGAAGATCGCCGAACTGGAGGAAGAATTGAGCAGGTTACGATGGGATATAGTAGGGTTATCTGAAGTCCGAAGAGAGGGGGAGGACTCGATAATCCTCAAATCCGGAAACCTGCTCTATTTCCGGGAGGGCGACCAGCAGTCCCAAGGTGGCGTCGGGTTTATCGTCCATAAGTCCCTTGTGAGCAGCGTGGTGAAGATCGAGAGTGTGTCGACCAGGGTAGCGTACCTTATACTCAGAATATCCGGAAGGTATTCGTTGAAGGTCATACAGGTTTACGCTCCGACCTCGTCACACCCCGACGATGAGGTGGAGACCATGTATGAGGATATTTCCAGAGCCATGCATGGTTCCAAAACTCACTTCACCGTTGTCATGGGGGACTTCAACGCGAAACTGGGCAAGCGAGGCGATGATGAGTTGAGAGTGGGGCAATTTGGAGTTGGACGTCGCAACCACCGGGGTCACCTACTGGCTAGTTTTATGGAGAAGGAAGGCCTCTTTATGATGAATTCCTTCTTCAGAAAACGTGAGCACAGGAAGTGGACCTGGCAGAGTCCTGATGGTGCAACAAAAAACGAGATTGACTTCATTATGTCGACGAAGAGGCAAATATTCAATGATGTCTCTGTGATCAACGCGGTGAAAACCGGGAGCGATCACCGCATGGTAAGAGGCACATTGAATATCAATATCAAGCTGGAAAGATGTCGGCTGATGAAGTCAACGCTCCGTCCAGCACCGATCCAACTTCAAAACCCCGAGAGCTTTCAGCTCGAACTCCAGAATCGTTTTGAGTGCCTAGGGAGCTCCGTGGACGATTTTAACGATGGGTTCGTGGAAACTGTCCATACGGTCGGGTCTAAGTTCTTCAAGACCCGCCGTACTAATAGGAAAAAGAAACTCTCAGATCCTACATTACAGCTCATGGAACAGAGGCGCGGAATGATCCTGCAGTCTTCAGAAGCTGCGTTCGAGTACCGGCAGCTCAATAGACAGATCTCTAAGTCTTTGAAAAGCGACCTTCGCCGCTATAACACAGAGCGGATCAAGGACGCGATAGAGCGGAATAAGGGCTCCAAGGTATTTACTAGGGATCTGTCTATTGGGCAGAGCCAGCTTACAAAACTGAAGACCGATGATGGCAGAGTCGTATCCGCCAAACCTGAGCTGTTTAAGGAGATTGAGAGGTTCTATGGACAGTTATACATGTCAACAAGTAACCCCGTTAAAAATCTGGCAAATGACCTAAGAGCTAGGTTGACCCGACATTACACCGAAGACATCCCGGACGTCAGCTTGTACGAGATTCGGATGGCTCTGAAGCAGCTTAAAAACAACAAGGCGCCGGGTGATGACGGAATTACGGCTGAACTCCTGAAGGCTGGCGGGAAACCCGTTCTCAAGGCCCTTCAGAAGCTGTTTGATTCCGTCATACTCGAGGGCAAAACGCCACAGGCATGGAACAGAGGTGTGGTGGTACTTTTCTTTAAGAAGGGTGACAATGCCCTACTTAAGAATTATAGGCCCATCTCACTTCTGAGCCATGTCTACAAGCTGTTTTCAAGAGTCATCACGAACCGTCTAGCGCGCAGGTTTGACGACTTCCAGCCTCCCGAACAAGCCGGATTCCGTAAAGGCTTTAGCACCGTGGACCACATACATACGCTGCGGCAGGTTATACAGAAGACCGAAGAGTATAACCTGCCTCTTTGTTTAGCGTTTGTGGACTACGAAAAAGCCTTCGATTCGGTCGAAACCTGGGCTGTACTGCAGTCTCTTCAATGGTGCCAGATCGACTATCGGTACATCGAGGTGCTGAAGTGTCTGTACGAAAACGCCACTATGTCAGTCCGACTTCAGGACCAGACCTCGAAACCTATCCTTCTGCAGCGAGGGGTGAGACAGGGAGACGTTATTTCTCCGAAACTGTTCACCGCTGCACTGGAGGATGTCTTCAAGGTTCTGGACTGGAAAGGGGCTGGCATCAACATCAATGGCGAGTACATCACTCACCTTCGGTTTGCCGATGATATAGTTGTCATGGCTGAGACTATGGAGGGCCTCAGTACAATGCTCGATGACCTCAGTAGAGCTTCCGAAAGAGTGGGTCTCAGGATGAACATGGACAAGACAAAGGTCATGTCCAATGCTCGTGTGATACCCACTCCAGTGAAGATCGGAGGCGCTACACTCGAAGTTGTGGACGAATATGTGTACCTAGGACAAACTGTCCAGTTAGGTAGGTCCAACTTCGAGAAAGAGGTCAATCGTCGAATACGACTCGGCTGGGCAGCGTTTGGGAAGCTACGCAATATCTTCTCGTCCCACATACCGCAGTGTCTCAAGACGAAAGTCTTTGACCAGTGTGTGTTGCCAGTGATGACATATGGAACCGAAACGTGGTCGCTCACAATGGGCCTTATTAGAAGGCTGAAAGTCACCCAAAGGGCGATGGAGAGGGCTATGCTTGGAGTTTCCCTACGTGATCGAATCAGAAATGAAGAGATCCGTAGGAGAACCAAGGTAACCGACATAGCCCGAAGAATTGCTAAACTGAAGTGGCAGTGGGCAGGGCACATTGCTCGCAGAACAGATGGCCGATGGGGCCGAAAGGTTCTGGAGTGGCGACCGCGTACCGGAAGACGTAGAGTTGGAAGGCCTCCAACAAGGTGGACCGATGACCTTGTGAAGGCCGCAGGAACCCGCTGGATGCGGGAAGCACAAAACCGGTCGAAGTGGCGGAGCTTGGGGGAGGCCTATGTCCAGCAGTGGACGTCTTTCGGCTGAAATGATGATGATGATGATGATAGCTTAGTAAGGAACTAAAATATTTTGGTACTACCTAGATAATATATCTGAATTTCATCATACTACTTTATAAACGGCGTAAATGCACTGCGAATTTTAGCAGACACGTCTTCATTCTTCAAGCGTTCGATAATGAGTCAGAAAGGACATGAATTATGAGGCTTGTCCACTTCTTATCGTATGTAAGGACATCAAGGGATATAAAGTCTGTTAGAATATTGGAGGTATTCCAAGTATTTTGTGTAGTTTTATTTTGCTTGTCACTGTTCGTGAACAGGAAAAGGTTTTTTATTTCTACATACATAATATAACGCCATATTTCCTGGAGAGTTAGGTAGTGGTGTTTCTGTAGTACCTAAATCCACATTTCATTAGCTTTGTTTAAGACCCTTGCAACAGGGGGCGAGCCCGGTTTTTTTAATTTACACTGGTCATCTATTGGTCGAAATTTGACATTGTTTTCTAATGATTTTAATGTATTTCTATTGCATTATCGTATAAAAAATATTAGTTTTCTGCACTCTTCCATTTAAACTTCACCTGTGCCAAATTTCATACTCCTCCCGTCTGCGCAATTTTTGTAAAAAGGGTACAAAATTTTTGCTTCCCGTATATATAGATTCATCATCATCATTTCAGCCAAAAGACCACCACTGCTGGACATAGCCCGCCCCTGCCGCCATTTTGGGTTCGCCACGCTTGGCTGGCGGGTTGGCGGTCGCAGTATGGTTGTAAAACGCATAGAGAACGCTGCTGCCCATTCTCTAGTGAGTCCCTTAGTCGCCTCTTACGACACCCACGGGAAGAAATGGGTTGGTGCTTTGTTTACGTGCGGCACCACACGGATTATATAGATTAGGTACAACTAATTTACCTTACTTACTTTTTAGGACTACATGCTACTTTATTGTAGACTAACATTTATGCGAATGAAACTACTGAAAGTTCAACAAGGTGGTATAAAAAATCAATTGTTGTGGTATTTACACAATTTCCGTTGTTATGATTGTCATAATCACGCATTGAGACAGTACTAACCTAGTAAATTAATTAACAATTCAACTCTTTGGTGGTTCCAAACCACAAGTGCCTAACACATAGTAATTACATAACCTGATGGCTATATATTAGTATAGTAGGTTTACCAACATATCTAATATAGGTTAAGCTACAGTTTAACCTATGTTTACGGTAATTTGATTTTCTTCCTTGAAAAAAACAAGGACTACATATTCATGATGGTTTTAAATATTGAGTAGTTTACTTAGAATTCATCATTTACCTAGCTTTTACCCAAAGATGTTCGGGTCGAATTCCAGTCTACCAGATGCAGTAGAGTATTTTACAGGGAGCCACTGTCTAAATGACTTCCACAACTCATCACTATCACGTCATCATCATCAGCTGTAGACTGGTGATGATGACGATAGTGATGTAGTTCACTACTGGGCAAAGGCCTCTCCAATTGCACGCCTACAGCTAGATTCTCGGCAACTGTCATCCAGCTGCTACCAGCCATCCTGCGAAGATCGTCACTCGACTTAGCCTATGGGCGTTCTACCTTTGCCGATTCGCGGTCTTCACTCAAGAACACGTTTACCCCAACGGTCATCGATTCTACCGCAAATGTGGCGACAATCCAGTCACTAGGTAATACGAAATCCCTTGGTAAGACTGGTTGCTTAATTGAATACCTATATTCGCCATCCAAAATCATGCTTACTGAATTAAAAATGTAATAAGCCAGTAGCTTCTCGTAAATACTGAATATTTACATTTTTTTTTATAAAACACTAGCCTTTGCCAGCGGCTTCGCCCGCATATTACACATACAAACCTTCCTCTTTTGTTTAGATTATAAATGCATACACATATCACGTTGCAACATTGATATAAAACTGATTTACATCCGTCTCCTCACTCTTCAGGTTCAGTTGAAAACCAGCGTCAGGCACTAGTTGTCTGGCTTTTTGCTGAACTGGACCTTTTTGGCGCAGCCGTGAGGCACACTATAATACTAGTTTTTGACATCTCACCTAACACTTTTTTATTTTATTTTTTACTCTTTCCTGCTGTATTAACTATTATGTGCCTTTCAACTGTGCTAAATAAATGTATTTTCTTTCTTTCTTTTCTTTCTCTTGAATCACACTATTAGTTAAAAAAAACCGCATCTAAATCCGTTGCGTAGTTTAAAACTTCTAAGCATACATAGGGACAGACAGCGGGAAGAGACTTTGTTTTATACTATGTAGTGATTAGTCACATAATCCAAAATGACTAATACACGCCTAGTTTCTACACTAATACATTAATTCCAGCAAATGCCTAATATAAAATTGTCGTTACTAGAACTTAGTTATCCATTGACGCACACATGTGACCCTGATAAAACCCAATGTTCATAAATCTTCCTTTCTATTCGGTTATTACAATAATAACGCTTAACGGTTGGAAATAAGAGTATTTATAGGAACTTTATGTAATTATGGTAATGGATTCTCTGTATAAGTACCGTACATCGTACATTATACACAATATAATTATAATCTCAACTTTTATATTTCGTAAATTATTTTTTATTACTTAATTATAAATATTTATTTCCAGTTTATTCAATAAACTTTCGTATTTTTCCATAAACGAATAAAAAACCACTACTCGCTTTATATTTCATTCCAACTATAATCTAGGAATGCCCTGTAAAAAATGAAAAGGTAGCATTTCATTTTTATTTATTTTCATTATTTATCACCATCCTGAAAACTTATCCTGTATATAAGACATGTCATTTTACTCGAATTAGTTGAATAGTGATATTTATGTTTCGACTAGCTTCTGCCCGCGACTTCGTCCGCGTTAAATTTTTTGTTCCCCCGACCCTTCCCGTCGCGACAAATCGCCTACCCGTACGATTTACCCCGTTATTGCAACATTTTTCATTATTACTCCGCTCTCTTAGTTGTAGCGTGATGTTATATAGCCTATAGCCTTTCTCGATAAATAGGCTACCCAACACAAAAATATTTTTTCAATTCGGACCAGTAGTTCCTGAGATTAGCGCGTTCAATCAAACAAACAAACTCTTCAGCTTTATAATATTAGTATAGATAGTATAGATTAAAAAAAAAAACTACTTTCTAGATCTCGTTCAAACCAATTTTCGGTGGAAGTTTACATGGCAATGTACATCATATATTTTTTTTAGTTTTATCATTCTCTTATTTTAAAAGTTACGGGGGGGGGGGGGACACATTTTACGATTTTGGAAGAGTCTCTCGCGCAAACCATTCAGCTTAGAAAAACTTTTATATTAAAAACCTCATATCATTTTTGAATACCTATCCATAGATACCCCACACGTATAGGTTTGATGATTTTTTTTTTTTAAGTTTCAGTTCTAAGTATGGGGAACCCCAAAATATATTGTTTTTTTCTATTTATGTGTAAAAATCTTAATGCGGTTCACAGAATACATCTACTTACCTTTTTCTCATCTACTTTAAGTTTCAACAGCATAGCTCTTATAGTTTCGGAAAAAAGTGGCTGTGACATACGGACGGACAGACAGACAGACAGACAGACATGACGAATCTATAAGGGTTCCGTTTTTTGCCATTTGGCAACGGAACCCTAAAAAAAATCGTAAATTTAAAAGTGGAAATGTCAACAAAGCAAAAAAAAAATAACTTCAAAATTAATGCAGTAAAAGTAGATACCTACACTGTTTAGACAATTTACCGTCGTACCTTGTGGTTTAAGTGTACCAATTTTATTTTTTAGCAAAATAACTATAATACTAGAAGGGTTTGTGGCTAAGTAATAATAGCCGCACGGGTTGATCGTTGAGGTTAAGCTACGGTTGCCGCTGTTGGTCCGTGGATGGGTGACCATCTTTACATACCAAGATCTTTCCGTTCCTCGGAAAGTACGTTAAGCCGTTGGTCCCGGCTGTCTTTCATAGATCTCAGATAGTCATTACGGGTCGTCAGAAGCTCGAAAGTCTGACAGCCAGTCTTATCAAGGGGTATCGTAACGCACAATGGTCCACAAGTGACTATGTGCGGAAACCAAACCCCTATAACATAGAACATAGGGGTATTGTATTACCCAGTAACTGGGTTGTGGAGGTCAGATAGGCAGTCGTTCCATGTAAAATACTGGTACTTAGCTGCATCCGGTTAGATTAGAAGCCGACCCCAACATAGTTGGGAAAAAGGCTAGGCAGATGATGATGAACTAGAATACGTAACAGTGTTGGGATAATTTGCACTGCATGGCAACGTCGCTTTTCAATATTCAAGAATTCAAGCTCATTGATTCATTGACCGAATGATTCAATTCTACGGAGATTTCAAAATATTGTAAAAGTGTTTGTACATACGCCAGCACATCAAGCTACCCGAAACTGACAAATTCAGCCAATTAACCTTGAACCTAATGCTTTAGCAATAAAGTTGTAAATCTATTAAAGAAATTTGACAGATTGTTTTATTCCAATATTAAAACTAATTTTTTTTACCTAATTACTGGACTGATTTTGTTTATATTTTGTGTATCGTCAGCAAAGGCGATAACAAGTATGTGGTTTCATTTATTACATAAATGTGGTTTCCATACTGTACGTACCTACATACAGGAAAAGTCATATTACATTACGATTAACATAACATGACCCGCGACATTAATGATCATTATAACCTAACTGTACTTTACTAAAGTAATAATTTACTATGCTACAATCATTGTACGCAAGGGATTTACGTCAATGGCGTGACATCTGCGCCTGAGTCACTTGATAGTGTTCACGGCATACGTCTTTGGTAATTAATTCACAGAAAATCGAACTGAATTGAGTATTGACCCATTTTTCTTTGTTGAAATTGTGACTGTTTATGAAAGGAATTTATGTATTTACAAAATGACTACCAATGATTTTATTTTTCTTAAATAAACTTGTGAGCATTTCATTTTGCATAGTAGGTAGGAGAGTAATAATAAAACCGGCTAAGTGCAGGTTTTCTTGTATGGAGACCCCCTTTAATTATATTTAAGTTTTTTTAGGTTATTTGAACTGTCTACCTATTACGGTGCATGATTCATTCATGATCATGATATCTTATGATTATGATACAGCCCGCTGATACGCAATAGGACGGATGGATGGACAGCAGAGGCTACAAATCAAATCAAATCAAATCAAAATATTTTTATTTCATATAAACCTACATGGGCACTCATGAAACGTCAGAAGCTAGATGCACGGTTCCAAATAGTTGGTTCCTATGGAGAAGAGCCGGCAAGAAACTCCACGGTGACTCTTTTAAAAATAATTCGTTTTTACAATTGTTTCAAATTACAGTGTTAATGGGTATGGGAGGACGGTGTAGGCCTGTCAACAAGTACCAGGTACTGAATAAGATAGAAAATTGTCTACACTCTACAAGGCCTACAACGTTCTCACATTCACAAAGTATAAAATAATCTACATAAATAATATTATTTCATAAATAAGACATATTACACTATTTAAAACTACGTTTAATCTACGTAATGATGGTCCGTAGGCACTCTTTGGATACGGAATCTTAAACAGTGAAGTTAGTGGTAATGGGATCTGCCAGGGTCGCATGATTGTTTGAAAGAGACACCTTGACCCTGGCACATGGGCAACTGAAGGAACACGGGTGGGTTTTAGTCAGTAAAAGTCTGACACGTCCTGAGCTCCGCCCAAGAGCGGGAGACATCATTTGATGATTTCCCACCCACAAAAAAAAGGTGTAATATGATGCTATACTTAGACTTACTTAGCCACATCATCATTTCAGCCGAAAGACGTCCACTGCTGGACATAGGCCTACCCCAATTTAGGGCGGGTTTCCTATAATCGCCATGCTTGGCAGACGGGTTGGCGATCGCAGTATAGTGGTAAGATGTATAGAGAACGCTGCTGCACAGCTGCCTATTCTTTAGTAACTTAGCCACAAGCCCATCTAAAGGTTAGATCTACAACTAATAAACAATTAAGTTCTAAAACACGACAATAAGCTCTATCAATATCCACATAGCGCCTTTTCCATCTTGACTCACCTTAGGTCGCGTTATTTATTACGAAGGTACTTAAGCCTTATACGGTGAGATGAAGTAAATAATTGGTATTCCCCAGAACTTCAAGGTAGTATCGACAGCCTTGGTCTTGCATAGATACAAGTCTGCGCAATACTTTGCTCAAGCGCATTAGTTCTACATTTGAAACTGCGTCAGTTTATTAGTCGATTCGCACGAAAGTATTCGCCCGAATGGGGGGGGGGGGGGGTTACCAAAGATTTTAACAATATTTTTTTGTATTGGCGACTCTCTCGAATTTTATATATTTGTGGGCGAATCGAAAATTCTAGAAATTCGTATTAGGCAATTGGTACGTTTTGTATTGTATGTACTTGCAGTGACCTTTTTTCATCACTTTACTGCATATATTTTAAAACGTGCCATTTCAATTGCCTTATAGGAATATCTTGAAATGTCATTCGTTTATAAATAAACTAGCTTCTGCCCGCGGCTTCACCCGAGTGTATGTCGAAAAATTCTCCATTTCAACCACCCATTTCACCCTCTTAGGAATGGAATTTCAAAAACCCCTTTCTTAGTGGATACCTACTCTTCACAAAGAAACTTCATGTCTTCCTCCAAATTTCATGTCTCTAGGACCAGCGGTTTAGACTGTGCGTTGATATATCGGTCAGTCAGTCACTCAGGACTTTGAATTTTATATATATAGATAGAATTCGTGCGAGTCGCTTATAAAAATAACACATTATTGAAAAGTGTCGATTCGCCCGATTCGGGCGAGTAGATTCGTGCGAATCGACTAATAAGCCGTTTATGCTTGTCATTCTGTCTGTGTATCTTTGTAGTATCAAATATTATAGATGGGTTAATCATCGTCAGGTTAGCTTTATCAATAGGAGGTATTCCGTGAAGCACACCCAAACGAAGCACACCCAGACGAAGCACACCTAAAGTATTCCACTAAGCACACCCGTAGGTGGGCTTCAAATAAAAATTTAAAATAATTAATTTCCTATTCCACGAAGCACACCTACGAATATCACTCGCATAGTGCGGGGTCTAAGAAATAAAAATGTCGATAGGAGAAAATATTTATTATTTAAAAGACTAACTTAAATTTCTAACATCATTCAGTTTCATTATAATAATGTGACACAATATTTGTAATTTTTGTAATATTAATGTAATAAATATTTTCTTCTATCGACATTTTTATTTCTTAGTCCCCGCACTATGCGAGTGATATTCGTAGGTGTGCTTCGTGGAATAGGAAATTAATTATTTTAAATTTTTATTTGAAGCCCACCTACGGGTGTGCTTAGTGGAATACTTTAGGTGTGCTTCGTCTGGGTGTGCTTCGTTTGGGTGTGCTTCACGGAATACCTCATCAATAGATGATGGTATCGAAATCGTTATTGCGTTAGTAGATGTCATTATGGTACCAATACGTCAGAGCAGCATAGTAGATACTAAGTCATAGGTGTAATCTTTGTGTGACGACAATTGAACACTAATATGGGGTAATGAGACAAAAATCTGCCGCATCAATACATATAATATAATACATACATACAAATAAATAAATTTGAAGAGTCTTTTTTAGTGTCAAAATTACAGCGTTTAACTAAATGTTTATGAAATTACATACGGTGCTTACTAATTATAACAAAAATTATATTTTTTGTTTTTGCCTGTCTTTTTGTCTATTTGTTCCGCCTAAGCTATGAAACGGCCGGACTGAGTTTGATGAGACTTTCATTTCCAGATAGCTGATGTTATAAGCAGTAACATTGGCTACTTTGTCCTGGTAGCATGATCCCGTGAGATAATTTCCGACATAAACGCGGGCGACGCCGGGGGCACAGCTAGTTGAAAATAACCTAAAATCCTGAATTGAAACACACACACAATCTGCGTTTTTGAAACCAGGTGGTGATGAAATTAAATACATAGAGAAAAGTTTATACATAGTGTCTGCCTGGCTTCGTATTCAAACTCCCGACCTTTAACTTGTAAGTTGGGACTTATACCACTGGACCACCACAGTTCCTACTCAATGTTACTCAAAATGTTCGTCTAGTCTGCCCACTCAGGTTCATTACTAGCTTAAAACAACGAGCACATATGCGATAATTACAGCCGGTAGTTTATTAATCAAAAGTGTATTCGATAATGATTTTCCCTAGTCGATGCCACTCGCACCCGGCCCGGCCGCACTGTACGAATCCACTTCATTTTGTGGCAAATGTGAAACAGTCCTAATTTCCCGCGTTCGGACGTGAAATTAAAATCGGTTTAATGTATAAATGTGATATGCACTTAATTAATATTTAATTAGGTGTCTAAATAAAAGCGCTCTGTGTTGCCCACTGCGGTAACGATAGTGTTGCCATGTAAAATTGTGTACTGTTAAATAGCGATTTGTTATGTCATATTTGGGGTCGGTTAAAAATGGGTTATTTTGTGAATGAATTAATAGTTAAAAGATGACGTCAGTACGAACAAAATAAAGAGCTATGACTCTATTTTTTCGCAGAATATATCAGTGTTGGATTCTATGGAAAGTTTCTAAATTCCTAATACATTGTAGATCTTCAACCAACAAAATTATTGAATTCGAGAATGAAGAACGATTTTTCTTAAAACTTTATCATTTACTGACTCCATAACAGGGTAGTTATGAAAGCTAGCTGTTAACATAGGCACGGACAGGGAGCCTAGGCCTGCCGGTGACGTGGGATAATTACCGGGCGTCCCCCGCTTCACCCCCACTTCACCCCCCGACACCCCCTCCTGCGACACCCACGGTAATGTCACATTAACACTTCCACCTCGGGCGTCCGCGTGCAAACTGTCAAAACATCGCGTCGTGTTTAACAAATATGAAATAAATGAAAATAACGATTAAAATTGGCCATTTGTAGTGAGAAATTTGTAGAGAGACATAATTATGTACTCGTCGGTATGAGGGGTGGGGTAATTGCGATTTTGTGTTAGAGTATTTAGAATATTGAAGCGATATTGAAAGAAGTTGGGAACTAGTTTTAATATTTTTCCAAATGTTGAAATATGGTCCTATTCTCACCTCGGTCAAGCACCGCCTGCCAAGTTTAGCGATTATAATAGGTAAATCCTCCCAATTTGGGGGAAGCCTAAGTCCAGCAGTGAACGTCTTACGACTGAAATCGTGATAATGATGGTGATGACTCACCTCGGTGGGCGCGACATATTATTTAGCTAAACTTTAAGGTCAATCGGAACTTATGCCTCAGTCCCCGTGTCGACGCCAGAGAAGAGCGATATCTCAAATTTAAATGAATTTATTTCACATCTATGTATATACATAGATGTGAAATAAGTTCATTTAAATTATTATATTTTTTTTTTTTTTAATATATATATATAAAAATAATAGCCAAAGGATAGCTAAGAATAACTAAGTAAATCATAAAAATCGTATTTTTTTGTTTTTTTTTTTAATTACTCCGTAATAGTGGATTAGGGGGTGTTAAAGTTTGAAGGGGAAAATACAGAATCTACGCGGGCGAAGTGTTGTTAACCTATACAAAACGTCTGAACCTAGGTGCAGTTTTCATTCAACTATCAAGGCGAAAACTTGAGCTCATTTGCACTCTCTAGAATTTCTTAACTTCCGCGACAATGGAATTTCCAACTTATCAAGTAGTTAAGTTACCTACTATATTATTTTTAACACATAATAATTACCTATACTTAGCGTCACCACAGTCACGGTTGTCATATGCAAACACGCCTGGGAGCCAATCAAGGCCCTTGATTAGGGGCGGAGGGGTGTAATTAGGCTCCTTTGATCGTACCGCGGCTGTTCTTGTTTAACGTATGATTAGACATTTAATCGATGTAGTATACGGTGTGATCTATGGCGAATGTGACGTTACGGTTCTGAGGTTGTCGAGGAAATAGTGGTTATGTAATTGGCTAATCAGATCTTGCGTGAGGAGTGAATTGGTTAGGTCAAGGATATAGTCTCTAAAGTTTTTCATTGCGTTGAGAGAGATTGAGAAAAATCTGTGGTTGTTTCGATTTGAAAGGACAGCACGCGTAGCATGACCACTATAGAAATGGGTTTTGTCGATGGAAGAATAGACAAAATTACAGATTGTAGAAAGATTAAAGACAGAATTAAGGATTTTAGAAAGATTTGTACCGTTTTATGCGGGCGTAGCATGACAATTCTATCTCTATTCTACCAAGAATAGACAAAACCCATTTCTACGGTGGTCATGCTACGCGTGCTGGTGTAGTTAATGATGAAGTTCAATTGTCCATGGTCTCAGATATCTCAAGAATCTTGGCAAGTTTCAGTAACATAATTAAAGTAAAAAGGTTTGTTGGCATAAGAGAGAGAAAGATTTTTTGGATTAAAATAACCTATCAAACATTCAATAGTAACACTCATCATCATCATCATCCGCCTAAACTTTTCCTTAACCCAACTGGGTTGTGAAGGTAAGATTGGTTGTCAGGCTTTCGGGCTTCTGACGACCCGTAACGACTATATAAGATACACAAATGACAGCCAGGACCAACTGCTTAGCGTGCTTTCCGAGGCCTTTGTATGTAAAGATGGTCACCCATCCGCGAACCGACCGCGGCAAGCGTAGCTTAACCTGATCGATCGTTGATTAATATTAACAAACATGATACCTAATAAAATTAAAAATCATTCACTTACATAATCCCATCGTTAAACAAACCCTTACAAGTATCAAAATAAAACTAAAACAAAACACATACTTGGATGAAGCTTTATAAATCTCATTATAGGCCCATAAAAATATTCTCACCCCCAGCCCGGGCCGACGTTTTCTTTTTATTGGCGATCACTTACATCGTAAGCTGGCGTAATTCGATACATCCTGTGCTTGACGACCGGCTATGGATGCTGTACCACGCGAAAGGGTCTAACAGACATTATTCCCAGAGAAAAAATGAGGAACATGCTTATTGTTTTGTAGCATTTTTAGTTGTACAGGTCAATATGAGCAATGGGAGAGGTTGAAGAGTTTTTTTTTCTTTGTGTTTTTTGGCTTTAGAGTTTTTTTGTGTAAGCTTTATGATTATGGGAAAACTAGCTTTTTCCAGCGGTTCGCTCGCGTGGAGATCGGTTTTTTTAATCCTCCGAACACACGCACAACAACTTGCAAATATCCTATGAAAAACTGATGGCAGAACTGATGCCAATATGGTAAAACTGATTTAAACGTAAAAAGCGGAAAATTCTCAGGTGTCATTCTCTTGATGATACACCTGAGAATTTTCCGCATTAAATAAGACCGTTTTTTTTTTGTGGGTGGGAAATCAACATATGACGTCTCTCGCTCTAGGTGGAGGGGAAGGGCGTGTCAGACTTTTACTGACTAAAACCCATCCGTGTTCCTTGCGTTGCCTATGCTACGGCCACGGTAACTCGAACAAATCTCGCGAGCCTGGCAGAAATAAGACCGTCACCTTTTTTTTTTTTTTTTTTTTTTTTTGTCGTGGAGAAATGCTCATGCATACTGCGCTACTAAGGGGAGATAGCGCAGTTATGTGGGACTTCAACCCACTAAAACTCCACGGTGTCCTCCTACACCGCTTATGGCGGGAACACGGGAACGAAAAAACTCTTCCGCGAACCCGCCGCGGCTGTCCGTCGCCGGACCCACCTCTGGGGGATACCCCCATTCACGGCGCGCATGAACACATAACACGCCGTGACCACCCCGGGGACCAATTAGCATATAGGCGCCAGACGACCCCTTGAATGACACCCTTGGTCCCCCTGCGACGGGTCAGGACTGTGGCCCCGCCGCCTACCAGTTTTCGGCCGCAGGGGATAGGGAGAGTGGCCTACGCTATACCAACACTCCTCTTCCCCTGCGGCCCCACCGCGTTCGCCATCGGACGGTGGCGACCCCGTTCAGGCCGCGGTAGGTAGGGAGAGCGGCGCACCTCAATACCGGCACTCCTCTCCCACCGCGGCCTCCAACCCTCGCGATGTCGCCAAACGACACCGCGTTGGCCGCTACGTCGTCGGCTTTGAGCGGAAAAGCCCTGACGAGCGGCCCCTCCTCGGGTTCCTCTTAGCTTCACCGTGGGGTTCTAAACCACGGCTACTGAGCCCCCCCGCCTCGTCAATGCGGGAACCCACTGGGGGGGATAAGACCGTCACCTAACCTAACCTAACATTGAAATCGACTTTTTGAAGATAAACATATTGTTTTGACTAATCTAGATTAGCTACCCGTTTGATTAATGACCATTAAGAGAACAATGGAACAGGTGATAAAATCCTTATTTGTTTCTCATTTCCTGTGCTTTCCTGAGCATATATTCTTTCCTGTAATGGTTACCGATAAGGACAGCATGGCTTCAATATAAAAGGTGTGAATTTGCATATTTTTTCTTTTATTTATTTTTTACTATAACTAGAGAATGGGCAGCAGCGTTCTCTGTGCATTTTACCACCATACTGCGATCGCCAACCCGCCTGCCAAGCGTAGCGATTATGGCAAAGCCCCCCAAATTGGGGGAGGCCTAAGTCCAACAGTGGACGTCTTACGGCTGAAATTATGATGATGATGATTTTTCATGAAATGCAATTTTATATACGAGTATGTGAGTAAATCTTTTAAAACACTTTTACACGTTAAAATATTTTGTTGGTCAATATTTTAAGAAAGAGATGGCACTGACACAAACTGATCCTTGAGAAGAATTGTTACTAAAAACTCAGAGGTCATGGTCTCTTTTAAATTCCAAACATTGTTTTATTAGAATTTTATGTGAGTATAACAATATAGGACTATATCCAGCCTTTTGAAAAAAGACCCATTGCAGCTTTGAGCTGACCTGTCCCAACAGACGGCATGTATGTATGTAACAGTCATCGTGTAGCTCAATCCTATTTTATAGAGCTCAACAATCCGTCACATGACGCTACCAGACCTGTAGGACATTTGCGTAAGCTATGTACAAAATACTTAAAACCACCAGACAGTTATAAAGATCATATAAATATTCAATCTAGCCTGCATGACACAATTTTTAGTCAGTAATCTTTTTAACCGATTTCAAAAAGGAGGAGGTTCTCAATTCAATTTTTTTTTTTAATGTATGTTCGGCCATAACCCCGTCATATATAGATGGATTTGCAAAAATTCTTTTTTTGTTCGAAAGGGGTTTATTCCGAAATGGTCTCAAATAAATTTCATATAGATCTGATGATGAGTTCCGGAGACAGACACCGGAACTCTTTAAAAAATGACAGCAAATCAACCGCGATTTCTGCTATAGCATAAATATGCATTGTTTGTTTGGAATTAGTGCGGGGTATATACCATAACTAAAAATTTAAAATAAAAACTTTTTACAAAAAAAAAAAAAACAACCGACTTCCTTAAAAACACTACAAAGTGAAAAATAACTTTAATTTCGGAAGTCGGTGGCAAAAACCTTAAATACAAATCCTAAGACACCAACTGCCGAAATTAAAGTTATTTTTCACTTTGTAGTGTTTTTAAGGAAGTCAGTTGTTTTTTTTTTGTAAAATGTCTTTTTGTACAGAGGCGGCTCGTGACAAAATTGTATGGGTGTTCACTTGAAATAAAACAATTCAAATACATAGCGTAAGAAGTAACTCCACATTATAATTGTCCATTTTAACACTCACAAGTAATAACTGATAAGTAAAGGCTATTTCAACACGTATTAAATGATTATTAATTAGAAAATTCCCGTTCGCGCGCATGCATCTAACTTAACTAATGTTTGTTTATATAAGAGTGGCAACGTCGCGCGCAATCGCTGTCGTGCGGCCGGCGCGGGCGGTAAAATGAACCACCGGCAACGTCGCGTGAGCGGCGCTCCGAAATTGGCTACTTTTTCATAGAAAATCTGTTGTTTCACGCGCAGGACTGTGGCGAAATTTCTCTTTCACTCCTATTGGATTTCGTATTAGGCAATGTACTGAATTTTGTTTCATTGGAGCGCAATCGTGAGCGCTCCGCTTCGCGCGTTACCTATGAAATGATATGGGATGACGGGTATGTGGATGGGTAATTAAATGTGTAAAGGTAATTATTTTATTGGTATTTACAGTAGTTTTTTACGATAGATTTAAAAAAGTAATATTAGTAATGAAATTAAGGAGTATAATTTTATTATAATTATTTATGGGAGGGAGTTCACTGCACCAGCGCTCCTTAGGGCGAGCCGCCTCTGTTTTTGTATGTCATCAAAAATATCATAATGATATTTATTATAAGTTGTGCCACGTATAAGATTGATAATAATGTGACTTGTCCTACTTATTGCCCTTTTTGGGTCCAAATAGTTTATTTATCTAAGTCAAAAAGGTTCGTTACGAAAGACCAAATTTAAAACATGTCAGACACATCGTTAGTAAAATGCCACAGCGATGGCAAACGCAATTTGGCATATTCATCTCTCTGGAACGTCACCGGGAACGAAATGGCAACGGCATTGACAATAATTATTAGCCGGATGACGGAAATCCGGTCTAAACTTACGTCGCACAGCCGGACAACGGATGTCCGGCTTCATTTATTCATCTTACACAAACAGCATTTCTTGTATAGAGGTTGAAAATGGCCGATTTAGCTCCATTTTCCGGAAAATGCTAAATCTAGAGCTGATTGAGAAATGTTGCTTACATGAAAAGTTTGTTTGTTTTTCAGGGAAGATATACGGTTACGTTATTGAGCTTTCTGGAGTTTATGACTAGCAGCTCGAAGTCTAGACTCGCTCCTTATTTATTACATGAGACCCTAACATACCTTGCGAAATGTGGATGCACCACACATTCACCTCTGCTTAACCCTTTGTGTAAACAAGGCGTAATGTTATGTAAGGTTATATTTATTATAATTTTATTTCTTATATTTGTTTAGAGTCGACAAAGTAGACTGAGTATGTAAGTTGCAGGGTTGGTCCCTTCAGCCCTTAAGACAAGATTACTCTTTAATTTGGAGACTGATTACTTAAAGTTCGAATATAATTTTTGCTACAATTTTTTAAAGATTTAGCCTAGAATAAGCCGAAGCTTTTAAAATCCGTCCAGTAAAACATTTTCAAGCCATTTTTCTTTTCTGAAATATTCCAAAATAAAATGCAAATAATTATGTTATCTAGAACAATAAACTCAACAGTGGCATAACTGTCGAAAGTTTTCACAAAAAATATATATATAAGGCTGCAAAATTACACTATTACTATTATGCAAAATAATAATACACAAAAAATAGTAATAGTACATAATAGTAAAAAGTCGTGTAAATAAGTACAAACGGTAACATTGTCCGGTTCAATGCGTTCGACTCCTAAGACACGTCCACTGTGGGTAATGTAAGTTGCCGAGATTAGATGTCTGGCCACGAAACACGACAGCTTTGGTTTTCTAACGTATTTACATATTTTAAGGTTCTTTTCGAACTTCATGACGTCTTCTAGGCTTCAGGTTATGTGCAAAAACATAAAGAATACCAGCGGAACTTCAGACTAACTAAAGGATAATGGAAGCTCTAAGAATCACTGGATAGATCAATCACTGGATAGGGTAGAATGGAAAATGATAGGTACATCGGTAAGTACCCCTGGATTCTATTGTCAATGAAACAGTGCGGGATTGAAATAATGGGTGGATGCAGGACACTAAGACATAGGTATATTATGTGAAGAACACTTCTTTGTTGGATGGAAGTGTGTGATTTGATGGTTTGTATTATGACAAGACAAAACCTTCTTTCTGCCGTCCTTGAAAACTGAGGGACTATTCCCGTAATCCCAATCCGAGGTGTCAAAAAAGTATCTATACTAATTCGCCAACATTTTTGACATTAAGATTGATTCACGTTAAGATTGCGACTAGATTTAGAACGTTTTTAAAAACGGGAAATGGCTCTCAGACTTTGGATTTGAATCGCGTGTCCGCATTGCCTTTCCCTTGTGCAACCTCGCTGCTATACTGGCCCCACCGAAGGTATTGTTACACGGAATGGATCCGGCCGATTGACGATCGTTGATACAGCCGGCCGGGCGCGTAACATTATCCGCTGAACACGCGATACGCAGGCTAGCGTTACGTATCTCGCGCACATACCTACCAGCGCGGGCGCACACCCAGCCACACTTATCGATATCTTTATTGACTTATTAACGGCCGTTTCTTACCATTTGTGAAACTGCTCCATATAAGAACCATCGTAAAAATAATGCCCAATCATTTCACAAATTACCTGCTTGAAATACATTCCACTCTTCAACTAAACGTATCTAACCAAGCTGTACAAAAGGAAAATTACACTAAAATTAGCCGTTGTTTGTTGCACGTGCCCAGTTCGCCAGTGTGCTGTAAGCTTTGTGCATTGCCCGTGCTCTTTCAGCAAGATAATCAAATCATTACCGCTTGACAACACAACGGGCACTTATTTAGAGCCGATACTGAACAAAATGAAGTGTCCTTCCATCCGTTTACTAAGCTCGTTCGATACCAGATTATATGATCCAATTTTAAATTGTAATCCAAACTTGGAACATCTTGTTGTAAGTCGAAACACAAATTACCGACACAATTTAACGATATTTTTTAGCAACAAACTCAAACACATTACCGACAGAAGGCAGCCGGGCAGCACGTAGAACAATAATTGATTGTATTGAGCCTGGCCGACACCTCAAAAATGTATCGGTAAGTATGAGGAGCGAATATTAATTTTACGTCTCGTTCTTGCTCATAAACTTGAATATGAAGAAAAGAGAAAGGAGTTGTGTACGATGCTATCCGATATGCGTTTTCCTCTGAAGGATACGACTATAGGAGTACGTGATTCGGTGTGTTTTTTTCGTGGGTGGAATTATTTGTAAGGTTTCGTTATGTGTTGCTCATTACTGTACAAGCGCGTATCCTGCCGGCGACCGCAAATGCGAGACATTACGGATCAGAGGAGCCACCTGAGCCGACCGAGATGCAGGCGATGCTTCTGCACTTAATGCTTCATACGTGCAACGTGCACCGACACTATCGGCGCAGCGTTTTGTAAAACAAAAGGTTTATCGACTCACAGGTGCTAAAACTTTGCAGGAGTTCATAGAAAATATGTTCTAGAAATTCGAATGACTGACGGTATTATTTGAGATGGATGTTTGTTAAATCTACTATGACAGTATTTAGCTAAAAAATATAACTAGAATAAAGCTTTTGCGTTCTATTTCTCTTTTGTATATTTGGTTTATGAACTATCAAGAATACAGGGTGCCGATTAGGTTATCACATTAAATAGTAAAGTGGTTATTACAAGTCAAACTAATAAAATTATCAATAAAAAAAAAGTAAAATGAATTCTTTAACCCAAAAAGTAAAATGAATTCATTAACCTAATCTTCACCTTGATCGGCTCGAAAGCTACAAACATTGCCTATCGCAGCAAACATAATTGGCTGAAAAGTTTTCTTGAAAATCTTCATATCATTACTTCTTAAAACCTTTTTGTCATACCTGATGAAAAAGTCGGTTTAAATTCAATAAGAGCCATCAGAAATCTTGGTGAGTGAACTTGGTGTTTCAGTGGTTGCGGTAAAGTTTGGGGCAGCCGCCACCACCGAACCGCAGACCCAACAATAAATACTTATCTGATAGTCGGAACTAGACGAACGAACGAATGAATGAACTAATCAAATCAATGTAAAGTGGGTGAAGGGTATGTGAGGGTAGGATTTTGTGGATAGAGAACAAATCGTGGTAATTATTGTTAGGCTAATTCACATCTATGCATTGTCGCTTTTGTCTGCCTGTGTGATCGCTTTGTTTTTCTAAACTCCGCATCGGATTTTGATGCAGTTTTCAGCATAATTTAGATAATTTTATTTAGGGGGAGGGGAGGTCAGGTTGTACGTTGATGAAAAAAAGATTCGCAACTGAAACAACATGTGTTTCAGTTGCGAATCTTTAAAAAAAAAAAAAAGCATTATAATCATTCAAATCACCTCTATAACACCTCTATATACGCTTCTATAAGTTCATTCAATATCATTGAATGCCTATTTCATGAAAAAAAAAAAAAAACATTCCGTTGGATATTTGAACTTTGGATCATATTTTAGTGAATATACAGCGTGACACTGACCTGCAAATTGCAAAAAAACTAACATAATTAAGGAATAGCACCACCCTATTTCTTCCCGTGGGAGTCGTAAAAGGTGACTTAAGGAGTTAATAAAGAATAGACAGCAGCTCTATACATTAAAAAAAAATTACTGCGATCGACAACCCGCTTGCGATCGAGCGTGGCGATCATAGTAAACTCCTTCAAAAATTACAAATATAGTGACAAGTAGTTTAAAGTTCGACTTTACCATAAGTGATGGAATATAAGAAAAGATAAGTAAGATTTTAGACTGAGTGAATTATTCCAAAATGATTTCAATTCATTACCAAAACTGTAATCGCTTGCTTAGCTTACTTACTTCAGCGTAAATTTTAAAATAAATGCATTAAATAAACCTTTGTGAAAATACCAAACTTTTTTCAGACTTAGTCTGCATACTGCGGCTAGGCTTTCGAACCAAAACATGTTTAAGGGTTAATTTTAAAGCAACTAAAATATCAGTCGAATCTTTGTGGTTAGCGCTTTTACAGTGCACTTTGCTAGTACATTTAAAATGCGCGAATATTGCCACATTGGAAAATAGTGTCTGTAATGAGTTGGGGGACATGCGAAGTTAGATGAATAATACAAGCGTTTGTCGGCGAAATGTCGATAAAATCATTCAGAAGTTAACTGTTTAGAAGTTTTGTGCGTGCTTTTTGTAGCGGCGCGGAGAGGGTTGGCTTGTCGATGGGCAGCTGATATCGATAAATAATATTGGATGTCTGCTTCGAGATATTACGTTAATTTATAAATTATACTTTATTGAAGTTTTTTTTGTTTGAGAGTAGGTGTAGTTAGGAGGCGGTAATGGTTGTAAGTCTTTTCTCACAGAACACATATAACCTTGTTTCCACAAAAAAAATTGGCAGAGGTGGTCCTATAGTACACTACATTGCGTCAGTTATGTTTGAGTCCCATGTAATAGGAGGTGAGCGTATTGCCGTCAACCGGTCACAAATTCACACTCCGGCCTGCTATTGAGAAATTCTAGATAGTAAAAACAAATCATTCTTTGCTCGACCTGGGAATCGAGCCCAGGACCTAATATTCAGTACGCTTGCAAGTCTTGCAACTACTAGACCAATGAGGCAGTCAGTCGAGGGAGGCAGCTGTTCTTAGAGATTTGATTCTACAATAATATAAACGTTCCTATGTGTGCATACACATAAAATATTATTCTCGGCTTCATAGGAAAAGAAAGAATTGCCCAATCTTTTAAAACTCATTCAGAAAAAATAAGTTAGTAAGCCCACTGCAGCTAGTTACCTCAACTGTAAAAAACCATATAAGAATTTACATTACTTTAAAAAGGCAATTATAAAATTGACGTATCGATAATACTCGGCACGTAGCGGGTTAAATGTCCAGTCGATCCAGGAGCTGTGGTTTTGCGGCCGGGCTTAATTCTACCCGCGCCGCTCCGCCCACCATACATTTTAATAGTTTTAATGCCCCAAGAAGCTATCTTCAGTAGCCGATTACACCGAACAGCCGGCCATAGACAACTTCCAATATATCCAATAAGTTTTTTGTGACAGCTAGTTATGACAGAAATGAAGACGTTACGCCGAACGTGATTCATTTTTCGAAGGTCGGTAATCGTGTGAGGTCAACAGGACGTAGTTTCTAATGATTTCGATAGATGCAGGTTGCCGGAGACCGGAATAGGGTTAAGATGCGGGTGGGTCCGGTTTTTGTTTTATTGCTCAATTTTGTAGATCAAGGTGTTTGTAATCAGAATGTTTGGTATCCGGTGTGAGTGATACGCAGGTGGATTTTCTTTAATCCGTACTTATTCGCTGAATTTTTGAGCATTCGCTGCCTAGTTACGATGGGTTTATTTATCAATATGAAATCATAACGTCAATTGTAATATAACTACTGTAACCGCCAAAGGGCTAATTCATATGAGAGGCAAAAACTAAATTACAATTCACAATAAGAGTTGTAACTTTTGTGTACTTATTCTATTGCAATGCTGTCTAGATCAGTTTTTCTCAAAATGTTGACCTCCTCTTTTATCTGAAAGAAGCTGTATGCCGTCTACTAATTTAGTTTTAAAGATGACAGGGTAGTTACGTTAAATCTTTAAAAAAAACTGTGTAACATTAAGATTTTGGAAAAAACTATAAACAGCTATTGCGTAACTCACAGAATATACAGACTGTATATTCTGTGAGTTACGTTATAGCTGTTTAACGTAAATCGCAAAAAGTGACTCTTACATTATTGGTTTTGTTTCAAGTTGGTATAAAACATTATAAAGTGTTATCAAATCTGTCGTTATATTAACCCATAAATTGCTAATTATCATAAAATTAGAAAAAAATTGTTAAATGAAAAAGTACTCTGATTTTGTGGATGCTATCGCCTTTTTTCTCAAGATATCGAGATTTTAAATACACCAATCGATAGAGCGAAATCTTTGCAAGCGGGTTGTACATTTAACTCAATTTCGTCGTTATGGCGGTTACATCAATTCTTATTACAACTGACGATAGCCTTATATGACTTACGATACATGTAGGTAGGTACTGGCTGGTTCAATAAATATTGTTTTCGCTCAAAATTATTAGCTTCAGGTACACAAAGACCGATTGTAATATTGGCGCAAATTGGGCCAGGTGTGAGGTGCTAGTACACTGCGATAGAGCGCGTGTATGCCGCCCCGGTGCGTAGGAGGCTAATCCGTTGCCGCTTATTACATCCCACAGTAGCACACCGATTGAAACCGCAAACCTACGGCCCCTGATTCTGCAGCCCCATCGATCTATAGTTTCGTTATCAAATTTTCACACGGACCCTCGCCCGGCACCAAGATTGACTTTATTTGAGTAAGTGTAACCGCAGTTCTACGCGCCAACAGCGGCTAACGCGCGATAACCGACGCTGTTGACTCCGCTTTACGATACATAGCCGTCCCGATACGATTTTTCAATTGTTTCTCTAGTGAATTAAAGGTATTGGAGTGTGAAACAGTGAAAAGTATCGTTATTATGCGATAGGTTGTCGGTCGGTAGCCAATCACGGCGCCCGAGATATTGATCATCGAAATTGATCAATCAAATCGAAAATATCTACCGGAAATAAGGCGCGATGTAATATTACGCTGTTCTTAGAATTGAATGTTTTCAAAAATAGATTTTATATTTTATAATAATTTTAGTAAAAGTGTGAAAAGTGTTATTACGTGGACTATTGTGGTTTTAGATTATTTGCGTTGATTTGGAGGAGTCTATACAATTTTAAACAATGGATTGGCTGTGGAGTAATTATTGGGCAGCGCCGGGAGCCGTTGAAATTGATAGTATTTGACGTAGAAGTGATTACATGGTGCCATTGGCAATAGCAGCCGTCAGTGAATGGACCGCCACTCTGATTACTTTGGATTCAAATAGTGATAGACAAGCGCACATTGTAGCACTAGGTAACTCTTAGACAGATTAATTTATTATAAACTAGCTTATGTCAGCGGCTTCGCCCACGTATTTTGCATATAAACCTTCTTCTTGAATCACTCTGTCTGTCGACGAAAACCGCATTCAAATCTGTTGTGCACTTAAGAAGATCTAAGCGTACAAACACGAAATGCGACTTTGGTTTTTACTATGTTAAGAAAGAAAATAATTCATGTTCCTTGACTCTTGACTTCTATAAATTTCGTAGCCGGTCGTAGCGTTTTTATTAACCTCTACGAAATGCCTAGAATATCTTTAAGTTGCGATAAATATAAGTATCAATTTTTTATTTGGAAGTTTTCTGTTTAGTTACTCAAAAAACTGTATGTTGGTCAAATTGAGATGCGTTCTTAATTCAACACCGGATCAGACTTAAAGACTTTTACCAGTTCATTCCTTTTCGTTTTTGTATCTAAGACTGCTCATAAATGAACAACTTTCAAGGTAGCAAATGGCACAGAGGTCGTTAAACACCGTTTCATCTATTCTAAATTCAAAAACATCTACAAGTTCGCTAGTCTATGGCGCACGATGTTAAGCCGCCAGCGTAATGACATTGTGCCCGCGCGTCCGTTTTTTCTCCTCATCGCATTTGATGTTATTGTTATTATTTTTCTCTCGTAGCCCATCTAGAGGTCGACGACATTTGTCTTAGCTTCTGCTAGTTGGATAGTGGAAAGCTGTAAAATATTGGTTGGGGAACAGTTGGCACGCAGCTTGTTGACAGACTTAAAAATGGAAGCCAAATGTGTCCGTATTTTAAGTTTGACTATGGTCAAATGTATTTTCTTTAAAACGTGGACGAAATAACGAAGATTTGTGAATACGTAAACATCGCTTTAAATTCTTCTTTAATTTTGTACATATATATAGAAGGCATTTGGACAAAGTTAATAAGAAGGAACCATACAAAACTAGGTACATGTTATATATCAGAAAAGGGAAGTTGATTAACTTCCACCACTTATTTAGGTATGTCTGAAATAGGGTTATTCCAATTTTATCCCATATGCGTATGTAGGACTGATAGCGTCTCGTTCTACGTAATTAATTAATGATAACCCGAACTCAAATAATTAACATTCCCTATTTGGTCATGCATTTACGTCACTGATGTAAAATATTCTACGTTTGTTGCGTAAGGAAAAATAAATATTGGGAGGTTAGAAACTGATTACAGTACTTCATAGTTAATTAAATATTTTACATTTGTTTCGGATAACCCCCAATTTCTGAAATCCTGCTCTATTTATTCCGTTAAATTTGAATATAGTGCCAAAATGATTGGATTGGCTGTTTTCATTATCTCCTGCCAGTCTTTTCATCATATTTCATTATACTGATTTTCAGAAAAATGATCTTTGGAAATTTGATTATTCTCTTACCGTTTATGTTGCTAACATGTCCTATAAAAAAGTAAAAAAAATAACGGACATTCTAACTTTTATAATCCTAACCATGTTTTTCAAAAAGTGTTCCAATAATTGTGACGTATTTCGAACTTCGAACGCATTGTTTAGCGCGCGCAAGCTTGCAAGGTGTTCGATCAGTGCGCATAATTGGCCGGTTCCGATTGCCCGGGAGCCCGGAGCGCAGCCCCCCATCACTGGCCGTCTACGTCATCATCCGATGACCACATTGTTTACCCCTGTCTGCGTCGCACTGTTTTTAATTTAAGTTGGGAAAACATTATCAGTAAGACTTTACCAGATTATTCTCTTTGATCCGATCCAAGAATTTCAGGATTCTTGGTTTTATGTGCTTTGATATTTTTGATTAAATTTAGTAGGTAGGTTAAACATACAGTACTGTTTCCAATTAAAGGAAAAATCGTCAATATTTCAAATAATTGGTTCTTTCCTACTGGCAGTGAGATGAAAAATTCCTCCAATGAATTATATTGGGTCAGCGCAGCCTCAATACAGTAAAAGAATTCCAACCCAAAATTGAGAACACAAGGAAGCTATGTGCCCGTAACCACGTAGATGTCGTTAAATTACAGCCGTGAATCACAACGCAATCGAACTGGCCCATTACGAAGATATTTCTTAGACAGGAAACAAACCATTACCGATGCAATATCGACCGTTTTATTTAAGTACAATTTTGTTCCATTCAACAACTTATAATTTATAAGCTATAATACTATTGAAGCAATTTTACAGATCATGATGGCGGGAACGAGAACGCATCAATGTAGGATGAAAAGATGTGAAGGATGAAAAGATTTTGTAAAGATTCTTTTTTAACAGTTAATTTTTAAGTGAACAAAAAGCTCTACAAAAACAACTGCGAATGTAATTCCGAGATTAGCTAAAGGTAGATGACAAATCCTCCATCTTAATCCGGCTCGAAGGACCAAAAAAGTGAAGGCTCATAACTACCGAAATAATTAACTCTAATACAGAGGCACGAAGCAATCCGACAGTTAGCAACAAGCATTAGAGTTGACATGGGCTGTCGGCGGCGCAGGCGGCTAATAACGTGCGTAATGGCGGGTCGTCATTAGAGGCGCGCGCGCAGATTGCCGGCGCGCTGATGAAACCCGCTGGGATTGCCTTGTAAACGCCTCGAGTATGAACGTGCACTTAGAACAGGTAGATTGGGCAGTTTTGAGTGTTTGTCTGTTTATTATTTTTAGGTTTAAGTATTAGGGACTTGGAGAGTTTAGTTTCGGCCGTATACATTAAATCTTTTAAGATGAATTTCTAGAATTTAATTGAGTTAAATAGTTATAAATAAAAATCATCTTCTCCCTATAACTACCAACGCAAAATTAAAAATATTTTAATAAAGGATGGACTCTATCTCTATTAAAATCTGGTTATAGTTTCCTGGAAAATTCCTATATGATTGCAGAAGCATAGAATAATTGGCTTGATCAAACAATAATTGTTATGTGAAAAAAACTGATTCCTGATTGCCTTTTGTTATTAATTTCATGGTGTCTATCAGAAGCAATTTGTGGTAGTTTTTAATTGATTGGGATTAGACACTAAACCAAGACTAAAGGATAACTTCTAGATGCCACTTTCAACAATGAGGTTGGTGGAGACGTATTGGTAAAATAAAGACGCACTGGTAAAAAATATCAACTTTTTATCGGATTTTTGTTCGGTTGCATATAATTATGAAACCAGCTGATGTTTGGAGTACTGATTGCTAATGAATCCATTGCTTTATACGTTAAAAAAAAGTCAACTCAGCAAAGTAAATATTGCAATGTAAAGAAAAACGTATCAGTTTTTCAGATTTACCTAGTCTACTAGAAACATCAGTCCGTTCGCAACAGCTCGTCGGTAAATAAGGCGGCAGTCAGTTAGAGGGTCGTGATTGTGAGCGGCGCGTAATGAGCGCGGATATTAATAAATTTAACGCAGGCAACTCCGGGACACTTTACAGTTATTTAGGCCATAATTACGTTAGGAAAATTAGCTATCCGTCTGCTGTTATTGTTACATAATTTACTAGTTTTTTTTTTATGGTGAGTTAGGCTAAATATCAATACGCCTAGTCTTTTCCCAGATATATTGGGGTCGGTTTCCAGTCCAACCAGATGAAGCTGTATTTTACGTGGAGCGATTGGCTATCTGACTGTTACTGGGAAACACAATACCCATTGGTGAGACTGGTTGTCAGACTTTCGGTCTTTTGACTAACTATAACGATTGTCAAAGATCTACGAATACTGTACGTTCCCATGGAATAATTTCCGATAGCTACGCGAGCCAAACCGCGGGCAAAAGTTACGCATAAATAAACTTTTATTATAAAATAAACTTTTATTATAAAATAAACTTTTATTATAAAATAAACTTTTATTATAAAATAAACTTTTATTATAAAACAAACTAAATTAATGACCCATGAGCAGTTGAGTTTGGGTCAACAGGAAGTGTTCAAATACCTAGGTATTGATTTAGATACTAATTTCAAGGAAAATTGTTAATTTGGACAAGTAGCTAGCAATGTATATGGTCAACCTTTTGAGTATGAAGGTTGAACTAATTAATTCACTATTTGATATGCGTATTCAACAAATAAGTAATTTCGGTTACGATTAAGCACTTGATCTATGTTAATTGAAACTAAGTTTAGATTAACTAGTTTCGAAATGTCAGTGGTAGTAGAGACTATTACACTAAATAGCATACATACAGAAATAAACAAAATAATCCCATTATGGGGAAGCTATTGCTACTACTGTAAGCTTACTCTCAATCTGCCTGGTTCCAACTATGTTGCGGATGCAGCTGAACACCGGTTTTTTACATGGAGCATCTTTCAGAACTCCACAACCCAGTTACTCGGTAATATGATACGATATGGTTGATTTTCAGGACAGATTTTCGGGTTTCTGACGACGGTCAAATATCCACAAATTAAAAAATATTAAATAATTATAAATTAATTTTCTCTTTAAATAAAAGCTTAAGTAGTTCCAAACTTACAGTTTTCAAAGTTAGGTAATGGTGAAAATGTAAAAGACACATTCCAACCTCCAACCTTTGGTCACCTGAAACAATCTTAATGTCTAAAAAAGGTATAAAACTTTGACTAACCGTCTATGTACATACCTCCCGCGGGTAGGTTGGCGTTAGTCTTGTACTCTCGTTCCTCGTGGGAGAGGGACCGGAGACTCCTCACAGAGGAACTCTTGTACTCCATCTCCCGTAGAGCTAGGGATGCGCTGTCGCACGAGATCAAGGACCGCTGTAGGCCGAAGGACCGGATTTGGTGCGGTGACGCGTTTGTACCTGTAAAGAAGAAGGTTTTTACTTTTATTGGATAGTTCCAGTTCGAATAATGTCACAAAAAAAAAACACGTGATTTTGTAAAATGCATTTCATCATCATCATTTCAGCCAAAAGACGTCCACTGCTGGACATAGGCCTCCCCCAATTTGGGGGGCTTAGCCATAATCGGGTGGCATAATTAGGATGGCGATCGCAGTATGGTGGTAAAATGCATAGAGAACGCTGCTGCCCATTCTCTAGTAAGTCCCTTTTTTTTTTTTTGGATGGGAATTCGTCAAATGACTTCTCCCGCTCTGGGTGGAGTGGGAGGGCGTGTCAGACTTTTACTTACTAAAACCCACCCGTGTTCCTTCAGTTGCCCATGTGCCAGGGTCACGGTATCTCTTTCGAACAATCTCGCGACCCTGACAGGCTAGTAAGTCTCTTAGTCGCCTTTTATGACAGCCACGGAAAGAAATGGGGTGGTTATATTCTTTACGTCCGGTACCACACGGACTGCATTTAATTTCGAAGAAACAATACAATAACAAATACAGCTCCAATTTTACTCGTCCCAAATAAATAAAAAAAAAAAAAAAAAAAAAAAAAGAGTTTATTTCTCACCATCATAGCAACCACGATTACATATTAAAACGAACTTAATACTAATCTCGTATACGATAAACAACAATAATCCAGCAGCATTTGTGGTGGTAAAAGAGGTTTGATAAACAGACTCTATCTTCTGAACTAGGCAAGGCCTGTATCTCAGAAGATAGCGTTCAGCTGACAATTTCATTATTATGTAACCTAAAAAACATTGTGTGTTTTAAATTATTAATAAATGTATATATATATATATATATTTATTTTTATTAAAAAGAAAATGCAAGTAGTGAATAAAAGTATGTGTGTATGTGGGGTGTGTATGCGTGTATGTGGGTGTGTGCGTGTAGTGTAAGTGTGCGTGTGTGTGTGTGTGCCTTTTATAAATATATTTATTATATTTGTGGAGATAAAAGATGTTCTGTTGTTAGGTAGTCCAATTGTAATAACCATCCTTTCACTAAAACCTTAGCATCATGCTTGCTTAAATGTATTATGTTAAGTTTTTTATTTATTTTGTTATAAAGTATAGTGCTTGTTATATAATACTGTCTTCTCGCAAATGCTGTGTGATATGAAGAAATATGCCAAACTAGTTTCTGTCTACGTCTGGCAGTATCAGGAGGGGGAGCCGATCGATGCTTTCTCAAGATGGATTCAAGCACATAGATCTGTCGTACCCTAAGCACCTTGCAGTCAGAATACAGTTGTGTCGTCGAGTATCTAAACGGCTTTCGGGTCATCACTTTAAGAATAGCTCTCTGTGCCCGTTCCAATGCGAGGAACCTTGTTTTTGCAGCACCCCCCCACACTGTGATGCAATACTGAATGACGGATTGGCATAGTGCAATGTATATTTTTGTAAGAAGCTCAGTTGATGCAGATTCTCTAAGAGTTTTAAAAATATAAATCATACTCCTTAACCTTGTTTTTAGTTTAGTTAAGTGTTTGTCCCATCGCAATTTGTCGTCAATTTCTACTCCAAGGTACTTAACAGTAGTAGACCGAGTAATTGTTTGACAATTACAATTTTGTGTTCTGTCTGAACAAGAATGGGCGACAATACCAAAAGTTTCAGGTGGTTGTGTTGTCTTATTAATGGAAAATGTAATATAGTTTGTTTTGTCCAGGTTAAGTGTGAGAAGGTTGGAGTTGAGCCACTTTATAACTTCCCCAAAACAATCCTCTGCTTTTACCTTGACCTCGTCCCAGGTGGGAGCGTTTATCACAATAGCTGTGTCGTCAGCGTAGGTATAAATTTTTGCGTTAGGCTTAGACATTGTGCAAAGGTCATTTATGTATATTTTAAACAACGTAGGGCCTAAAACGCTCCCTTGGGGCACTCCGTAAGTTACTAGTGTTTCCTCACTGAGACAGGAATCAATTTTAACTTGTTGGGTTCTATTGCTTAAATAATCTTTGAACAATTGTAAAGGTGTACCCCTAATGCCCATGTTCTCCAGTTTGATTAAAAGGTTAGAAACAGAGACTGTGTCAAAGGCTTTTGCCATATCCAAGAAAATACCAAGACATTTATTCTTATTGTCTAGTTGATTTGCAAGAAATTGAGTGAGATCAAGCACAGCATCTTCAGTAGAAACTCCGTTTCGAAAACCATATTGGTTACTGGCAATTAAATTATTTTTGTTTAGGTATTTATTGAGTCTTATGTTTAATATTTTCTCAAGCACTTTTGATAGCGCTGACAGCACTGAAATTGGCCTGTAGTTGCTTACACAGTCTCTGTCTCCTCCCTTGTGAATTGGGTGCACTAAAGCTTTATTAAACGCATTGGGAAATACTCCGGTTTGTATAGACAGATTAAAAATGTGCGTTATAGAGGGAATTATTGAATTTCGACAATATTTTAGAATACTAGACGATATTTTGTCCCAGCCCGTCGCACAGTTACTGCGTAGCTGTTGAATGATTGATTCCACCTCATTAGCATCTGTCTCTGAGAGGAAAAAAGAATTAACAGGAGGATCTGACTTGATTAGAAGTTTTGTGTGTGTGTTTTGGTTCAACAAGATAATTTTATCTGCAAGTTTCTTGCCAATATCTGTAAAATATGAGCAAACATGGTTAACAGAGAGTTTAGGATCGGCACAAATATTTAAAAGTTCCAAAGGTTGGGAACGGCTTTTTTTGGTATTAGTAATATCTTTAATCACATTCCATAAGGCTTTGGGATTATTTCCTGCTTTTGCAATTTCCCCTTTCTCGTATTCTCTTTTTAGCTTACGAAGAAGGGAATTGCAGAAGTTACGGTAGCGCGTATAGGTTAATTTAAGAATTAGATTATCTGGCGAGTTGCAAGATTTTTTATGTAGTTTATTCCGGTTGGCAATACAGCGTAAGAAAAATTAAAACTAATTGCAGTTACCTCTGTCACGCACCAACACTGTTAATATTTAATTTAATTTTCTAAACAAGCCTAAAAACTACAAGTTTCCGGCGACCAGTCTTCAATTAAACATTAAAGTGTCAATCACCTTATTATAGAAAAAGGTGGTCCTTTTTTTCAATCGTGGCCAAAATTGGCGGTCCTTCTGTCGGCCTCTAAAAAGGTACCGCCCTAATTATTTTAGACTTGCGTTAGAAAAAATACATAGATAATTATTTTCTGAGTATGCACAATGTAAGATGGTCAAATACTGCAATTATGTTGTGAACCGACGCAAACAAATGCAGCCAGATAATTATTATTTGTTGTTTTACAATAATAGGGTAGTGATGTGCCGTGGCCCGAGGTGTTAGATGTCGATGTTCGTTTAGAAGAACGTTTTCTGGATAAAACAAATATACAGATATATTTTAGCAAACTCGTCAAGCGCCGTTTCTTAGAATTTTTTAAAGGTACTTTGTTTCATTGTAGTGAACTATGACTGTCGGAAATTAATTTAAAACTTACTTATAAACTTTTTTTTATTAATTTATGATTCTCGTAAAATACACTACGTGCCGCAGATATAATAATAAGTGTGCAGTTGTCGTTTTACATATGACTAATGTTGAAACAGTTATTATTTAGACAACATTACTACCTCAAATTGAAATCTTTCAAGCGCAACGCAATTATTGTTTGCACTACACTATTTAAGCATCATTCGCAGTTTCGACCGCTACAAATAAATTTCGTTTTATCGATAGTCGATAGTCCGTGTAATGTGGGTGTACAGCGCAATTAGCGAGGGTCACTGCGAAGCGGCTTACGTCCCACCTACAAATTAAGTCTATTAAGTCAAACTTTTAAGTCCCCCAGCATGCGATATCTTCCTTTCTTGTGCCCCAGAGTTTGGGGCTTATTCGTTAAGTACTAGCCTTTTGTGCCCTTTCTACTCTTTGTTTGATATTGTGAAGGATTTTTGGTGTTCGTGCAGTTTGATAAAGATCTGATGTTAATGAAGTGAGCGTGCCTTGATTGTTAGCGAGGGACATCACATCTAATTAAGAGGACTCATGCAAGTGGGAGATATATTGACCAATCTGAAATTCTGTTGTAAGAAATTCTGAATATGTTGGTGTTGGTGATACTTGAATTATGTCTGTTTAAATGAGAACTAAACTTAGGGCTCTAATCAGATCATTTATATTGACAGCGGAAAGGGATGTTTGTTGTAAGAGACGTATAAACACACATACATTTGTAATTTCCACCGTCGTTATTGTATAGGACTGTCTCTGTCTCTCTGATTGTATAGGATTAGTCTAGTGGTCGGAAACGCTAATGCTGAGCATAAGGCCCCAGGAAGGGCAAACTTTTATGCATTTTTTTTTAATCTGAAATTTCTCAGAATTAAATTGAAGTCTGGATTTATGCCCCGTTCACCCCCTATTACATAGGCCTTAAACATGACTGGCGAAACGTGGGTGTACTGTAGGTATACCTCAACCCCACCCTTCGAGGAGAAAAGGTGTGACGCAAATTTATGTCACTAGTGAGCCAGCAAAGATTTGCTTCAGTAATAACAATTGAACTTTGAGTTCTGCCGATCTATTCTGTAAAATCTCACCGTGAGAACATAGGTGACGTGACCTAAATTGAGCTGTCATTCCATCTTCAGCTTCATCATCAGCTTGGGATTGACACTAATGAAAGCTCACTTTAAGCTCGCTTCACCCGAGTTATCACGGTGAGATTTTTACAAAATAGCACTACTGTATATGCACTTTAAAATTGAGACCTACTGTATCACCAAAAATCACACTAATAAATACTTTGCCTTTGACTTTTTGAACTTTTCTGAATAGCACTGCAGAATATGGCTTATTAGTCGACACGCACGAATTTATTCGCCCGAATCGGCGAAATGATACTTTTAAATAAAATAATATTTTCTGTAGGCGACACGACAGTCGCACGAAGTCAATCAATTACTGGGCGAATCGACAACTTCAAAAATACGTAGGTAGGTCACGTTATATTATTTAGAAGCGACGATTCGTCCGAGTAAATATTGCGAGTCGACTGCTAAGTCCAAAATTGAATATTGATCATGAGTTCGTATTTAATTTAAAACTGTATTTTTAATAATAAAGTATTTGTCCCTGAGCCAGTACTGGATCCCGCCACGGCGGCAGCAGGCACAAAGGTCCCAGCAGTTGTGCAGTGCGTGAGTGCAACTTATTACTGATATAATTTCACTATTGTCTGCCGCCGGCTCCGCCGCTCCATATGGCGTAACGTGTTTTTTTTTGTGTATATTTTTCTTCCAATTTCGTCGATAGTTCGAAGCTTCGAGCTCCTTTTGAGCAACTCCTTAGTTTCGCGTGACTGACAGGCGGAAGGCGATGTTTTATGATATTAATTAGATATCGGTTAAATGTGGGGTGGAATTGATGGGAAGTAAAAGTTTATTAGTATTGTTTCGGTCGTAAAGCTTAAGCCGTTAGTTAGAGTTATTTTGGAGGAACCTGTTGTCTATTAATTAAAATTGAAGTGTTTGCAATGTCAACATATAAAATTATTTACGGCTTTCGTAACAAAAAAACATTTTTTAAGAATTTTTGTTTGTTTGTCTGTGTGTTTGTTCAGGTTAATCTCCAAAACGTCTGGACCAATTTTGACTGGACTTTCACTAGCAGATAGCTGATGTTTTATGGAGTAGTAAAGGCTACTTTTATTCTGGTATCACATTACCGTGAGATCATTTTGCGACATCCACGCAGGAGAAGACGCGATGACTATTAGTTTTATTTCAGCTTTATGAAGTGAATGATTTTGAGGAATTCTTTTGGTCCTTTATTCCTTAAAATAATCATTTAATTTGACTACGATAATGAAATTATACTCTACCTAGGTGGGTAAGCTTCAGAAGCATCATAACTTACTAACATTAAAACCCTAGTTACCTACTACAAAATATGACCATGATAAAACAAATGTTATGAAACACACAACTACATATAAAGTAGGTAAAAAAAAACCACATGACAATCGCGATATCAGCGCCGACTCCCGTGGGAAGAAAAGAGTTTATCTACTAAATAGTGATATCGCGGTCACGCCGCCCGCCACTATCATATATATGAAAATTACACGATAATAATAGAAACAGTTCACAGTATTATATATTATTTTAATTGTTTATGCTCGCGGTTTTCGTAGCGCGACGTCGAATAATAACAAATTGGGCCGAGCTCAGAACACGCGCGATCGAATTATGTTTTCATATTAGTTTTTTAATTAATTGGTAACTTGTAATTTTGTATTTTGTAAATGTATTTATTGTTGTTTGTTACCGATATGACCGCATTGTTTGTATTTGTAATTGTGATAGTTATCAGAAAATAAGGCTGTTTTATTAATTAATTTGGTCACCAATAGAAGAATCATCTGTACGTACCTATTTACTAAATTGTGAAACAGCATATAGAATCTACGTCATTCATCATCCGTCTAGTCTTTTTCCAACTATGTTGGGATCGGCTTCCAGTCAAACTAGATGCAGCTGAGTACCAGTATTTTACATAGCGCGATTGCCTGTCTGACCTGCACAACCCAGTTACTGGGTAATTCGATTACTCTTGGTAAGGCTGGTTGTCAGACTTTCGGGCTTCTGACGACCCGTAACGATTGAAAATGATATGATGATGATGAGTCTAGTGGTTAGTGACCCTGACTGCAAAGACTGAAGTCGTGGGTTCGATTCCCACCCAGGGCAAATCTTTGAGTGATGAGCACAATCATTTGTTCTGTGTCTGGGTGTAATTTATCTATAATATGTATGTATTTAGAAATATATAAGTATGTTTATCAGTTGTCTGGTCACCATAGTACAGGCTCTGCCTAGTTTGGGATCAGTTAATGGTGTGTTAGTTGTCCTAAGATATTTATTTATTATTATTATGAATAACAGCCGGGACCAACGGTTTACCATCCTTTCCTTAGAAGTCGGTATATAAATATGGTCACCCATCCACGGATTCACCCAGGCAAGCGCAGGTTAACCTGATCAATCTACCGATGCGGCTGTTATTACTTAGCCACAAGCCCCTCTATAGAATCCACGTCATCTTTACCAGAAAATTTAAGGAATTTAGAACACCTATTGACCCCTTTGGATTTGTGGTTTCACACTAAGATTCTAGTTGACTGTCTGCGAAAAGACACGAATTATTGATGAAGGAATTCCTCGTCTGCTACCGTAGCAGTCAATGAGAATACGACGGCTATTTCTAAGCGAGCGGAGTTGTGGATCGGAGCAACAGGTTCGGAAAATAAATGGTCCTACGAGACGCTTTGATAGATTCTTGGTCCTTATTCCTAAAGTTGTCTGCAGTCGGTCGTTGGCTTTAATAACTAAGAGTTCAGGGTGTAAAACAAAAGCTCATCATTCATCATCATCATTTCAGCCGTAAGACGTCCACTGCTGGACTTAGGCCTCCCCCAACCCGTCGCGCAAAAGCTCAGCTCAATTTAAACAATTAGTGACATTGATGTATCTATAATATATATACTACTAGCTTTTGCCAGCGGATTCGCCCGCGTATTATACATAAAAACCTTCCTCTTGAATTACTCTGTCTATTGATGAAACTCGCAGCAAAATCCGTTGCGCAGTTTAAAAGATCTAAGACAGACTTACAGACGCGGGAAGTGACTTTGTTTTATACTATGTAGAGTTAGACATAGTATTTTATAATATAATATAACATACCTATCAGAAGTGAAAAATTAAAGTACTATATCTGTCTCTACATGGTATAAAACAAAGTCGCGCTCCGCGCCTGTACCTACTCTTAGATCTATTAATATAATAAATATGAAGAGTTTGTTTGTTTGAATGCGCTAATCTCTGGAACTGCCAGTCGGAGTTGAAAAAATCTTCTAGTATATGGCTGTCCATGAGGAAGGCTATAAGCTATTTAACATCGCGCTACAACCGTCAAGACTCGAGCAAAATGAAAAAGAATAAAATAAGAAAGAACGCTAGGTGTAAACGAAGTAATAGCGACGGCGGGCGACGCGACGGGTTGGGGTCCAAAATTTCACGCGAATGAAGTCGTGGACACAAGCTAGTGTATATATAAAATGAGTCCAAATTGAAGTAAATACTACAGTAAATATTCGGAAATATTCGGTTTTTAACAAATTCAGCCTATGAGAACGGAACATAGAATTTGGCTAATTGTCCATTATAATATGTACTAGTTTATGTCCTATTACATGGGACTTAAACATAACTGCCGAAATGTTTTAGCAAAATAAATATCTTGTATCTTCAAATGTGGATGTACTATTAATACGGACGAGCGGACGGAGGAACTAAAGGCGTGATGTTTCCTTATAATATTAGAATCAATGAATTTATAAGACCTGCACCCTAATTGCGAAACGCACTATTTATCAGAATCTGAATTGGATTGAAGATTATTTCTAAACCATTGCGTCATTTGTTCGAATAAATTGTCGGTTCAGCAACGTAAATAATGCAATGAATGTTGTTTAACTATCAATATGAAACCAATTCCTACTGATGGCAAGTTACGCAATTACCCCTCTGATATACAATGGGGACTCCACAGGAACTGCATCCCATGCCTACAATCAGCCCACAAAGTTCCCACGGCTGGGGCATAGGCTACCACTCTTCGAGAGAGAGTGGGCTGTTATCTGCCACGCGGGCAGTACCCTGTGCGGGTTGGCACAATTTATTAACACGCAAAGGACAAGCCTCTGTGCCTTGTCCTTGTCAATCGCATCTATGTAAATTGCACCATACATGTTTCACAGTTCAAAATACAAAAATATTTATTTTATCTTAAACATTGTGTCATGCATAAATTGGGACAGCTCCAGTAATATCTTAGGACAAATAAATAAATATAAATAAATAAATAGTAAGTTACAAAAGTACTTGTTTCGGAACCGTCTCACTCTTCCCATAAGTAACTACTAACAAAATATGGACATTAATAGTCTGAAATAAACGATTTTTTTTATATTTTTTATTTTTTATAAGTGGTATCTTAACAATGGTGTGGGCTTATAAGAGGGTTATATGAAAAGTGAAAAAGTAAAAAAAAAATAGAGCATTTTTTAGCAGCCATCGGTGTATGTGTGTGTCGTGGGTGTGTGCGTGTATGTATTTACGTGTGTGCGAAAGTATTTTTTTTTTACATGTTTTGAATTTTTACATACATACATTATATTATATAATATCACGCTTTGTTTCTCCGAAACGTTTGTAAGAGGTGTACCTGTAGTACACCCACATTTCGCAAGTTATGTTTGAGTCCCATGTAATTCGGGGTGAGCCTATTGCCATCAACCGGGTACTAATTCCGGATTCCGAACTGGTACTTAGAAATTCCAGATAGAACAAAGAGTCGAACCCAGTAATGAGTATTTAGGGACTTACTAGAGAATGGGCAGCAGCACTCTCTATGCATTTTACCACCATACTGCGATCGCTAACCCGCCTGTCAAGCGTGGCGATTATGGCAAACCCCCCCCAAATAGGGGGATGCTATGTTCAGCATTGGACGTATGGCGGCTGAAATGATGATGATGATGATGAATGAGTATTTATGAAGGTAAAGGTGTTCACTTACTAGTTTTAGAGCGGGGCTCACGGGGTCCATCAACGGTGACTTTGATGGCTTTTTGGTACGTGGTTACTTGAGGTGGGTTTGTTGATATCGTGATTGTTAGCGAGAAGCTCTTCCCTGGAACAAAACACACATTTAATTATATAATGCATATTAAACACATACTGTGGACAGGGAGATGCGGACCTAAAATATTCTATACTATGGAAAAAGAACACGTTTTGTTTTTAAGGAATTTAGGTAATCAGACCACGTTTCACGATTACCTTTACCGACTATTGAATAGAATCAAGTTTATCTAACTAAACAGACAGCTGTGTGCTGGGGAGTTTGTTGCGCCACTTCTTCTTTCCAGCTAAAGCACTAAGAAGTGGTGAATGGCTTCCGTTTTGGAGGACTGTTTATGTCCTTCGAAAAATGCTGATTCTCAGCGTAATTTGAATAGATGACTTGATTTGATTTATTCAGATCAGTTATAACGAAGAATTCTTGTTTAATTATGTGATTAGTAGTTAGTAACATTCAACCAAATTTTTTGTGGTGATCCTCACATGATTTAACTATATAATGTTAGGGTTGGGTCTGTGGTACATCCTCTATAATTATGTATTTTATTATCATTTGCTAAACACAATTGCACCCATGTATATTATATTGAAGTAAATCATAGCAACGATTTTACAGACCACTAATTTACACATTCAAATACAATTATCCTTTATAATGCTCGAACTAGGTTCAATCAAATTAATCAACTTGTTAGTTGGAATATTTAACATAATTTATAACACTGTGAAGTACACTGTAAGTATGTAGCTATAGTACGACAATAGTGTGTATTTTGTAGACGTGCATAAACAGTCTATATTGTTCCCACTGCTGGGACACAGGCCTCCTCTGTTCAAGAGGAAGTGGACCCTAATCTATCACGCAGGCCCAGTGCGGGTTGGTAGATGTCGTTTGTCTTAGAATTACACTACAATTACAACAACAACACACACACATTACAATTATAACACACATACAACACACACATTATTACAATTTTTAGTATGTCTTAGGACATGCCGGTCATCATTGTAGACTTGTACCTCTATAAAATATACAAATATACGCAGTCCCCTATCTTTAACTCGCCGGTAACATAAGAAAGAGATACCCAAAGGAAGAGAGTTGTCTTGAGTTACCTATAAGAAATTTAGATTTGTCTTCTTGTTTAAAATGAAAATTAAAAGTAATTTATTCGAAATAGGCAGAGAATCAGCACGTTTGAGCGTCAAAATTACGTAAGACAGTTACCAAAAACGTACACTTTTCACCACTTCCTAGTGCTAAGAAGTGGCGCATATAACTCCCCAACAGCACAGCTGTCTGACGAACTTGATTCTATACAACAGTATGCAGTTCCAAACAAACGGTAGAATACATTATTTTATATCGAAGTCCATCTCATGACTTTGACTTTTCTTTCAGGTTTTTTCTGAACAGCGAAACTTTAGTATATCTAAAGTGAATATAAAGGTTTCCAACGCAAGAGGCAAGTTTCAAATTTTAGCTTACTCGAAAGCTCTAATTAACTTCTTCAGTATATTTCTTCCTCATGTAATAATTTGGAAAGGAAATTTATGTTGAAGACAGTCTGTCAGTTATAGTGAAGTTTAGTCTATAGTTCTATACTATACTAGTCTATTACGTTCTGCACCCTACAGTCCACTAGTACGAACACACACGTGTGGTAGTGTGGGACTGTAGCTACTAATGTGAATAGCGTACGGTGGAAAATGGCGAGCTTTTTGGGCGTCCGATTTGCGGTCAGCAGTAATGAATGCACCGATAAATACCGAATAAAATTACAGTTAAAATGAGTGGATTAACATGTCTAATGCAGATAATTCGTGTGTAGAGCACTCGATTCGGAATAAATGACTGATTCCAACGTGCCCAGCCTGCGCGATTAGGTGCGTTCGGTTTCTGGTTTTTGTTTGTTTTCGACGCAGTTTGGATAAAATGTGGTGCAAGGACTTTGGTAAGATGGTTGAGTAGGCTTTATTATTATGTAGAATATGCATTCTATTATTGTAAAATAAGCCCTAAGGAATGCGCCTAAGGGTACATTTTACAATCGTTTTGATAACATCTTTCTGCCCTTGTCCGAAGTTACTTGGGGTCGGCGCAAAACGTTTTCTTCTTCCATGCTTCCCTGTCATCGGTCTCGCTATTGTTCACCCCCTTTTCTTTCATAACATTCCTCACGCTGTTTTTCAATAGTTTTAATTTTTAATTTATATTTCCTTTAGGAAAGTCATCAAAGTCATCACCGTCATATGATAACACAGCTCTTATAAAAACTTTTTACAAAAAAATAACAACCGACTTCCTTAAAAACACACTACAAAGTCAAAAATAAATTTAATTTCGGAATTCGGTGTCTTAGGATCTGTATTTAAGGTTTATTTTGTAAAAAGTTTTTATTTTTAACTTTTTAGTTATGGTAGATACCCTGCACTAATCTAATCGAGTTATTCGTTCATTTGTCGCGCAAATACTTAATGCAAATTTAAGACTTATGTGGTTTTCACATGGACCCCATTGTCCAAATGGATCCAAATTAAATGATACCATTCGGGAAGCACCAGCTTTCAAATAAAAATAAAAAAAAAACATCAAAATCTGTTCATCCATTCAAAAGTTATGAGGTAACAAACAAAAAAAAAATACAGTCGAATTGATAACCTCCTTCTTTTTTTGAAGTCGGTTAAAAAGTAAAAGGGTACAACATAGGCCTGACCAAGATTATGTCTAGACTTTTAAAAGAGACTGTGACTTCGGAGATGGTCGGTGTTTCTTCCCAGAGTAGTCAGGTAGGAAGCACCGAACTTATTTATCTATTTTTAAAACATAAGTTACTTTTGGTAAAAGTGTTTTTAAACCTATTTAAAGAAATAAGTATCGTTTTATCTATTCCCCATATCGTAAAATTCGAAAAATAAACTTCAAAAAGTGATAATACTGACATACTATTTGGTTATAAGTTCCTTGCATATTTTACAAACGTAATATCGAAATTTAAAATTAGAATCATATTTACTTCCTACTGTTTTCTCCATTTTCTTTTTTTTTACCGATATGTTACAGGGCAAATCCAAAAAGTTGATATCAGCAAGGAGTTTCTATCATTTTTTTTCTATGTATGAGAGTAGATAAAGTAATGTATGAAACTGCACTGCACAAGGTATTATGCAATAGTTTGATAAACTAAAATGTGAAAATTGAAGACCGAGGAATTTTGTAGAATATTTTGTAGCAAAGAGAATTTCTTCCGCATTTTAATAAGAGTAGGTTAGTTCTCTACGCATTTATCGAACGTTAGTGATGATAACCAAAAATACTAAGGATGTTATTGCGATAGGCATAAAATGTGTGTCCTAATTAATAATATTAGGTATTGAATTATTAATTCCCACAATTCACGCTTCTTTATGATAAGGGAATTCAGTTTGCTGCTTCCTGTTTTAGAGACAAGTTAAGACATGTTTTTACATTATGTAGTTATTGTAACGATAGAAATATAATATATATATAATATATACTTATTAATTTTATAAACGTTTAGATAGTATCCATGTTTTTAATTTGACCCCTTGTTCGTTTAGGTAAGGAGATAGCGCCAGAGTAGCTGCCGAAATTCAATTTCTCTACTGTATTTTTTATCAATCCTATTAAATGACTATTTCTTGAAAAAGTCATTCAATGTGATTAAATAAACTTAGAGGGTTGTATTGATGATTTTAATTATTATAATTCTGTAAAAACACGTGTTTCGGTCACCAATCATTTTTTATCAAGATACAACCTGACACGAACTTGCAAATTGCATGAAACGGAACAAAATTGAATTGTGCGGGTACATTAGTGGATTCACATTAAGCTTTCAAGACAATTCTAGCCTAATGACTAAATCGAACAAAAAGAAGTTAGGTATCTTAGTTCTCAATGCAATAATTTTACTTTCAATAGGTTGACTCTTATAACTCTGTCCTTAAAACAAATTACGAAATGTAACAGTTTGAATAATATTCGTAGTTTAATCGTCGGGGAGATCAAAGGATCTTAGTATTTGAAAGAATATCTTCCAACCAAGTTTTACGGAAGGACACCACTCAAAACTTTGCAAAGCAGGTAGGGCAGAATAATTTTCGCAAACCCTCACTCAATACGGAAACAAATCATCATAAAACATTGGCCGCTAAACTTTAAAGGCGTGTCTCGAACGATGTGAAATATGGCTTCTAAAGTCGACATTAAACTTAATACACTCCGTATGATCACTCATCAACAGTTTAGGACCTAACACAATACGAGTGAAGCCGTAAAACATAACATTGTATGGCACCGACCATCCAGAGGTGTTGAGAGAGGCGCGTGAAATATTCAATTATTGTGCCCAGGCGCAGGTGGGCGAGGAGTGCGGGAAGGGACCCGCCGCCATCTTGATTTACGATCGAGCGTAAATCCTGAGTGACATTTGCGAGTGAAGACGACTCACAAACCGTCGCCTCTTATGTACCCGATTTTCAGGAAAATATTTCGCGGTCGCTTTCTATTGCTGTTTCCAATAGCCCTTAGTTCCATAGTTCAAGTTTCAAGCGGCAATGGAAAGCGGGTGATGGTTATGTGTCGTTTCAGCGTTTAGGCCTGATCATGAGTTCTCAATATTGTGTAGAACGCCCAGCGAGCATAAATATAAAACGTTATGTGCCTGTCGCGACATGTGAACATCTCTTGTCAAAGCTCTCACAGCTTTCGGGAAGAGTTTGAGTTATTATGAACATTTGACTTTATAAGTTGTCGCTTGAAAAGCGGGTTATTCGTTCGACTGGCATTCGAAAGGGGGAATTAGAATTCTGAATGCTACATTATTATGTTATTATATGGATTAAGTTTTATAGCAACGAACTCGATTCCTCGTTGGTTACCCTTCATCTTTCAAGTATAATCGGCTGATCATGTTCCCAATGTGGATTGGTAGATGTTACATGTCCTCGAATTTTTCATTGTAACACATGCCGGTTTCCCCACGATGTTTTCCTTCAGTGTTTTGAAAGTATTGGTGATTAGAGTGGTTTACACAAAGTATTAGTGCCTCATCATTATCTTCATTTCAGCCAAAAGACGACCCCAATTAAAGGGGTTGGCCATAATCGCCACCGCTTGGCAGTCGGGTTGGCGATCGCAGTACGGTGGTAAAATTCATACAGAATGCTGCTGCCCATTCTCTTGTAAGTCCCTTTAGGCGCCTTTTATGACACCTACGGGAAGATATGGGTGTGAAGAAAATTTAAAGCTGGTAATAAATCACCATAATATTTTTAGAATTTAGCATTTTACGTAGACCTTTTCAAGTCTCTTTTACCATTTGACGACACTTAGGTCTCAATCATTCAAACAACAGCAACAACAAACACGATATAAAATCTCGATTCAATGCCTATAAAGTGTAACAGGCCGGCTACAAACTCCTTATCCACAGTACCCCGGCAGCTATAAATACGATGTAACAGGACACCGTCGTGTGTGAACTACCATTAGTTGTGACGGGCTCATCACAACAGTGCATCGATAATGTGACGCGATGCGATGCGACAGGCGCGGACTGGTCCAGCGGCACAATTCGGAACATTTTTTTTTTTTTGTTAGAGTATCATGGTCTTGAAAAAATAAAAATTGATTCGGTATGTGATCTTGGATATGATTATTTAAAATTGGAAATGCAAAGACTGTAATCTTGAAGGATGCTTGTGCTGTTTGAGCTGTTTCGCCTCCAACGGCGAAAGGGAAAATTCCGAATATTTCGAATAAAGTTTTAGGTTCTAATTTGATATGCTATGTACCGTGTGGTGCCGGACGTAAAGAATAACACCACCCCATTTCTTCCCGTGGGTGTCGTAAAAGGCGACTAAGGGACTTACTAGAGAATGGGCAGCAGCGATCTCTATGCATTTTAACACCATACTGCGATCGCCAACCCGCCTGCCAAGTTGTGGCGATTATGGCAAAGCCCCCCAAATTGGGGGAGGCCTAAGTCCAGCAGTGGACGTCTTACGGCTGAAATGATGCTATGAGCGTAGATGGTGCTGGTAGCATTCATTGGGCAGGTAATTTACGTAGTAAAAGGCTATTTTACCTAGTAAAAGGCTATTCATCATAGCCTGTTGAAATAGGTGGTGAGTAAAATAAAAACCAATAATACTAACTCAGTCTATAAAATTAAAGTGTGACTCTTGCGTGTTCCTAACTCAACAGAACAAATAAGAATCTTAATCATTTTGAAGGATTACTTAAACAACATTATCTACTTAGCAATTCACGCCACAGAAGTGGTTTAAAAACCCATATCATGGTAATTGTCTAAACAATGACAAAACGAAGGTACTTACAATACACAAAACAAATAAATAACGAAACTCTACAATACGCACGTACTTAAAACAGGTGAATATGAAACTCAGACTATTTGTGTGTTAGTTTTGATGATTATAAAGTAAATTGGTATAGTCTTGGAACCTGGCAAGGTGAAGGAAACTTGCCTAGAACGAAAAATTCAAAGACGAGGTCACGACCTCTGCAATTTACACTAGACTCAAGTGGTGGCCGTCTGTGAGAGTCCCTTTCACTCTCACAGACGCACCTTAATTGCGTAACACACTATTGATAATAATCTGAATTATTTTGAAAGAAATTGCTAATCCGCTGCTTCATATGTCCGAAAAATATGTCTGCTCAACAACGTAAATAACGCAATGAATGTTGTTGAACTGTCAAAATGAAAGCCATTTCTACTGTTAGTGTGTTACGCAATTATTGTTAAAGTCAATATACAATTCAAATGCATATCAAAAATCCTGTTCTCAGCGTAATTCCGGAGACTGACTCATTTATAAAGACATTCAGCTATAAACTAGCCAAACAACATAATTACACAACGAAAAATAATCAAAATATTACACCACATTTTAGACATTTCGACATCAGTAATTTGATCGTAATGCGCTATGTCGAAAGAGAGAGTTCTTCATACTTTGACAAATTGAACAGATAATTAGGGACGAGCATAAACGGCATGACCAGAATGTGACCAAATCATTTTGTGTAGCGGTCATCACTGTGTTACGGTCAGGAATTACGTCTTTTTTGTTTGGCTTTGGTTTTCGTCTTGAATGTCTTGAGTAACGAATATGTGGGCAGATTATGTTTTATACTTAAATAAATCTTTAAGAGAAGATCTGCTGTAGACCAGTCCTTTGGGAAAACAGTACTTGCTTATAATATTTAGAGGACGCACGGTGTATCTTAACATAGTATAAAGCAAACTTGCTTCCCGAGTCTGCAGGTTTTTTTTTTTGTGGGTGGGAAGTAATCAAATAACTTCTCCCGCTCTAGGGTGGAGCGGAAGGTCGTGTCAGACTTTTACTGACTAAAATCCACCCGTGTTCCTTCAGTTGCCCATATGCCAGGGCCACGGTATCTCTGTCGAACAAATCTCACGACCCTGGCATAGTCTGTACGCTTAGATCTTTCAAAGTATGTGACGGATTTTAATGACGTTTTCATTAATTGACAGAGTGATGCAAGAGGAAGGTTTATAAGTATTATACGCGGGCGAAGACGCTGGAAGTAGCTAGTGTATTATATTATGTTACCTAAAGGAAGATAATTTGTACATAATATGATGTAAATTGATTATAAATTCGAATGAAACGGATATCGATAAAATTTTGACGTTTGTTTTCCCGAAGGGTTGGGCAGAGTAAATAATAAATAAATATCTTAGGACAACCAACACACCGTTATCTGATCCCAAACTAGGCAGAGCCTGTACTATGGTAACCAGACAACTGATAAACATACTTATATATTTTTAAATACATACATATTATAGATAAATTACACCTGGACACAGAACAAATGATGGTGCTCATCACACAAAGATTTGTCCTGGGTGGGAATCGAACCCTCGACCTCAGTCTTAGCAGTCAGGGTCACTAACCACTAGACTAACAGGCCAGTCATAGGTGTATCTATAATATGTATGTACACCCAGGTGTCTATGTACACCCACATATCGCAAGTTATATTTAAGTGTCACGGGCGAGCCTATTGCCATCCACCGGACACAAATCCAGACTCTGGGCTGCTACTGAGAAATTCCAGATAGAAAAACCCAATAACAGTTTACTGACCTGGGAATCGAACTAAGGATCTCGTCCTCGGCAGTAACGCTTGTGACTACTTGACCAACGAGGTAGTGAGAGATATTGAAATTAATTATTTTGGTAAGAAATAAAGATTTACGTGGCTTAATTTTAGTATAAAATCGAAAGTCAAGTCATTAAGGGAGTAAAATAGACAATGGTACCGATTCCCTTGTTCACAAACTAAACTAAATTTAAGTTCAGTGCATCTTTTTCTTTGTATTTCATTAAGTAGAGGACAAAAGAAAAATTTTAGTTTAGTCCTGTCAAAATCACTATTCCATACAAGTTTAGACGTGATTAAAAGCTTGCCTACTAAAATTACGTCAATTTACGTCAAGCGCTGATTAATTTGACAGGACTAAACTAAAATTTATCTTCTGTCCTTTCCTTAATGAAATAGAAAGAAAAAGATGCACTGAACTTAAATTTAGTTTAGTTTGTGAATAAGGGAATCGGCACCAATAATTTTTAAATTGCGTTATTGTATTTATGTTTTCTCTTTGAGAGGTTTATAAAAATGTAGTCGTAGTCCGTATCCGTATTTTTTTAAACTTTATACGTCCATGCGATGTTGCGACTAAAGGGTATTTTTTAGATTTTGACGTCAACATCAGCAGCCTATAATGTTTCCACTGCTGGGACACAGGCCTCCTCTCGGATAGAGGGAGTGGGCCATAATCCACCACGCGGGCCCACTGCAGGTTGGTAGATGTCACATGTCTTCGAATTTTTGGTTCTTAGACGTGCCGGTTTCCTCACGATGTTTTCCTTCACCGTTTTGAGAGCAGTGGTGTCCCAGTACCGCGACTTACGAGTAGTAAGTAGGTCGTGAGCTCATTTTGACCTATAGCATCAAAAAAAAACTTCTTTGCATTTATTATCTTCTGCCTTTATTCTCTGTTTACGTTTTATGCTGTAACGGCTGAACAAATTTAGATGAAAGGAATACAAATATGCCATGATCAGGATTAGGACATAAGATACTATGAATCCCGGGGAGTGCGTTCATGTGGAATAATTTCCACGGACGAAGCCGCGGGCAAGCTGTTTAATATATAAATAACTAGCTTCTGCCCGCGACTTCGTCAAATTTTTCCTCCCCTGACCCTTACCGTCTCATCGAATTGCATGCCAGTTTTCGTTCATTTTTCGTTGCTGCTCCGCTCCTTTTCATCGTAGCGTAATGTTATATAGCCTTCCTCAATCAATAAGCTACCCAACACAAAAATTATTTTTCAATTCAGATCAGTAATTTCTACGATTACCGCGTTCAACTAAACAACCAAACTCTTCAGCTTTATAATATTAGTACCTATAGATTATATAAGTCAGAACCTTAACGTAAATATTATTAAGTCTGTGTCTAGACATTTGTGTGTTTACAGGATAAATAAATACTAATTTAGATAAAATTAATAAATCAACTTCGACTGCGAAACGCCGATACTAAGAAACTGCGAATTTGAAGCAAGAAGGATAAATACAAATATATTGTAACGCCTACAGTTCGATACCGAGAAACTAATATTCCACTAATTTTTGTAAGTAATAATTATGAGATATTAGGTCAGAACTTGTTTCGTTGCAATAGCCTGATTCGGAGCCGGGCCTGGGTCGACGGGCGACGCGTTGTGTCCCACGCCTGTCTCAAAGAGATGTAAGCAAAAATTTAAGGGTTCCGCCAGGACCGATGGCTGCCAGGGTCCCGGATTTGATGGAAAGATTTACCGTGGCCCTGGCATAGGCAACTGAAACAACACGGGTGGGTTTTAGTAAGTAAACGTCTGACACGCCCTCCCGCTCCGCCCAGAGCGGGAGACGTCAACTCATGATTTCCCACAAAAGCCTGCTTCGGAGATAGTGACTGGAAAAGTAGATGACCAGTACTTTTACAGCATGCTAGTTTATCAACCGATCAAAACGAGACGATTTTAATTATAGTTAAAATTAGTTAGTTTTTACTTTGTAAATTGAAAGAAGAGCTGGCTATTGTTCACTACGCGTGCTAAATGCGAGTTTTCAGACGTCACATGTCTTCGAATTTTTTGGGTTCTACGACATGTCGATTTCCTCACGATGTTTTCCTTCACCGTTTTGAGAGCAGTGGTGCTGAAATAATTTACATAAAGTAAACGCCTGCTTGGGTTCCAAACCATGACCCACAACTCGTAAGTTGAAGCTGTTACTACTGGGCTACTACTACCCTTATAAGGGTAACATAACAAAACAAAAATATACTTTTTTTTTCTATTAATAACAACATAATATATTAACTTAACCAAAACTATATATACACGAACTAAAATAAAGCGTCGAAAAATTCATCCTCATCGCTGTCGACCGGCAATGTACCCAAGAGACTGGCGGCATTACCACGCTGTATAGCAATGCTTAGCCGCTGGCCAAAATAAAAACCAGCCCTTGGGTCATGAGAAGTTTCAACCAGCCGTTTTGATATTTCTTTAAAGAGGCCATGAGCACTCTGACCCTACGGCCCGAGGGTTTCAACCCCAAACGGCTCGTAAATATAATTACCAATAAGGTTGCTATACTTTCGCCGCTTGAGGTTTTCCGCAGCCGCAGCGGCAGCGCCAGCGCAGCAAGCAAAATATACTTATATGCTTAACTAATACTTCAAGTAATTCTTCTCTACCAAGGTGCGACAAAAAATGATAAAATCTTTTATTTTATCGTGTTTAGATATCGTCATACCCATAACGTCTATGGAGTTTCTCTAAATAATTTAATTTGACACCATCATCATTCTCCAGCCCTTAACCGCAATTTATTTGGGGTCGCCGCAACATGTCTTTTCCTGCCAAATTTCTCTATTAGTCGACATCTCAGTAGTCACCACCTTTCTATCCATATCATAAATTCACCCAATCCATTCATCGTTTCTTTGGTCTCCTTCTACTCTTGTAATTAATTTGACAGCATATAAGTACAATAAAATGTGGGTATATTGTATGTAGATACATACTCATAACAGCTAGCACCATACCGACAGTCCCATCACTGATGGTGTGTTAAAATGATCTCCGTGATTTTACTGCCCCTCCATATTGTTGGTGCATGTGGGCTGTAATGGCGGCAGGCTGCGCTTGCGCACACAACACAATGGAACACTAAAGTGCCAACGTCGTTTATAGCCGCCTGTGGTTTGGAAATTAAAATCCAACTTGCTGATCCGACTTTGTCGTGGCATTCAAGTGTTTGAAGGTTTAGGGAAATTGTTGGATCATGACGCTGTTCATTATTATTGTCTGTAGTCTTCGAAGAGATGCAGCTACATATTACAAGTTCACCGATAATTCGCTTTTGTTGCGCCACTTCTTCTTCCCAGCTGAAGCACTAGGAAGTGGTGAAGAGCGGGCGTTTTGGGGGACTGACTTATGTATTTTTTTTTCTTTCAAAAAGTGGTAACTCACAGGCTAGTTTGAAAAACACGTGACGTCTCAAAGTATCAACACTTTTGATTAGGAAAATACGAGCCATACTTATTGGCTTTTGGTTTAATATTTAAAATGAAAGCCTGCACCTGAATTACGTACCAAGTGTTTACAAAGTGTGTTGGGCAATTACGGTTGATTCCGTAACACACTATTAATCAGAATCTGAATGATTTTGAAGAATATTTTGCTAATTGATTGCTACATATGTTTGAAAAGTTTATCTGCTCAACAACGTAAATAACGCAATTAATGTTGTTGAATTTTCAAAATAATAATGATTGGTACTCTTAGTGTGTTACTAATTAACCCATTAACGGTAGAAAAAAAAATAGTTTCTCATTTTAGTTTAACTTAAGGGTTATTAAAAGGAATTTACTTGGAATCTAAAATGCTTGGACTCTCTAATATTTTGTGGAATGTTTTCGAATAGTAGGTTCCGCACGTAAAGATCCCAACGTGATATTTTTACGTCCGTGCGACCGAGGTCTAACAAATAACTAAGGATATTAGATTCATATTCATTGGTAAGTATATATAAATTATATATATATATAATAACATGTATAAATTGTTTGTAACATTTCCATATACAACGTATTTACCCACAGTTTTTCGCAGAACAAACATTTGCATAGATGACGCTCAATTCGGTGACTTGTGTACGGGAAATACATAATGTGTCAAGTCAGAAGTTTACTCCGTATCCCCGTGAGGATTATCTATTTTATTTATTAATTTCATTATAATGCAGTTCGATGCTAAGTCAGGGCTTTACCAGCATAAGGCCGTGTTCTAACTGAAAGTGACGTCGCGTCGGCGTCGTTTTTAGGAATAAACTTCCCGTAGTTTTCCTCTCGAGAACGTCTTATACATTTATATAGTTACAAGATGTTTGACATTTACGTTTATTTTCGTTCATTCTTTGAAGAAGTTCTACATTTCCATACAGTTTAAAAATTCCTTACAAGTATAAGGATGTGTCATCAATTGGGAAAAGAGAACAGCTACATCAAATGGAAAACCCTTTTTTTTTTTTTTTTTGGATGGGAAATCATCAAGTGACTTCTCCCGCTCTGGGCAGAGCGGGAGGGCGTGTCAGACTTTTACTGACTAAAACCCACCCGTGTTCCTTCAGTTGCCCATGTGCCAGGGTCACGGTATCTCTTTCGAACAATCGCGCGACCCCGGCAGGATGGAATAACCCTTAAGTAGTTATTTGATTCGTTTTTGTATTGAGTCATGACATAGTACATATTAAAAAAGGTTTTTATTTTTAACTTTTTAGTTATGGTTGATACCCCGCACTAATCTAATCGCGTTATTCGTTCATTTGTCGCGCAAATACTTAATGCAAATTTAAGACTTATATGGTTTTCAAATTAATCCCATTGTCCGAATGGAACCAATTGTTAAAATGGGACCATTCAGGCATCAGCTTTCAAATAAAAAAAGAATCATCAAAGTCGGTTCACCCAGTCAAAAGTTACTTATGAGGTAACAAACATTAAAAAAAATAAAAAAAAACAGTCGAATTGATAACCTCATAATAGTAATTAGGGGGGGGGGGGGCATCGATCGACTCAGAAATTCGGAAAAACTCAATAACACTTTTTTTGACTTAGATATTGAACCCAGGACGTCATGCTTACCAATAGCGTTTGCGACCACTAGACCAACGGGGCTAGTAATTTATGAACTGCTAAATTCATTTAGTTAACACCTACTCAACAAAAGCTGTTATATTTACTGGTGGTTTTTTGAGGGAATCCCTGCATTGACTCACAAGTGTACGATAATTACTTTGACTCATAGATTTCACTTTTCCCACGAAAAAAAAAACAATACAATCATTCGATCAACTTTGTCAACTGATAAAATTATGCCACAGTAAAATAGCATTGCGCCAGTATTTCCCGTCAGTATTGTACCGTGTATCGTGTGGTGCCGGACGTAAAGAATAACACCACCCCATTTCTTCCCGTGGGTGTCGTAAAAGGCGACTAAGGGACTTACTTACTAGAGAATGGGCAGCAGCGTTCTCTATGCATTTTACCACCATACTGCGATCGCCAACCCGCCTGCCAAGCGTGGCGATTATGGCAAAGCCCCCCAAATTGAGGGAGGCCTAAGTCCAGCAGTGGACGTCTTATGGCTGAAATGATGATGATGATGATGAGTATTGCCCGAAGGTTTAAGCAGAGGAGTATATTATAGTATATCCTCATTTCGCTAGGTATGTTTTTAAGTCCCATTTAATAGGAGGTGCACTTATTCAGTCGGGCACAAACCCGAACTCTGGGCTGCTGCTGAGAAATTCCTGCCCAATAACACCGCGCGTTCCGTGTGGTCCCGTGGACGTAAACAATAGCAGCATCCCATTTCTTCCCGTGGCTGTTGTGCGACTAATGGACTTACTAGAGAATGGGCGTCAGCGTTCTTTATGTATTTTACCAACATACTAGGATCGCCAACCCGCCCGACAAGCAACCCTTCTTCCTTTTTTTTAAAGAGACGCCTATGTCCAGCACTGGACATCTTTCGGCGGAAATGATGAATACTGCGCGGCCTGAGAATCGAACCCTGGATCATACACCAGTAGCGTTTGCGCCAACGACGCAGTCATATTACCAAAACAATTGACGACAAAATTCGTATTTTCCCGATTAACCATAATTCAATTTTCACGCAAACTGTTAATAAATTGTCAGTTCATAGACACGGAGGCAAGTTAACGGCAAACACCGGTTTTCACATTCGTGATTTAGAAAATGCTCGTTCCCTCACCGCAAACGATTATTTTGTTTATGAAGGGGACTCGTCGAACGGGGCCTTAATAGCGTCATCGTTTAGTTTTCTTTTATTCGATTATCTGTGCACAGTTTTGCGGAAATATGAAATCTTTTTGGTTTGATTCTATTTTTAAACGTCTTGAAAAAGGAGGTTCTTAACTCGACTGTTTTATTATTTTGTGTAACATGTCACGCATACCTCCGGTTGTCAATGTGGATCGATACGAAAAATTATTTTATACGAATTAGGATATATCTCAGGGGTTTTGACGTGACAACGTCTTATAAATTGGTTTGCCGGGTGACACTTCAAGAAACTGCGTTACGCTCCGTTCACGTTATGCGCTCACAATGAGAGCGAGTGAGAGGCACGCGTCCCTTCCACTCGGGCATGGTTAGCCCGCCTAAGAGCGAGAGAGACAGAGCGAGAGAGAGAGAGTGAGAGAGATAGGCATACACACCGGTTCATGTCTTGCGCTTCTATTGTGATTTTAATATTCACATTAAAATTATTTTACCACTCAAAGTCGTTGTCACGTAAAACTTTCGCCCGTATACCGACTTTACAGGCAACCAATTTTTTTTTGAGATAATTTCACTTATACGCTTTTTTTTCACTTACTTTTTTTAAATTGATAATGTTATTATAACCTCCAGTCACTGTTATTTACGAAACAACTAGTGGTATGTGAATTTGTGTGAGGTATCTACCACAACAAAAAAATGAAAAATAAAAACGATTTTAGTTATATTAATTTAATTTTGGAAGTCGGTGTCTTTGGTTATGTAATTTCGTTTTTTGCCACTGAATTAAATAAATATCTTAGGACAACCAACACACCGTTATCCGATCCCAAACTAGGCAGAGCCTGTACTATCGTAATCAGACAACTGATAAACATACTTATATATTTCTAAATACATACATATTATAGATAAAGTACACCCAGACACAGAACAAATGATTGTGCTCATCACACAAAGATTTGTCCTGGATGGGAATCGAACCCACAACCTCAGTCTTTGCAGTCAGGGTCACTAACCACTAGACTAACAGGTCAGTCAATTCCGAAATTAATGTTATTTTTCACTTTGTGATGTTATTTTTATGGACTACGGTTATTTTCTTTTCATGTTCTTGTTAACTGGAAAGTGTGGGATAAATGTGATGCCAACTTGTGGGTAGAATGGCGGCCGAAACCTGGCATAACTATTGTAGGATGACCAATAGCGAGTAAGACCGGCAACATAATAATTATGTATGTGAATCAAGATTTGCATAAAATTGCGAGGGAAAAAAAAATGAGTCCCGTAGTGGAATGATACTGGCACGAGTGTGGATCTTAAATTAAAATGCTACATGTTGAGTGCTTTGATTTGATTATTTGAATGCTTAAAATCGAACCCCAATTTTCTTCGATGATTTTTTAATAGAATTTTTTATAATTGTGGTAAGATATAAAATAGAAACCTTCTAAATATGAATGTTTCTAATTCCCTATATATGTATTTAGTGATGGTTGCCTTTGAATTTAACCTGAACAAGATTTGTTTACACTTTCTTCAGAGAGTTTTGCAACAGACCATAGGTTCCTAAATGATGATCAAGAAATGATTATTTATTACAATGTGATCAATGTGTGTGTATCATTAACAAACTTTAAACTAAAAATGTAGTAGAAAAACGTCTATATATTCGACTAAAATCACCATAAAAGGATTCATTAATTTAGTGACTGGTAGCAAACTAATTAGTTTTCAGGGTTAAACGCGCGCGCTGTGATATTATTAGGTTGTCCCAAGCAAACTCATCCAATTTTATTTTTCCATATACCCATATTTATTGCAGATATTACAAACAAATGCACGGCAATCACAAGTAAGCACCCTCAGAATTTATCACACTATCCCATCTTTTAGGCATTTGTTTCACACCAGTCATAAAACCGGACTCATTCATTTCCTCCACAGTCAACTCCAGGGCTTTTTGGAAATCTTCCCAATTCTTGTGGTGTGTTCCTCTTAACTTCCTCTTCAACTGACCGAAACAGTCGAAGTCTAGCGGCATGAGGTCCGGTGAATATGGTGGGTGGTACCAAGTTCGGATGTTATGATTCTTCAAAAATTCTGTGACCAGCTGAGCTTTGTGAGGTTTCGCATTATCGTGTAACAGTACTGGTTTGATGAATGATTTGTTTTTAAGCCACGATGGAATATGCCTCTCCAGAAACTGTTTATAATCATTCGAACCAACGGTTTGATTCTCTGGCATTAGCTCCCAAAACGCAATGCCGTCCCAATCCATAGCCATTATCAGCATTCTCTTGTTACCGTGTACCGGTTGGCGACTAGTGGACGGCAAAGGCTCACCTGCTGCTAAGTAAACACGAGCCTGGTTACGATCTGGCTCCATATAAAGAGCCATCCAAGTTTCGTCGACAGCTAGGGTCCTGGAAAGTAGGGATTTATCTTTCTTGTACTTCTCCAAGTTCGCTTGACACGCCAGTACCCTATGCTCCATCTGTGCTTCTGACAATTCATGAGGCACCCACTTCGCAAGAAGCTTCTTCATCTTCAAATCCTGTTTAACAATCCTCTGAACAGTCGATTTAGGCATGTCTAACCTATTGGCAAGAGCTCTAAGACTCCAGTGTCTTGTCTCGTCAAAGGCATTTTTGATTCTGATTATTCTGTCTTCCTTTACAGCCAAGGCTGTGTGGTCACCACCTCGATGTTCACCGACTTCAGTTTGTCCATTCTTTATCTTTCTCATCCATTGCTTCATAGTGCTTTGAGCTAAGGCTCTCTTACCGATTGCTCTCACAATATTAGCGTGAGTAACGCTTACGCTCCAGTCCCACAAGCAGGCAAATTTTAATAAAACACGTTGCTCATAGTCAGTAATCGAATCAATTATACTTTGTTTTAAAGGCATTATGAGAAATAATAACTACGCACTACACAAATATAACATACACTCTGACGGTTATAACTGTACTAATCACTGATTTGTTTCCGCAAAAAATAACAAGTTATGACATGTCGAAAAATGGATACGTTTGCTTGGGACAACCTAATATTATACAAGAGTAAAATTATTTTACACTGGCTGTCACAACTGTTTTTTCTTTATAGTGCGAAAGGGATGGTAAATAAAAAAGGTCCTTTAGCGCCCTGAAACGCCCCAGTATCTGACTTAAAATGATTTCAAGCAATTCATAATCTCCTTCTTTTTTAGCAGTCGGTTAAAAATAGAAAAGTTCATTTTCATGTCAGAAAAGCCCTTAGGGGAGGCACAGTACAAGTTGAAAAAAAAAAACTTCCCGTATTTTTATACGGGAAGTTTTTTTTTTGTCCAATTACAAAACTTTAATTGATATCCTTAATTAATAAGAAGCATCGAATCTTAATCAAGTTTTTTTTCGTAACCACCGATTTACCTGTAGCTACCACAAGACCACAAGTAGGTACCTACACTTAGTAAACTACAAACAAATATAAAGATCAGTAGTTTTCATATCTTGTTAGCACACAAGAGTTTGTCACCTCTGTCAGGCATAAGGCTGTGTGCAGACAGGACAAGATTGTCTTTGGACAGACTATCGATCTATGAAAAAAAAAAAGTTATCGTGCGTTCAGGGGCACGGAGGGGTCTTGGTGTATAAAAATGGCCACTCAGCGTAGCTTAACCTGTACCGGTAGCAAACAAATATGTCTATGAAACAAAAAACAGTTGTTGCTAGTCTGTCCACTGTATAACACCGCGCAATGTAAATTAATGAGAGACCCCACCGCGTGATAATTACTGATTCCGATAATAGGTGTATAAGCCCCACAGCCTGACGTGTTTTAACAAACATTAGAGAACGTGCCATGAATGAGAACCGGTCTGCCCACGCGCAGCGTTGGTGTCGTCATCGTTATAACGATTCAATTCAGTGCGTCATTCCGTCACTTCAATTTTTCCAATTTTTTCAATGACGTCGGGTTTCTTTTGTTTGATCGATAACTGGGAAGTACATTTCCCGAGTTTTTAAGGCGTTTTAGATATCAAGGATTTACTTTAAGTTCAATAAAGGTCATTGTTTATCGTGCACGAAGTGATTTCGTAATGATTTTTTCTAGAACTTCTGTTAGTTAATCATAGCGAGTCTGTACAAATGCTGCGCCTGCGCTCATCTAGCGTTTTTCCTTATCGTGACACATCTCGTTGCGCCAATCAAATAGAGTCAGTATTAGATAATTGAAATAATGATTATTAATGATTCACGCGATAGAAATCGAAAGAGATTGCACCTTTTTCTCTGTTGTGACGTTTTAGTTCAAATTAGCTGTCAAACTTTGACATAAGTTAAGATTAATAATATAGCCTGCTGACACATACATACAAAAACTCATACTTTTTTTCTCATTGGGGTAGGCACAAACTATGAAACGCCACCTGGTACGATATTTACATACTCTATTTTCCTCGTTTAGGTTCATACAACTGGTTATACACGCACGCCGGTTGCGAGTACTACGCACCTGACTTTTCTGAAGAACATCACCAATAAGGTCACAATATGTCCTCCTCGGGCGTCCCCTCCCGGCGTTTCCATTCATATCTGCCTTGTAATCTGCTGACTCATCGATGTGAAATTAGTACGATCTCATTCAAGGCCAGCCTTATTCATATTTTTTTATTGGTTATATGGCCTCTGACCAACTGATATAGAACTCGCGTTCGGCTTGCGAGTATTTGTCTGAACGCGGATGAAGTAAATGGAGTATTCATTTGTTGAGTCGTTATACCGCCTTTAAAATAAGAGTATTTCTATCTCTCACTGACAGACCTTTCAAGAAAAAAAAAACAAGTGATGCTGTATCACTGTCAAACTAAATTACGTGTCTATTGTCTTGAATTTGGCGTGATTTAAAGCATCTTGAATTTATAATAGATCGACGAATTTTTTTTTAGTTTTACTAAATTTTACACCACTTATTTATTTCCGTGTCTTTCCTGTTTCATTAGAAGGAAAAAGATAGCCACAGCTTCAATTAAGTCAAGTTGGTGTATAACAGAATCATCACCTCTATCAGTCACAATCATTTTGAAGGATAATCCATTGCTACATATGTTAGAAAATATTGTCTGCTCAATAACGTAAATACCGCAATGAATATTGTTGAACTGTCAAAATGAAAACTTTGACATCGGCTCGAACCTTACTGACCCAACAAGTAACAACTAGGTTGACACTGACAATAAAATCAGTAATCCATTTATTAGACAGGCGGTGTGCGCAAATTGTGGCGGTCGGCCGCGTTCAGCGCCAGATTAACCAATTATTATGCGCCCCTACTAATAGGTAGTTATACGCGTTCTACGGACCGGTTACTGTTACAAATGGACGTGTTACATGGTGCAACTGTGTAATGGTTAGCGTTTTATAAAAAATTTTGGACAGGTTGTAGACAGATTAGCGTCAATTATTTTAAGTTTCTATTACTGATACATTTTTGATTTATTTAGGACTAGCTTTTGCAAGTGGCTTTGGCTGTGTCAAGGTCGAAAATTGTCCGAACGAAGTACGGTTTTGGTGACCGTACTGCGGTCTAAATCTCGGTTGAAGTAATAGATAAATATTTTAGTGAGAAACCGTTTATTTTTTTGAATATAATTTAATTCAATTAATAGAAAACAAATTGTTCATTTATCAAATTAAATTTCATTCGTTTAAATCGATCGGTTTCTTACATTTCAACTAGATCCGATGCCGAGTAACCAGGTTAATATTATTATCTGTTTTAGTGACTGTAGAACCGAGTAAAAATATCCTATGTGTTAATTCAGACACCCAAATCCTTTCAGCTGTTTATGCGTGATTGTGTAATAAACATCCAATCATACAAACTTTCACATTTATGATGATGAATTTAAGCATTTACTTATAATGAAGTTTAACTAAGATACAGTTACTGACTGGCTACTGCTAGTGACTGGCCTGTTAGTCTAGTGGTTAGTGACCCTGACTGCTAAGACTGAGGTCGTGGGTTCGATTCCCACCCAGGACAAATCTTTGTGTGATGAGCGCAATTATTTGTTCTGTGTTTGGGTGTAATTTATCTATAATATGTATGTATTTAGAAATATATAAGTATGTTTATTAGTTGTTTGGTTACCATAGTACAGGTTCTGCCTAGTTTGGGATCAGATAATGGTGTGTTGGTTGTCCTAAGATATTTATTTATTTTAGTTATCAAAATTAAGGCTCATTCACACGTTGTAAACTTTATGATCTTTTTTCCATCATCATCATTATCATTAAAGCCGAAAGACGTCCACTGCGCCCCCAAGCTCCACAATTTTGACCAGTTCTGTGCTTCTGCATCCAGTGGCCTTCACAAGGTCATCGGTCCACCTTATGAGAGGCCTTCTAACTCTACATCTTCCGCTGCGCGGTTGCCAGTCCAGAAACTTTCGACCCCATCAGCCATCTGTTCTGCGAGCAATGTGCCCTGCCCACTGTCACTACAGTTTGGAAATTCTTGCCGTTTTGTCGGTTAATTGGTTCTCCTGCGAATCTCATCATTTCTGATTAAATCACGGAGGGAAACTCCAAGCCTTCTCTATTAACCTTTAGGTGACTTTTAGCCTTCTAATAAGACCCATTGATGACATGATCTTTGCCTTGAGCTATAACCGGGTCAGGCCTTGAGCTATATGCAGGGTAGAGTGGAGGGCACTAGACGACGTGGACGGTCACCCAGGAGATGGATTGACTAAATAAAATCCGCAGTAGGCGATCCATTATATACGTGCACCCACAATTCCAAAAATCGGATTGGATGGTGAGAAATCGTGAGGCGAATCACATCAGCCCCAAGTCAAGAAATTTCATGAGGACCACGGCTGCTCTGACAACAGTGTTACGAAGAATAAGAATAGCCAGGTCAGTAGCCCGGCGCGTCAAGTGGATCAATAGGAGATAAATATTATTTTTCTTTAGCAGCTAGTGAACTCTACTAGAAATACTGGTTTGACTTGTTATGGTGAATTTTTGTAAACATTAATGCTTACCGGTGTTTTCTAATCTTGCAACAATATAAGTGGTATAAGGTAGTTAGAAAAGCTGAGCAGTCACATGGACGGATAAGAAAAGTGACTTTATCCTATAGGTATACTAGTAAAAATGTTAATCTCCACATTTTTACTAGTATATAGGATAAAGTCACCTTAAAAAGGTCTACAAAAATGTCCTCAATGGTCTATCTCTTAGGGATAACCCACAATAACCATTTTTTTTCTTTTACTTTTTACGAGAAATAAGGGCTTAATTACGAAGCGATTTTAAGCAATACAGCAATAATCCTTATCCATTTAAGTACCTTAAATACATTGTGCATTTAATATAGATCAATATGGCCTTTTACAGTATGTAATTTAAATGAATATCTTAGAAGATATTAGAGATTTAAAAAGCGGGCGCAGAGCAGCTGGTGGGTCGTACGTCCGTCCCGTCCATCCGTTGGCAGCGGCCGGGTAGTACAGGATAAGTAGGATTGTAATGCATATTACTTTGGCTTCATAGTAATTGCGAATATCATGTGTGTTTATTATACTCAAAATAAACCTAATAGTAATATTCCAAGTAAGAGACCGCGAAATGGCTTCGATGTTTAGATTTTTGGATGTTTGTTTCTCAATGATGCAAAGACGGCCAAACGGATTTAGATCGAATTAGGCACAAAGATATATTATATCATGGATACGTAACAGATAGAATACCTACTTTATCCCGGTAGTAAGTTCCCGGGTGATTTTTTCCGACAGCTTTACGGGCCAAGCCACTGGCAAAAGTACTATTCCTATAATTTATGTTCGGTGCCTGTATAGGTAAAATATAAGTCTTATAACGCTAGGAGCGTTAAGAAAAACCAGGAAGACTTATATTCAACTAAACCAAGCCCTATGTCGCAGTCTTCCTACTCTCAATACTATTACTCTTATTTTAAAAACACCAACACACATGATGTTCTCATAAACTATGAATCCTAAGTAATATGAATTATAGTCCTACTACTACTAATATCACAAATGTGAAAATATGTATGGTTGGGTGTTTGTTTCTCAATCACGCAAAAATGGCTGTATGGATCTGGATATAAAATAGCATACAGAGTCTATATTACCTTAATAACCTGGAATAACACATTCTTATCGCGATAGTACGTCCTCTTGCATTAATTTCCGACATCCACGCGGGCGAAGCCGCGGGCAAAAGCTAGTTATACATATAAACCATCCGCTTGAACCACTCTGTCTATTGATGAACCGCATTGAAATCCGTTAAAAAATCGAAGCGTAGAGACGCGGGAAGCGACTTTATTTAATATTATTTAGAGTGAAAAATAAAAATGAATCAAAATCAATCAGTAGAAATTTCGACATTTTGCTTTAATAAAAAAATAAAAAAATCAAAACAAGTATATCGTAGTATCCTTGCGAGAAAGGCCAACTTAGTAGAGTAGAAGAGATTTCGAATGACCTCTAGAAAAGCCGTAATGCAAAGGTTAAACGGCCATAACAGTAAGTCTATAAATAACTCGCACGGAAACACCCAAATCGATTGTACAATATTTGTACTATAAAAACACACGTTACGAGATAAGTAGGTACCTGGTGATGTTTTTTAATCATAATTATGTGCGAAGAATGACGTATATGGAGTTTCTTACCGGTTTTTCTATAGACATTCAAATATTTGGAGCCTGCTTGGCTACTTGACCTTTTCGGAGAGGAACTGGAGTTAACTGCCGACATAACTGTTCTCAAAAGCAACCCGGAGTCTGGATTAATACCCGGTTGATACCAACAAGGTCACCTGGTCACCCCTATCGGTCTTACAAATAAGGTTTTTTTTTTAGACCATTGAGCCAGTTTTTTGAAATGCAGTTCTTTTTACAAACTAACAAATAACTCCGGTACTAAGAAGTCATTTTTGTATTAAGAACTTTACCGAAATCGAAATAAAGTTGGAAATGCATACACCACTGGCTCAGAGTTTCTATAAGATGATCTAAGTTGAGACAAACATACCTGGCGAAATGTGTCTGTACTATAGGTACACTTCTGCCTTTTGGGAAAAAAACAAGCGATGTATGATATAGCTTGCCGTGTTTTCATGCTGAACTGTCAATGGGTAGGCCGTATATGTCTTCCATCATTGGACTAGATGAGTCCTTGAATAAATACCACGAATCAGCCAACTTGGAGCATAGAGAGGCTAGGAGAGGATTGATGCAAAAGACGGAGAATCAGGTTTTCTGGTATATATTTCCAGTTACTGGTCGCCACATTTACCTTCATCATCATAATTTTCATATAATGTTTCTATTGCTGGGGCATAGCTTCTTCGAAAGCGAGAGTGAAGTGGGCTATACTCGACCACGCGGGCCCAGGGCGGGTTGGTAGATGTCGCATGTCTTCCAATTTTGGTTCTAGGACATGCCGGTTTCCTCATGATGTTTTCCATCACTGCTTGGAGAGCAGTAGTGATGCATTTATTTACGCAATGTATAGTGCCTGTTTGGGTTAGAGACCACGAACAACAACTCGTGTAAGTAGAGGCCGTTGTCACTGGGCTACTATCGCCTTCATATTGGAAGGCAAAAAGGCCTTTTTCTGATCATTTGATACGATCTGACCTAGTATCTTACAAATATTGGTCAAGTCACGTAGCAACATGTCCCTATGTGGTGAAGTCCCGTTCATCGAATGATGAATCATCTGACTGCACATTTTCATCGTAGCTGTCGGCTCTTTAATAAGTAGTGCCATTGGTTATTTTCCTTCCCTGTTATTCATCTTTTTCATATTTTTTTTTGTACAGAAGGGCATAAATCAGTAATGGAAGATCCAGTTTAATCTGGCCTCTTATTCTATTCAAATTCCATACGATGCTAGGCCAACTCGAGAAGTGTTACCACCATATTGTGGTACCATAGGTTATTTCCCTGCCCTGCAGTCAATATACTTTTTTTTGTTATTTAGTGTACTAAGCCTTATTTAAGTACAAATCTTGTAGTGCGGTAGTGTCCCTTGGCTGAAGCAAACAATTGAACGAGGCTTTAGCGTTCGATTTTTAAATTTGGTAAATGTCAAGCGTGTCAATCATTTTTACTCTATACTGTCAGGCTGCCATAGGTTATCTAAAAACATTTTACGCGATGGTTTTTTTTTTTTTGTAAAATCCGTAGTCCATAGTATAATATGTAATATGTATACAGGGTGGCAAAGACAACCACGCACAACCTGTACCATGGATTCAGTACATAATTCTGGACCTAATCCCTCTGTTTTTTTTTTTAAATTAGCTGTCCATACATTTGGACCGCGTAGGAAACTGATGCTGACGAAAAATTTCTACGTTAGCTAGGATGTCTATGATCATATTGTGCTGAATTTATCTTTTCTGTTTGCGCGTCAGCTTCTGTCACATTCTGTATAGGCTACGTACTATACGATTAGATTAGACAAAAAAACGGCACGTGTATATGTTTTTTGGTCTTCATACAAATTGTACTTACTGTTCTTGCGTATTAGTTGATTTTGTATGAAGTCCTTATCTTAGAAGAGGCCTGGTATTTCCATTATATTTCTGTAGCTCCCTGGGTTTTGCTATGGAAATCGTTTACTAAGAATAATTTTCTTGAATTAATTATTTGTTTTGTTGAGATGTGAATCTGTGATGATTCAGTAATGTCAATTACAATAATATGCGAGGTTGCTGTCGATATATGTGGTCATGGTCACTTGACTTAGTTTCCAAGTAGATAAAATCGAAACGATATTCAGATCTCATTCAAATATGTGCCTTCACCCGCGGATCAAAAATAATCCACCAGGAACGTTCCATCGGGATAATATGAATCCTGTACCACTAGACTTCATAGTCTAAGTCAGCCTTTCCCAAAGTGGGCGATAACGCCCCCTTGTGGGCGCTGCGTGCCTAAAGCGGGTAGTAAGAGACCCAGAAAAAAAATGGGGGCGTTGTGTAGACTCTAGTTTTTTTTTTCTGCAGTGCCCACAATGGGGCGTTATCGCCCACTTTGGGAAAGGCTGGTCTTAGTCATGGTCTACATCATCATCATCATCATCATCATCAGCCTATAGCACTCCACTGCTGGACACAGGCCTCCCCAATTGCACGCCATTTAGCTCGATTTTTGGCAACTCACATCCAGCTGCTACCAGCCACCCTGCGAAGATCGTCGCTCCACCTAGCCTGAGGGCGTCCTACCTTAAGTTTGCCGATTCGCGGTCTCCACTCAAGAACACGTCTACCCCAACGGTCATCGGTTCGACGGCTAATGTGGCATGTCATGGTCTACATGTGTGCCGAATTTTATCAAACTCTTTTCAGCCGTTAAGGCCTGAAGAGTTACTGTCGTATTTTTAATATTTCTAGCGAGCCCATACTTAGCACGGTTGCTATTCATTTAAGTGGCGACTTGTGAAAAAATCGAGATGTCTGTGGTATAATAACTGAGTTAAATACTAATGTACTTTCTTTACACATAAACCTTCCGGAACAAATTCTCTAAATAATGGTGAAAACCGCATCAATGTTCATTGAGTGGTTGCACAGACGGATACGAAAGGCGCGGCAAGAAGCAAATTTTTAGGTATTTTCTAATAGCGTCTCGGCTACAAATAAGGTTGAAAATAGCAATGCGATTGATGTTAGATGAATCGAATGACCACCAAAATATACGTAACACTGAAGTTTAAATTAAATTATAGTACATTATATTAAATTATATTAATATAAATAAATTCACGACGTAGTATATTTTTTAAATATTATTATTTTGTTGATTGAATACTCTTTATAGTTGATTGAATTACAGTTTAGGCTCAACCTTTTGAGAATTATGCGACAATAATATTTTCTAATCTGAACTCTTTTCACGATTATTTTATAATGTTTTTTTTTGTTTTTTATTTATTTTAGTCTGCATGAAATGTTTTTGAATATATCTGTTTTTTGAACATTTGACAATGCATTAACTTTTTACACGCAACAAAAAACTGAGCGTTCAACGGTGCCCTACGTTTGGGTAGCACCTTAATATAAAAAATGTATAGATAGATTGTTTAAAACATGCAGAACTCACCTCTCCCGCTCCTCCCGACGAACCTCAAATCATTGAACTTGGCAACCCTATTCTTCATGACAGCCGAGTTGTTCCTCAGCTCCGCCGAGCAGTTCTCGTCGTTGCCAGCTCTGACAGTGACTAGGGTGCCATCGAGGACCTCCCCCAGTGCGACCACCTTGAAGCCACCAGGCAGCGTCTTGTTGGACCGCCAGTGTTGTGGCAGCATTGAACACATGTAGTCTGGACTGCCCGTTCTTACTGTCGACAAAGGGATTTTGATTAGAAAGATGTCAATCAATTTGCCTAGGATTTTCCCAACTTTGTTGGGACCGTCTTCCAGTGTGCGGATGCAGCTTTAAATACCAGTACTGTGTGGAGTGACTGCCTGTTTAATCTTCATAAGCCAAGTTACTGGGTAACACGATACCTCTTGGTTAAACTGGTTGTCAGATTTTTGGCTTTGACTACTTGCAACGACAGTCAAAGATGTACGAATAAAAGCAGGGATCAACGGTTTAACCTATTTCCAGAAGGGACTTGATATCTACTGGATGGTCACTCATCCACGAACCGTCTTCGATCGAATCGTTCGGGGTTATTATTATTTAGCCACTTTTTTATTAGAAATAATTAAAAAGATGTGTGCGTCACAAATCATCGTCATCATCACAGCTAAATGTGCGCTTGGCATAGAGCCTCCCTAACAGTCAATGAAGATACGTACTAAGCTCGATCTCCGTCGATTCGGTACGGAGGACCCATAAGGTTCGCAAAGTACATCTCCTATTCTACAAATAATCCAGTCGAATATGATCGTGCACATATTCTGCATTATATAAATGTTACATAAATAAAATACCTAATTAAAACGAAGGTTTCTAACGTATTAGCTATTTAATAAGAATTCCATACAATGTAAGTACTAAAAACTAATACCTACGTCACTCGATCTCGTCGAATAATACTGGGTTTATAGTGTATTTAAATGCGTATTTAATAACGTGTACGTCACCGATTAAAACGACCATCACTATGCCACGTCAATAGACGTAGCATTGTGTTTAGTGACGGTATGGAAATGCTATCGCAGACCAACTCTATCTGAAAGACTTATTTTATTTCGGTTTTCAAATTTGAAACACGCATTCCAGAACATAAATGACTTTGAAACTTCGTTTGCATCCTCATTGGTCACTCGTCGGTTACCATAATGATAAATACCGGATAAACAACTAATAAGCCAGAATTAATATGAACCGAGTTATCACTCGGCTAGCCGGTAGCTAATAAATTGTAACGCTTCTGTTGTAAAAAAAAATGAGATTGGACGAGGAAAACCGTTATTTATAACAAGTTAACAACTAAATGTAATGACTGCGTAAAAGCGTGGCTGAGTTTTAATATTGTATAATTTACAATGCGGTTTTAATCTTTAAACTTTAGCCTGTGAATGTTTTTTGTACAGTCATAGTGTTGAAAGGAATGGTTTAACAGTCAGCAGACTTCTGTCAAAATGGAAAGCCAATTCTCGCGCTTAACAAACATTCAAATTCAGGTTGCAAACCGAAGGCAACTCTCGTAATTAAAAACATTCAGAATGTAGTCGCAGTCTCATCTCGGCAACAATAAAATGCCAAAAACTTGTCAAATATGTACGGAAACTAGAGGTATTTTTGACAGATTAAGATCAGACTGTGAACGTTCTAAAAATTGCGACAATCACCCTTCTAATCTCAGTGACAGTTAGTGTCGAGAACTTATAGAAAAAAAAATAGAGAAATTGATTGTATTATTAACATTGAAATTGATTTTGCGACTGATTGAAATTCGATCCATCGTAGCCCGTATTAACGGGTATTGTTCCTCAGTTTTTTTAGCTAAACCAAAACACTTTTGTATCGAGTGTACCATCAATATTTTCGTAACGCTATAGTTTGTGTTTAGAAAGTCTTGACTCAGTCTACGCACTGCCTAAAACTGACTTCGATGATGATTTGACGTTTCCAATCGATTCGTAACGTTTTCGAATCGAGTAAATAGATGTAATTATGAGAAATGATATCTCGCATGTCAGGAGTGTCAGTCATTAATCATCATTTTAGGATGAAAATGTGTTGAACAATTTGATTCGTGGTAATTTGCTACAATCACTCAGCGCTCGGCCCGCTCCCTCTCATCGAGACGAGGCCTATGTCCCAGCAGTGGGATGTTATGAGCTGATTATTGGTTATGTGACTGTGTGCTAAACCAAGGATTGGTGACCGTAGTTCTCTATTCTTTCGTACTCTTGACTTTTTTACATTTAAGGAGACGAAAGATATAAGAGTAAATTTTCTAGTTAAATCAGACTTTAGTCAGGCTGTTGATTCCTGAAATAAAAAGATGGCATGAAAAAATTGCCCCATAGACAAAGTGACCTAAAATCTACTGAAAATACCTATTTATTTAGTGCTAAACAAAACTGTTCCTCACTACAATAGACTACTGGTCTGTTCAGTAAAAAAATCTCAGAGAAAATGTAGGTGAAGTGAGCTTGAAGGGACCTGTCAATAGAGTTGATCCCTAGCATCAGGTGGCACCTCACTTCAAGCCTATCATCATCATCATTTCAGATGAAAGACTGCCACTGCTGGACATAGGCCTCCCCCAAGCACCACCTTCTCGACCGATTCTATGCTTCTCGCATGCAGCGGATTCCTGCGGCCTTCACTAGGTCATTGGTCCATCTTGTGGGAGCCTTCGAATGCTATGTCTTCTAGTAAGCGATCACCACTACAGAGCCTTCCGGCCTCATCGGCCATCTGTTCTGCGAGCAATGTGCCCCCTGTCCTTTGCCGCTTAAGTTTGGCACTTCACCTTAATAAGGTAGCGTGAGACATATACAGAATACACCGGCTTTTCTGACTGTAAAAGAAACTCATCTGCATTCTAAAACAACACGAATCATATAACGTCAGCGCAATCCTCAAATTAGGATGCGGTCACACCGTTAGCTTCACAAATTATCTCAAAAAATCACTGCGTAACGGCTCGAGGAATCATAAAAACATTAATAGTGTAAATGCGGTTTCACTATTTACGGAAGCTGCTGGTATATAGGAATTATGGAGCCACAAACTGTGGGTTAGGTGCGGTCGAAGAGCTGTGAAGGGTTACTCGCGGGATTGCGCTTGCGTTTCGATAATTTGACTTGTTTAACCCTTGAAATTGTAAAGATGAGCTCTGAGTATCTGTAAATCAAATGTTTCGTGAATAAAAGGGCCTATGTGTTCTTTTCTCAGCCTAAGACTCTCATGGCCTCTTTCGCCACCTGTTCGGTTTTTGAATTTCTCAGGTTTTACCTTTTCGGCCAGTATGTGTATTGTCTGGCTGTTCCAGGGCTAATACAGGCTTAGAGCATTTAACCTAATACAGGAAACACGCTACACAACCTGTTACCATGGATCCAGTAAGTACAGGATTGTGACCGAAGAAAAAAATTCAAAATTGTTTAAAACGCAGCGGGAGTTGAAGATCTCGGTTATTAAAAAAAAAAAAAAAATCGGATATGCATTTTGCCGGCGTAGGTGTTACTTTTTAGGGTTCCGCACCTCAAAAGTAAAAAGCGGAACCCTTATAGGATCACTTTGTTGTCCGTCCGTCCGTCCGTCCGTCCGTCTGTCAAGACCCTTTTTCTCAGAAACGCGTGGAGGTATCAAGCTGAAATTTATATCAAATACTCTAATCTACTGTCCCTTGGAGCTGTGAAAAAATCAAACTTCTAAGCTAACGCAATCAAAAGATATAGCCGTTTATGCCGCAAATTTCCGCAAATTTTCGAAACTCGCAAGGGAATTAAAACCTAAAGGGTACTTCCAGTCGATCTAGAATTTTGAAATTTGGTACGAAGCAACGTTTTATAGCACAGATAAAGGAAAAATTGCAAAAACCGTAAATTTTTGGTTACATCATATAATAAACAGAATAAAACACAGACAGAAATAAAATCAAGCCAAAAAACAGAACAAAACTACGACTCGATTGTCGTGATGGGTGAACTTTTACTTATATACCTACAGGTTTGTACGGAACCCTCGGTGCGCGAGTCTGACTCGCACTTGGCCGGTTTTTTAAATAAAATTGCATATTTTGTTAACTTTCTCGTCAATGTCCCAGTCAACCGGTATATAATACATAGTTCTCTTACATACCCCCCCATATCCTGTGTACATACTTCTCTTTATCTATCACCTTTACAAACATTATTTTTACATGGCAACATAACAAAACAAGACTAGTTGGAAAAAGACCGGTTTGCTAATAAATTGTTAACATTAAACTATGAATAATAACCGGTATATAACTGTTATTGATGAATTAATTTATAATTACTTTTTCACAATTAAATTACTAGTTTTTACGAATGAGAACTATTAATATGAAATGCCGAGTTTTCTGCTCTTCCATTTAAAAGTAATTAAAAAACTATTGTGATATACGTCAACATAATGTGCGGAAAAGATGTCGGTATTATTATTTAATTTAATAATGCCATTTTATGTTTTCCGTTACGAGTACTGATCGTTAAAATTTTATAACTAATTTAGATTAGCCAATACCATATAGATACCATAGCCAATACAAAAATCAAAATCAAAATCAAAAGTCATTTATTCAAACTAGGCTGAGAGTCAGCACTTTTTGAACGTCAAAGTCACATAAGACAGTCCCCCAAAACGCCCGCCCTTCGACACTTCCTAGTGCTTTGGCTGGGAAGAAGAAGTGGCGGAACAAACTCCCCAGCAGCACTGCTGTCTGTTAAGTTAGAAGAACTTGATTCTATACAGTATTGTATAAGTTATTAATATAATAAAACAAAACATACATTATTCGCCATATGTCAGCTAGCACACGCCATTATACCAACAGAACATTGAAAACTAAACTCAAGCTGAAATGAATAATGAAACAAAAATCGTAAACATAACTTAAAACCTTACTAAAGCCTCCAGGCATAAAGGGCGTGCCCGCTTACATATACAACGATGCAAATGATACATAGACACAACAAATGAAATTAAAAGAAAATAAAAATAAATTAACAAAAGCAGTTAAATAAAAAAAACAATTATATGAACTACCCATATAAACTGTCAGTGTGTGAGTTACAGTAATTACAGAATGTAAAACAGTGTCATAGAAGAAAAAATAAATATTATCTACACAATTAAGTTAGCAACTAGTTTGATAAACTCTAAGACTGTCCTATGGAGCGAGACCAGCATGTTTCCAAGCGTTCTTATCTTGAATGTAGTCCTCTAATTTGTAATAAGCTCGTTTACAAAGTGTACTTTTAATATGACTTTTAAACCTCCCTTCATTTAATTGCAATATATCAGAAGGTATTTTGTTGTAACATTTAACACAGGAATTGCTTAAAAACAATAATTTGTCGTGAATATTTAAAATAAGAGAAGTTAGAGACTGAAGATTTAGAGTCTGTTGCAAAACATGATGATCAGATTCGGTACACCAAATGATTCATACCAATGCATACCTACTTAATATTATAAATACGAAAGTAATTATGTTTGTTTGTCTGTCACCTTTTCATGCCTTAGCGACAGAACGGATTTCGATACTCAGCACACAGGTAGACCATGACCTGAGTTAGAACATGGGGTCCCTTTTTACCAGTAAGTACGTCCTGTGAACGCAGTTTCGAAATCAATCAGTAGAATGGTCTTTATGTAGCCTTTTACAATCTATACTTATATTATAAAGCTGAAGAGTTTGTTTGTTTGTTTGTTTGAACGCGGTTATCTCAGGAACTACTGGTCCGAATCGAAAAAATATTTTTGTGTTGGGTAGTCTATTTATTGAGAAAGGCTATGTATCATCATGCTATGATCAAGGGAGCGGAGCAGCAACGAAAAATTGTCGAAAACTAGCAAATAATACGTTTCCTATTAACTAATTTTCTCAAGATGTTTTCTCTCACCATTTCTTTCGACCTCTAGCTCTCAACATCTACCTTGCGGGATAATTCCGTAATACACTAACCGTAGGAACGGATTTCATTTTGGTAGTTCAACAACATCTATTGCGCTACTTACATTTGAGCAGTCATTTTTTCTAACATTAAATGTTAGCAAGATCCTTATAAATGTTTTAGACTATGATTGATAGTGTGTTATGTCGTAAGATGCTGCTTTTATATCATATTCTAAATTGTTTGACAAGTAAACAAAAAAAAGCCAGGTAACGTGGTCAGAACCACTCATGTTGGTCATTAACACCCTAAATTGTTTATGTAAATAAACTAACGCGTGTTTCTTGCGGATTCCCCAACTCAGTTATACGCACTTATGTCGACAAATACTTGAATTGTTTCGGACTAAGTATTATGTTAATCATTCAAAATTGTTAAGTGATTGTTAGTGGACTGAACCGAAAATGATAATTCTTTTGTGAGTTGTGTATCAAAGAACATTGTAAAGATCTAGTGATACTCTTAGCTATTCAGAATTTTCGACGGAATTATGAATCTAAAATGCATGTTATTCAGAGTCAGTGTTTTTATATAAGTTAACACTCCATTGACAGCCTAATTGTAGTGGTAATATTTGTGCATAAATATTAGAAAAGGAACCTCAAAAGGGAATGGAAGGAAACGTGTTTTCCGTAAGTTTTCGGATATGAAAAGCGAGTAAGTTAGTGGTCGAATCCGGAATATCAAAATGAATAACTAAGTGAAACTCTGAGTGACAGTCTATTCGTAGTAGTAATATTTGTGGATACATTTCAGAAATTAAACCCAAAAGATAAGGGAAGGAAATGTTTTTTACCTAAGTTTTCGGATATGACAAGCAAATATAACTTAGTGATGGAATGTGATCTTCAGAATCAATAGCTGACTTCAGACTACGATTGAAAATCTATTTGCAGTAGTAATGTTTATGGATAAATATTAGAAAACGGATCTTAAAAGATACTGGGCAGAAATATTTTCTGAGAGTTTTCCGATATAACAAGCGAATGACTGCGCAGGAATACGTTGGATGCGAGAAGCACAGAATAGGTCGAAGTGGCGGTGCTTGGGGGAGGCCTATGTCCAGCAGTGGACGTCTTTCGGCTGAAATGATGATGATGAAAGCGAATGACTTAGTGATCGAATCTGGATCCGAATAACTGATGAAGAAGATAAATTGATACTACCAACTTGTTAAATTCACAAGTTAATTAAAACAACGACGATTAAAATATTTTTTTCTTCTGGTGGTGAAAAAAATAGGGTTAAATAAAGTCCCTCTACAAATATCGATTTATTGGTAAATAATAGAGACTACGTGGGAAATACATTTGGAGCCGGTTTTAGCTATTCTTCACACGGTATTTAGACTGGATAAACAAGTTTTAGATTGGTAAGCTGCATCGAAATATTTGAAAGAAAGAAAGAAATATATTTTATTTGTGACACGCACAGGACATAAAAACATAAAAAGTACATAGAAACTTTAGGATTCATACAAATAACAAAATGGTAAAAGATATATTTATAATTAAAAGAGTAAGACCTGTATATATATATATATATATGAATACTAGATAGAGATACATTTTAAGAGATTAATTTGAGAGATATTTTAATACTAGATAGGTATTTGTAGTTATTGATTAAAATTAATGCCACAGTTCAAAATGCTAATCACTATTAAACATTTTATGTTTTATAATACTTATTAGTTTTTTTTATAAAACACGGCAGAGGATTCGACGGCCTTTCCTCGCCCGTTATCTTTTTGATTGACTGGCTCTTATACTGCAAGGAAGCTACTTAGTCGCCACAGAAAATATATACTAATATTATAAAGCTGAAGAGTTTGTTTGTTTGGTTGAACGCGGTAATCTCAGGAACTACTGGTCCGAATTGAAAAAATATTTTTGTGTTGAGTAGCCTATTTATTGAGGAAAGCTGTATCAAATCACGCTACAGTCAAAAGGAGTGGAGCAGCAACGAAAAATGGACGAAAACTAGCAGGCGATTCGACGCGACGGGAAGGGTCAGGGGAGCAAAAATTTGACGCGGACGAAGTCGCGGTCAGAAGCTAGTATATTATAATAGTCAAACCCAAAAGTTGAATACCGTGAAACTCCTGAGGCCTAGACAGGTGTCAATCGCTTTCAAAGTGTTTCGTATTTTATTATAGCGACGTTTAAATGCATTGAAATAAGTTTTTCGGCAGCTTGTGTCGATCCAATACTTTTTGACTTTTTCATTATCATTGATTATCATTTTCATTTATTTCACTCTTAGTATAGGATAGTTAGGATCTTAATGTTAATAAACAGCTTCACATATACTACAGTTGCTGGCGTAGAAATATTAAAATTAAAGTACAATTAAAATCTCCATTAAAATAATGATAAATTAGTTCTTTTTTTCACTATCATAATCGTTTATTTACTTTAAAAGTAAGTAAGGTACACAAAATAAAGTTGGTTATAAAACTACCTTAAATTAGATATGCAAAGATTAAAAATTATTTTTTTATAAAAAAAAATAATCATATTTGTTAAAATTGTCATAAAATAAAAATGATAGAAATTAAACCCAGCAAAGTCAAATATTAAATCTGAATTATAGTGACATTAATTAAATAATTAATTGAATGATAGCATTTATCAAGTTCACTGACATACCAGTTAAATTGTTATTTATGAATGAAATATCAAAATTAACTATTTTTTCTATTGAAATTCATTTATGCATGTGCTCTGAATCATTAAGTAAATCCTAAATATTAAACTCTATTGCTAGTCTATTGGACTAACTGCACTTATCCTGATCTCATTAGGCCACATTGAAAGTGTTCAATGCTGAACTGAACAGGTTCGTTACAATGAGTGCATCCCGTGCGTGTGTCCCGCCCTTACATCTAATTGCTACCCAGCTTTCAAACGGTAATATTACATTAGTAAATTGCCATTGGATAAATGATTGGAAATGTTTGTACATATTTCATAGTGCGGAATTCGAGCGGTGTGAAATAGTTTAAGGAAAGCGAACATATATCACACTAGCGTGTTCGTCCGCGAGAAATTCTTATATTGATATAAAATATATCGTATGACACACGATAATACTGTAACTTTCCATTAATGAAAGAAATTTCGATCGGAATCATACTAGTAGTTCCTAAGATTATCTATCTATACTAATATTATAAAGCTGAAGAGTTTGTTTGTTTGATTGAACACGCTAATCTCAGGAACTACTGGTCCGAATTGAAAAAATCTTTTTGTGTTGGGTAGCCTATTTATCGAGAAAGGCTATAGGTTATATAACCTTACGCTACAACTAAGAGGAGCGGAGCAGTAATGATAAATGTTGCAAAAACGGGGAAAATCGCATGGGTAGGCGATTCGACGCGACGGGAAGGGTCGGGGGAGCAAGAAATTTAACGCGGACGAAGTCGTGGGCAGAAGCTAGTCCCTATATAGAAACTCACAAATTTTAACTCTTTATAATATTACTAGCTACGCCCCGCAGCATCTCCCGTTCAAGTCTTGATTCCGTGAGAATATCGGGAATAAATGTATAGGTTCTAACCATGTGCCAAATTTCATCTAAATACAGTCACCCGTTTTAGCGTAACAGCGCAACAAACAAACACACAATACATCAAATATTTTCACTTTATAATATTATTTTGATGAAATTTCAAGAAAAACTAAAATATTTTTTCTGAAATTTTATTATTTTTCTTTCAAAGACTAGGGAATTGTGCGGAGTAAACCATTTTTGATTCGTTTTTTTTTCACAGCGTCTTTAAAGAATGTTTAGAAAAAAAAAAACAGAATTTTTAGAAGTGGTATGGCGGATTCCTAAGTTATAGGTATGTTTTGTATGTTTGAAAATCTAACTATTCAGACATGAAATGACATGAAATTTCAACAATTATAGAATTTAGTGGCAGCTCTCAAGGTTGCCTATTGTAATTTTGTCTAACTGAATACATTATTTTTTGTTCAACACTTTATAATATTCATTACGTCTTATTCAGATTGGAATTCAGACGACACTGACTCTATAATTTAATAATACCTCCCACGTAATTTCTCTCGTATTGAAAAAAAGTAGGTACAGACGCCAGCACAGTAAAAGCTACTACAATCTGTCAAATTTCTATAATAGATTTTCAACTTTATCTCTAAAGTGTTAGGTTCAAGATTGATTTGGAAAATTTGACAGTTTCGGGTAGCTTGGTATGCTGGCGTCTGTACTAGGTGAAACCATTCTGTTTGATGATAACTGTCTAAATAAATACTGCATTCAATAAACTCATCAGATGATCAGTATTCAAGTATGAGGTTTATTTACGCTTGCGCTACCATTTTTGTTAAAAAACTGCTGCCTTTTTTGCCACTATCGGATACTAGGAAACCTATTCTGCAAATATGTAATTCCCACATAGAAAAATTCTTATAAATATTCTTCGTATCAATCGTTCAGGTTAAGCAACACTTGCCGTGGTTAGTCCATGGATGGGTGACCATCTTTACATAACAAGACCCTTCCGTGCCTCGGAAAACACATTAAGCCGTAAAGTCCCAAATGTATTTCGTAGATCCTAGACAGTGGTTACGGGGTCAGAAGCTCGAAAGTCTGACAACCACTAATAACATAGGGGTATCGTATTACCCAGTTACTGGGTTGTGGAGGTCAGATAGGCAGTCACTCCATGTAAAATACTGGTAGTCAACTGCAACTGGTTAGATTAGAAGATCCTAACATAGTTGGTAAAAGGCTAGGCAGATGATAGAAATATATATACCTACCTATATCTGTTTAGACGTGATTAAAATACAAACATCCAAATGTTCCAAATTTAAAAGATTTTACGGAGACTAAATAAATAAATCATTTTTTAAATTATTTAATTCATTATTGTATTTTGTCAACAGTATTTCGGAATTAACTTTGCAACTGTCTATTATTACGTAAGTATTAAATTAAATATAATTACATATCGCTCCTGACTGTAATTGTAACCATAGCTAAAAAAAATGTTATAACAGGTCTACAATTAAGAAACATGCAATTAGCAAACGCGTTATTTACTCCCATTAAAATTCCGGTCAACTTTGCATAACAATAATAAGGTGAAATTAATAATTATTATTTATTGAAATGTAAATTATTATTTATTGAATTAATAATGCATAGATTTAAAATTTTATTGAGTTAATTAAATAAATCTCTCACTGGAACTTTCTCTTACATTCGCGTTGATGTCTTTTACTTGAGAACAATTTTATCTATGTTACAACGATTCTATTAAAAACATATTTTTGAATTTATCATTAAAACATTCAGAATATTGTTCACGCTAACTAATACAACAATGTAATATATAACATTATTTTAATTAGGTACACTTAAAACATACTTCTTATTTCGTTACCACCAATCGTTCTTCTATTAGAATTATTAATTTAAACAAATCAGCCCAGAGCTATCAAAAAATCTCTAAATGTATCTACCTACCTAATGGTTTCTTAGTAACCGTAACAAATGTTCAAGATAAACAACTTTTGACCTTAAAATCAACCGGAAAGAGCGGAGCGTCTTTATCGACTTATTCATCAGGTTTTTGCTGTTAAAGTTCAAAAATTTGTTGCGAGTAGGTTAATTAAATGAGAGTTATCATCATTCTCATAATATTAAGAACGTTCATAGTAAGATATTACTTAGTTGCGGACTGAAATCTGGACTTGTGCCTGGTTGATGGCAATAGGCTCGCTTTCTGTTACATTTCACCTTTGCCTAACTTTTAGGGACAATAGGCGTAATATTATGTTATTTGATGTAGATCTATTTTTAAAATGTTACCTAGATCAGGGTACTCCGCGAGGGTCTCGTCCACGATGTACTGAAGACACCACGGCTCCAGCTCGGCCATCTCTCGCCGCCGTCGGCCTCGAGACTCATACGGCAGATGCATCCTTCACACCATCACACTCACTCGCCGCACCGCCACGGTCGGCGTCTCCAAACTGTCCTACTGGCGAAGCAATAAACACCAAACAAAACGATTCTAACTCTAACGCGGGCAAGTAAGGGCTCTTTTGAACACTCGAATTCCAACACTTCCGCACTCTTCACGACCTTTGAACGTCTTCGCTCTGGCAAACGTCCAAAAAGTTTTTATATGACAACAATACTTCGCCTTCGGTACTGCAAGAAGGTTTCTCGTACGTGAGTCGTGAGTGAGTATTTCGTTAGCGTTGACACGATAATTTACTATGATTAGGAAATCTTTGGATTCTAATACTTTGTCAGTCTCTTCGTAGCGTTTAGAGACTAATGTTTTTAATATACTAAAACTTTGTATTATAAACAAATGCGTCCGATGTTTCACTCACGAATTGTCCGTGTATATCGCACTTTAATAATATATTTATTTGTGTATTATTTCCTTAATCCAACGACGCTCATTCTATACAAGCGAGGCATTTCTTGAATTTAACTTTCGTCATTCTATATGAGTCACAACACTAGTGCGGGGTTCACTGGGAACTATTTGATACATGAACAGTTCCGGCTAAGTTCTAAGAACACCTGTAAGTCACTATCGCGCTCCGTGTTATGTCAACATCAGCTGAGAGCCGATATATGTATGATAATGTGCCGCCTGGGCCGGTTGTGTAGCGCGCGGTTTTTTTTGTGCAAAGTGTGAGCCACGTCTGACGCGCGTCAGGTGTCGCGTGGTGCGTGAGTCAGCCGCTCGCGGAGGCTGGCGCGTGTTCGCTGCCCGCGCGACTCTCTACTACTGAACCGCCGCCATTCTGTCACTCGCTGCCTCCATTCTCTGCGGTCAATCTGCGGTTTAGCCACGCTTCATTTGTCGGGAAAATGTGCGGTGTTCTTCTCCTGCTCGCACTTGCCCGTCGCTTGGTTGGTGTGAGAGAGACCCGCGCAAGTTTTGTATCATTAAATATTTTTGTTTAGTTCCATTGTTGAAAGGGAAATATTATGAGCTTTTTCATTTTAAAGCGTGGTTGCGTATCTCCCTCTTTCGATTCACTAGCTGTGGTTAGAATGGAGGGAGATGTCTATAACGGTAGATGTCATCCTAATTTTATGAAAGTTTTCAAAAAATATAATTTTATTAAAAAAATATTTATTTGATAATTATAAACTGTGTAACGTGTCCTATTGTGAAATTTGATTACATAGCAACAATCACATTAGAAGGTAATGCCGCTCCAAATTAATGGAACTAATGAGGTTTGATGGCTGCCAAATTGTGTGTAACTTGACACGTTTGTACTAATAAACTATATACTCATTAACATATTGGCTTAATTTGTTGGTCCGTTGCGTTTCGATAAGTTTAATGTTACAATTTGTGGGTGTATTTTTCAGTGTGCTGTTGGTCTTGAGATAGTGCGGAGGGCGTGTGCGCGGCTGGGCGGGGCGGTCCCGCCTACTGTCGCGAAGACGGAGCTCGCGGGCGGAAAAATTGTAGATCGCGCTGCGCCGCGCCGCTGTCGTGCGCCGCTGCATAGCGCGTGCGGCCACCACGCACTTGTTGCGTCTACTCGTGTGGTGTGCGGCGGGCCTTATAGGAGCTTCGCTGATAAATTTAATCTAGTTTAGTTCATCTTTATTGTCTCATCTCATAGCCCGTTTTGCATTAGCATCGTCATTGTGAGAAAACCCATTAAAATAAACCAAAGTCCTTGAGCGTGTGATAAACACTAAACCCAAATCACAAAACAAATAATATACATAAATGATAAAATCCCACTGTGAGTCACTTTACAAACAGTAGGTACATAATGAATATGTATAAAACAAAGAGCAAAATATATAATTTTAATTTGTCAACTTATCTTCATAATTATGTTATCTAGGTATATAGACTTTTCAATTTTATTTTATTTATAAACACCTATATGTATGTCACTATACCTACTACAAACAAATAAATACAATTGAAGTGTATATTTGTAATGTCAAAATAACAGCGTTTTATTAAATGCATATGAAAGTATAAACGGAAGGTAACTAATTAAAAATTATTGTATGTCTATTGGCCTGTTTCGCCTAATCTCTAAAACGGCTGGACCAATTTTAATGGGAGTTCTTTACCTTTTTAAGAAGTAACAGAGGCTACCCGTTGTCCCGGTAGCACGTTGCCGTGGGTCCGATAATTTCCAAAATCCACGCAGGCGAAGCCGCGGACACAGCTAGTAATAAATAAATATATTCAGATGACATACATATTTATGCATTATTTCTGTTAATCAGACATGTTTGTAAACTAAAAATAGAGTGACATAACATTAGGAATACCCGTCTTAATTAAACAAGCCAATATGGTAATTTATAATATTCAAATTGTTATTTGCGTACAAAATGATAAACAATGATATTCTAAGTGTCGTAAACTAAGTACATACACGTATTGCTTTTAATATAATGATTCCTAAGTATTTAACATTTACTTAGTGGGTATTCATTGAGTAAATGTTCTTTATCTTTTATAGAAAATCCTCAGAAATTTCTTATTTATGTACACACATAAACGGGCAAGAAGAATGGAACAGAACACAAATGTCATGCTTGTTTCTACAGAAATCTTTTCCAGCACGCGTAGCATGACCACCGCAGAAATGGGTTTCATCGACGGAAGAATAGACAAAATTACAGATTTTAGAAAGATTAACGACAGAATTAAAGATTGTAGAAAGATTTGTACCGTTTTATGCGGGCGTAGCATGACAATTCTATCTCTATTCTACTAAGAATAGACAAAACCCATTTCTACGTCGGTCATGCTACGCGTGAAGCAACCTTGCGATAGGAAAGAAAAAAAAGAGACGGAAACAATATGTGTATATAATAGCAAAGCGTGTGGCGTAGTGTATCTTCTAAGGAAACGTCGTGAGAAAACTACAATGTTGGAGAAATCAATAAATAAATAAAAAAGTTTTTAATTTACTTCAGAAACTTGTACAACTTAAATCTAAATCTTACATAGGGACCTCCTTTTAAGTAAAAAATATACAGTCTGTGCTAGGAGAAATCAAGAAGACTGTATCACATCCATCAACCCGCACTGGGACCTACCCACTACTCCATCGCACAAAGAGGAGGCCTGTGGCCTAGCAGTGGGAATATATATTATGCGGATTGCGCTAATCTACGTTCATGCTAGATTCTATCTTGGTAGGCTCGAGTTAAAGTGTTATGCTGGATTGCTACCGTATTCAAACCTTTAAGGTGGTCGTTCTCAGTACATGGTGCTTCAGAATTTTCCACTGTAGACATGTTTGTCCATCATTCTTGGGGCTAAATTTGTAAGTTGTCTCGCCACCGAATGATATATAGGTACCCCTTTGTTAGTTTACACACATTGCCCTGATATTCAAAAATAGAATAGAAAATTGTTTTTTTTTTAACAGACTAAGTTTTTAACAAATTAATTTAGCCATGAATAAAAAAAAGTATCTCTACAAAATATTTACCTTTAGGATGTACCTACTATTATAAAAAAAGTTTATTCTAAAACCAAAGAGAAACAAAAAGCTAAACTATATGAAATACAGGGAAAGATAGAAAGAAAAAAATAATAGTTAAAAAAAACTAAAAAACACGCTTCCATTGAAAACCAAACTAAAAAGTACAAAATAATGGAAAAAAAGCGTGGGGTGCTTTTTAAGGTATTTTTTTATTGATATCAGGCACCCCACGCTTTTTTCCATTATTTTGTACTTTTTTTAAACTATTATTTATTTTCTATTTTTTAGGGTATTTCGAATTTTGAGACGTATGTCAGCGTAGTTTGTGACAGTTTTTTTGCTGTCCTGGTAACCCTGGCAAGGATAATGGCACAAATTTATGAAATTATTGCATTGTCATCGGTCCTTGACAGGTGTGCAGTTTGAATGAAATCTGGTCGTTTGAAGTGGGTCAAAATCGCGCTATAAGGAGTCGGTTACAAACAAACATACAAACATACAAGTGAAGCTAATATAAAGCATGTAATAGTTAAAAGTCCGTCTAAAAAGTATATTCTTGGGAGTCTTGAACATATTCTTTAATCTATACTATATGTATACTACCGTATGTACCGTATGGTGCCAGACGTAAATAATAACACCACCCCATTTCTTCCCGTGGGTGTCGTAAAAGGCGACTAAGGGACTTACTAGAGAATGGGCAGCAGCGTTCTCTATGCATTTTACCACCATACTGCGATCGCCAACCCGCCTGCCAAGCGTGGCGATCATGGCAAAGCCCCCCAAATTGTAGGAGGCCTAAGTCCAGCAGTAGACGTCGTATGATGATGATGATGTGTATACTATAACATTATAAAGCTGAAGAGTTTGTTTGTTTGTTTGGTTGAACGCGATAATATCAGGAACTACTAGTCCGAATCGAAAAAATCTTTTTGTGTTGAGTAGCCTATTTATTGAGGAAGGCTATATGCTAAATAACAACGCTACAATCAAAAGGAGCGGAGCAGCAATGAAAAATTTTTGAAAACTGGCAGACAATTCGATGCGACGGGAAGGGTCAGGAGAGCAAAAATTTGACGCGGACGAAGTCGCGGGCAGAAGCTAGTTAAGTAATGATAGGACCAGCGATGGTCATAACTCACGAGGTTCGAACTAGGGCATGCAAAACCGGAAAGTCATCAAAACCGGTTTTGAACATCGAAAACCGGAGCTAGGTCCGGTTTTAGCAAAAAAAATCGAATGTAGTATAATTTAAAATGAAACACCATTTTTTTTTAAATACCCACTAAGTCTACAAATAAAACAAATTGTATGATACATTTCTTTTTAATCCAAACCATAATAATTGTACAGATAACAATGAACTTATAATAGTATAAAGATTAATTAACTGAGTTCAAATCAACAACAAGTTTTTGGTATCTTTGGTACCTATTAAGTCTGCTATCAAAAATAATATATTTTAAACATAGAAAACACAATCAGCATCTTCAAATATTAAACACAGCCACCCACAATTACCAAAAAAATCAACATTTTTGTAACTTTGAAGACGAACTACAAAATAACATTATTATAATATGATTCATATTGCACTAATAAAGAGATCAATAATCAACTATGTATACTAATTTAAATAAAGCATAAATCACTTGTTTTCAAGAGATCGCTGTTCTTGATAATGTGATCTCAAGAATATAAGTGCATCCAACATTCGATCAGACAGCGAATTCTTATTTTGTTACAGAAATACCCAGCACTCGAAAACACCCTTTCACTCTCACCACTTGTTGGTAGAACACATAATAAATAATTATATGCTTTGGTGAGATACACACCCCGATGCCCTCCGCTTTCAGCCAGGTCGAAATCTGACCGATTTTTGGGGGTTCTCTTTCTCTTGCATTTGTGTAATTCCTTCTCTAGCTGCTCTTGAAGAGTTAGCTCTTCAGCGTCAGATGATGACGATTGCGAAGGTATGGACTGCTCGGTGAGAACTGCGGTGATGGTGTCTGTGTCCTCGGGTTTATATTTTAGCTGCTGCAACAAGTTGATAATAGTTTCAGTTATTTCAGCACCATTGGGTTTGGGAAATGTGTCATCATCATCTTGGGCGGAGAAGTCTTCCCAATCATGTAAATAGTGTAAAACACCTGCTAGAAGGAGACGTCTTTGCTTTATGCGACTTCTCAAATTAGTTGTTAGCTTGAGACTCAAAACGCTGTTTTGTTCGTCAAGCTTCTTAAACATAAATTTTAATGTTGTGCCAGCTGTGTGCAGCGTAGCATCACGTCAGCACAAGGACAGAACAGCAAGTTTGACAACATTCAAGCTGTTGTAAATTTCAGACAGAGTTCGAATTTCTTCTTCGGAAAAAGATATCTCAGTCTTCCAATCTATCAGGGCTTTGAGGACTGAGTTTTTAATTTTTTTAAACACTCCGATCATATTTGACATACTTGACCATCGTGTGCGGCAATCTAGTTGCAATTGTATGTCTTTTTTGTGTTCCTCCAAGACATAGACCCGTAATGCGTCAGCTTTTAGAGGGGATTTTCTTATAGATTTGACCAGTTTGCGAACTTTTGTGATTGTTTCCCTGTACAATTCTGGATGTGGTAAGTTGACCTAAAAGAAAAAAAAAATTAGAATCGGGCGAAGTTTATTTAGTTTAGGATGTTTTTAAATTCCGTGCATTTTGGTGTGTTATTAGGTAGTAATTTTTTTTCCATGCATTCAGTTGAGACATTTTTAAAGCCAGTACCGCACTGACCACGACGCCACGTCACGTCAACACGTCAAATAAAGCTAGAACCACACCATTAAAACGCCACCCGACGCGACAACACGCGTTTTCATTGGTTAAACGTTTTAAAATTACACTACTAGGAGAACTGTAGCCTAATGGTGCATGCATCATTTGACGTGTTGACGCGTGTCGTCGCATCGTGTGTCGGCCATGTGGCTCTGGCTTAAGGCATGCTGATTGGCGTTAGTTCATCTAGTTATGTCTTTTTAAACGCTAACCAATGAAAACGCGTGTCGCTGTCGTCGTCGTGGCGTAGGATTTTAATAGTGTGGTTCTAGCTAAAATTCCGCGCATTTCGGTGCGTTAACACTAGAGGAGACTAGTCTATGGTTAAAAAATATCTTCTGTCACTTTGGTTAATGTTTTTACTTTATTACTAATAAAGGAAATATTATAATAACGTAAACATTATTATTAATAGTAATAACGTAAACATTAACAAATTAAGATTTTTAGAGAAATTGATTTTTATATATATTAAATCTGTAAAAATCATTTTCTCTAAGACTTGGAAAAATTGGCACAAGAATTCTACTGTTACGTTATGGCGCAATTACACCTGTACCTTGATTCACGTAAATCAAACAAGACAAATATCGTTGACGTTTAATTGTCGTTCGGTCGTCCTATAAGTCCTACCCAAAATAGGTATTCACGTATTCTTTGAACGGGATTCGATAGAACGACAATCCAAACGGCTCAGAACAGAACTGAATCAAAGGCTTTTGTCAGTTATAAAATTATCTATATAACACGAATAATAAAACACGTTTTAATTAAATCTTGCTTGCTGTCACAAGTGGTGAACCATAATGTAATATAATTCGGGCTAACGCAGCAACTACTGGATGTAATTGCGCCCTTCGTGTCGTTTCATCCACGAGCTCAACATAAATGTACATTAAAAGACACAAAATATAATAAATTAATAACTAAGTAAATACTCACATTTTGTCCTAGCGTCGCAGGCGAGGGCGGCGGACACGCACTTGCACTCCCGGTAAGGGTATTACTGCAACAACGCAGGCGCAGGCTGGCGGGTTACGGGTGCGGGGTGCGGGGGTAGTGGAGGGAGGCGTGTAAGTGGGTGGATGCAGGCTGTGTTCGGTTCGGATACATTTGATGCCTCAAAATTAATTATTTTTTGAGTGTTCGAAAAAATGTTGATAAAAATCAAAATGTTAATTGTTACTCAATAATGGGAAAACCGGAGCTGAGCTCCGGTTTTGGCTCTCAAAACCGGTTTTCAAAAATCGTTAAATTTTGGCCGATTTCCGGTTTTGCGCAAAACCGAAAAACCGGTTTTGCATGCCCTAGTTCGAACCCAGGCAGGCGTTTTACTTTCTGTAAATTATTTCATCATCACTGCTCTCAAAACGGTGAAGGAAAACATCGTGAGGAAACCGGCATGTCCTAGGAATAAAAACATTCAAAGTCAGGTGACAGCCGCAAACCCGCACTGGGCCCGCGGGGTGGACTACGGCCCACTCCGTCTCACTGAGAGTAAGCCTGTGTAAAATACGCATATGGTTTATAAATATGACACTATCTTCTGTTTTCCTTAATTTGGCGGATAGTTTATAACTTAATCAATATTTTCACCAGTACATGCTATCATCATATGGGGACGTCCCAGGGTTATTGTGCTAAGGTAATATGTATGGATACATTATTGGCAACATTTGATTTATTTAACCATCTACATACTAAAAACTCACGCCTTTTTTCCCATAGGGGTAGGTAGAAACTATAGAACGCCACATCCTTACATACTCCTTTTGCCTCGACTTTTTATTTACCAATTAAGGCTTCCACAAACAGGCGCGACGTGACAGCGCGGCGTAGAAAGATTTGTATAAAAACTTCATGGAAACTGTTCCTCAATAGTCGCATCGCGCCTGTTCAACGAAGCCTTAACGGTTCGTTAATAATAAGAATCAGTTATAACATGACTAATTAACACGTCATCCAGACACAAAGGGACCACGTGACGTAATGATTACAGTAGCGTCATCCGCGACCCGATAACCGCAACGTTGTCGATTTTTGCGGCGGTAAGGAAGCAACCGCATCAGCCGCAACTGCCGCGGTGGGCCCGCAACGCGGATCGAACTGTACACTTATTGCTCTTGAACTTCAGTGGTCGCATCATGTGGCCCTTGAACTGTGTTGGTGCTATAAGTATTACTCAATGTAAGTATTTCAATTAACTACCATACTAAGCCAATTCTCGTAATTTAAACGTTCAAAATCTATTCGCAGGCTCATCTCGGTGACAATCAGATGTCAAAAATGTGTGAAAATACGAGATATTTTTGGTAGATTGAGACTCAGATGACAGTGAACGGTGTTATTTTTATGAGATTTGCCCCTATGTTTTGCTAGAAAAAAAAAAAACTACTCAAGCTGATATAAATATTAAAGTTAAACTACTTTAAAGTTTTAAACTATTTTATTTTTCACACCATTAACTATATATATTTTTTAAATCATTTATATGTTTTTTAATTTATAATATTAATGAATTAATTTTCAGCATAACTCAATTAAAACCTCGGAGTCAATAAATATAATAATCAGCCTGTTTAGTCCCACTGTTGGCCAAAGGTCCCCCTTTCCTTTACCCACTTAACTCTATCCTGAGCCAATAAAAGATAAATAATGATAAATGATTTTATTTCTGTTGACCCATGTTGTAGTGGTGTTAGCCCTCATTGCATCCGACATGGGGCAAACGTGTCCGGCCCAGTCCAGTATTTGTGTCTTAGAGCAACGTATCGTGTTTCTTATCCGATTGGTATGTTGAACTCCGAGGATCCTACGCTCCATCGCTCGCTGGCAAACCTCGAGCTGCCTCTGCAGAACTGTCATAGACCACGTTTGAGCGCCGTATGTAAGATAGGGAAAATGCACATGTCCATTTATTTAACTTCGCTACTTCTACGACGTTATTGCTTTGGCTACATGTGTGTACAAAACAGAAAACAAAACTTAAACATAACTGAAGAAATGTAGGTGTACTACAAGTACACCTCTGCCTAAGTCTATGTTATGTTGATGAAGGTAGCTGCCAGTGATTTCCATTGTGAAAATGGATCGTCACTTGAAATTTTTGGACTGGTAAAATCGCGGTCACTAGTAACTTCTTCTTGTTCTTTACAAGAGCTTCTCTCAAGTTTTGCTGTACCTACTATAGTCCCATACTGAATTTCTATTTCATGAAGTACCCGGCTCCGAGTCGTGAGTTCAAACCCAGGCAGGCGCTTTACTTTTTATAAATAATTTCATCACGACTGCTCTCAAAACGGTGAAGAAAAACATCGTGGGGTAATCGGCATGTCCTAGAACCAAAAATTCGAAGACATGTGAGATCAGTCAACCCGCAATAGACCCGCATGGCCCGCTACGGCCCACTTCTTCTCACTGAGTGGAGGCCTGTACCATTATAATAATAATATTTTATTTATTCGACCAAAAGAATACACATGTTACACAATTTGTCTTAGCTACATAAAACATATGCTTAAGAGTAAATCATTTACAATTGTGTCTAATTGTTAGCATCTGCTGCCGAACCAGGTTTATAGCCTGTGTTTCAGCACGCAGCGCCTCAAGCCCTCTGACTGGGTATGCAAGTATGAGCTTATAAACAAAAGGAAACAGTTTATGGTAAAATATAAACTTAATTAAATTAAAAGAATGAAAGGGTTGGTGTCCTCTAGATGTGTAAGGTGAAGGATATGAGTGTATGTGTGTTGTAGGCTTATTATATATAAATATATATACTTACAGGATCAGTTTTTATCCAGTACGCAAACTGTAACCATGAATTCAGAATATCATTCTAGACCCCCTTCAACAGAAATTTTTCGCCGGTTTTACAAAAAAAAAAAAATCAGCTGTTCCATACATTTTGACCCTGTAGGTATTGTGCATTTTTCTATGAAACAGCAGATTTTTTTTGTATAACCGACGAAAAAATTCTGTTGAAGGGGGTCTAGAATGATATTCTGAATTCATGGTTACAATTTACGCATTAGATAAAAACTTATCCTGTATATTTATTTGATCGGATAACAAAAAAAAAACCACCAAGTACCTGGAACTTGTTGGCAATCCTACACTGTCCTCCCATACCTATTAAAACTGTAACTTGAAACCATTATAAGAGCCAATTACTTTTAAAAGAGTAACCATTTTTTTTTTCTGGATGGCAAATCATCAAATGACTTCTCCCGCTCTGGGCGGAGCGGGAGGGTTTTGTCAGACTTTTACTGACTAAAACCCACCCGTGTTCCTTCAGTTGCCCATGTGCCAAGGTCACGGTATCTCTTTCGAACAATCTCGCGACCCTGGCAGGAGAGTAACCATGAAGTTTCTTTCCGGCTCTTCTCCATACGAAACATCTAAATGGAACGTGCTCCTACCTTCTGACGTTTCATAAGCGCCCATATAGGTTTAAGTAAAATAAAATATTTTGATTTGAGTGATGACTATGTTACCAATTTCAGATATTTCCGTCAACCCGTTTGACCTATAACCCTGTAACTTCATTGTGGAGTATTGTGGGCTTGCGGTAACAAAGAGTGGTGACCGCAGTAGCCGCGGTGCCGTCCCACGAATCAATTAGTTGCTCGCATACCGCAGCGTTGCCGAGTATTGCCGAGTGATACCGAATTCGGAGCATAATATGATCAGCCTATAATGAATGTTCCCACTGCTGCGACACAGGACTCTTCTCGGTATGAGGGAGTGGGCCGTAATCCACTACGCGGGCCCACTGTGGGTTCAATCAACTCAGCCTATCGCAGTCCACTGCTGGACATAGGCCTCTCCCATGTTGCGCCACAACAAAAGAAAGAAGGAAAGAAAATACATTTATTTAGCACAGTTGAAAGGTACATAACAGTTAGTTATATAGCAGGAAAGAGCAAAAAAAAAAACTTTAGAGGTGTCAAGGGACACCCGGATGGAACGAAGTTCCTTTCCAGGATTCATAATAGTTATAATTTTTTAATTATTTATTATGTACACAAAACCTGTATACACTCAACAAAAATATTCTCTCTCTCTCCCTCTCTCTCTATCTCCCCCTCTCCCCCTCTCTCGCTCTCTCCCTCTCTACTCACAACAAAAAAAAACAACAACATACAAAATATATACGGTCGAATTGAGAAACCTCGTCCTTTTTTTGAAGTCGGTTAAAGCATGTCGTGACAACTTTTCGTAAGAATTTTTTCCGTCTAGCCCCCTTTCACAACGCGCGATAAGGAACTTCGTTCCAATAAAATAAAAAGTGTAAGGTGAGATGTCAGAAACTAGCATTATAGTGTGCCTCGCGGCTGCGCCAAAAAAGCCCAGTTCAGCAAAAAAAAAAAAAAAATGCCCAACAGCCTGTCCTCCTCCTTCCGCATCCAATACTGTTTGTACCAGCCACCATAGCGGGTTGGAAAAGTTCATTTGAAGGTTCTGTAGTGGAAACCGCATACTGGAAGACGTAATAAACAAGGTGGACCGATGACCTGGGGAAGGCCGCCGGAATCCGCTGGATGCGAGAAACACAGAATTGGCGGAGTTTGGGAAAGGTCTATGTCCAGCTATGGATGTCTTTCGACTGAAATGGTGGTGATGATCATCATCATACTTCTGCCTTTATCCCAATTTATTTGGGGTCGGCGCAACATGTATTTTTTTTCCACATGTCCCTATTATTTATTTATTTTATTTATTAAAACTTTATGCACAAGTAAAAAAATACTGTACAAAGGCGGACTTAATGCCTGAGGCATTTTCTACCAGTCAACCTTAGGGTGGTGCAGCAAATGGGATAGCTATATCGGAAACAACTATAAAATACAAGTATAAATATTAATACATATATACATACATACATATATTTAAACAAAACATAAACTATGTCAGGAGAACTAACGATCGGTAGAGGAGAAAACGAAACCAGCAAATCAGCGCTGGTATGTTTCGATCAACTTCTGACGGATATGTTCACGAGCTTTAAAAGATAAGCGATTGGTTGCCATCCTGATGTTCAGAGGGAGCGCATTCCAAAGAAAAACCGCTTGGACAAAGAAAGAAGAATTAATTAAGGCAGAACGGTGAGAAGGACACCGTAGAAGACGATTATTGGTGGAACGAAGGCTTTTAGTATGGGCAGAGCATAAATATTGAATTTGGGAGGTCAAGTAAGAAGGAGAAGTGGGTTTATCGAGAATAGAGAACAGCGTTGTCAGAGCCCTCAACTCTCTGCGCTGACGAATGGGAACCACTTTAAAAGCAGACGGTGCGCGGATACGTGGTGGTCGTATTATTCGTTATCGTCATCTCAGTATTCACCCGCTTTCTATCCATATCATAATTCACAAAAACTTTTTACCAAAAAATTTAACCGCCGAAAAAACTGAAAAGCAAAAAATAATAAACCTTAAAATTATGAGTCGGCGCTTTGAGTGATCTTTGTTCATTGATTTTTCAGCGCCGACTCACAATTTTAAGGTTTATTTTTTTTTGCTTTTCAGTTTTTTCGGCGGTAAATTTTTTTGGTAAAAAGTTTTTATTTTATATTTTTTTGTGGCTTTAATGTACTTATAATACTAGGCAAGGTATACCCTATCCAATGAATAAAGAATTATCAAAATCGGACTACTTTGTATAAAGTTATACGTGGTTAAACATTACAATCAGTGAGTGAACAATCAATCATCCCCTGTTTTCCGACCCTTAGGGTTCGATTTTGTTTTCCAAATTTATATGGGACCACCCTCGGAGTATACTCTTTCCAATAAAAAAAGAATTATCACAATCGGACTACTATGTAAAAAGTTATGCGTGGTCATACATAAAAAAAAACAAACAAAAAAAAAATATACGCGTCGAATTGATAACCTCCTCCGTTTTTTTTCGTCGGTTAAAAATCCGTACATCGTTTCTGTGGTCTCCCTCTATTCTTATAGCCATCAACATTCATACTCAATTCTTGCCACACGATATTTTCCTCATTCCTCCGTATCACATGACCATACCTTGGCAGCCGATTCCCATACAACATTTCGGTTATCGGTGCCACTTTCAAACTTCTTCTTTTTTTGTGGGCAGGAAATCATCAAATGACGTTTCCCGCACTAGGGTGGAGCAGAAGGGTGTGTCAAACTTTTACTGACTAAAACCCACCCGTGTTCCTTCAGTTGCCTATATGCCAGGGCCACGGTAACTCTTTCGAGCAGATCTCGCGACCCTGGCAGGCCTTCCTCTTATGTACTAATTTCTTATTCTATCCATTTGTGTAACCACACATCCCTCTTAACATTCTCATCTCAGCTGCATGCAATTGCTTTTCATTCATCCCTTTTGTGGCCCAACATTCTGACCCATACAAGACAGCAGGTCTGACCATGGTCTTATATATCTTCCCCTTAAGTTTAAGGGGGATGTGGGAGTCGCAGATTGTTCCCATGATGATGAAGTTTTATATGCGAAGGACTTCTCATCAACTTCTTAGTGCTTTTCGCTACCGTGGTTGACTCTTAATAAATGTATCGAACCGTAGGCTATTTTTAAAGGGAAGATTAAGGTAATCAACTTGATGTATCATAGTATAGTACCTATCTAATGATAGGAAAACATTTGTATATATTGTTTAGATACAATGAATGACGACTGCATCGCTTAAATTATAAATTTAACAATTACATAATGATTATTTAACTTACAAGAAAATAACAATGCTTATAATTATTATTTATTTATTTTATGAGCAATTAAATCACTTACATACCTATTAGAAACTTAATTATTAAATTCTATATTTAGACTTAACTACTTTAAGAAACTTATCTTAGATATTTAACTTGGATAATATAAGCTAAGGACGCTATCACATTTTTTAATCACTCAAGTTTAGGTACACTAATATAACAAATTGTACTAACTGTCTCGCAATATTATAAATGTGATGGTGTGTATGTTAAGGTGTTTGTTACTCAATCACACCCAAAATCATCACAATAAAAAACGGCTGAACAGATTTAGATGAAAGATACACAGAAAGGACATAGTCATGATAAATACACAGGATATTTTTTACCCCGGTAGTACAGTTGCATGGAAAAATTCGGACCTCCAAGCTGGCGATGGCGCTTGCAAAAGCTAGTATTTAATATATCATTATAAAATATAATATTATCATAATAATGATGACAGTTATATCATTATTATGATCCAGATCAATTTATAAAATCACGGAAACCTCTGGTGTATAATGACTGGTGCCGCTGAATCCCGACATTTTATAAAAACAGTGTATATAATATAACAAACAATAACAACAAAAATAATATAAGTAAATGTTGAATAGTAACTTCCATATTTCAGAATATGAGGCAGAGATTCGGTTTGCTGCATATGCACTTCCATTTGATCGAGTTTATCGGACGCCGAATTTAAAGATTCTAAGTTAACGTCGTTTAATGTAATCGGAGTAAGCATGTGAGCACTACTATTGACCAGTTTAAATTTACAACAATCGTCTTCAATAATATTGAAGTCAATATTTAACTGGCTTGGCAACGTTGTCCTGTAAGTAACAGACGGTTTGAACTGTAAAGTTTGGAAATATGCAACACAGTCGTCTTCTAATGTTAAAACCCCCGTACCTTGAATGGTGTAATCTTTCATTTGATTATTATTCTCACATTTAATACTTAATCTGTTAGGTTTCGATTGAACGTAAATATATCTTCCATCAATTAGTTTTTGCCACAAGTTAATATTACCATAAATTACTTTTGAGTCACACATTTTAGGCAGAGAATGTGTTACTTCAGTTAAAAGTTCTGTTTCACAAGAAGGATTTTTATTTACAGACAAAATAGATGGTAATGGACAGATACTATACTCATCATTAACATTCTGACAATCGCTTACACTATCTAATAATGCATAATTTAATTTATCGTCCGTTACAGCCATATATAATTTAGTGGGATGAACAAGAACATACGTGTCCATATTATTCTCAACCCGTGGTGTAGGCAACGGTAAATTCTTGTAGATGTTATACTTAACAGAACTAATAAGAGGTATTTGTATAACACATACTAATTTATTGTTATAAATATAAGCAATCAGCTTTGAAATATCGATAATACTATGAATGTTCTGTAAAGACAGAGGAGTGATAGGAAGTCTTAAATCTCCTTGATTTATTTGGGCCTGTATAAGTTCTTGATATAAGTTGGTAGGGGTTAAAACATACGGATGTAAAATATTACTTTTCGCAAACAAAATAGAATTTAAAACTGTGTCTAAAATGATAGAAACAGACATTAACGAACTTTCGATCAAGTTAAAAATAGAAATAATTCTTGCCGCGTTTTGTGAATTATGGGTATCTTTAGTATTGTTTATAAATATTTTATTAAGTTTCCCTAATTGTTCATTGATTCTTTTTTCATTTTCGTTTAATTTAATTATAGAATCGTTAAAGGCATTGATAGTGGATCGAACAACATGGATGTTTTCCTTCATATAGGAATATATTTGGTCTTCGTCCTGATGGACGGCATCAAAGGCTTCATCGTATCTTTGGGCATCGTCAGCGTCTAATGTACCGAATAAAAAATTATCAATTTTGCCGACAAAGTTGAACAGCCCTCTTTTGGATCGCTTCATTAGTTTGCGTGGCTCGTTCGCCGACACAAGATGAGATAGGGAATTATATTTTAGATTATTAGCGCTTATTAAAATTTCTAAAGGATTTACAGTATCATTACAATCTATGTGTAATGAATGGGAATCTTGAAATTTATTACAAGTAACGGAAATATCTGAAAGGGACTTTTCAATTTTATCCAAATATGGCTTGATAGGTATAAATTCTATATGAGTGATCACATTCCAGTAGTCATTGTAAAAATAAGCAACCGTAGTTGGGTCGAAATATATGCCCGGGCTATGTATAATCGGGGCTATGGGCTCAGAGAAGCTTAATTTGATGCACAGTGTAATGAAGAACGCACTCACGAACATTTTGAAGAGTTTCCCCTACACGTGGCTGGTAGCTGGTAGTGCAGTGATGACGTCTAACAAACTTCAGGTGCCCGGTGATTCAGCAACTCAGGAAGAACCTTGAAGTCACGCTGCGTTGTTGAAGACTTGTTTCGTAGGGGCTACGTGAGCTGTTGATAATGATGGCGAGTCGACAGCTCGAAGATGGTGATGTGTAATCTTCTTATCTAATGGTGCTTGAATCTGAAGCAGGCTCAAACTTGAGACTGGACGCTGGATACACGTTGCAACAGCAGGAGTGTTCGGTTGTGATGTGAGTTCAAATTGAACAGCCAAGACTTTTCGTTGCTCACAAATGCAGCAGAAGTCGCACTAAGATCCACTTCAGCCATATACGTCCTGCAGGTCCATAAAACACTATGTATGCTACTGCACACAAAATGTTTAGATGGGTAATTGGTAGTTATTCGGTTAAAACTCGTAAGAAGACTGCCTCGCCTAGATTGTGAGTGGTTTTATATAGCTCCTTCTTACATCAGAAATTATTACTAAGGTATTATTGTAATTATGTATAATTTTAATTAATTAAATTATGTATTAATTGTGGTTAACCAATATTTACTGAGTTTGTTGATCTGACGCCATGGCCTCATTTGTCATTAATCTATGAATAGAATAACAACTGTTTGCCAGAATATGAGTACCTACAAATATCAAAAGAAAGAAATAGTAAAATGTTTTAATGTCGTTTCCAATGTGTGTATTATAAATGTTATCAAAATTAACAAAATATAAAAACACAATCCTGTCACATTCTACCAAAATCTGGTTTCCCAAATTAGGTACGTATATATCTATAAAAACGTACCAAAACACGAAATTTAAAACAAGAACTAGGAATAAATCTATACTAATATTATAAAGCTGAAGAGTTTGTTTGTATGTTTGTTTGATTGAACGCGCTAATCTCAGGAACTACTGATCCGAATTGAAAAAATCTTTTTGTGTTGGGTAGCCTATTTATCGAGAAAGGCTATAGGCTATATAACATCACGCTAAAATTAAGAGGAGCAGAGCAGTAATGAAAAATGTTGCAAAAACGGGAAAAATCGCACGGCTAGGCGATTCGACGCGACGGGAAAGTTCGGGGGAACAAGAAATTTAACGCGGACGAAGTCGCGGGCAGAAGCTAGTTCAAAATAATTGTATTGTTCTTAGATAGGTATAGTATCTAATTCCACCCACCCATCACACCAGTGGAGTTTTAACAACTAATTTACACTGGCTTCATTTAGAATATCCCAATTCATCATCAGCATTAGCTTGAATGAGCCTGTGTTCAGAAAGCTTTTTGTTTTTTCCCCCAAAGTTCTTCCTACGCGTTTTTTCCCTAACTAGACCGATCCTTTTTAACCTAACCTGCACCCTGATTGCGAAACGCACAATTTATCAGAATCTGTATGGGATTGAAGATTATTTCTAAACCATTGCGTCATTTGTTCGAATAAATTGTGGCTCAGCAACGTTAATAACGCAATGAATGTTGTTTAACTGTGAATATTAAACCAATTCCTACCGATAAAAAGTTCCGCAATTACCCCTCTGATCGATCAAACTCTGTGGTTGTCATTGCTTAGCCACATGCACCTAGAACATTTCCATTAAGTTTCAAAAATACGTTAACATAAACAAAGATGTACTTATACATTTAAAACGTTAACATAAACAAAGATGTACTTATACATTTAAAACGTTAACATAAACAAAGATGTACTTATACATTTAATACGTTAACATAAACAAAGATGTACTTATACATTTAATACGTTAACATAAACAAAGATGTACTTATACATTTAAAACGATTAGAAATGCATGTGACATTAAGCTATTAATAAAAATCTATTTAGCATTATGCTAATCCATACTGGTATACGGCCTGATTGTGTGGGGTGGAACCTCAAAAACAACCATGTTGTCTGTCGAAAGAGCCCAACGCATAGTACTTAAAGTAATTTCTCGCAAAAAGTACACTTATCCGACACACCTACTTTACTCAGAACTAGGAGTCCTTACGGTGAGAAAATTATTCATTCAAAATCAAAATCAAAAGTCATTTATTCAAACTAGGCTGAGAGTCAGCACTTTTTGAACGTCAAAGTTACATGAGACAGTCCCCCCAAAACGCCCGCCCTTCGACACTTCCTAGTGCTTTCGCTGGGAAGAAGAAGTGGCGAAACAAACTCCCCAGCAGCACAGCTGTCTGTTAAGTTAGAAGAACTTGATTCTATACAGTATTGTGTAAGTTATTAATATTATAAAACAAAACATACATTATTCGCCATATGTCAGCTAGCACACGCCAATATACCAACAAAACATTGAAAACTAAACTCAAGCTGAAATAAATAATAAAACATTAAGCAACAGATCATGGCACAGCATAAAATAAAACCGCACTTTGCTAAGAGGCGGCGATTAGATATAGTTTATAACATACCCAAATTTAGAACATATTTTGCACATAAATTTCACAATTATCTCGGTCCTAGCCTTTACAACAAAATAAGCAAAGATCTAAAATTGAAGAATCTTGATAGCCATACATGCAAAAAGCTATTGAAAGATATTTGAAAGCACTAGACTACGACAGCACTGAAAAACTACTTTAGAACGTTGTTATAATCAAGGCACATAATTAAATAAATAATAAAGCACTCCTAACTGCACACATACAGAAATACACACATACATAAAACATATACACATATACATACACCCAAACACGGACAATAATTATTATCGTTTGTAACTTAATTAATATAATTACTTATACAGTACGTAATCAAACTGCTGCTATGTGACTAACTGGAACCTTGTGGGAATCTGTTGTTCTAGGGTTGAGGAAGACTATCCCCTCGTAATACAGTTTATACTAGTACGAGTGGATAGAGCGAATCAGTCTAAAGACAGCCAAACCAACATATTTACAGTGTACCATTTCACATTCAACGATCTGTTTATTTTGTGTCTATTATTAAGTTACTCTGTATGGTTGTCTCAAATTTGTGAATAAATATATTATAATTATTTAATCAATCTTTGATCCATACTATTAAGTAGCAACAATTGTAGGACATAATTTGCAATATGTTTTAACGTAATTGCTCCCAAAATAACCTTTATTCCGCTTTTATAGTTCACAATGCAGTGTATTAAACAAGTGTGCTTTTACTTTACATGTCCGCAATAGCCATTTGTTCAGATATGCGCAAATTTTTAAATTCTCCGAATAGAACAAACTTTTATGTCAACAAGCGCTTCCATTTAGTACAGCCTTTTTTTTTGTATGGGAAATCATCAAATGTCTTCTCCTGCTCTGGGCGGAGCGGGAGGGCGTGTCAGACTTTTACTGACTAAAACCCACACGTGTTCCTTCAGTTGCCCATGTTACGGGTTACGGTATCTCTTTCGAACAATCTCGCGACATTTAGTACAGCCTCGTGTGCAATGATAAGCTATGCACATTCGCCTCAACATAAACTTAATGTTTTCCATGTGATTGTATCAAAATGTAGCTCATATTGATACAATACCATGGAAAAAAGATTGTAGACAATAACATTTATTGTTGTCCATGTTTAGAGCTTATTGAGGCTGACTGCAATTAGTATTTCCACTGGTAGTAAGTATATAGGTACCTTTTTATTTTATGATCATCTGTCCACGTGCTCCCCACATGTGGTTGTATATAAAGGATAAGTTTTTATCCAGTCCGTAAATTGTAACCATGAAATCCTAGACCCCCTTGCGCAGAAATTTTTCGTCGGTGTTACAAAAAAAAAATCAGTTGTTTCATAGAAAAATGCAATACCTCCCGTAGGTATTGCATTTTTCTATGAAACAACTGATTTTTTTCAAAATGTATGGTTATTTTTAATATTTAATTAGTTTAATATTTAATTATATTTAATATATTTATTTAGTTTTTTATTTAATTCGTTTTCCTTTTATTAAGATTTCTACTAAATAAGTTTACAGCGAAACCCCATAAAAAAAACCTTATTTATCTAAGCTACTAGCTTATGAATCAATCTGCTGAGCATTTCCCCAACAAATTTTGGGGTAGGCTTCTAGTCTAATCAGATGCAGCTGAATACAAGATCTTTACATGGAGTGACTGCCTATCTGACCTCCATATCCCAGTTACTTGGCAACGCGATAACCACTGATACGACTATTGGTCCGGCTCTTGGGCTACTGACTACCCGTAACGACTGTCAAAGATAATAAATAAATAATAAAAAGAGTTTATTTCTCACCATCATAGCAACAACGATTACATATTAAACGAACTTAATACTAATCTCGTATACAATAAACAACAATAATCCAGCAGCATTTGTGGTGGTAAAAAGAGGTTTGATAAATAGACTCTATCTTCTGAACTAGGCGAGGCCTGTATCTCAGAAGATAGCGTTCAGCTGACAATTTCATTATTTTGTAACCTAAAAAACATTGTGTGTTTTAAATTATTATTAAATGTATATTTATATATTTATTTTTATTAAAAAGAAAATGCAAGTAGTGAATAAAAGTATGTGTGTATGTGGGGTGTGTGTGCGTGTATATGGGTGTGTGCGTGTAGTGTAAGTGTGTGTGTGTGTATGTGTGTCTTTAATTAATAAAGATCTACGAATGACAGCATACCATGGGGTTTAAATTACGCCTGTACTTATGTTGTGTTCACCAAAGGAGTCAACATACCTTACGTAGTAATTACACTCATTAAGTAGTTACTACGGGTTGTCCCCTGATTTTACTCGATCAGTGCAGGCTGCTGTTTTTCTAGTAGGGAATACCCCCTGTATTCCCGGTTAGAAAAACTCCAAACACTTTGCTGGATGATCGAACCAAGAACCCACGACGAGTCATGACTGCGATTGCGACCACTCTTCATCAACGACGTTCTGGGGAATATATAGCTTTTATCATCATCTGCTTAATCTTTTTCTAACCAGTCCAACAAATATTAGAGCGGAGCGAAACGTAAAAAAATAATACTTAAAATGAAAATTTTATGTAGGGGACAATATCCTACTTTTGTTTTTTTTTTTTTGGATGGGAAATCATCAAATGACTTCTCCCGCACTGGGCGGAGCGGGAGGGCGCGGGCGTGTCAGACTTTTACTGACTAAAACCCACCCGTGTTCCTTCAGTTGCCCATGTGCCCGGATCACGGTATCTCTATCGAACAATCTCGCGACCCTGGCAGGCATCGGTCCTAGCAGACCCTTTCAGTGCTGCTGACATCTCTTTGAGGCGCGCGTGGAACACTACGCGCCTTCGACCCGAGCCTGGTCCTTACCGGGCGGCGAGCTACCCATTGCTCGACGCCCGCAAGCTCGCGCCTACGGTGGCCGGGAGTCCGCTATAGACTCCCGACGCCCCTACTTCATACTAATATTATAAACGTGAAAGTTTGTATGTATGGATGTATGAATGTTTGTTCCTCTTTCACACAAAAACTAATGATCCGATTTAGATGTTTGGCGCACAGATACCTGGAGTAACACAAAGGGTACTTTTTATCCCGGTAATATGTTCCCGCGGTATAATTTCCGACCTCCACGCGGGCGAAGCCGCTGGCAAAAGCTAGTAAGTACATATTTATGTATTAGGAACCATTAACATTACTTAGTTTGTCCAGATCATTATTTTTTACCTGTAACTGTTACTGACTGGCCTGTTAATCCACAATTCAGTTTTCCCGCTACAGTTTCCAGTCTGTTAGCAAGTGTCCACCATTGAATGACATGACTTGGTACGTCATAGAAAAGTGACAAAAAACCAACTGTGGACTTCAATCATGAAAATGAATAACGGTAATTGAAAGCATTTTAAGTTGTATTCCTTAACAGACTATATCACCACCCTGGCCTGTTAGTCTAGTGGTTAGTGACCCTGACTGCTAAGACTGAGGTCGTGGGTTCTATTCCCACCCAGGACAAATCTTTGTGTGATGAGCACAATCATTTGTTCTGTGTTTGGGTGTAATTTATCTATAATATGTATGTATTTAGAAATATATAAGTATATTTATCAGTTGTCTGGTTACCATAGTTCAGGCACTGCCTAGTTTGGGACCAGATAACGGTGTGTTGGTTGTCCTAAGATATAGATATAGATTCTTTACATAATTAACAGGTAGAAAATAATGATCTGGTAAGGATTATTTCAATGTATATACATGTATGAACGGATCTCAACGATAATAAAGAGGTATGTTAGGAGTCATTTGTCATTTATGTAGGTACCTTTTTTGTTTTAAATTAAAGTTGCTGATGTTAATTTTGTAAATGTTGTATTGCCTCCTAGATATGATTTCCTATATCAATGTTGCCGGCCAGTTCATAGATGGCATCTGTCCTCATCAGCACGAAACCTTACAAGCATTGTTATTGATGACAATGTTATCTCATAAGCTCAAAAGCGAATAATTCCTCGTACCAATTAACAGGAAAAATCGTGAGAAAACCAACATTATCAAATTACCTACGTAATTGTTACTTTGTGTGTATGTTAATGCACGTGTGTGGGTGCATGTGGAGTACTGCTCAGTGGTAACGACCTTCGACTTGTAGGACTTGTTGTTTGAGTTGTCGGTCGTGGGTTCGAACCGAAGCAGGCACTTTAATTTGTGTAAAATATTTCATTCCCACTGCTCTGAAAACGGTGAAGGAAAACATCGTGAGGAAACCAGCATGTCTTAGAACCAACAATTTAATGACATGTGACATCTCACCACTCCGCACCGGGCCCGCGTGGTGGATTATGGCCAACTTCCTCTCACAGAGAGGAGGCCTGTGTCCCAGCAGTGGGAACATTATTGGCTGCTGATGATGGTGATGTTTATGTAGAGCCTGAGACACTGAACTTAAATAAAGTCGTGGGTAAACTGCGATATATGGTTGCGTCAATCATGAGCATAGTGTTTGTTGTTGAGCAAGAGGTCCTATCTCAAAGACATGACGGTTTGCGCGTGATTCTGACGCGCGTTCAGTGTCGCACGTTGCCGAGACTATAGGGACCGCTATTGCGTCCACCATATCGGGTAGCAACGCAAGTTGTCGTGCGCAATTACAGGATAATATAATTGTGTTATTGGTTCCTACATTATTACAACTAAGAGTTGCAGGAATGTCTGCTTCGTGAGATCTTGGGTTCAATCGGTCCTATAACACATACATCATGATCACCTGCCTAACCTTTTCCCATCTATGTTGAGGTTGGCATTCAATCTAACCAGATGCACCAAAGTACCAGTTTTACATGGGCCGACTGCCTACCTGACCCTCACAACCCAGTTCCTGGATGATACGATACCCCTTAGTAAAACTCACTGTCAGATTGTCAGGCTCCTGACGACCCATAAATACTGTCAAAGTTCTAAGAATGGGAGACCAAAGGCCTACCGTGCTTTCCGAGGCACGAAGAGGTTTTAATATGTAAATCACCTGTACTAACCAACCATCAATCAATGTATGTCACCCATCTACGGACCAACAGCGGCAAGCACATTTTACCTTGATCAGTCGAACCGCGCGGCTGTTATCATTTAGTCACCAGACACTCAAGCTTGTAATGCACACATATAAGACTAATAGAATAACTGGCGGTATGTAGGTCTTCTACATCTTCGGGGAAATTCGGCGTGCTAATATGCTGGAAGTGTGCTGAAGAAGAGATAGATTCAGGAATCATCACCCGTGGCCCCGATTTTACAAGGGTGGAGAGGTAATGAATATGATTCGCAAATGAGAGTTCTATACCTAGGCGAAAAGTTGTGCAAATATAATTATTTTACCCGTTTTCTGTACGATCCTACAAATAATATTTATTTGAAGTAGGTAATATTTGTTATTATTATGATATAAATATTTGTTACTCAATGACGCAAAAACGGTCTAATGGATTGGGATTGAAATATGGTAAACAGATAGTTTATAATCTGAATTAACACAAAAAACATTTTTTACTACAACCGGGAGAAAATGTATTTTTCGTTTCCGTGGAATACTTTTCGAACTTCACGCGGGCAAAACCTCTGGCAACAGTTGTACCTACCACATTTTTTCTCAAGATTGATGACAGGTATAGCAATATTTGAGAAGACTCGATCATGCTGAGACTTTCGGAAAGAGATCATATTAGGGTACCACAGACGGAGATTACTCATAAGGCATTCCAAAAAAAAAAAAAAACAGAAGTTACCCGTCTCCTATTCTTTTTGAAAACCAAGTTGACTTAATGCCACATTCCGTCATACAGTCTCATTACACACGTCATAATGTTTAATGATTTGTTCCGTAACCTACGACATCACAGAAAGTACTGGTGAAAGTGGTATTAATATTTGAGTTTTTTCCTCATACGCATACCAAATAGGAAACCGCGAGATGCTTACTTCCTATCAAGGTTATGTCAACATATGTAGAGGTGATAAAGTAGATCTCGAGTTCTGGTGCATTGATAAAAACCGGCCAAGTGCGGTTCCGTACAACCTGCAAGTATTCACGGTTTATGCATAAGGTTTATGTTTATGAAATTAAATGTTCTTTTTTAAATTTTTATATTTGACTTGACTGAATGAAAGGTAAATAGTGGTTTACGATTTGTGACGTATTAAAAAAAACTACTTACTAGATCTCGTTCAAACTAATTTTCGGTGGAAGTTTACATGGTAATGTACATCATATTTTTTTTTTAGTTTTATCATTCCCTTATTTTAGAAGTTACGCGGGGGGGGGGGGGGGGGACGGACACATTTTACCACTTTGGAAGTGTCTCTCGCGCAAACTATTCGGTTTAGAAAAATATGATATTAGAAACCTCAATATCATTTTTCAAGACCTATCCATAGATACCCCACACGTATGGGTTTGATGAAATATTTTTTTTGAGTTTCAGTTTTATGTATGGGGAACCCCAAATATTATTGTTTTTTTTCTATTTTTATGTGAAAATCTTAATGCGGTTCACAGAATACATCTACTTACCAAGTTTCAACAGCATAGCTCTTATAGTTTCGGAAAAAAATGGCTGTGACATACTCGGACAGACAGACAGACAGACATGACGAATCTATAAGGGTTCCGTTTTTTGCCATTTGGCAACGGAACCCTAAAAACAACAGAATCATCATGTTCTCATAATGTTCTTACTGCGATATAGGCCTCATCTTTTTGAGAGAGAATGGGCTATAATCTTCCATGCGGGATCAATGCGGGTTGATAGATGTCTTCGATTTGTTGGTCCAAAGCCAAAGCAGATTTTGTGGGTGCGTGTATGTATAATGTTCTTTAGGTGTGTGTGTACGGAGAGAAATCAAATGCTGTTTAGATTTGAATATATACTTTCCTTCACGGAACGAATTACATTAGGAATTTGGTTAGATCGTAAACGCGTCCATAGGCGATAGTGTCTGCGGGCGAACTATTCGTCGCCGGGCACTGCGCATTTAACTTGAATACAAAATGAAGCGTCAGCGCTCCTACACATTTATTTCAATTAGGTCAAAAAAAGGCACTTTCGAATGTCAACTGTTACTACTTGGTTCTAGAACATGTGCCGGTTACCTCACGATGTTTTCCTTCACCGTTTTGAGAGCAGTGGTGATGAAATTATTTACACAAATGAAAGCGCCTGCTTGGGTTCAAACCCATGATCTTAGAACTAGTAAGTCGGGGTCGTTATTACTTGGCCACCACTGAGCTTGAAAACACCAGAATACTTACCCACAATCAAACATCTTAGTAAGGCTTTTACTTAGTCCTTGGGGAAAACACAGCGGAACAGTTTATGTATATGACAATGCTGTGTGACCCGATCTACGGTAGAGTTTTTTTTTACAGGAAAATTCCGACCACGTTTTAATTTATATCATAAATAAGGCGGGGTAATAGCTTTACCCACTAACAGTATACCGCTTTTATTTTAACAGTTTAACAACATTAATTGTGTTATTTACGTTCTTGAAAATGACTGACAATGACAGACAACAGAAGACAGTGTGGCCTGAAAATGACAGACAGTTGTGTACCTATGTTTAAGTCCCTAAAATTTAACATTTCCGTCATTATATATTTTAGAAATAGCGATGTTGTAAGGAAAAATAAAAATTACTTTCTAACAGTGTCAGAACTGCCAGGGTCGCGAGATTGTTCGAAAGAGATACCGTGACCCCGGCACATGGGCAACTGAAGGAACACGGGTGGGTTTTGGTCAGTAAAAGTCTGACACGCCCTCCCGCTCCGCCCAGAGCGGGAGAAGTCATTTGATGATTTCCCATCCAAAAAAAAAAAACTGTGTCAGAAACAAGAAAAGGGCCTATCAGAAGCCAATATAGGCACTTATTGCAAAACGTTAGCTACAATACAGTTCTACTTAAGAAAAGTGTGTTCGGCATGGGTCCCACTCTGTACAACAAAATACCCGATATTATAAAAAACCGGCCAAGTGCGAGTCGGACTCGCGCACCGAGGGTTCCGTACAAACCTTCAGGTATTCACGGTTTATGCATAAGGTTTATGTTTATGAAATTAAATGTTTTTTTTTAATTTTTATATTTGAGTTGACTGAATGAAAGGTAAATTGTGGTTTGCGATTTATGACGTATTAAAAAAAAACTACTTACTAGATCTTGTTCGATTCGCGCGCGACCGTCGCGTCGCGCTAGTCTGAACGAGCCTTTATTTTAGAAGTTACGGGGGGGGGGGGGGGGCACACATTTTACCACTTTGGAAGTGTCTCTCGCGCAAACTATTCAGTTTAGAAAAAAATGATATAAGAAACCTCAATATCATTTTTGAAGACCTATCCATAAATACCCCACACGTAGGGGTTGATGAAATTTTTTTTTTTGAGTTTCAGTTCTATGTATGGGGAACCCCAAATATTATTGTTTTTTTTTTCTATTTTTGTGTGAAAATCTTTATGCGGTTCACAGAATACATCTACTTACCAAGTTTCAATAGCATAGCTCTTATAGTTTCGGAAAAAAGTGGCTGTGACATACTCGGACAGACAGACAGACATGACGAATCTATAAGGGTTCCATATATTTAAATGTTATTATTCTGTAAATGATTTTTTAATTGACAACACTCTTTAGATTTAATTGATGACATTGTATTTATTATTAGACTTTTCTATTATTTGTAAGGTTGATAGTACCAGGATCACAATTTTGTAACCATCTTATTTTATGTACCTACTATCTAAGCAAATAAACGATTATGATTATGAGTGAGAATTAAATTATTCAGTTTTTATAGTGTGTTATGCAATTAGGGTGCAGTCTGTGAGAGTGAAAGGGGTGTATTCCACCTCTCAAGTCCTGTGCAAATGATATAATATGTCACGTGTCTTCGATTTTTTCGTTAAAGGCCAGTTTTCCTTCACCTTGTCAGATTTCAAGTCATAATGCTTATTCATATCATCAAAAGTAAACACGCAAATAGTCTGAGTTTCGTATTTACCGGTTTTGCGTAGGTATGGTATTGTAAGTACCAAAATTAAAAGTCATATAATCAAAATAAGCTGAGACACAGCACTTTTTGACACCTGTTTCACACCGTCAAGATTACATGAACCAGTCTCGCAAAATGCCCGCCCTTCACTACTTCCTAGTGCTTAAAAGCTGGGAAGAACAAGTGGCGCAAAAAACTACCTATTATTATTGTATTGAAAATTACCATGATCTGGGTTTTTTAAACCACTTTCGTGGCGTGAATTGCATGCTAAGTGGGTAACCAACATCGTGTTAATGTGATAAGTAAGGCAAAATGGTGGCAATTAACTGCTTTTACGGAAAATCTGAACACAAAATCAGTTCACATACATGCTAGCTGTCACGTCCCACATTCTGTTAGGTATCTAATTTATGATATTATTGAAATACTACAGCTGAACAATATCGTTTCGATTACAGTGAAAATCTTACTTCAGACATATTAATTCCAATATTTGACACGTGGTTCCTTGTCGTGCCAGACGTAAAGACAAGCATCATTCCATTTTTTCCCGTGGGTGTCGTAAGAGGCGACTAAGGGACTTACTAGAGAATGGGCAGCAGCGTTCTCTATGCATTTTACAACCATACTGCGATCGCCAACCCGCATGCTTAGCGTGGCGAATATGGCATACCCCCTCCCAAATAGGGGGAGACCTATGTCCAGCAGTGGACGTCCTTTGGCTGAAATGATGATGATGATGAAACGTAGTAGATATAATGGTCTTATCGAGACAGATGGGTCAGAGTACTCACGCAATTGATGCCAAAAGACAGGCATCTCTCCCGCAGGAGGACCAAGGAAAGCTGGTGTGATGACTAAGATGCATTTACGAGAGATTGGCCATAGAAGACAAGAAACAAGGAACCGTGGAACGTAATTAGGCTGTCTAACATTAGAATGTCACAATGCACTATTACGAGGGTCGGTATTTAATCGCAATACATTGACACTGTGAAGGATAAAAGTACACAGCGGATTACTAGGTCACGCAGCTGACGAACTGGCTAGGGGAACAACCAGCGAGTCAGTCTGTGGACCCAAACCTATCGTGCTATCCCTTCAACTAGCTACGCAGGTGGGTATAGGAGTTCACGCAAAAGCGGAGAGCTGGTGGACCTCGTCATCGAGCAAACAGTCCATCAGCATCCTTAGGTGGCGGGCTAACCAGACGTTACTTATGCCTGGACGGGAACAGCTTGTGCCTGGTGACGGGGACCATAGCGGGGCACTGCTACCTAAAGAAACACTTCCACACAACAGGCATAACGGACAGCTCTCCATGCAGGACTTGTATGTAATGCACAGGCGTCTCCCAGATTACGCCAGAAACCCTCGGAACACCCAGATCTTGTACAGATCCTAGTTCTTAACATAATCAACTTCTGAAGGGAGGTGGTTTGGTTGTGATAAACATAGACGGCCGCCATATCCCACGCACAATGGTACACCTGAAGGACTAAGTGCGGAAACCAACAACCTCTAACACAACAAGTCCTGGGGTAAACTTTGCCCTATAGTGGTATAATACAGGTTGATTAATTAAACCTATATTTGCCTTTATTTCATTATATTTGCCTTTACTTCAATAAGGATCCGAATGGCCTGATGCTTAGGTTTTTGCTGAAAAGAGAGGTTACTACTTACCGTGGCTGAGATTTTCAAGGAGAGAATTTGGATCTTCCTCCATTCTTCAGGTAATAAAAACTAGGAGCTACTCCAGCCAGTGTCAGGTTTTAGCAGTGATTGAGAAGAGAAGAAAGAAAGTACAGCTTTTAGCTAAATGCATAAGAAAGTATATACGGATCTTATAACAGAAAATAAAATTTTAAAAATCTCTGTCTCTCTGTTTGTTTCGGCTTATTTCCGCAACCGATCGGCTAATGTCTGATTTCGGCGGGACTTTATCTGGCAGATACCTGATATTTTAGGGAGTAAATAAGGCTTTTATTTTAGGAAAAGGATTAGTAAAGACACATATAAATGATTACCAGATTCCACGCGAACGAAGCCGCGGGTACAGCTTGTTGGGGAATAAAACGGTGTGGTAATTTAAACCGCGACGCCAAAAACAGGGGTGTTATGAGTTTGACCGCTCTGTGTATCTGTCTGTGGCCCCGTAGCTCTAAAAAGGATGAACCGTTTTGAGTGCAGTTTTTTTTTTTCATTTAAAAGTACGCTTTCTAGTGATGGTTCTTAGTTATGTTTTATCAAAATCGGTTCAGCCGTTTCAACATGACGGTCCCGTGATCAAAATATTAGCTACATATTCTTGTTAAACTTAAAGGCCAATATGTATATTTACTTTTTAGATGTGCAAATTTTTAATTTTATTTTTTTCCTGTGAAGCACATGATTAATTTCCATTGATGAATAGGAATATTGTATTCCTCATTGCACGCAAATATAATTCTGTACAATGCCAGTAAAATATCGTGTGATCTATCGGTTATTCAAAGTGGTATTTACCGTAAGCTAGTTGATTCACAATGTCAACGATTAGATGTACTGGATTTTCTATTTACCCACAAAGTATACTGTAGCTCGCAGACCCAGTATAACACCAAGGTCGAATTTACATAAGAGTTTAGCAGTAGGATCCTTGGTTCTTTGAAATCTGATTTGGTTATTTATCTGATCTGATCTGACTGACCAAAGATCCAATTTCCGTAGTTAAAAACGTTCAAAATTTAAGTGGAATAAGCAAGCTGAAAAGCCAATGGGCTGGCCATGTTTGTCGAGGAGGACCGATTGCTGCTGGGGCAGACGAGGTGGAGAACGCGATTCGTCAAGCGTTATGTGGGAACTCCCAGCTAGATGGACCTACGACCTTAAGAAGGTGGCTGGGACAGACTGGATGTGGGAGGCGGAGGACAGGGTGCAGCCTGGGAGAATCCTATGTCCAACAGTGGACTGTGATAGGCTGACTTGATTGATTGATAGAAAATTTTGTAGCATCATTGATATAATATATACACTTATATTACTTCAACAAGTCGTTTTCTCAACCCCGTGACAGTGACAATCAATGTCAAAAATTTTGGGAAATTGGGTATTTTTACAAATTGAAACTAAGATTAGAATACAAATGTTCTTCAAATACGAGAATTGCGCCACGGTAAATGTGTAAAAAATAACATATGTGAAGTCACGCCATTTTCCCACAGGGGAAAGGTAGAAACTGCAGGACAACTGGCTACTTACTCCTTGTGAACGTAAACGGGTTGGCGATCGCAATTTGCTAGTAAAATGCATGGAGAATGTTGCTGGCCATTCTCTAGTACAGGGTTTCTCAAACTTCTGGCTCCACGTACCCCCATTCAAGTTTCCAGATGACAGCGAACCCTAACCCCCCAACAAGAAAAGAATTTAAAAAAAAAATCTCTTAGGACAACCAACACTCCGTTATCTGATCCCAAACTAGGCAGAGCCTGTACTATGGCAACCAGACAACTGATAAATATACATATATATTTCTAAATACATACATATTATAGATAAATTACACCCAGACAGAGAAAAAATGATCGTGCTCATCACACAAAGATTTGTCCTGGGTGGGAATCGAACCCACGACCTCAGTCTTAGCAGTCAGGGTCACTAACCACTACACTAATAACATAACATTGTATATAGAATAAAATAAAGTTTATTCTATATAATAGGTTGGGGAAAAAGTTTCTTCGTATTTTTTAAGAAAATTCAAAACATTTTTTAATAAAGTATATTTACATTTAACTAAAGTATGTAGGTACCATTTTGTTCGATAACTTTTTGCCATCTTGTAGGACATGATCCCATTGCTATAGAAATTTTGGGACTTCTGGTCAAGATACCGCGACAAGTGGTTTTGGCAGTCCTCTCGTGATGTTAACCTGACACTGCCTAAAGAATTCTGAAGAGACCGAAACAGGTGGAAATCTGAAGGTGCAAGGTTAGGACTATACGGCGGATGCATTAACACCTCCCAGCCAAACTCTCTTAGTTTTTGTTGGGTGGCTAAAGATGTGTGAGGTCTAGCGTTATCATGATGAAAAACCACACCCCTTCTGTTGATTAATTCTGGCCGCTTTCTCTCAACTTCTTGCTTTAATCTCATCAGTTGTTCGCAGTAGAGTTCAGAATCGATGGTCCTGCCTGGTGGTAAGAGCTCATAATGAATAATGCCCTTCCAATCCCACCACACACACAGCATCACCTTGTTGCGAGTTAACCCGGGTTTCGCCACAGTCTGTGAAGCCTGACCGGCCTTTGACCACGACCTTTTTCGCACGTTCTTGCCATACGTGATCCACTTTTCATCACCAGTTATCAGCTTCTTCAAAAATGGTTCGGTTTCATTACGTCGTAATAAAGAATGAGTACACGGTTCATTAGGTTTCTTTCAGTGAGCTCGTGAGGTACCCAAATGTCGAGCTTTTTTGTGTACCCAGTTTTTTCAAATGTGCCAAAACTGTTTTGTGGTCAACTTTCAGTTCTTCAGCTACGTCGTAACTACTAGTATGCCGATCTTGCTCCACTTTTTCAAAAATGGCATCCATTTTATCCGTAATAGGGCGACCAGAGCGACGTGCATCTTTGACATCAAAATTTCCGGATTGAAAACGCTTAAACCAAATTTGTGCTACTCTCACAGACACTACACTAGGTCCATAAACATCGCAAATTTTTTTCGCGGCTTGCGTTGCATTTTTACCTTTTTTGTAGTAAAATTTTAAAATGTATCGAATTTCTTCATTAGATTCACTCATCTTGACGGTACGAAAAACAAATGAAAATCACACATTTTCCTAATTTGAATTTGGAATTATATTCTTTAAAATTTAAACTTTCAATGATACCAAAACCAGCCAGATACAAATAGTATAGCCAAAGAGATTTTATTACAAGTTCCTACATACTCTAATGCGAAAAGACTTTTTCCCCAACCTAATACAATGTTATTCTCACGCGCACCGTGTCACGCCACAGTCGCGCGCGCGTCTCCATGCTTTCCTCATGCGCCTGCCAGTCACCCAGCCGCCATTACGTAAATTTTGTCGCATGGCGAACCCCTAGGGGTTCGCGAACCCCACTTTGAGTAACCCTGCTCTAGTAAATCGCTTCTTACGACACCCACTTGAAGCAATGGGGTGATGCTACTGCATCGCACGGAACAACAGCACTGCTTAACGATACCTATAAGCTCAACGATTTCAGCCAAAGACTAAACTGCCCCATTAATATGTATAGGTGGTTCCAATAGACATCTATGCAGCAAACGACAATAGTCTGTGGGTCTAACAAGCCTGATTGTTTGTCAACACGAGTAGGTATGTCTACTTCCAAAGTGCCGGTCAGCATTATGTTGAATAGATATGCGAGGCGTGCGACGTAGGTACAGTCAACATTATCTCAACAATAAAGAAAATTAAACGTTATCTCAATTGCATAAAGTTCTTGTCAGAATGATAGTTCTCGTGTACTATCTTCATTCTAAAACATTCATCATTCATTCATTTTTTATTGAGTTACTATTTAATTTTCATAATTGTTTAGGTCATTTTGAACAGTCTGTTCTAGATATGAGATATACCTGCTAATCTTCATACCCGGCCTTCAAGGTATGGGTATCGCCAAATACCTGGTACAAAAACCGGGTTTCAAAATACTTCTAAGTATTTGGGTGTGTTATGATTTCGATAAGTAAACGTTTGCGCTAAGTATGGTATGCTTCTAATATAATGTAGGTACGACGTCCAACTATACATATGCATTAAGAAATATGATGATGGTTATTAGTGAGTGCTAAATATTTAGGTATAATTGTATGCAAAATAAAATTAATTATATTTAAACTGACTAACTAGCGTAGCGTAGTTAAAAATTGCTTTATTATACACACTAGGTATATTATTTATTTTTTTTAATTTCCCTTCATTCACGTAATAATAATCTCTAGTCTTAACAAACTTAAGGAACTCTTTGGTATGGAAAAAAAATGTAATTCGTAATATTTGTTATGCAACAACATTATTACGCAATTATGTTCCTTATGGACATAGACATATTGTGTATTTATATTTTTTTAAGTGACTTGATCGTCCGAACGTTCCTAAAGCACGAATAATGCTTCGGGTCCTGCCGTAAGCTGTCGGGTAGCTTCGGGTGGTTTCGGCGTGCCGATGCACTATGTGGAGGCGCCTAAGAGAGCCTGGCCATAAATACATTTTTCACTTCAGTAGCTCAAACATGTAGGTTTTGCTGCCTGAGTGAGACAAAATAACTTTTTAATTTTTGTTTTCAGAAAACCGCGAATATCTTATTCAGCCTTGGGTTAATCATACAATTCGAAACATTTACACTCTATGTCTTTCCCGCCATTAGAAAGAGAGACAGAGACAAAGACCAGCCCTTTCGAAGTTCCGATTTTGAATTCGACCTCAAAGACAAACACGTTCGGAAATTTGTACTAACTAAAGAATTTTTGCAAAAAGATAATTATGTCTTTTAATGTAATTTATTGAATTTTTAACTTATTGTTGTATTTAAACGAAAATAAGTATTTACTGCAAATAAAACTGATATTTAACCTGTAAATATTTATTTCTAGTTTCAATAATGTTACGTAAATATTTTGAATAATAAAATATCATGGGTGCTATTTCCGAACACGCCTTAATTTAAATAAAAGAGCGGGAATAAAATTTCAAAGCTGGCGTAGAGTTGAATATGTTAAAAAATATTAAAATAATCGTAAGATATGAGTGAAACTAGCGACGAGAACAGTATTTTCACTAGCCAGATAATCAAACTAAACTCAATGCAACAATAACGTTGCCAAATAAATCTGTTACTTTTAATTTGCAGAATTGCAGTCATTTTACTTTTAACTTTTAAAATGTTCCATTTTATTGAATTGGTACCTTTACCTACAATGTTAATTATTTTGTTTCACAATAAATAGTTATTTCAATCTATTCCTGTTTATTATTTTATCTCCTAAAGTGTTCTCGCTGCTGAAGTGAAAAGTTATGTGTGTTACACGAGAGCAAAGTTTTTTGCATCTCGTGACTTTGAATCCCTCGCCACACTCAGGATTCAACTTTAGAATCACTTGCTACGCTCGTGATTCAATCGTTGAATCCTTCGCTTGCTCAGGATTCAAAATCAGCACTCGCAGCAAAAAACGACTTTGCTCTCTTGTTGCACAAATAACTATTGTAAAAATCGGCGTAGGTACTCGTATTATACCTCAAACTGTAGCTAAGAAGTTAATCTACTATATTATATATAAATTATGTATGTGGCTGGTACTGGTTTATAGTAAATAGCATCTAAATATGATGATTCAAAAATTATCACAAGAACATCTTAATTTTATTTTTTTTAGAATTATTTTCTAGTGAGCTAGCAATAAAAACTATACAAGTATTATACCATTCCAGAAAGCTTATAATATATACTTTCGTCTGGTATGCATAAATATACTATATATTTGTTAATATATTTACTAGCAATATTTATTTCATGACATATCATTTTTGCGTATCTGAAACTTTCAATTAGAGTTTTGGCAGTTGCCGAAATTTGCCGAAGGTCTGTAAATGATGTTATTTGATGGGAAATTTAATACTATTATTCAGGAAGAAAAAAAAAAGTTGCAACTTCATTGCACAACATAATTATGTTAATCTATTATAACATGAAATAGTAAAAATTTCTTATAAATACGTAGGTGATGCTATTTGATTTATTAGTTGATATAGGTTATACTTGTGATATTTTTTGAGTTACATTATATGTTTAGATAACGTATCGAGTATTTCTCAACATATTTTAGTTCACACGCACAATAATTTATCAATAAAACATATCGGAAACCGCATAACCACCTTATGATAATTCGTTCTTTCTACCACATTTTGCACACGTTTCAAATTAATTATTTTGTATAAAATAGGGCCTCTGCATACTCATTAATTACATACTGTTTTTCGTTCGTTATTGTCGTTACTAAAAGTGTACCTAACCAACTACCTTCTCGCAATGAGTGAATTCAACTGTATCAGACGCGACCTATGTCTTGTTTTAATTGAAAGTGACGGGAATTATGTTGAGGCTTTAACACGTTTGTATATGGAATAATTTTATCAACGTTTCCGGGGCAAACATCGCTAAAATTGTCGCAAGTGTACAAAAAAAATCTTATTACTAACTTTCGTCAACGCTACACTAAATCTGGCAGAAACAAGGAAAAAATTTTAAATCAGAATAGCGTGTGGTTGAACGTCATACTCACTGTAAACTTGGAAGATCCTAATTGTGAATCTGAACCTTCGACATCGACGGAGAAGCCCTTCTAAAACCTACGAAGACAGTTCTGATAGAACACAAAGACGAAAAAACAAGGAGTTGCTTGAAACATGTGGCCTTGATTTTATACTGAATTCATATCTTCAGGGATTGAGATCTGAAGGAGAAACAGAAGAAGCATTCACTGTCGAAATTTTACGAGCATTGCCCATAGAAAAAAAAGGGAAATACGTCAAAATCTGTTAAATGAACCGGGACATTTAACAGCGTACTCGAAAGATGAAGTTCTCAGTATTTTCATAGCACAGTATGAAAACATGAGGAATTACTTAATCGCGAAGAATTGCTTATTATTTCCATCATATAAGTCAACTCAGGAAGCTAAAGGAAAGTGCTACCCACCAAGATCAAGCATAGAAATTAATAATATTAAAGCAAAAGTAAAACTTCAAGATCTGCTGGATCACACTATTGCAAGAATTTTACAAATCGATGGTGTATGCAAAGTTGGTGTAACACATTTAATGCTGTATTCTAAGTGGGGCTGTGATGGCTCAAGTGGACAAAGTGAATACAAGCAAGTCTTAGCTGAAGAGAGTGAGTTAATTTCTGACACAAATTTATTTATATCTTCATTAGTGCCTCTGAAACTAGTAAATATTAATACAAATGAAACTGTGTGGGAAAACCCTGCTCCATCATCAGTAAGATTTTGTAGGCCCATTTTAATAGAATTTTCAAAAGAGACACCTGAGAAGACTACAAGTGTAGCCAATGAAATTAATGCTCAAAAAGACGCTCTTATACCAAGCTTAATCAATATAAATGGGGAAGGTATTGAAATCAAACATACATTATTTTTAACAATGGTTGACGGGAAAGTGGCTCAAGTTTTGTCAGAAACTTCATCAGGTGCTTTATGCACTATTTGTGGTGCAAGACCTACAGAAATGAACAATTTAGAAAAAGTGAAAAATAAACCGGTTGATGAAAATTCTTATCAATATGGACTTTCGACTTTGCATTGCTGGATTAGATTTATTGAACTAATTTTACATATATCTTATAATTTAGACTTCCAAAAATGGTCTGCTACAACAACAGAAAATAAAGATTTGAAAAAACAAAAGAAGACATACGTACAAAGAAGGTTCAGAGAAGAACTTGGTTTAAATATAGATAAACCTAAGCAAGGTACTGGTAACAGTAATGACTGTAATACAGATAGACGATTTTTTCAGTGCAGTGCAGAAATTACTGCTGTGGATGAGGAATTGATAAAACGATTTTATGTTTTACTTCAAGTTGTGTCAAGCGGAAAAGTAACGCTACGAAATTCAGATACAGCACAACGATATGTTAATAAATATATGTGGTATTGTATGCCTTCATCTGTCCATAAAGTCCTAATTCACGGGGAAAGCGTCATTCGGCATTATTCAGTGTTACCTCTTGGACAGCTCTCCGAAGATGCTCAGGAATCAAGGAACAAGGACTATAAACGATTCAGACTTCATCATGCTAGAAAATGCTCTAGAGTAGCTACAAATGAAGATGATCTACATACACTTTTGTACACTTCGGACCCATACATAACAAGTTTAAGAAAACCTACCAATAAAAATAAAAATAAAACTTTTTAACAAAAATTAAATCGCCGAAAAAACTGAAAAGCAAAAAATAATAAACCTTAAAATTATGAGTCGGTGCTTTGAGTGATCTTGCTTTTCAGTTTTTTCGGCGGTTTAATTTTTGTTAAAAAGCTTTTATTTTATAATTTTTTGTGGCTTTAATGTACTAATAATACTTGGCAAAGTATACCCTATCCAATGAAAAAAGACTTATCACAATCGGACTACTATGTAAAAAGTTATGCGTGGTCATACATAAAAAAAAAAAAAACATTTTTTTAAATTTCATCACAAATAAACAGTTACGCGCTTTATGCACCAAAACAAATTAATGCTAGTTAAAAGCCTATTTACTGTAGTATTTGTGAGACTAAAAAATATTTTGGTGCATAAAGCGCTTAACAGTTTACTTTGTAATGAAAGTTAAAAAAGTGCTTAAAATAACAAAACTTCAACGAATTTGCCAAGTTTGATGATTTGACTAAACTTCACATAAACACAATAACATGACGTCAATAAATACTTTGAATTTTCATGACTATTATAGGCGAAAAATGTTCTAAACTTTACCCACCTCCTTTCCCAGATGATAATTTTGGTTATAGGTAACGAAATATCTCTATAATTAAACTGAAATTTAAAAAAAAAAATAAACTTAGCAGATTAAGTTACTCAATTAAATAGGTACTAGTTTATTTACACAAGTAAATCGCGCGACAAGCTTTTATGATCATATAAATTGTGTATAATGAGGCTATAAGTTGATAGTTAAAATTTTAAAGGGAAATTTTATTTTTTGTTTTTAGAGCATTAAATAAAAGCTTTTTTTAAAAAGGTTTTATTATTTTATCATGCTTGCATATGCTGCTTATCCGTCCGCACAGTTTCGTTACCCAATTTACACAGAGGATCAAATCCTGTGTACTTTCAATAAATAAAATAATTCCAAGTAATCAATACCATATTTAGTCACAGAAATTGTTATTGTGTAATGTTTGGTAGGCATTATTAAAATTAACATTTACCTAACATTGACAATGAATCGTTGGCAGTTCTTCAATGCTTTGTGATTGTGAATCATTAATTTACTTAAAAGGAATAGCGTGTTATTTCTTTATTATATTTTATCCTGACTCATTTCAAACAATATTGTTATTACTGTGCTTTCCTCATTTGTATCGGAGGATATTTTGTTAGAAATTAAATGTATGGGGGATTCAATTTATTACAAGTACGTCATGCGGTTTTGAATAACACCAAAAAGTCTAGAACGGCAAAACTCTTAGTAATTGCAACAGTGTGGTAAAACTATTTATTTAATTAAATCGTTATTCATTATAAACCAGAGAGGTAACTGCGTAATACACTATAAGTAGGAATCGCTTTCATATTGACAGTTCTACAACATTCATGGCGTTGTTTACGATGCTAAGCAAACAAATTTTTGAGAACACATGAAAAAAGGGAACAGCACTAAGTTTCAAAATGATTCATATTCTGATTTATAAAGTGTGTTACGCAATTAGGGTAATAATAATATTTTAGGACAACCAACACAACGTTATCTGATCCCAAACTAGGCAGAGCCTGTACTATGGTAACCAGACAACTGATAAATATACTTATATATTTCTAAATACATACATATTATAGATAAATTACACCCAGACACAGAACAAATGATTGAGCTCATCACACAAAGATTTGTCCTGGGTGGGAATCGAACCCACGACCTCAGTCTTAGCAGTCAGGGTCACTAACCACTAAACTAACAGGCCAGGGTGGTGATATAGTCTGAGGAATACAACTTAAAATGCTTTCAATAACCGTTATTCATTTTCATGATTGAAATCCACGGTTGGTTTTTTGCCACTTTTCTATGACGTACCAAGTCATGTCATTCAATGGTGGACACTTGCTAACAGACTCGAAACTGTAGCGGGAAAACTGAGTTGTGGAAGAAAACGTGGGTGACGTTGGCAACGTGGGTGACGTTGGTGACGTTGGTTACGTGTGTGACGTTAGTGACGTGGGCCTCTGCCAGTAACAAGGTATATACATGGGCTTCTAAGGAAAGCTCCCCAGGTATCGACTTACTCATCAGAAATTAAGTAGGTTCTGTGGAGATTAAAGCCTATTTGATGCTTACATGCAACCTCCGCGAGTCCGTTCAGTCCGACACCTACGAGACAAACATTGATTTTGATTAAGAATACATACGTATTTATTTATATTACACTACAATATTACTAAGCTTCAAGAGTATGTATGCGAATGTTGAACGCGCTAATCTCATGAATTACTGGTTCAAATGGAAAAAATATATTTTGCATAGTGTGTTGAAAAATAGTCAGGGCGGGCAGGTGATGGGCAAAGATGCGACGAAGTGGGTCGGGGTAGCAAGAAATTTGACGCAGACGAAGTCGCGGGCAAAAGCAAGTATAATATAAACAAGCGGTAGTGACTTTAGATCACCAGACAGCCGAAGAGAAAAAAAAATATGACACGTAGAACGTTTTCTATGAATAATTATTGAACTATGACAAACTGGTGTTTTAATTGAGTCATCCCGGTACTGCGCAGATGCAACCCTTTTTTGCATTTCGTAACAGGATTCTTGCGGATTAGCTGTCTCATCAACCAAAGACTCTTAGGAGCGTAGTAAAAAGAAAAAAAGAGACAAAATGAAAGGTAAACGAAAACAAAGTGAGACCACGGGCAGGCGATACGATGCGACGGGGTGGGTCGGAAAGGCAAGAAAGTTTATGCGAACGAAGTCACAGGCAGAAGAATTTTGCTAATCGTGAGCTGGTCATAGTGGTATCGGTCCCAACTTACGAGTTGTAGGTCGCGGGTTGGAACCTTTTCATCACCACTGCTCTCAAAACGGGGAAGGAAAACATCGTGAGGAAACTGGCATGTCCTAGAACCAAAAAACCGGCCAAGTGCGAGTCGGACTCGCGCACCGAGGGTTCCGTACAAACCTGCAGGTATTCACGGTTTATGCATAAGATTTATGTTTATGAAATTAAATGTTTTTTATTTTATTTTTATATTTGAGTTGACTGAATGAAAGGTAAATTGTGGTTTACGATTTATGACGTATTAAAAAAAACTACTCACTAGATCTCGTTCAAACCAATTTTCGGTGGAAGTTTACATGGTAATGTACATTATATTTTTTTTTTAGTTTTATCATTCCCTTATTTTAGAAGTTACGGGGGGGGGGGGGGCGGGACACACACATTTTACCACTTTGGAAGTGTCTCTCACGCAAACTATTCAGTTTAGAAAAAAATGATATTAGAAACCTCAATATCATTTTTGAAGACCTATCCATAGATACCCCACACGTATGGGTTTGATGAAAAATTTTTTTTTGAGTTTCAGTTCTATGTATGGGGAACCCCAAATATTATTGTTTTTTTTTTTCTATTTTTGTGTGAAAATCTTAATGCGGTTCACAGAATACATCTACTTACCAAGTTTCAATAGCATAGCTCTTATAGTTACGGTAAAAAGTGGCTGTGACATACTCGGACAGACAGAAAGACAGACATGACGAATCTATAAGGGTTCCGTTTTTTGCCATTTGGCAACGGAACCCTAAAAATCATTGAGAACATGAAGAATCATTTCATCAATCATCGCGATCTTCAACTAAAGTCGAGAGTTTCCAAATCTTCATTGTGCGCTGACAGTGACTGGCTCATCAAAATCAGCCTATAATTTTCCCTCTGGTGGGACACAGGCCTCCTCTCTTAGAGGGAGGAGGGAGGAAGGAGTGCGCCATAATCAACGACGCGGGCGCAGAGCGGGTTGGTAGATGTCACTTGTCTTCGAATTATTGGTCCTATGACAAACCGGTTTCCTCACAATGTTTTCCTTCACCGTTTTGAGAGCAGTGGCAATGAATTTTTTTTATACACAAACTAGCTTTCGCGGCTTCGCCCGCGTGGAGGTCGGCAAATATCCCGCGGGAACGTACTACCGGGATAAAAAGTAGCCTATGTCCTTTCTCAGGCTGTAAACTATCTGTGTACCAAACTTTGTTTAAATTGGTTCAGTAGTTTTAGCAGGAAAGCGAGACAGACAGACAGACAGACAGATAGACAGAGTTACTTTTGCATTTATAATATTAGTGTGGATGTGAAAGTGTGGATTGAAGCGCCTGTCTGGGTTTGAACCTGCGACCTACGACTTGTAACCTCTCCGTATTAAATTGTAGGTACTTAATAGTTATGTAGTTTCTTCTCTATAAAAGAAGAGTCATTTCTAAAGAACAGAAAAATGTAAGTGGCACGCAATTGGTAGGTTCCTTTAAAATAAAAAAATCTAAAAAGAACTCAAACTAATCAAAACAAAAAAAACACAATAATCGCCCTTTCGTATTGTCCTTATGCAAAAATGTTGTGTGCCCCGTCCCCTGTTATTAGGGAGCCGTCTTGCACGCCCTTGGGCAGTTAATCGGTTTAAGTTGTTAATGAACTCGGACCAGACTAATCTCATTGACGGAAAAACAATGCAGCGGGAAGCTGTAATGAACTGTGATTTATGAAATATTATGTTTGTGCTGTGTTGTTTTGGGGATGACGTTTGTGTAAGACTGCAGATTTTAAAAGGGGACTTTTGTTTAAACCTATTTATATTAATCATGTTTGTTGTTTGAGGATTTTATGTGATATGGAATTGATGCAATTTTATGTTTAACCTCAAAATGATGTCAAGAATCTGAAGGGATAATATGAAGGGGTAATAGATTTGCTTAGTCCGATTGAATAGAGGGCGAGCCAGAAAAAACGTAAAGTTCTATCTCAAAACAAAATAAGTACTAACATGTGAGTCCTATAGAATCAAAAGCGGATATCTGCATTTTGACTAAATAGTGGTAATTAAAGAAAAACGTTTGTACTTAATTAGTTGGTATTTATTAAATAATAATTGTTTGTTTAGGTATCTTTAGTTATTGATACTATTAGAAAAAACACAAAAAACGATGTGAAATCAACATCAAAGACGTAGGTGACGAATCTTTTTTGCACATAGCCGGCTTTGATTCTAAACATTGAAGATGGCCGTATTTGATGTTAAGCCTATTGCTGATTTCCGTATTTGATCCCAACTGAATTTCAGATTGCCGTATTTGATTCTAAAAAAACGGAGATAAACCAAGGGTTGTCAATGACATAAAAATGTAAATTATTATGTTTTAATTAAATCTATTAACGTAACTCACATTTAGGCAGATTAAAACATAAAATAAAAGTTTTTTCATACGCGCGCATCCGAGGGCATTTTTTTTTCATGTTTTTGTTCATGTTTATCATTGGAAGATGTTTAATTAAGTATCGAACATGTTCCAATGATTCCTCACAAAAATCTTCTACTTTTGTATCGTGTTCGCTCACCGTTTCCGGCAAAGTTTTTGATGAATACCTGAATTAACAAAATAAAAGTAGGTAACTAATTTGATACAGAGAGGCAGTTTGGGAGAGGTCTACGTCCAGCAGTGGATAGCGATAGGCTGAGTAAGTTGATGATGATGAAGTAGTTTTATTAATTTTACAAAAACAACTGATAGCATGATTGTTTTGATGTAGATCCTCTACCTAATCTACGAGTACCAACAATTAAGTCTTTATTTTTTATTTAGATATGTTTATCTTCAAATTCAGCAAAACAAAACAAAATAACATGTACAAATGTACCAGTCCAGCAATGCGAGATGATAAAAGGATTAGATTAATTTTATAAAAGAAAGTGCGAACCCTACACAAGATACTTACCTCTTTCTCTTAGCTACATTTATTTTCCAATTATCCGGATCCTTTTGGCGTTTTCGACCAAAACGACTATTCACAGGTGTTGGGTGACAATTCATGATTGTAATTTCATAGAATCTGTTTAACTGCAACAGCAGAAACTTTAATAAATCAATGAAATCACAAAGCTCAAACTAAGTAAAACTCGTGCACCGCCATGACAGCACGCAAACATAATGAACGCCTGTGATTCGTCGAGCGAGCAGTTTGCCGTATTTGATTTTGAATCTTTACAGAAAGCCGGATTTGTCACTAATCTGTGACTTTTGAGTGGATTCCTATGAAAGATAGCCTTCTCTGGTATGGACATGAATAACTGTCAGAAAGTATTTAAAATTTTGAGTGTTGCCTTATTTACAGTTCGTTTTTACCAAAAACGTCAGTTAGCCGGATTTGATTCTATAGGACTCATGTAAATGAACTCAACAAGTGACCATAAAGGTCTTGGACCAACAGGACCCCTAATTTGGTTGACAATTGAACCAAAGCCGAGTTACTTATTATTTACTTAACTTTCAAGAATTTCACAAATGAAGAACTACCTCGGTACCCACAGCTTTTTATGAGCAACAATCTTGTCAAAAACAATAATTATAACATCTTTCGACATCACCGAGATAAAAGCAATACTAAAGGAATTAAACGAATGGAAAAGAGGGAAAAGAAAGACAACAATCATGGTTTGTGTCAATCGCAATTCTCAAATTAGAGTGAGCAACGCCATCTATTGCTTCATAAATGGTTTAGTCAATTTGAATAAAGCGCCATCTATTGACAAGTTTCAATACTGTGTAGCAAAGTAGTTCGTGATAGACAACTTTTCTTACAGTTTCCTCTAAGAACTGCTAGATGTCAGCACCAAAATTGTTGACTATAAACCTACAGATGGCGCTAGCAAGCAGGTTCGTGTGAAAAGTTTTGAACTGAATAGGAAAGTAACTGCAACTTGTTTCCGATTGTAAAAGTCTACTTAGAACTTTTTTTACGCTGGTTTACTTGTAAAGCAATATCGTTATAGGTAACAAACATATTTATTTGGTTAAAGGTAAACAGTTTTATATTTTTTCGAAAGATCAAGTTTTTGGCCCATTTTTGTAGAGATAAATTAATCACTTTGATTTTAATAAATGTTATTGGGAAACTTATTTATTTAAATTATTTAAGGTTTTTGCAATAGCTGAGAAAAGATTTTGTTACTTACCTACACAAATTCGACTGAATCTCTTTCTACTTAGTTGCGCCAGCGGGTGATGGATTAGGTACGATGCGGCCGGTGGGGGGTCAAAATTTCACAAGAGCGAAGTCGCGAGTGAAGTGATTTGATTGCATATAATTAAGAATTCTCGATGTTTCGTCGAGAACCGTGCGAAGCAGGTGCGGGTCGCAACAGTAATTCATAATTGCTAATCCGATGATGGTAATCAATCAGATTCAGTGAATTCTTCAAATCGACGTAAGGGATCTACTTCTTCCATTCTCTATATGACAAAATGCATTGGAATAGTTACCAACTTATTGAGATTCATCATTTAAGTCAAAAGATGTCCAATGCTGAGTATACTACGTGAGCTCGACAAATGGATGTGCGAATAACACTTGTGCGACAAAACTGTACTGCGACTCACCATAGTTCGATTGCACACTGAATCTAGTCATTTCTAGCGTAGGAGGTCACAGTTTTAACCTAACCTAACCTAGTGTACTAAGTATGTGAGTTCGAGCGTGTCGCACAAGCGTGCATTCGAACTATTGTGAGTCGCAGTACAGTTTTGTCGCACAAGTGTTATTCACACATTCATTTGTCGAGCTCAAGTAGTACCTACACCCTCCAATGCTTGACATAGGCCTTCTCAAAACGCGGATTTTACGGTAATCGCCACACTTGGCAAGCGTGATGGCGATCGCAGATCGCAGTGTGGTGGTGAAATGTTTAGAGAACGCTGCTGCCCATTCTGTAGTAAGTCTCTTAGTTGCATTTTAGGGCACCCACGGCATGAAAAGGGATGGTGATAATGATGTTGGTTACGTCCAACAGCACACGTAACTTGCTGAGATTATTTTATCACTATTGCTGTCATAGACTATTAAAAAACTTAGAGTCACACCTGTGTAATGAAAGCGGAATAACACACCATACCCGCCCACATTTTTATCAAAAGAAATACCCATAAATACATAATAGGATTCTGTGTAAGTAAATATTTGGATAGTGGGCTTCATAACATTTGAAAGGACATGTTTTTGGGCCAAGCGCGGTCACGCCCTCTGTCGTCACAATACGAAAGGCCTTCTTCTTCTAAGGTCGGACGTTCACCAAAACTGCAAATTGTTATTTCCACACGATAAACTTTTCTAAAAGTTGCTCTTTAATGCTAAAATGAATGAACTTATTTGTTGCGTAAACTATTAATCTTGTCAATGGAAGGCAGATGTCGTAAAAAGTCATGCCTTATTTTGGATTTTACGATTTTTATTCGGTGCTCTGCTGTTGTAAATCTTTTCGTTTTTTTTTTTTCAAAGAAAACCAACGATTTAGTCATCAATGTAGGATTACTTACGTGCATTTTCAATTTTTCAGTGATATTATTTAATTTTATTATACGACTATCCAAAAGAAGGAGTTTTATGTTTTCAGGATTCATGTATGTGTGTTGTTCATGTGTGTTTGTTTGTATTGTGTGTAGCCGTAGACTAGTCATCATAGTTAGAGCTACATTTACAAGTGCTAATAGTTACTTTTTCTTGAGGTAGAACTTTCGCGGACTGCTGGACAGTCCTGGGGCTCTATCAAATGCTTTCATCAGAATACTGAACAACGTACAGAAGTAAGCAACAAGAAGTTAGCGAAAAACTTGTAACAATGCAATGTTATTCAAAGATCCGAATCCGAAAGTAGCAAAACGGAATTAGTCGTCATCGCCCACAGCCCGTCTTTGTCCATTGCTGGAAATAGGCTTCTCTTTTCTTGTGCCAATCTTGACGCTCCTGAGCCAGCCTCATCCATGTTTTGCATGGCTAAATATCATGCGCCCATCTCGCACCCGGACGACCGTCATCTTGTCTCACAGTCCTTGGACACTATCACAGTCTTACTGCACCTGTCATTAGTGCGCCTTGCCATCAGAAACAGTCAAGAAAAGTAATTGTCCTTCGAAGTTTAGAACAGATCACAGTCGTAATAACAAATGACCAAAACATGTAATCATTATTCTCTTAACATTCATTGGTTTGATCGAGTGCGCAATACTGAAGTACTGAGACGAGTAAATGTGGGAGGCATCTAGGCGTTTCTCATGAGAAGGCAACTTCGGTGGTGTGGCCATGTGGCGCGCATGTTGGAGCAGAGAGTGGCGAAGCGCATCCTTTATTCAGAACTTCAGGAGGGCAAGCGGAAGCATGGCGGACAACTCTTAAGATTTAAGGATGTGCTTAAGCGACACATGAAGTGATGTGACGTAGATCCATCTCAGTGGGAAAAGCTTGCGGCTTACCGCAGAGAGTGGAGGTCACTGGTACACCAGAAAGTTTCTGACTTTGAGACATCAAAGTCGGCTTTCAAAATTAGACTCTTAGCGTGACGAACTTAAAGCCCGACCACCAGCGGCAATCAATTACAATTATGTTAATGGTGCTCTCACGTGCCCACTCTGTACAAGAATTTTTGTAAGCAAAGGCGGTTTTGCTAGCCACATGAGAGCCCATGATAGGCGCCAGTAGTTTTATAATGAAACGGTCGCCGTAGCCGAAAACGGCATGGAAGGATTACTGTTATTTAAAGTAGTGAAATACCCTGAAAAATTGAAAATTATACATATAGTGGTTAATAGGAGTGAGAAAAGTACGTACACTACACCTTTCGCCAAACACTTTTTCTTTCAGTTCCTCATCAAAAGAATCCTGCGCCCAAGATTCGGTTTATCATCACACACTCATTGTGCGCTATTCTATCATCACTCGCCATTTATTATCACTACATGAATGGCTTGTCGCATCGCGCCCAAACAAAGCTTTCTGAGGTATCACACCACCATTATAGCAAGACCTTTTCATTTCTATTACGAAGATCTCATTTACTTCGGCATCATGAACGTTGGGAAGCAAGCGGGAGGTCTTGTGAAGCTGGTGAGCGTATTATAATGCGTTTAATGGCCTGTAATGAATGGTATAACATCCATAAAGCGACAATGCAGCCACTCGAATCTGCCCTTTTATAATAATAAGTGATTTATAGCAGATCACCGCGAAAACTGTGATTGTTTTGCACGTGTTTATAACGATACGCCTTCGGGACGAAAGTAAAGTGACAGCACATAATAGTGGCTGATATATTTATCTGTTGGATGTTGAATGGAAAGATGGTAGTGTGGCTTTGTATTGGAATGGTATCAGATACAATGTGGGTCTTCGATTGAGATGTAGCAATTCTTTTTTTAGTTTTTGGCAGTTGAAATTGTGGATTAGTTTTTAAAATCTCACCTTAATGCCTAGACCTTTCTCTCTTCATCCACCTTGAGTCATAATTTATTTGAGCTCAATGCAGTACCTTTATCTTCCTCCATAGATCTTCTATTAATAGTAATTTCACCCTGATCCGAATCACGTCATTCATTTTCCAGCCATCTTGTCTGGCTTCTGCAACACAGCTATAACTAGCGCAGGAGTAAAAAAAATCTAGAATTTAGTGTACAACTGGTTTTATTTCAACTTTTTTCTATTTTATTTCATCTTTTTCACACAGTCTATACTATGTTTCTCTGGCCTCTCTCTCTCTTGCTGACTGTTAAATCCTCTTGGCATGTTGCAGCCTGCCTATATATTCCCAGTGTTTGTATTTTTGAAACCAAGAACACCTACCACCACCACCACACACGACCACCTACATATGTAATAATCAAGTAAGACATTTAACGTAATACCAATAGAGGAATGCTATATGGTTCACATATTGTATGGAACACAATATAAACTAGGTTAATAATTTTCCATTTGGTTCGTCGAAAGAATTTATAGGGTTGGTATGGCACCAAAATACGATCTGGAGAACTAAAAAACGTTGTCCATATAAAATCTCTACAAAAAGTCTACCCTAACTAGACTATTGAGTCTTGTCGGCATACAAGTATACTTCAAATAAAATCCATTCTTTTAGCCCCGGCTTACCTTAAGACGATTAGCAGAGCAAAACATTGCACCCTACGACATCTGTATCTATCTAGCAATGAAAAAAAAAAAAAAAACGGCAATAGAAAACTGCTCTTTTTACGTCACCAGATAAAGATCCTGGCCAAACGGCCTCCACAAAGCGAGACAGATGTCCAAATTTTATCTCACTTCTAAAAAGGTGCGGATAAAAAGTTTATATTCGAACTCCTACGCAACTTAGACAATGGAGGGTTTAATGTGACGTGAAATGTACAGAAGGTATAATCCACTTATACTAGGTATTATAGGAGGCATGTCGCCTTTGAAAAAAGCGCTTTTTTGCGCTGCAGCGGTACGTATTGTGATTGATTTGTTAAAAGAGTGACGCCGCGGGGTTTCCGTTGTGGGCAAACAAGAGGTTGATGGGTGACGCTCTTGATTTTGATGAGGACGTAGTGCGTCCGATAGATGGCGTTAGGAGTACTGGGACGAAAAGTTTGGAGAGCTGTTCGTTTTTTAGGGTTGAGTTTTTGCAAGTTTTTTGTTGTTGTTGTTAGCATAGGCTATGAAGTTTGTAGGTAGTTTGCGATCTAGTTGAATTGGATGGTAAAATGGTTTGGTCAATCATCACTTTGGGCATATTTATTGCTTATTCGTAAATTGCAAGTTTATCAGTGTGTCTTCCGAATTGTTCAGCAAATTTTCAAATTTCCCTCAAGTTTTAAAACGTGTTGTAATTTTTTGTAGATTACTTGCCAGTTCTTTGACTCTTCGGTTACATCGTTTCCAAAACCAGTGTGGTAGAGGTGGGTTCATACTTAGGCGATTATCACACAGCACCGCGCGCCGCCGCGGTGGGCGGTGGCGGTAAAGCGAATCGACCGCGCGGTCGGTCGGTGTACGTGTGTTAGGCATCAACGGATTTAATAGAGGGCAATGCGACATGAGATCTGCTTCACTGCCTACCGCAGCGGTGCGCGGTGCCGTGTGTTAATCGCCTTCACAGGATTTTTCCAAAAAGTAAAAGTAAATTAATGAACAATACGCACCTGCTAATACTCAATTTCGGAAAAATGTAAATAAGTAAATACCATTTCTACCACTAGGTAGGAATGTTAATAGGTTAGGGAAAAAGTTTCTTCGCATTTTTAAGAAAATTCAAAACATTTTTTAATAAAGTTTATTTACATTGAACTAAAGTATGTAGGTACCATTTTGTTCGATAACTTTTTGCCATCTTGTAGGTAGGGACATGATCCCATTACTATAGAAATTTTGGGACTTCTGGTCAAAATACCGCGACAAGTGGTTTTGGCAGTCCTCTCGTGATGTTAACCTGACACTGCCTAAAGAATTCTGAAGAGACCGAAACAGGTGGAAATCTGAAGGTGCAAGGTCAGGACTATACGGCGGATGCATTAACACCTCCCAGCCAAACTCTCTTAATTTTTGTTGGGTGGCTAAAGATGTGTGAGGTCTAGCGTTATCATGATGAAAAACCACACCCCTTCTGTTGATTAATTCCGGCCGCTTTCTCTCAACTTCTTGCTTTAATCTCATCAGTTGTTCGCAGTAGAGTTCAGAATCGATGGTCCTGCCTGGTGGTAACAGCTCATAATAAATAATAATCCCCTTCCAATCCCACCACACACACAGCATCACCTTGTTGCGAGTTAACCCGGGTTTCGCCACAGTCTGTGAAGCCTGACCGGCCTTTGACCACGACCTTTTTCGCACGTTCTTGTCATACGTGATCCACTTTTCATCACTAGTTATCAGCTTCTTCAAAAATGGTTCGGTTTCATTACGTCGTAATAAAGAATCACAAATGAGTACACGGTTCATTAGGTTTCTTTCAGTGAGCTCGTGAGGTACCCAAATGTCGAGCTTTTTTGTGTACCCAGTTTTTTTCAAATGCGCCACAACTGTTTTGTGGTCAATTTCCAGTTCTTCAGCTACGTCGTAACTACTGGTATGCCGATCTTGCTCCACTTTTTCAAAAATGGCATCCATTATATCCGTAATAGGGCGACCAGAGCGACGTGCATCTTTGACATCAAAATTTCCAGATTGAAAACGCTTAAATCAAATTTGTGCTACTCTCACAGACACTACACTAGGTCCATAAACATCGCAAATTTTTTTCGCGACTTGCGTTGCATTTTTACCTTTTTTGTAGTAAAATTTTAAAATGTATCGAATTTCTTCATTAGATTCACTCATCTTGACGGTACGAAAAACAAATGAAAATCACACATTTTCCTAATTTGAATTTGGAATTATGTTCTTTAAAATTGAAACTTTCAATGATACCAAAACCAGCCAGATACAAATAGTATAGCCAAAGAGATTTTATTACAAGTTCATACATACTATAATGCGAAAAGACTTTTTCCCCAACCTAATATTTATAAGTAACTTGTTGTGTCGTACTTGCCTTGTTTTGCCCCTGGTTGTCCTAAGTAGGTTTATAGTTTACCTACTAGGTATATAGATATAGTTTATCATTTCCCATTCCAACTCTGTCACACTTTTGGTCTGAAGCGGTACAATTAATAATAATATTTTGTTTTATAAATCTCAAATCAATGTCACTTCACAATCAAAATATTTTATTTTATGTAAACTTGCATGCACCGTGTGGTGCCGGACGTAAAGAATAACACCACCCCATTTCTACCCGTGGGTGTCGTAAAAGGCGACTAAGGGACTTACTAGAGAATGGGCAGCAGCGTTCTCTATACATTTTACCACCATGCTGCGATCGCCAACCCGCCTGCCAAGCGTGGCGATTATGGCAAAGCCCCCCAATTTGGGGGAGGCCTAAGTCCAGCAGTGGACGTCTTACGGCTGAAATGATGATGATGATGATGAAACTTGCATGAGCACTTATGACTTATGACCAGTGATCGGATATTCGGATATTTACCTAATGTTACTATTTAGCTGTGAAAGTACGGAAGCGGCTTCGTATTTTTGATTAAAGCCGGGTTTCTTGGATAATCATATTTATTTAAAATTAATGTTTAGCCCCAGATGCAAATACATGTGTGTAGGGTGGTATGTGTTAGTTAAAACAACACACAAAACACGGTAAAAACGCGCATTCCATATTAGCCAACATTTCAACCTTAGGTGAATATGCATCTGAATATCCGATCTCTACTTATGACACATCAGAAGGAAGTCCAATTGGTGGTTTCCTACGAATAAGAGCCGGCAAGAAACTTCACGGTTACTCTATTGAAAATATTTTGTTTTTACAATGTTTTCCAATTACAGCATTAATAGTTTCGGGAGGACAGTGCAGGTCTCACTACAAGTAATAAGTACATAATAAAATAGAAAATGGTTTACAAGGCATATATTTTTAGTAGCCATTAATATCCCACTGTTGGGCGAAGGCCTCCCTACTCTCTTTTCACGTCTCTCTGACTAGAGCTGGGCCTAATATTTATTAAAAAACTCCAGGTCATCCCGTTATCTCTGTTTGGGTCTACCGCGATTTCGTTTGCCATGGCCCACTGATCGTCTGACATACGGCAGATGTGTCCAGCCCCATTCCATTTAAACGTGGCAGCTTTCCGAGTGACATCAGTATTTTAGTAATGGGACGGATTGTTATATTATTAAACCGGTCTACAAGTTTAATACCCAGTGTACTCCGTTCCATAGCTCTCTGGCAAATCTCGAGTGTGGACCTCTTCTGAATTGTTAAAGACGATGTTTGACAACCATACGTGAGTATGGGAAGAGGCCTATAAGTTAACAAAAATATTCAACTAATCCATAGGAATCCAGTGGTTCCTGTAAAGACTTTGTGGTAAAAGAAAAGTCAGCAAAAAGATTAATGATCCATCTCACTTATAGCTGTGGGCGGTATAAAAACTCTTATTACAAAAATACTTAAGTTCAGAAGGGTTTTGGCTAAGAAATAACAACCGCACGGATCGATCGATCAGGCTAAGCTATGCTTGCCACGGTTTGTTTGTGGATGGGTTACCATCTTAACATATCAAGCACCCTCCGTGCCTCGAAAGCATGTTAAGCCGTTGGTGCCGGCTGTCATTTGTGTATCTTTGACTGTCGTTACGGGTCGTCAGACGCCCGAAAGTCTGACAACCAGTTTTACCAAGGGGTAGAGCAATACCCAGTTACTGGGTTGTGAAGGCCAGATAGGTAGTCGCTCCATGTAAAATACTGTTATTCAGCTGCATGCGGTTAGACTGGAAGCTGACCCCAACATAATTAGGAAAAGGCTAGGATGATGATGATATTGAAGGGGACTTAAGTTCAGAAAACCAATTCTCATAATTATACACGTTCAATATCTAGTCGCAGTGTCATCTCGGCGACAATCAATTGTCAATAACGTGCCAAAAACTGAAATCGAGGTATTTTTGACAGATTGCGACTAAGATCAGACTCTGAACGTTTCTAAAATTACGAGAATTGCCCCTTAGGTTCAACATGTATTCCTATTACAATAAAGACTAAATAAGGATCAGCACCGAGCAATAGATCGTATTTTGGAATAATCTAAGCATTCTAAAATAGTTATGATCGGCTTAAAAAACGAACTTGTAGAATGTAAGAAATTATGTAGAGCAAAAGAAGTCCTGTCAATAAGCAAAAAACATTTCTTCAAATAAATCCCGGATCGATGTCACATAAATTATTCCTCCATCCCATTTTCGTTTATATCCATTCATTAGTAGGTACCCACGGTAATCCAGGAGTCGACACTGAATAGAATGTCAGGCACTAGAGCAGTCCGCAAAGGCCGGACGACCGCAGAGTCAGTGGCCAACCCTATTCAAACCGCCTACAATAGTTTTTGTCACCTTGGTTTGGCAGAGAAGGGACAGAAGTATAAGTGGAAGTGGCATTGATATTTAGTTAGTTTTGAGTGATTTCTGCACATAGAGTACCTAATTTGGCTACTACCCAGAGATACAGCTTAGACAAATTATTATTACGTTAATTGCTCTAAGAGATACTGATGTTTAATAATGATGAAAATTAGTCATTCACATATATCCAGCATACTATTAACTTACTGTAATAAAGAAATTACTCAAAAAAAAAAAAACTTTTGTTCTCATGAAGGGTTTCTAGTTAATCTATTTTATTGGCTACCTCCCCCCACAGCTACACTCACATAGAGGAGGCCTGTGTCCCAGCAGTGAGAATAGGCCCCGGCTGGCGGTCTCGGCTTTTGGTGATACTTAAAGCCGAGAATACTACTACGTAAATCACCAGATTATCTTGCATCCAGCTGGTGATTTTCCTATTGCCAGATATGAAAAACCACCATCTGGATTCCAGAACTACGGTACCATGAAAAAGACGAATGAAAAGGTGGAGAATACGGAGATGGTACCTTATAGAAATAGAAATGTATGAAAGCAGAAGGCATACTGCATTAAGTCGTTGTCAAAATCGAGAGGATCATTGTGTAGACTTCGCAAACTGAAACTTCTGTCCTCTACCCTTACTTTGGCTGTTCCCTTTTCGTTAATATCTTGTTCAACTTTGATTTATGTCATCGAGCAGTCGTTACGTGTGTACGAATATCATTGTGTCTTTTGAATAGCCTCCAGAATCGTGCGAACATATCTTTGGAGTTTTTCTAAAGAATTTCACGGTACTCCGCTGAATGTAAATAAAGATTGTGGCCATTTATGGGCAATTTAAGGTGTATTCAGTGATTAATGACGTGTTTTACTTGTTGTACGACGTTTTGCTATTATGTGTGATTGATGATCGTGTAGCTACTTGAGGCTGCTGGTCATTTTCAGGAGGATAAGTTAAGAATTTTTACCTCACCTGCACAGACTGCAGTACTAGTCAGACACGCACACGCATGGTTTCGTATTACAAGATAAAAAACGCCTTATAAAACATGTTTCTTGTATGGAGAACCTTTTAATTTTAACTTTATTTATTTCAAACGGACGGATGGTCCCGTTGGCACCCTTTGGGGACGGAACCGTAAAATAATAATAAAAAAGTAAAATTGGTAGGCAGGTACCTACAAAACATAGTATCTACATAATCTTATTTTAAAAAAAACGGTTAATCGGGAGTCGGATTCGCACACGAAAGGCTTACCACAGAACAATATATAACACATTTTTTTTGCTAAACACGATTCTTGTACAGTTTTAAATAAAAGGAATAAGAGGCAATCTTTTAAACTTCATTTTAGTTTTACTAATTGTTGGCATAGCTATCCACCTATTACGATTCATGAGATACAGCCCGCTGACAGACACACGGACGAACAGCGGAGGCATAGGTAAAGGATTCTGTTGATACCTTTTAGTCACGAAACCCAAAAAACGTGGGTAAAGGCTTTTAACTAGTAGATTGTTAACTGTTTGGTTAACCGTCACTTCTGTGACAAGTTGTTAGTCCATTAGCTGTGAATGCAGTGCGAGCGCGAGTTTATAACTTTCAACTCAACGTTCTGTGTCAAATGTGGTTTCAGCTTTACAGGTTTTGGAAATATTTGTATGTTTTTCACAAGACCTTGTGGCTAAGTAATAATAGTCACACGGGTCCATCGATCAGGTTAAGCTTCACTTGCCACGGTCGGTACGTGACCATCTTTACTTACCAAAATCCCTCTGAGCTAAAAAGTATGTTAGGCTGTTGGTCCCGGCTGTAATTAGTAGATCTTCCATAGTCGGTAAAGATAGTCAGAAGCCAAAAAGTCTCTAGTCTTACCAGGTCAGATAGGCAGTCGCTTCATGTAAAATATTGGTATTCAGTTGTTTCCGGTTAGACTGGAATCTGATCTCAATAAATTTGGGAAAAGACAGGCAGATTGAGTGAGAATTGTGGTTATCAATTGGTTTTGTATAAATTCTTTCACTGAATGATGAGGGACATTGACAGGTGGATTTAATCAGCAAGATTGATGTTTTCGATCGTCGTACGAATTCAAAAGTGAAATTTTTGTACATCTTACTTTTCCGTTACAATATGGCACCACAGCGTAAAACAGTTCATTTTACATATGACATCATTTTCTGTTTTCCAAATTTGAAATTTGAGAGGCTGGTGGCGTAGGGTTAGTACGCCGAATGTACGGTCGCCCAAAATAAATATGTAACCGAAAAGGATAAAAAAACAAAACAAACAGCAAAATTTCATTCGAAAAATACATCGACTGCTTATTAAACATCAACTATATCCGACGATCCTGGTTACTTATCTTTGGTTGTTCAGCATCATGTAACACACATATCAGTAGCCTTTATGTTCCCACTGCTGGGACACAGGAGACTCCTCGAGAAGGAGTGGGCTGCAATCTGCACTACTGTTGGTAGATGTCACATGTCTTTGACCTATTTATTGGTTGCAGGACATGATGTTTTCCTTCACCGTTTTGTTAGCAGTGGTGATGATTTGTTTTTGCACAAAGTAAAATTGCTTGCCTGGGTTCGATTCCACGACTTACCAATCCTCAGTTGGGGCCGATACGCGGGTTTCGTTTTTTCGTATTCAGCAGCAGAATACGATATACTATTCTTATGCACAAACACAACAATTTTTACTATCACATTACAACACCAATCCCATCCCACATAAAGACACAAAACAAAAGAACGACAAACAAATCCGATACAAATCTGCCTCCGCCAATAAACCCGCGTCTAAGTTAACGTAGGAATATCAGTTTTCCGACTTTACCCAATAAAGGGTAACCCCTGATCCGTCGAATAAACAGAAAAAAAGAACGGGGGTATAACGAGTAAATCACAGTAAGCCCCAATACGCGGGGCGACGCCACTGGGTAAGCCCTGTAACCCCTTTAAGTTCACCTAGGCGATACGCCGGCCCGGAATAAACGAGACGCGAGCTTTCTCGCGTATTTACTGGGAACGTTTGATGCGGTAAAGTTCTTGCGGATCGGCGTTTTTAACTTGTTAGTTGCTATACATGGCGGTAGAGACACCGATGCGCAAACTGATGCCCTGAGTTCACAGTGCAAAGGATTCTAGACTTACTAGCATAGAAATGTGTGCTATTTCATAAAAAGAGCAATCCTTACGCTGTTAAAATGTATGCAAAAAAAAACATCATCGCTGAGAGGTTCAGGATTGTGCGCTGAATCCACAGTATCAGGATGTACCTACGTCGAAATCCTTGCCACCCTGTGTATTATTTTTGTAACCCTGACTGACCAATAACCCAATGACCCATTACCTCTTACCTATGGACACAACAGTGAAAGAAAACGATAGAACTTAACTGCTACGCGGCTACGCCAGTTCGCGTAAATTAATAAAATATTACTTTACGTCAAGGAATAACAAATTGTGAGCTTATAAAACAGTTGTAGTTTGTGAGCATGATGTTGATGTTCTTATGCGGACTCATTATCATGATATGACCGGTGTAAAATTAATTAGTATCTACCTACTTTCCTTAAAACACAATTAAAAATGTCACGTGGAGATAATAATGCATCAAAAATTTTATTACCTACTCGTAAATTCCGAAGAAAAATCCAGATCAAATTAGCAATAAAATGTCGGCGGCGTATCTGTTATCAGCGTCTATTATCTCAAATGCCATTGTGTTACAATATCGGCGTGATTGTGTGTGCGGGGCGCGTGACCGCCCGCCCGCACTGACCCCAAAGCCCAACTACTCTCTCCACGCCCTTAACACAAATTGATTTTAAATGGCGATTTATTTCCGCCTCATATCGCCGATCCCATCTTCCTATGAGTTTTACTGCCGGCTTACGCAGGGTTAAAGAAGTCCAAGTTATAAAACGGTTTATTTCTTTTTCGGGACCGTACCTACCCCTAATTATGCCGGATTAACCCGCGAATGTACCCTCATTATTCGCAGATACATAAGCCGTTTTCAAACTAGATCACGATCGAGCCAAACTTCCAACAAAAGGCGTGGAATTACACAGAAACGACGACGTAAACGAGTTAGTAAACTAAAAGTCTAACGGTGTCGCAGTTTTTTATCGCTTATTCTATACATAACGGGTGTTTGTAATAAAAGTTTAACTCTATTGCAAAATTTTCACCCTTTTGCAAATTTGTGCAAATTACTTTATGAGCGCTTTCAATGTTGAGTTGCGAGTTTTTTGTCGTTTACGACTGCAGTGAGCTGGAACGTCCGACAGCCGAAGTCACCCGGCCGCGTTCAGATGCCTTTCCGATTTTACGAGCGCCTTACCCGAATGTGTCGTACCCTAAACCGTCGGCTAATAGAAATAAATAGTAACCCTTCAGTGGCGGCGCGTTTGCCGCCGAAAGGTTTACTTTTATTGCCGTCGACTTTCTTTCTTACCACCCCTTCATAATTGTCAGGGTTGAGGGAAAAAAGTAGAAATCGCAGTTTTTGCGAAAAAAGTTCTTTGTTTAATTTTTAGCAAATTGCGTTTTTTAGCAAATGCTGTATAATAACCGTTTTATTTTAGGGTTGGGAAGAAAGAGGCGATATAAATAAATAGGTTTTTCAAACAATGTGCGAATCCTTTCAATAATATTTTGCAAAAAAGTTGCAAATAAAATGACTAACGGGAAAAGGATTGCTTTCTTTTTGCGAAGCAATGAACAAATCGCGAATACTACGCAGACATTTGTACCTACTCAGATTCATCAACCAAATGGCGACAATGTTATCACTTGAACAACCTAACTTTAAATATCGAAACACCTAATTGATATTTCAACCCAACAAAAAAGCAAATAAATCTACAGACACAGCAGGAACGTTAACTAGAACGGCGATACCAAAGCAAACTATCATTTTAAGTGAGCATTTTTTCTTTAATGTCTGCTCCTAGATTGAGACATTTTGCAACCGCAAGAGCTTAGCCGTGGGGGGTTGACTTGCGTCCGACAGTCGGACTTTTTTCGCATTCCGACAATTTCGACGAAGTTGTCAACGTGATAAAGTGTTGTAACTGTGATGTGTCGAAGTAGGGGACGTAATAAAGATATCATGGTAGTGTGCGAGAAAGTTTGTCACAATGGATCCTGGGTGAATATGAGGCAACAAGTGTACGCACCTGAGATTAGTTTGTGTGTAATCGATTTTAAGAGTTTGTACTAACAATAATAATATTGTATGGGAAAGTTTGTTCGTACAGATGTTTGGATGTTTGTTTCTCAATCACATAAAAATGGCTCTACGTATTTAGATGAAATTTTGAACAAAAAATAGCTGATGGTTTCATTACTATTAAAGTGGGTAGGGTTCCTGCCATCTTACCATCATTCTGCGATCGCCAACCCGCCTGCCAAGCGTGGTGCGATTAGTGCAAACCCCTCTTTTTTTATTGGATGGGAAATCTTCAAATGACTGGAGGCTTATATCCAGCAGTGGACATCTTTTTTTTTGGAATGATGATGATTATGGGTTCTTTAATTAATTAAAAACCAGTAAAATTCTTTGATAATTAATTATAGTTACGTAACATATAACATTTCGTTCTTTCTATGTATATAAATGTTTTTTATAATGTTCACATTATACTAGTATGCATGATCACCCTATAATGTTCCCACTACTGGGACACAAGCCTGCTCTCCATGATAGAGAGACCTTTACCATGTATTCCTGAAACCACTTATAAAAATATGCATACCACTTTCATTTAAAATATCTAACAATGATATTCCTATTACAACTTCAAGAACCGAAAAGAAAAACGAGTTTTAAGTCCTAAAAAAAGGTATCCGTTTGCTTACTAATTAAAAAGGAAACAATCTAAATCACATAATTCGGTTTTCAAATCCAACATTAGTGGCACTAACAATAAATTGTTACTTCCAACTTTTTGCGTCCATTCATAAATACATCGAAAGTGAAGTTTTTACTTTATAATCACGGCTCAATAACATAAAATTTTATGCGACTCGGAAAACATAGATCGCGGTAGCTCCGCCCTTAAGGCTCCAAAAACAAAAGTTAAAAAAAAAAATTCTCTATTTTCAAATACATTGCTGCATAACGTTGATATGTTAAACATTAGATCTTTTACAAACAGTTGTAGAGCAGCAATGGAATGAAAAACAAATCTGTGAACACAATTATTTCCAATGTTTCACCATTATTCAAAGACCACCTTCGAGCTATTTGGAGCTACATTTAAAAGCATTAAAACGGCGACTGTTCAGATGAATGGTGTAAACAATTGTGTATAATTAAGTGAATCGCTACGCCGATTACCGAAATAATCGCCGACTAAATGCACTCTGAAATTAGTGTGACTTACTAAACGGATGTGTTCACATGACGTCCCTTTTAGAGGTATTAAGTAGTTTCACTTTAAGTATCAGCACCTTGAGTATTTTGGTGTTGAATGGGTCAACGTTTACCGGTATTTGTATTGTTGTTATTTTTTAATGGCCAAATAAAACTGTGTCTTTGAACATTTCTAAAATGTTTAGGAATAACAATATCGTTGTTGGCACTCTCAAATAAGTGGAAGTAAGGGCTATCTACTAAGGGTTATACTTTCGCGGATATTGCAAAATCTCTTCCAATGAATTTGGCTAAATTTTCTGGAGCTCAAACCCAAAGAAAACTTTATTTCTGACAAAAAAAAGTGTTTCAGCACTTATACGGAAAAACAAGAATATTCCTTAGCCCAAAAAATCGGTAACACCACCATAATAACATATAAACCAGGCTTAATTCATAATAAGTCTAGCGACACACGGTGCGACGGAGCGACGCGTTCGGAAAGTAGCGAACAATCGTAAAATTTTATCGTCTCTAATGGGCTCATGGCACTGATTTGTAGCCGCGCCGACAACGCCCTCTACGCTCAAATGAAACCTCAATGTATTGTTTTTGAAACGGGGTGATCTATTTTTGGAAGGACAGGTACATTGTTAACTTGGGTACTTATGTCGAGTGGGTAGCGTTTAATTTAAAGTCATGTTTACGACGGACGTAGGTGTCGTACTTGTGTGCTGAATTATTGACACGCAAAGTCATAGAATTCTGATTTTTAACCTCTGCTTTTTTTAAAGAATCAATGTCACGTACAGAACATACTCGATTTTCGTTTAAAGGGAAATATTTATCCCTGTACAGAAAAATTACGAAAGCCAAAAAAGGCTGAAAAGCTGAAGTATGAGTATGAAACTCCTCATTGTCAAAAAGCGACTGCCAAAGTGGACGAAAGTTTCACTTCTACGTTTTGTTGGGTTTGTGTACTTGCGTAATTTTCATTTTGCTGCTTGTCCACTGGCTAATTCGTTAATTCAGTCGTCAAAAGTTACAAAAAACAAAAAAAAAAACCCACGAGTAAGGTGGACGGGATCGTTCCGAATGTTTTTGTCACACAAATATACAATTTTTCGTAATATTTATAGTTAAAAGATCATTTTGTTGAAATGGAGCCAAATTTCCGGGGCGAGCTTTCAACGGAATTTACAAAAAGCGTCATAAATTGGCAAATAATCCCCCGCATAACGCAACCTTTGTTTGGCCACACGTGCTTTTAATATCTGGCTCGCATCGCGATCGCAACAAAAGCCGGATTTAGTCTTTGTGCGCTCCACCTAGAGTAAACACTTGTAAAAACTTTGGAAATATGAAAAAATTACGAATATAGTTGTTAATAAATTTTATGAAACATATACAAAGGTTGGTGCAATTGTGAAGGCGACAATCGGCCGCGTCGAATTTGTCATGTAACTGCATGCTTTGTCTGGCGATGAATGCCATGTGAGAAGGAAGAGCTTCCGGTGCAGCGGAACGCACCGGATCGATGCCCCCGGCCATATCTTGCCATCGATATCCACCATTGTTGTTTTTTTTTATCTCAAATTGATAGCTATACTGTATTCATTGACGTTCTCAACTTACAAAGTACATGTATTTCACTTCAAAATTCCTGACTAGCGAGAAATACAATCAATTTGTTGCATGATTCTAGAGCAGTTAATATTGAATGGTTTTATTTTTAAATCATCGCTCGTAATTGCCTCGCCGACGAATACTATTTTTGTTTCTTCATTCACAAAATATTGAGTGTAATTACCCGTGCGATGATAGAGTTCTGAATAATAAATCCCGTTCGAACTGAACTAAATAAAACAAATCCACAGATTGTTACGGATAAATTGTGTATACACATTTGTATAAATAATTCGTTTCATTTAAGTACTGCAAAATATTTCAATGAAGCCTATCACATTACATTTATAAACATTGGCCTGCCTGTCAGTCAGTTATTAGGTATTTAACTCAAAAATAAAGTCACTTGACCCATTATCCAAATTAGTTTTAAAATATTTACGTAATAACTTTTCCTGTTCAATACGGGAAAATCGCAAAAAAAAAACCGAAAATCCATAGGCTTAGAAATAGAAGTCACCTCACTACGCATTCAACGTTATAAAGACTGGCTACTAACAAACAATCTGGTCGACATTTTCAAAAAACGAACATTTTTAAAACAAGAAAAAATTCCAGCCATGTGTCGATCGACGCACATCGGTGGTGTGTGTATGATACGAAAAAAAAAGAAAACGCGCGGTCGGAACAATCGAAGCTAAGTTATAAAATATGTATCCTAGTGCTGGCTTTGAAAGTTCCTCTCGTACTATTTTGACCGCGATCGGGAATTCCGACAAGAGAATCAAATCGTAACGTTGTTAGTTGCTTTTTTTTCCGGTGATTTTTTTTCGGCACTGGAACTGAACAATAGTCGGTCAAAATGAGATATAGCTGGGTAAATAAAAGACTCGTTGGGAATATGTGAGTCGGGTTATTTATGAAAGCTTTTCAGTGCAATAGAAAATTCTGGTAAGTACTACATTGTTGAGCGTGATGTTTTCAGGACATAAGTATAAGTACTGGGTACTACTTACTGGTCACGTGATAAAAGGTAAAATTAGTCTATCATAACTCTTGCATTGTAGGTATGGAAAAATAAAAGCAGATTATTTTTCTCATAAATTTAATTTATAAACATCAACATTTCAGCCGAAATACATCCACTGCTAGACATAGGCCTCCCCCTAGCATTTTAGGTGATTTACCATAATCACCACGCTTGGTAGGCGGATTGGCGATCGCAATCTGGTGGTAAAATGCAAAGAGAACATTGCTGCCCATTCTCTTGTAAGTTCCTTAGTCACCTTTTACGACACCCACGGGAAGAAAAGGGTGCTTTACCCTCGGCACCACACGGAACAATCATCAACTTAGTTCAATATTATGCACATTTAGATTATGTAGTGTATTTTCCGTATGTAAAAGGATTTCAGAATTAGGACAAATGGTATTTTGATTGGTATTTATTTTCAACTATAGACACCGCGTTAGAATTTTTTATTCATCTATTATTATTAGAAGCCGTGCAACCTATGAGAATTCCGTCGGCAAAAATGACGAACATCTGTACAAACTTTCATCCCCTATTTAACCCCCCAAAGTCCTTCTTTAGTGTTCAAAAGCTTTAGTGTAAAGCTTTGAGACTCAGCAGTTTAGTCTATCAATGGATTTAAAAAAAGTAGAGCATTTTTATTACTATTCTAGTTACTTTAAAAAGGCAAAGTAACTTACGATAAAGTTAATGATAAACATAAATAAATCTAAACAAATACTTCCGCACACGGTAGTTGAAAGGCGACATCAATAAGACGACGTGCGACGATCTTGATGTCTGCATTCTCTTATCGGCGTGCGATCGCGACAAAAAAGTCGCACTTATGTGCCGGTCATTAATTAAGTGGTCTGGACATGTGCTTTGTATGATGTTGTTGTGATATTTGAGGTAGGGTCTGTGCTTATTTTTTTTTGTGACGTAATGAGTTCGAATTTTGAATTGTGCGCATCTTGTGTCATTTCTGGTGAAGAAGAGTTTTTTTTTAAATATTTATTGACTTTTGCGCAGAATATTTTCAGAAGGAAAAGACAAATCCTCCATTTTACACTATTAAAGAAACAACAACGCCTACAGGATCAAATTAAGAATTGACTGGTGAAACTTTGCAGTCACAACGGGTATCGAATTATCAATATTAAAAATAAGTACCTGTTTGTATATCTTTATCTTTACACAGTATAAAAGAAAATCGCTTTTCGTGTTTATACGCTTAATCTTTTAAACTACGCAACGGATTTTAATCCGTTTTCCATCAATAGAACGAGTGATTCAAGAGGAAGATTATCATGTATAAATCGCGGAAGAAGCTTCTGAAAAAACCTAGTCAGTAATAAAATCAATATACATACCTCCCATATACCCAAAAATTAATGAATACAAACAGTCGCAGGGCTGTCAAAAGTTATAAATTAATAACTTGCCGGCTGCCGCTGCCGTCGCGTCGCGTCGCCGCGCCGTCCGACATTTATAACCAGCCCGACCAATACGCACGTCATTTTTAACCGTCAGCGCTAATTTGCCATTGTTTTCCCTCTGACGCCACCTTTTTTGCTAAAAACCATAAAATAGATAAAGTTTTTGTCTTTTTGGGCTTCCTTAATTGATTATAAACTTTAAGGTGGTGTTTGATGATGAATCCTAGTATTTGGGGCCATGTTGGGTGTTATTTATCTTAACACGTTTTTAGCAAGTCATTTAGTTTATAGTTTTATACGGAGTAAAGTAATCTTTTGTTGTTTATTTAATAAACGATTTAATTTTATTTAATCGTTTACTTACATAACTTTTCCAATATTTAACACAACAAATTATTTACACAAGCTAAGGTATTTAATTAAATTTTAAGCTTTAGTTAGCTAGTAATTTAATTTAGTACCTTACCTATACAAATCAATACAAAAACAAAAGGATACTCAAGCGTCGAAGTATCGCATCCGCATCGCTTTCATCTGGAAACATGCCTAGAAGACTGACGAGATAGCCACTAATTTGTTACGTTTAACATTATTACCGTGTGGTGCCGGACGTAAAGAATAACACCACCCCATTTCTTCCCGTGGGTGTCGTAAAAGGTGACTAAGGGACTTACTAGAGAATGGGCAGTAGCGTTCTCTATGCATTTTACCACCATACTGCGATCGCCAACCCGCCTGCCAAGCGTGGCGATTATGGCAAAGCCCCCCAAATTGGGGGAGGCCTAAGTCCAGCATTGGACGTCTTACGGCTGAAATAATGATGATGAACATTATTACGCTAACTTAAGCTAAGTAACCTTTCCAAATGTTATAAATAATACAACACAATAATATAATACAATACAAATACTGGTCAGTCACTCGATTAACTCTGGGCTGATATACGAGTGCCACCAGCGCCTCAACCAGGTGGGTAGCCTCAATAATATAACCATTCAATGGATAAAAGAACACAGCGGTTCGCAGGTAACGATGCCGCCGATGAACTTGCCAGGAGGGGGTCGAGCATGACACCGGTGGGACCAGAACCCATCGCGCCACTCCCCTTCGGGTTCCTGCGCTCTCTGGTAAGGAAACGTACCAGGGATCTACATTTTAAGCTATGGTTGGACCAAAGTCAGTGCAGGCAGGCCAAGGAAGCGCTTCCTACTATCGATGCCCACCTCACAAAAGAGGTTCTCCGGTTAGACAAACGACAGCTGCGTATGGTTACAGCAGCCATAACTGGCCATGGGTCGTTTAATAAACATTTCTTTGTCATAGGAGTAACAGACAGTCCGCTGTGCAGGGCCTGCATTGAGGACGACGAGACAGCAGCGCACGTGATTCTAAACTGCCCGGCGATCGCCATATACAGGGTCAAGTACTTTGGTAACCCAGGTACCCTATGTGAGATAGTCAGCAACATCAAGGCGTTGCTGGCCTTTCTCGAGGAGCTGGGGTGGATCGAATAACCGATTTCCCACCCGTACGCAAAATACGCGCTCAGACGTGGAGTTGCGGACACCAGCCCGTTCTACCTATTACCTATATTACAAATACATCAGTAAACGTATCCTTGGATACCAATTCGTAGTGCCACTTACAAATTTATTGATTTATTTATTTTAATACAAACAAACTCGGGGTTCAAATTTAAGTTTTAATAACTTAAATGTGTTTTTCATTTGAAAATTGAGGTTAAATGTATGTTACATAGGTAACCTCAATTTTCGCTGATGATTGTACAATTACAATTCATGATTTCATTTTACCAGTAATTTAGAAATAGTGAAGAGATGTAGGTACCATTTATAACCTCTGTATTAAATTAAACAACTTCTAAATATAGAATGTGAGTAACTGCGTAAGAATTTTAAACTGAACAAGGTTTGTTTACGCTTTTGTCAGATACCTTTAGAACAGACATAACGTCGACTTTCATATCAAGCTTTCTTTAGATTTCCTCGAGATTAACTTAGGTTTTACATAAAGGCTATTTAAGTCAATAACAACACATTCGTAACCTCATCTAAACACAGTTTCAACGTATCGAGATCACCAATCGCAATTCCAAAACCGTGTCTCCATGTCCCAACAAAGTTTATACCTCGAAGGATCTCAATACGTCGAGTTCACCAACATATCGGAAGCGACTAGTCCCCGGGCTGGTATTTGCATAACGCCTCGGCAATAAGTTAGGCGCACCTCCGCGTCGGACGCATGAAGGCGACAGAGCCGCCTCGTCTGCTATAAAGCACAGTGCAATAAAGAGAATGGATGCCGCCCATTGGCCGCCACCGGCCGCCGGCGGGATTACCCGAATCGCCACTATTTATCGCTCGAGCCGTGCGCCCAGGTGCCATCAATCTATTTAATGATCGGGTCAGCACATACTCTTAGTCTTTTTACCGCTTGCGCCCGTTCGTCGCTCCAAAACGAAGACGGGAACTCCTAGGCCGGGAGATGGACGTTTGATGAGGGGCTTTTGTGTCGATCGCCAGCGTTAAAAGGGTTTCGGACGCACTATCACAGTATTATAAAGGTTTTGCTTGCTTTTTAGGCTTTACGGCAGCCATTGGGGCGGAGGTGATGTAAATACGCCCCTCCAGACAATAAGGTTATGAGGAAGCTATCGGAAAAGTCTGCTGGAACATTTCCTATTACAAACACAAAACGGGTTTATTTTTAACCGCGGATACAAGAGAAGATGGTGTTATAAGTTTTACCACTATGTGTGTCTATCTTTGGAACCGTGGCTCTTAAACCGGTGAAGCAGTGGTTCTAAGACATGTTTTAGAAAATCGGCTGCGCCGTAATTTCGAAATGACGATCCTTTGATTAAAATATTATCTATAGCTTCTTATTAAACTAACAGGATTAATACGTAAATTTTTAACTTTTAGAAGTTTTTGTTTAGGTCGGGGATTTTTTAAATTTTACATTTTAAAACATAGTTATTAAGAATACTTTCGGGTGTAACCAAAAATATAAGGAAGTGGCCTATACATCTTTCTTCTCTATTCAAACACACAAAAATATACAGTTATCAGAATCAAAACTAAATCTGTTACCTCCTATTGACTAATTTGTAAAGACACCCACGACATCCACCCAACAGTAACTACAATCAAACAGAAGCGTTTATGACATCTCCAATTACCGACTCAATAGTTTCCATCAAGCACAAAAGACCAGCATTTAATCCTCGAATAAATCAGCTTTATTCTGAAGAGCCCTAAGTATGGTGGACCACAATCAAAAGTGGGCATTGAATGGTCGCAGCGCACGTTCGCTCGGACCTCGGCTGTACATCTGCCGGGTTCGTGCGCAGACCAATGGCCGCAAGGATTTGACGGGTCTTTACTCACTGAGGTCCGCTTTGTTTAAACGATCTTTGTGAATGGACCCGATTTATGTCCATAATAAAGGCGTTGAAGGATGTTTGGCTTCATATCTGCTAGAATTTCTGCTGGATCTTGAAGAGTATTTGGTCATATTCGTTTTTATTATTGAGTACTTTGAGCATAAATATTTACAGAGACGGACTTAATGCTATGGAATTTAATACTAGTCCACCTCTGGGTGATGCAGAGACAAACAGTGGTAGATGTAATACTGAAATTTGAAGAGTAAATATTTTAAATGTAAAAATACGCATAACGCATTCTAGCTAGAAATATAATATATATACCTTACCGTCTATTAATATAACTACAAATAAATAAATAAATGACCATAAAGAAAGTGTGATCTGGCTTGTACACTTTTCGTGGTGGTTATACCATGTTCCTTCTTTTATCATCGACAAATAATGATAACGTCTTAATTTAAGTAAAGTTTATCTTAATATCTTTTATTATTATTTTGTAACCGTGTGTTTGTGTGGTACCGTGTCGTGCCGGACATAAAGAATAGCACCACCCCATTTCTTCCCGTGGGTGTCGTAAGAGGCGACTAAGGGACTTACTAGAGAATGGGCAGCATCGTTTTCTATGCATTTTACCACCATACTGCGATTGCCAACCCGCCTGCCAAGCGTGGCGATTATGGCAAATCCCCCCCAAATTGGGGGAGGCTTATGTCCAGTATTGGACGTCTTTCGGCTAAAATGATGATGATGATGATGATGATGATTATTTTGTATAAAATGAGTTTATATAGTCTTTTACTTAACACTATGCTCCACAAAATCGTATTTGGGTTGTCTGTGTGGGATCTGTAACTACTGTAACTTATAATAATATTTGTTTTTAGTCTGGACTACTGGACAAAGAGGGGGTTTGCCATCATCGCCAAGATTGCCAGGCGGATTGACAACCATAGTATAATGGTAAAATACATAGAGAATGCAGCAACCCATTCTCTAGTAAATCCCTTTGACCCTTTTTACGATACCGACGGGAAGAAATTGGGCGGTGCTTTTCTTTACGTCCGGCACAACATGAAGGTATTTTTGTTTTCAGTAAAAAACAAATAATTGAGATACTTCATGATGGATAAAAATCCATCATGAAGTATCTCAATTATTTGTTTTCATACACTAGCGAAGTTTGCGTAATTTATTTATTTATTTATAGTTAATTAAAACGGTACAACACCTATTAAATTAATTAACATAGAAACACATAAAAGGTTGACAATAATTACAAAAAGTTAAACAATTACCTATATTAACAACTAATATGGAACAGTGGACTCCCTTGCATACTTTCTCTCACAGAACACCAGACATATACGCATCATTTTATTCCATTCATCAACAAACACATCACATTCAGGGTTGGCAGTCAGGAGGGCATTTAGCATTTTAAGGTGCGACGGACTGGGGAATATACAACTACTAAATATACTAACAGTAGAAATGGACTTCATTTTAACAGTTCAACGACATTCATTGGATGCTAAAGACAATCTTTTCGAATACAATTCTGAAGCAATGGATTCAAAATGATGAGATTTTGATTAGCAGAGAAAAGTAACATAAGAAACACAGACAAAACGCGATTTAAAATAAAGAGATCTCCCACAAATCTTAGGCAGTCGTTACGGGTCGTCAGAAGCCCGAAAGTCTGACAACCAGTCTTACCAAGGGGTATCGTACTACCCAGTAACTAGGTTGTGGAGGTCAGATAGGCAGGCGCTCCATATATAATACTGGTATTCAGCTGCATCCGGTTAGACTGGAAGCTGTCCGCAACATAGTTGAGAAAAGGATTGGCAGATGATGATGATCTCCCACATATAACATCACAACACATTCTTCCCTCCAAAATATAATATCTTATAATATCTTAGTACAACCAACACACCGTTATCTGATCCCAAACTAGGCAGAGCCTGTACTATGGCCACCAGACAACTGATAAACATACTTATATATTTCTAAATACATACATATTAAAGATAAATTACACCCAGACACAGAACAAATGATTGTGCTCATCACACAAAGATTTGTTCTGGGTGGGAATCGAACATAAAACATATTTAAACCAAGCACATAGTCAGCTATAAAAGTGGCGAAATCAGGAGTCGGTGGTGATATGATTAGCCATGATGGCGGTACTACCCTACCTCAATAAGTCGGGGCTTGTCTACGATTCGTAAACTCGCTTACTTCACCTGAGCAAACTGCCTCCCGGAGAGGGAGGAGGCCGCGGGTCCATTGTTGTACGTCACGGGATTTTTGGGTCACGTCCTAGAAAAAAATAAAGTCATATGTTAAACTGATTTAATTTGTCGTAGTTACATGCAGTATTAATTAGATTATCAATTCATATAATCTACATAAGAATTATACTAATTAAATATCCTAACATTAAGAGTACACCTAAGTAGACTAAAAAAATCTTCTACATCGATGGGTATGTGCCCAAGAAATTGGCACAAGGTGATAAAACTATTAATCGTCAGTCAGGCAAATAAACGTATTTTGTTTCTTTCATCGCGATTTTAGATTCTCATGATTGAAGAGAGTAGGTACTCTTATTACTTTTATGTGGGCTTTGTTTTTTGGCACAGTAATAATGCCAATCTAATATTATCTGACTGCAGGTCAAAATTAAAATTTTGGTTTGTTTGTTAAATAAAAACTTTAATTTTAGCCTATGGACTGTCTGAAATAAATTTGTTTTATTCAAAAGGACTCAACTCATACAGCGAACACATGAGCAAAGATGACGCTTGCTCGAAGCGCAATGCTTAAAATAAACTTATTATAGTTAAATGATTTCTAACATTACAGTTTTTAAGTAAACAAAAATATAGATATCAAGTTAGCCTCCTGAGTTTAATAACTAACAGTAAAAATGTTTAAAAAAATTTGATTCACATAACCACCCCATGCAATGGACACACGCCACAAGGCGGGCAGGCCGTGGGCGGGCGCGGCACAGTTCCGGTCAAGTCGCGGGCGGCTCTCGGCTTCCGGCCGTCCAATTTGGCCACATTCAGCCCAATAGTGGGGGCAAGACGTTTGATACCTCCCCTGACTACGACTTGCGATTCTCGACGCTGTTTTATATAAGTTTCGAGTAAGTTTATTTTTTGTTTTTCGGCTTGTTTTTGGTGATAATTATGTGGGAAATAGTTATTTTTAATTGATATGGCGATGACGTGGCGTATGATGTGGTGTTTGTTCACGTTTACACGATTCATTAGCCTTGTTCCTAGGTCCAAAATAATGTTATCATTATCAGCCTATATTGTTCCCACTGCTGGGACACAGGCCTCCTCTGGAGAGTGATGTCACCTGTCTTCGAATTTCGGGTATAGGCTCTGCCGCTTTCCTTGCGATGTTTTACTTCGCCGTTTTGAGAGCTGTGGTGATGAAAGTATTTACGAGGAACAAAGATATACATAAATAAGTTTCTTGACGGGGCTCTCGAGGTTGTCCACATGTGGGATGTGGACTCAGTGATCATTGTGCCGATAGTCGTAACATCAAATCGCTTAATTACCAAGAGCGTCGTTCAATACCTGAGGAGGCCCTCATTGGGCAGCTGGATCAAGGCTAGCATTGTTAGGAAGTTCCTCATTTGGAGCTCCGATTGCCGGTAGCTTGAACTTTGTCCCTGATACCGGTGGATATCTATTTCTTATGGTTTTAAATGTATTTTTATTTTATTTTTAAATTCTAATATTTTACAATACAATATACCTATACGTAAATAAACAAATAAAAATATACATATCTAGCTTCTGCCCGCGACTTCGTCCGTGCCAAAGTTTTTGCTCCCCAACCCGTCTGCCCGTGCGCAGTCTTTCATATTCGTGGCAATTTTTTTTTGCTCGGCTCCTAAGGGACCAATGTAAGATCCTAGGGCATGATGTTACATAGTCCCATAACTAATTTTTTTTTTCAATTCGAACAAGTCTTTACCTACTGAGATTAGCGCATTCCACCCACCAAACAAACAAACTCTTCAGCTTTATAATATAATATTATATAGTATAGATTATTGTCATAATCTTCATCATTTCAGCCAAAAACGTCCACTGCCGGACATAGGGCTCTCCCAACATTACATATATAATAATAAAACCTAGCCTATTATTGCCCTGCAAGAGGGCAGAGGCCCACAGGAAAGGCAAGTAAGTGCTTAAAAAAAAATGAGAAAATAATTCGCAATGACGTTTCCCAGATTCTGCTAACTAGGGTGCATCTTCCCCTAAAACAAAATCAGATAATTCCCAAACGAAGATAAATGAATAACTTTTTCCACGAGCCGTCTCCATAGGTACGGCACATAATCCTACACTAACGACTGATGCGACTAATTATAAGATGAGCTCAAGTTAATCCTTGGGCCTCAAGCCCGGTTGTCCGGCCTCGTTCGGCTTTCTCCGCCAAGCTTCGGACTTACGTTGTACGCAATTAAACGGATCTCCGGCCGAAACTAAACAGAGGGATGCCTTTGGCCTGGTCACCGTGCTGTGTACTTTGGTACTTAATTTAGGTGGCTTGGTAGGCACGGAATTTGGGAAGCAAATTAGAAGTATGGGGCTTAGGCGGGCTTGTTGTGGCTTGGGATTCTATAGACAAGGGACTTTGACGGGTTGTGATCAATAATTCTTATTGGATTTTCCGATGTCTGGATTTTTGTGCAAAAGAACTCAAAGAATAAATATTTAAGAGTCTCAGGAAGCGTTTTTTACGGAATAAAAAACCAGTCAGCATCAATTAAAAAGTGTTTACATCCGCGTGCATTTCTCCCTATGTTTCCACATCTTTAGCGATGAGACCGATGGCTGTGGCCAGGTTTTCCGGCCAGCATTATTATTGCAAATTTCTGTCGGCAGGTACTCACCACATAATATCAAAACAAAGGCACTGTCCCGTGAAATCCACACTAGGTGGTTGGCAACAGCTCATTAAGGAGTCAGAAGGGTAAAAAGTCTGGTCCCTCGGACGAATCGGCCTTTTTGTAAAAAGAGGCTTAATTAGGGCCTCATGCGGCTACCCTACAACCCCTGTAACTTTTAATAAATGTTCGAAGAGCGCCATTTACATAGCCTACGTAGATATATAGTACGTAGATTATACGATGGCGCCTACATTCGGGGCTACTTTGTCCGAATAAGCTAAAGTATTTGATGAAAGTTTACGGGGTTAAATATTATTCAGAGGACTTTAAAATTACATTCATTTAAAAAAGTATTATGAAGCCCAATGTGTTTAATGTGGAATAATCTCTAAAAGTTTACCCGCCATTAGAGCTGTTGCACAGTCGGGTAAAATAAACATCTTCCCCTCATTCTTGAATTTTACAATATGTCTGAGGGTTGATTTTTAACTAAACAGACGGTTTTCGCATCACTAATATTGACAGATGACCGTAAAATCGACATGCACGGATAACGTCACTTCAAAGGTGAGAGTCCAAACAAATTACGTCAGAAATAGGGGTAGTTGTAATATAGGTATTACTTCCCACGTACGCGCGTGTGCCAGGCGAGTCCTCGTGGGAAGGTATTAAATATCTCGAATCAGTGCACACCGCGTCCTCAATGAAGTACTTACTGATCGGACATCCGATAGTGTTGTTACACGATCACACCAATATTGGATGGTCTACCTCCCCCTTCGCTGGCGATAAAAAAAAGAGGATCCTTGGGGTGTTGTGATAGTTTTGCAGGTCATATTAAAATGGTTGTATCAAACTAATAAAGCGATGCGCCCTTATCTAGGCATCTGTCCTGGCACAATGACGGATCATCCCGTAATGCGGACGGGAAAAAACACGGGGGTATTGTACGTTTTTTTGCAGTCTGTATTCCGGGTCATTGTTGCGTTGTTTAATTTTATGGGATATTTTAAGCAAATGATACGGTTTTATCGTATATCTACACTGATGGAAAGATATGCGGTATGAATAAGCGGGGTCTGTTTGAGTTTGTAGATTTGTTGGCGCTGATAATGTTTAGTTAGTTTTGGACGTTTTATGGAAACTAAAACTTTTAGGTAAAAAATACAGTGTTCACAACTATAAAGTTACATAAAAACTTACTTAATTGAAAATTGCATTTAAGAAATGTTATAGGAATAGGAGTACCGTGTGGTGCCGGACGTAAAAAATAACACCACCCCATTTCTTCCCGTGGGTGTCGTAAAAGGCGACTAAGGGACTTACTAGAGAATGGGCAGCAGCGTTCTCTATGCATTTTACCACCATACTGCGATCGCCAACCCGCCTGCCAAGCGTGGCGATTATGGCAAAGCCCCCCAAATTGGGGGAGGCCTAAGTCCAGCAGTGGACGTCTTACGGCTGAAATGATGATGATGCTAGATAGAATCAAGGAGTCCATGATGTCTGTAATAAATGTTAAAGTTGTTGAAGAAGAATATCCCTGCAGATTTTTTTTTTTAAACATTCGGACTTTAGACTGCGTTTTCGGTCTAGTGGTAGCAAGCGCTACTGCTGAACATGAGTTTTAGGTCAGGCGAAATGTTATTAAAGGATTTCTCAGCAGCAGTCACCTCAGCCGAAAGACGCCCACTGCTGGACATAAGCCTCCCCCGATTTGGGGGGATTTCCCATAATCGCCACGCTTGGCAGGCGGGTTGGCAATCGCAGTATGATGGTAAAATGCATGGAGAACGCTGCTGCCCATTCTCTAGTAAGTCCCTTAGTCGCCTCTTACGACACCCACGGGAAGAAATGGGTTGGTGATATTCTTTACGTTCGGCACCACACGGTACAGCCACACGGTCAGCAGCAGTATGGAGTTTGAATTCGTGCCCGGTTGAAGGAATAGGCTATTCATCATAATCAGCCTATGATGTTCCTACTGCTAAAACACAGGACTCTTCTATGTGAGAGAGAATGTGTATTGGAAGATGTCACAATTCTTCGAATTTTCGTTCTAGGATATGCCGGTTTCCTCACGATGTTTTCGTTCACAGTTTTCGGAGCAGTGGTGATGAAATCTATATATATAAAAATGAATCCCTATTTCCCTTGGTCACGCCATCACGCTCGAACGGCTGGACCGATTTCACTTTATTTTTGTTGTTGTGTTTGTAATTTTCAGAAGAAGGTTCTTATGAAAGAAAAAAATTAAAAATTTTGCGCGGAAAATTAGATAATTTAAGAACACTTATTTAAGAATACTTAACAACCATATAATAGGACAATGTAAACTTTTTTAATGTAACATTATGACATTTGACATAGAATTGACAGAATGCGTGCTCAAATATCATCAAAGAGACGGGTCAGCTAGTAATTTATAAAAATTAAGTCGGCTGTTGCTACTGGGCTATCACTGCTTTCTATTACATGGGACTTAAACATAACTGACAAAATGTAGGTGCACTATAAGCACATCGCTGCCTAACTCTTCAGGATAACAAGCGTAATGTCTTGTTATTTTCTAAATTGATTTCCATGTCAATTTCAGGCCAAACACCTGCACCTTTAATATTGTATCCGTGTATCTGGCCATTCCGCGTCAGTCTTTTTTTTTTTTGGATGGGAATTGAGGCGCGCATGGAACACTACGCGCCGTCGACCCGAGCTTGGTCCTTACCGGGCGGCGAGCTACCCATTGCTCGCCACCCGCAAGCTCGCGCCTACGGTGGCCGGGAGTCCGCAATCGACTCCCGGCGCCCGGGGCGCCTCCTCCTGCGGCGGCTAGGGACGTGAGGGCGCAGAGCCTGCCACTCCCTCACGCACCCCGCCTCCTCCTTCGCGAGCATTACTGCTTCGCAGAAGGAGGTGACGGCTTCCCATGCCCTCTCGCTCCGTACCATGGCTCGCACCAGGGCCGGACGCGAGAGGTCGCCGCCGCCGATCGCCTCCACGAGGACACGGCGGTGCTCCGCCCAGGCAGGGCACACTTCCACCGTATGCTCCACCGTGTCCTCTAGACGATCCTCACAATGGAAACACCCGGGCGTTTCCTCCCGCTTTATCCTGAACAGGAACCCACCGAAGCACCCATGCCCGGTGAGAACCTGTGTCAGGCGGAAGGTGAGGACGCCGTGGCGCCTCTCTATCCACTCCTCAAAGAGGGGACTTACCGCCGCAATTGTGGCGTGCTCTGCGCTGGGTTGCGACAATCGTACCCGCCATGTCGCCATGAGATCCTGCCGGAGCTCTGTCCGCCGTGCCGCGATTTGTCGCGGCAGCGGAGTTTCGCCCCGGCGTTTCGCATCCTCGCGCCACTCCCACATGTGGGCGAGGACCTTTGCCTCCAGATCCCATGGCGGCACTCCGGCAAGGAGGCTCGCCGCCTCGCAGGAGACAGTCCGTCTCCGCGTCAGTCTTACAGATTACTCTATCCATGTCGCAATTGCTTACATTAAAAATTCCCCGTAAAATAGCCCATAAACCTTCTAAATCATCAAAGATCAAGTAGCCAGCCTCTTAAAGGATGAATCCATAAAATTCAGCACTAAAATACCTACGTCATATGTTTGTGTGAATAGGAATTGTTTATGGGCGCCCCAGCGGAGGCGGGGACAATAATGAGAGCCATAAAGGCGATGCCACATCGGCGGCGTATCTACGATCTGAGTCTCGATGGAGGTTATTTACATAGCAATAAGGACAGATACCGTCGCCTGTGTACCCGGCACCTTATCTCTGTTATTGCCTGTGTGCATGGCTTATGGTCGGGAGGAAAATGAACTGGGGCGTCAGGAAATAAGGTGTTTTTAAACAAGATCCCTCTGATTTAGTCTCTTTGAATGGGAGATTGCAACCGTTGTGGATGGTTTCATATACAGTGCAGTGAACTTTTGAGGCTATAGGATTTCTAATTACTGAAGAAATCTGAAAGTGGCAATGGTTAGTGAAAAGTTGTGTGGAAATTGATTGTATGACTTGATGCGCAGGAATTGGGAACATGTCGTGAGGAAAGTTTTGAGTATGAATGTCGAAGGCTATAAGAATAGACCAAAGAAACGATGGCTGTACTGTGTGAATTATGATATGGATAGGAAAAGAGGGTTTACCGAGATGACGATTAATAGAGATTTTGGAAGAAAAAGACATGTTGTGTAGACCCTAAATAAATTGAGATAAGGGCAGGATAGTGATGATGTGCTTTTTATTACACGCTTTATATTAGCTTCACTTGTATGTTTGTATGTTTGTATATTTGTATGTTTGTATATTTGTATGTTTGTTTGTAACCGACTCCTTATAGCGCGATTTTGACCCACTTTAAACGACGAGATTTCATTCAAACTTTGCACACCTGTCAAGGACCGATGACAATGCAATAATTTCATAAATTTGTGCCATTATCCTTGGCAGGGTTAACAGGACAGCAAAAAAACTGTCACAAACTACGCTGACATACGTCTCAAAATTCGAAACACCCTAAAAAATAGAAAATAAATAATATAGTTTAAAAAAACTAAAAACACGCTTCCATTGAAAACCAAACTAAAAAGTACAAAATAATGGAAAAAAAGCGTGGGGTGTCTGATATCAATAAAAAAATACCTTAAAAAGCACCCCACGCTTTTTTTCCATTATTTTGTACTTTTTAGTTTGGTTTTCAATGGAAGCGTGTTTTTAGTTTTTTTAAACTATTATTTTTTTATTTATAAATATGTGCCTGTTACCGTATCAAAGGTTGGCAATCAGGATCACAAAGAATTTCTTTCATGTTTAATTTCGGATTCTCTTAAGTCTGCTTTATGTTTCAACTCACAGCATCATCATCTGCCTAGCCTTTTCTCAACTATGTTGGGTTCGGCTTCCAGTCTAACTGGATGCAGCTCAATATCAGTACTTTACGGTTGGTGTTTAAAGAAAGTCCTTGTCGGTCCATGCACCAATCGCGGTAAGGAACTTACCGTGTGATTGTTATCACTAAGCTATAAGCCTCATCATGTTGCAACTCGAAGTGTTTACAAAAAATACTTTTTGTTGTCTCAATAATCTGTTTATATGTGAGCTGAAAAGGTACTGAAAAACAATCAAAGAAGCATTTTAAATCATGTGATTTTTGATGTTCAATTATTGACTTACAACCGAGTGTGCCTGTCTGACCAAAAAGGAGTATGTCAGAATTGTAGCAAGTAGCACTGTAGTTTCTGCCCACCCCTATGGTAAGGTGTGAGTTTACGTGTGCAATCTATACTAATATTATAAAGCTGAAGAGTTTGTTTGTTTGGTTGTTTGAACGCACTAATCTCAGGAACTACTGGTCCGAATTGAAAAAATCTTTTTGTGTTGGGTAGCCTATTTATTGTGAAAGGCTATAGGCTATGTAACGTCACGCTATGATTAAAAAGAGCGGAGCAGCAACGAAAAATGTTCGAAAACTGGCAGGCAATTCGGTGCGGCGACGGGAAGGTCAGGGGAGCAAAAATTTGACGTGGACGAAGTCGCGGGCAGAAGCTAGTTAATGAATATTACTAAGTATATCTCTCTAATTGTGGCCGCAAACGCTACTGGTGAGCACAATTTTCTGGGTTCAGTTCTCAGATCGGGCAAAGTGTTTTTCTATCTGAAAGGAGGGGCAAAAGTTTAGAACATTTTTCGCCTATCATAGTCATGAAAATTCAAAGTATTTATTGACGTCATTTTATTGAAATTATGCGAAGTTTAGGTATCGTCCTTTACATCTATTCTAAAAAAGTAAGAAAAAAATTATTGCAAGTCGTATAAAAAAAAATCATCAAACTTGGCAAATTCGTTGAAGTTTTGTTATTTTAAGCAGTTTTTTTTAACTTTCATCACAAAATAAACAGTTAAGCGCTTTATGCACCAATACAAATTAATGTTAGGTAAAAAGCCTATTTGCTGTAGTATTTGAGAGACTAAAAAATATTTTGGTGCATAAAGCGCTTAACAGTTTATTTTGTTATGAAAATTAAAAAAAGTGCTTAAAATAACAACACTTCAACCAATTTGCCAAGTTTGATTTTTTTTTACGACTTGCTATTATTTTTCTTACTATTTTAGAATAGATGTAAAGGTCGATACCTAAACTTCACATAAACACAATAACATGACGTCAATAAATGCTTTGAATTTATGAAAATTCAAAGTATTTATTTTTCGCCTATCATAGTCTCATGACTAAAACTAAAAATGTTCTTAACTTTACCCCCCTCCTTTTTCAGTAGCCCGGAATCTGGAATTGTGCTCGGTTGCTGGTAATAGACTTAATCGTTCTTTTTTTTTCTAATTCTTAATTCACTCTCCTAATGACTTCAAAATCGATATCTAAACACAACAAATTTTAATAAAAATCTCCCTACAAATATAAAGATTTGTCACACAACAGAGAATTGACAACAGCCAGGGGTGAATCCAAATATTAAAATGAAAATTTATGAAGTGTGACTGGTTGAGGGACATCCGACCGGAGCGAACCGATTTGTATGGAAATCTGGCCAAATGTCTCATGGAGCGGGTGTCGCATTCATCCGGAGGTACCATTTGATGGCATAATTTGGTACAAGGAACGTAAAACGTCCAGATTTATGTATGTTTGTATGTTCGCCTTTATTGAATTGTGTGGAGAGGCGGTTTATGGGCGCTTTGTTGCACTGTTTATTGTGTTCCGTTGTTTGGTGTGTGTGTTTGGTTTGTGGAAGTGTTTAGATTTTATATGGCTATTTGTTAGTACATAGTCTTGTAGACTGTAGACAATTTTCTATAAGTACCTGGTACTTGTTGACAGGCCCACATTGTCCTCCCATACCTATTAACACTGTAATTTGAAACTATTGTAAAAGCCAATTAATTTTAAAAGAGTTACCGTTGAGTTTCTTGCTGGCTCTTCTCCATAGGAATTAACAAATTGGAACCATGCACCTAGCTTCTGATGTTTCATAAGTGCCCATGTGGGTGGTTATGTGAAGTAAAAATATTTTGATTTTTGATTGAAACTGAATCAGAGCTAATGAAGGTTATAACAGCGATAATAATTAAAGGCAGTTTCACGACCTCTGGATAAGTTCTGTTTAACTTGTCTCACAGTTAATTAAATACAAACCAATCTAATCTGTGTAGCCATATCCAAATTATGATGATGTCGTACCCGGATGCAGCTGAAAACTAGGATTTTACAAGGACAGCGCCTGCCTGGGTCGAACCCACGACCGACAACTCGAGGCAAATACCACTGGACCACCACTGTGCTCGATATGTATTGTATATTAACTGTTCCATCGACTGCCTATCTGATCTCCATAACCCAGTTACCAGATAGCACGATACGCCCTGGTAAGACTGGTAGTCAAGCACTTTGACTACCCGCAACGACGGTCAAATATAACAAACGAAGATTATTTGATACAAACTATGTTTCATATTTTTATTTAGCAGTTAGCTGGTAGCTTATATGCGAACAATGTGAATCAAACCCAATATATTGGGTAGTATCAAAACTCTATTTGCGAGTTTCATAGTTTCATTCCTACTATTCTGGGTTATTTTTCAAACCGTAACGTTGAGAGCAGTCGATGTACTCCACCATAAGACCAAGCCGCAGTATTCTGTAAATATACTGCTGAGCTTGAACTGCTGTCACACAGTACATTTTGAACAGTAGCTTAATTTGCCCAAGACATTTAAAGGCCGTATTCGAAATTTTGTCCATTTCGTTTATTTACTTGATTTTACTGACGTACTTTTACTGGTAAAATACTGTATTCACTTAAGTTTTAAAGCATAACATTTTTCGATTTAATTATTTTTTTATGAATAAATAAATAAATATAATAATAGGTTGGGGAAAAAGTTTCTTCGAATTTTTTAAGAAAATTCAAAACATTTTTTAATAAAGTTTATTTACATTTAACTAAAGTATGTAGGTACCATTTTGTTCGATAACTTTTTGCCATCTTGTAGGTAGGGACATGATCCCATTGCTATAGAAATTTTGGGACTTCTGGTCAAAATACCGCGACAAGTGGTTTTGGCAGTCCTCTCGTGATGTTAACCTGACACTGCCTAAAGAATTCTGAAGAGACCGAAACAGGTGGAAATCTGAAGGTGCAAGGTCAGGACTATACGGCGAATGCATTAACACCTCCCAGCCAAACTCTCTTAATTTTTGTTGGGTGGCTAAAGATGTGTGAGGTCTAGCGTTATCATGATGAAAAACCACACCCCTTCTGTTGATTAATTCAGGCCGCTTTCTCTCAACTTCTTGCTTTAATCTCATCAGTTGTTCGCAGTAGAGTTCAGAATCGATGGTCCTGCCTGGTGGTAACAGCTCATAATGAATAATGCCCTTCCAATCCCACCACACACACAGCATCGCCTTGTTGCGAGTTAACCCGGGTTTCGCCACAGTCTGTGAAGCCTGACCGACCTTTGACCACGACCTTTTTCGCACGTTCTTGTCATACGTGATCCACTTTTCATCACCAGTTATCAGCTTCTTCAAAAATGGTTCGGTTTCATTACGTCGTAATAAAGAATCACAAATAAGTACACGGTTCATTAGGTTTCTTTCAGTGAGCTCGTGAGGTACCCAAATGTCGAGCTTTTTTGTGTACCCAGTTTTTTTCAAATGCGCCAAAACTGTTTTGTGGTCAATTTCCAGTTCTTCAGCTACGTCGTAACTACTGGTATGCCGATCTTGCTCCACTTTTTCAAAAATGGCATCCATTTTATCCGTAATAGGGAGACCCGAGCGACGTGCATCTTTGACATCAAAATTTCCGGATTGAAAACGCTTAAACCAAATTTGTGCTACTCTCACAGACACTACACTAGGTCCATAAACATCGCAAAATTTTTTCGCTGCTTGCGTTGCATTTTACCTTATTTGTAGTAAAATTTTAAAATGTATTGAATTTCTTCATTAGATTCACTCATCTTGACGGTACGAAAAACAAATGAAAATCACACATTTTCCTAATTTGAATTTGGAATTATGTTCTTTAAAATTTAAACTTTCAATGATACCAAAACCAGCCAGATACAAATAGTACAGCCAAAGAGATTTTATTACAAGTTCATACATACTATAATGCGAAAAGACTTTTTCCCCAACCTAATACATTTTTTATTGTTGTCGAGTAATGTGAAATTGGGTTCTTAAAAAACATCTTTTGTATTATTTTAGAAGAATTGGATTGATTTCGATTTTGGTTTGTTTTCTGTTGTTTTAATTTTTTAAATGAGATTTCAGAGTAGCCAAAACCAAGAGCAATTTTTTGCCCATTTTCGCTAAAATTTGACTAAGTCAAATATTTTCTTATTATTCTTTTTAATATGAAAGTGATCTAAAGTGATTCATACGTTGTGTAGATGACTTTCACAACAATATAAATTAAAAAGTAGCTCATTCATTAGATCAACATTAAGCTTTAATGTTGTGCATTAAAACTTACAGAAAAACAGGATGTTAACTGTAAAATTACGTAAATTGGATAAATTTCGTATCGTTTTTCGTAAATGCCTTTGTAATATTATTTTGCTTTTATATTTTTATATAATTAAATGAAAAATATAATTGGATTACGTACCAGAGCAGTTAATTCACCATCAGACCTTGAATGTTGTTCTCGGACTTTTTGCTACTGTTCGCTATTAAACTCCTGTAAAATATTTTTGATTTATTTTGTTTGCTAAGAAAGTACTTTTTTGAGTGATTATTTTAGGTGTCTATCAATGTTTTATTTAATTTAAATTCCATATTGATATTTTTTATCAACTTATGCTAATTTATTCATGAGGGGCGAAAGTTCATTGCTCTTTCTTTACAACTGAGCGTAGGTAGTTTTAGTTAATAGCGATAGATGGCATGAGTAGTAAGAAAAATGTAGTTTTTAATCTTTAGAGATAATAAATATATTTTTGTTGACATTATGGAGAAAACTGACTGTGATTGTCATGCAGGCTAAATTGACTACATGACTTAATAACTTTCTGGCGGTTTTGAGTTTGTTTATTTGACGCAAATGTCCTGCAGATCTGGAAGCGTCTTGTGCCGGGTTGCTCTAAAATAGGGTTGAGCTACACGATGACTCATAAATACATGCGGTCTGTTGAGACAGGTCAGCTGCAGTGGCTCTTTCTTCATAATGACATCCAGACATGGACCTACATTGCCAGACTGATATAAAAGTCAAATAATATAACGTTCGGAGTGTAAAAGAGACTATGACTTCTGAGTTTGTTTCGGCATTTGTTCGCAGGGATCAGACACCTAGGAAATGTCAGCACCATCTAGTTTTTAAAACCAACAAAATATTGACGAGTAAAATTGCCATATGCAGAATGTCACTTTTTATTTTATTTATGTGGTTTTATTTATTACATTAATGTGTTTTAAGCTTCAATCTTCCTTTTCTCTTCTCTTTTTCAGAGTGTGTATCAAAAATGATGAACTGGCTTACCAAATACTTTTGTGTGTTCTCATTTCTCCATGGCCATGTGTATCCTTTTTGATACACATTTTATAAACAAGTGTGTGCAAAAATGATACACGGGCCCCGAAGGTGTTAATATCGTAGCAATTTTTTTTTTGTACTGATATCTCGCATTTCAACCTATGAAGTTGTCAGCTGCTTAACTGGACTAGCCTATGGATACCTTACTAAATTAAAACTAGAGCGACTACTCGCTTAGGGCAGCCCCTGTGCGGTACTGACCTCGGCTTAGGGCATCGCTGGTAGAGGGTAGTAAGGGACGGGGAGTTTCGTAGCTATAGATATAGCATCATGATTTATAATAAATAGAATGAGGAAATAAAGTTTATTCATCTGAACTTTCAGTATTTTTAACAGCCTGAGTTTGTCTGCTGGCTTATTACACTTTAATCTCTTAGGTAATGCTGGTTAGCTGAAGCGTGGCTTCGTCCAAGTCTACGTGTGGTATAGATTAGAAAGATGTTTATTTCCCTGGTACATATGGTACATTATGTCCACAGGGCGATGTGTATTCAGCCTGTGGGTGTGTCAGCTACTTACAGTCTACCTATGTTTGTCTGAGAGAGATCTCTATAAGTATCGTGTAGTGTGTGCTGTGTGCTTGTTAGTGTGTACAGAATCAATTTATATTTTATAATGTTGTTATATATGACCCTATCCTATTTAAAGCTAATCTATGGGAACGTGGAGCGGTCGTTCGCTACTCTACGTGTGGTCTACGCACCAATTACCAGTAAACCTACTGAATACTACTCCTCTGTGGTCCCAGCAAAGCCGCTGAGCCACCATATCGACTCGGCTCGTTGCAATGGAATCGGTTGAGCCAGGTTTTTTACGCACTCATAACTGAACCGCCTATGGCCGGCGCGCAGTACCGATAGACAAATTTCAACGCGACATTTTTGTTGCAGCCGCCGCTGTTATGAATTTCCTTTGTAATAAATAAAAAAACATGGCGGTTTATAAGTTGAAAAGTGTTTTTTTACTTTTTAGTGCGGGTTTTGGAAGCTTATAACACTTTCGGACCAATACGGGAGGATTCATAGTTTGGTACGGATTTTAAGGATAGGAATTTTTTGGTGTAACTTTTCCCTGTAACCATGCATCATACTAAATTACAAATAAATCACATCAAAATAACAGATTTTTACTTAATTTATATTAAAGTACACAAGCACGGTCCAAGTATATATAAAATTCAAAGTCCTGAGTGACTGACTGACTGATATATCAACGCACAGCCTAAACCGCTGGTCGTAGAGACGTGAAATTTGGAGGGTGTGTTCTTTGTGAAGAGTAGGTATCCATTAAGAAAGAGTTTTTTGAAATTACATTCCTAAAAGGGTGAAATTGGGGGTTGAAATGGCGACTTTTTTTTGTCTCTGACTTCTTTTTGTCTCTTTGTCTGTGTATTTCGGGTAAGGTCCAAAACGGCTAGACCAACTTTGACAGGACTTTCACTGGCACATAGCTGATTTTTTGTGCCTATAAAAGTTCCCATGGGATAATTTCCGACATCGGTACAGCTATTTTATAAAACATTTTTTTTTAGTTACCGACCAATTTCGAAAAAAGTTTTACTACTCAGTAGACAAATTCAATATTTAAATGAGTACTAAGTGTACGTACAGCGACAAAACAAGCTATACATTTCCAGTATAAGCTGACTTCTCATTGTACGAAAAGCCATATACAATGCGAGGTCAGCTAAAACTGGAAATTTTTAGCTTGATATGTAGCCGTGTGAACTAATAGAACTTTCACAGACTTCAATAAGGTTTTAAATACAACGTGTTTCAAAATAGCGACTTAATAATAGTAGCAGCTTTGTTTGCAGTTAATAAATGAAACAACTAGTATTCTACATTCGATTCCAATTAATTGACATGCGAATTGTCGCTGCGACGCGCGACTCAGTCGCTGTCAGTCGTATTATTGTTGCTTTTACATAAATCATCCGAATTGAAAACCTGCTCCTTTTTGAAGTCGGTTAAAAATAAGCCAACATGAATACATAATATTCATGTTGGTTTATTTTATGTAAAAAAGTATTGCCTTTTAAAAAGGTTGTCTAAAGAACTGTTAGCATCGTTGATATATTCTAGCAGTATTTTTCAAGTAAGTTATAAATACGGAAATATCTGGCGGTCTATTCTGTCAAAAACTCACCGTGAAGTAACTTGAAGTTAGCTGTCAATTGTGTCAAATGTGTAAATCCCAAGCATGAGGAAGAAGGTTGGTGTGAAGAGCGGCTGTGAACCTGACAACAGGGGTTCGAAACAGTTAGGCCCGGCCTCAGGCATGTGTGACAAGGATGGCTTCGTGAAGGTGGAGAGGAAGAAGAGGAGGAAGCCTCCTAGTCGGAACCAGGGCAGCATAATATCGTGTCGGGATGTTTTGGCTCATTGGATCTTCCACTTACGTCTCAGCGCCAAGAGTTGAAAATTGAACAGATTATTTTTCTGTGCACTTTGTTGGATTCTCAATTCTCGGTCCAACATTGAGAGTTCATAAACCACTGCGCAAAAAATATTTTGCTGCTATATTTTGAAGTTCGTGTGAACGACGATTCAGTATTTAGGAGCGTCACTGCTGCACTTGTGCACGACGACCCAAGGTCGTAGGTACGATTCCCGTGTCTTTCACAGTGTGATGGATTGAGCTACAAGTGCTACATCCCTCAGACTTGCGTTGCCTGCATTCAGAAAATCTTCGTGACTTCTATTCAGTTCAGTTTTGTTCGGGCCAAGGTTACTAACTTCCATCGGTTTCTTACTAAGTTTTAACTATATCCGATGACCCTGGTTACTTATCTCTTTTAGTGACTGTACATAGTGATCCTGACCGCGACCTTTGTTGCAGCGACCACCGTTTTATTTATACTAGTGGTATTGCTCGAAATTCGACCATAATTCATTTCAATAAAAAATATTAGCGTTCTTCATATTTATAAACTTTCCGATCTGTGTGGACATAAATAATACCACGATTCCATTTCTTCCCATGGATGTCGTAATAGGCGACTAAGGGGCTTACTAGAGAATAGGCAGCAGCGTTCTCTATGCATTTCATCACCATGCTGCGATCGTCAACCCGCATGCCAAGCGCGGCTATTATAGCAAACCTCCCTGAATTAGGGGAGGCCTATGTCCAGCAGTGGACGTCATTCAGCTGAAATGATGATGGTGATGATAGAAACTTTAACTATGCCAAATTTCATACTCCTCCATCCGTTTAATTTTCGTAAAAAGGGCGTACAAAGTTTTTGCTTCACACATTAATTTATAGATCTAGTAAGACCAAAGTCTGGACTGACAGAGGATTCCTTGATTAGATTCATTATCATTTCAGCCAAAGACGTCCACTACTTGACATATGCCTCCACGCAATTAGGGGGGGTTTGCCATAATCGCCACGCTTAGCAGGCGGGTTGGCGATCGCAGTATGGCGGTAAAATGCATAGAGAACGCTGCTCGCCATTCTCTAGTAGGTCCCTTAATCGCCTCTTACGACACCCACCCACCCATGGGATGGTGCTGTTCTTTACGTCCGTCACCACACGGGACCTGGATCAGATTAGTCCTCTTGCAGTACTCACTCTGCCTATCAAGCTTAGCAAGTAAAATGCCTGTTTAATATTTAAATAACCCATCAGTATATAGTTCCAGTCAAAATCAAAGCCGTTCGGCGCTGCGTGCAGCTCGCATGCAAATGTTGGGTGGGGTGTACTGTGAACGGGCAGTTGGCTGCATTGTGCCGCCCGCCGCCCCGCTTCACCCCCGCACAGACCCGACACATCCCGCGAGAGTTTGTTTTTCGGGGCAAATAGCTATAGGCTTGATAATGGCCTCGCGGGCTGCGGTATGATACGGAAGGTGCTCTACTTTGGATAGCGCAGGATTGGTATGATAAATCTACAAGAACAGCGTCAGCTCTACAATTTGGTAGCAGGCCTTGCAGATTTTGCAAGGCCTCCTACCAAATCGAAGGATTTTTAGACACTACAAATAACATTTGATGATTTATTTGACCTAATAGGTTATTCTTTTGTCACACTTACTGCAACCCATGAATGAATGGCATGCACCGACCCTAGCGTGGTTTGATCAGACTCGATTAATCGAATTAACGCCAAGATTTGCACTAGCCATTGAAGCCTCATGTTTCAAAATGTGAAACCATTGCATGTCAAGGAGTAGACCAGAGGGCCCCTAACAAAAAAATACACAGATTTTTACTGACTAAAACCCACCAACGTCCCTTCAGATGCCTGTGCCAGGGATACATCCCCTCTTTTGAACAATTCCGCGATCCTGATAGGCATCGGTGACACTGCTTCTGACGAAATTATGTTAATGCTATTGAAATAAAAAATATGATAAGAATAGCCCTGCCATTCCTGTAATAACCTCATAATCAGCCTATATTTTTCTCACTGCTGGGACACAGGCCTCCTCTTTGTGAAAGGGAGTGGGCCATAATCCACCACTTAGGCCCAGTGCGGGTTGTTAGATATCACATGTCTTCGAATTTTTGGTTCTAGGACGTGCCGGTTTTCTCACGATGTTTTCCTTTACCGTTTTGAGAGTAGTGGTGATGAAATGATTTACACAAAGTAAAACGCCTGCCTGGGTAAGAACCCACGACCTACAACTCGTAAGTTGGGGCCGATACCACTGGGCCACCACTGCTCTGCTGTAGCAACCTATTGCGAAAGTTTTGTTCCTAAAGGTTGGAGCTACAAAAACAGAAACTCAAAGTAGAGCAGCATCCAAACCATACCAACTGTATCGGAGTGGCGGATGGGTTTTGATTTTTGTAGTTTCGTATTATTTGCGTATTTATCCACCCGCCGCCCGGCGATACATTTATTTGCTTCTACCTCCCCATACTCTGCCTACCCCCGTTCGATTGATCGCGATATCATTGCGATAATAGCAGCAGTGGAATCGGCGCGCGGTTCCGTCACGCCGGCGTGGAAATATGGCCGACTGCTGCACCCGATCAACCGTGACCGTAGCTAATTATTGCACAGATGAGTGCCCTGAAATACTTGAGAATTTAACGGAGTGTGTGAAAGACAATTTAACTAGAAAAGTAGTCACTATTGATATGACGAATCCGACTTTCCTCCCATACCTTTTAACACTGTAATTTAAAACCATTGTAAAAGCCAAGCCCTGAATCAGCATTGCCATACAGCGTGGCAATGCTGCTAGCCTATTGGGCATCTTTCCTGTTGGCAACGATGCAGACGACTTTTTTGTGCCCTATGATTCTTTTTTATGTACTGTGTTATTCTATACATATTTTTTTCTTTAAGACTTAGCTTTTTGTAAATATTGTAAAATAAACCTTTGACTTTAATAAGCCAATTATTTTTGAAAGAGGAACCATTGAGTTTCTTACCGGCTCTTCTCCATAGGAATCAACTAATTGAAACCGTGCACATAGCTTCTGAGGTTTCATACGTACCTACCCTTGTAGGTTTATGTGAAAAAAAAAAAGAAAAGAAAATATTTTGATTTGAATTACTTTGAAGTATGTAAGAATAAACAGTAAGTTCCAAAACTAAAAAGTATGAAAAAAGAAAATATCCTCATCTTAAAGCCGTGGTCATGCGCCACTTTGTTCTTAAGTTTATGATCGCTTACTACTGTTAGAATGTAATATTTTGTTAGGCTAGGTTTTGATGGTAAAAATCATAACCCCCTTTTTGCTTCGTTTTAGTCGGGTAAAAAGACATGTCGCGGTGACCTCAAAAAAATTGGAACAAGGACAGGAGAATGATTATGAACGATAGACTTCAACTTTATTTGGATGACAACGTTCCTACTGTACAATTGTCGTTATATTAACAGAATTACTTTGCCATTGACTGAACTCCCTAAAGTTTTTCAAAAACAGGAAATATTTATAAGTTAAGAGTGAAAAGTAAGGTCTGTCTGGTGCCAGACTAGAATAACCATTAAGAGGTAACTAAGAGACTTATTAGAGAATGTGCAGCAGCGTTCTCTATACATTTTACGACTATACTGCAATCGTCAACCCGCCTGCCAAGTGTGGCGATTACGGCAAAATCCCCCATTGTTGGGGAAGGCTTGTCCAGCAATTGACGTCTATCGGCTGAAATTATAATGATGATGCTGAAGAATGAAATACATTAGGTATGAAGTAACAGAAGAGAGTCACAGTTACAGTAACAAATGCAATGTCAACTACATCCTACTTCCAACTAATATTATAAACGCGAAGCGAAGCCGCTGGCAAAAGCTAGTGGGTTATATACGAACTAGCTTTTGCCAGCGGCTTCGCCCGCGTGGAGGTCGGAAAATATCCCGCGGGAACGTACTACTGGGATAAAAGTACCATATGTGTTAATCCAGGTTATAAACTATCTGTGTGCCAAATTTCATCCAAATCCGTTCAGTAGTTTTTGCGTGAAAGAGGAACAAACATCCACACATCCATACATACAAACTTTCGCGTTTATAATATTAGTAGGAAGTAGGAATGGTACAATGACAAACTTCTATTTAAACTCATGAATTATATTTTAATTTACCTAAAAACTTAGCTTAATTAGCCTATAAACTCCCTACTGCTTCCTGTAGAGTGGGCCGTAATCCACCATGCGGGCCGAGTATGGGTTGGTAGATGTCATTGTCACATGCCTACGATTTTTTGGTTCCAGGATATGTAGGTTTCCTCACGATGTTTTCCTTCGCCTCTTTGGACAGGGCAACTCAAAGCTGCAATTAATCTTTATTCAATAAGCCCGTCAAACGGCGGCGCCATCTAGTTAAAAAACCGGCCAAGTGCGAGTCGGACTCGCGCACCGAGGGTTCCGTACAAACCTACAGGTATTCACGGTTTATGCATAAGGTTTATGTTTATGAAATTAAATGGTTTTTTTTATTTTTATATTTGAGTTGACTGAATGAAAGGTAAATTGGTTGTATCATTCCCTTATTTTAGAAGTTACGGGGGGGGGGGGGGGACACATTTTACCACTTTGGAAGTGTCTCTCGCGCAAACTATTCAGTTTAGAAAAAAGTGGTATTAGAAACCTTAATATCATTTTTGAAGACCTATCCATAGATACCTGCGGCCTGTTGGTCTAGTGGTTAGCGACCCTGACTGCTATGCCGGAGGTCGTGGGTTCGATTCCCACCCAGGACAAATGTTTGTGTGATGAGCACGATCATTTGTTCTGTGTCTGGCTGTAATTTATCTATAATATGTATGAATTTAGAAATATATAAGTATGTTTATCAGTTGTCTAGTACCCATAACACAAGCTCTGCTTAGCTTGGGACTAGATGGCGTTGTGTGATAGTTGTGGAATATTATTATTATTATTATTATACCCCACACGTATGGGTATGACGAAAAAAATTTTTTTGGGGAACCCCAAAATGTTATTGTTTTTTTTCTATTTTTGTGTAAAAATCTTAATGCGGTTCTCAGAATACATCTACTGACCAAGTTTCAATAGCATAGCTCTTATAGTTTCGGAAAAAAGTGGCTGTGACATACTCGGACAGACAGACAGACAGACAGACATGACGAATCTATAAGGGTTCCGTTTTTTGCCATTTGGCAACGGAACCCTAAAAATTATTATGAGTTGACAAAAAAAAAAATATTGTCGTGTAAAATTGTCCAAGATCTACTTACATAGTACAGTACTTACATTCAATTTCATATCATTATCAAACGTCTAGAGACACCTTACTTTGTATAGTATTTAAAACAACCTATCTATTAAAATCAAAAATCATTTATTCAAATTAGGCTTAGGATCAGCATTCTTCGAACGGTAAAGTTACATAAGACAGTCCCCCAAAACTCCCTTCACCACTTCCTAGTGCTTCAGTTGAGAAGTAGAAGTGGCGCAACAAACTCCTCAGCAGCACAGCTGTCTGTTTAGTTAGATAAACTTGATTCTATAGAATAGTAGGTAGACAAAGTAATTACCATTACGAGACACAGAACATTAAATTAAATCATTTGCCATATATGTCAGCTAGCCAACCCAATATACAAACAAATACATAATGTAACTATACTCAAGCAAAATAAAATTTAAATGTAAACATAGCATAAAACCAAAATAATATAAACTTCAGCATCTTAATTCTTTCTTTCTTGGAAACCATTAATTATTCACACAGTAGCACAACATGAATATATTAAAAATATTAAAGCACTAGTTACTGTCAGCGGCTTTGATTGCATGGAGGTTGGAAAGTATCCCACGGAAGCGTACTACCCGGATAAAACGTATTCTGTAATCCTGTGAGTTAATCCAGGTCATAAATAATCAAGAAAGAAAGAAACCACAATATTATCTGTGCACCAAACATTCAAATCTGTTAGACCGTTATTGCATGATTGAGTAACAACGTTAAAACCTCCACATTTTCACATTTAGGTACCTATAATACTTGTACCGTGTGGTGCCGGACGTAAAGAATAACACCACCCCATTTCTTCCCGTGGGTGTCGTAAGAGGCGACTAAAGGACTTACTAGGGAATGGGCAGCAGCGTTCTCTATGCATTTTACCACCAAACTGCGATCGCCAAGCCGCCTGCCAAACGTGGCGATTATGGCAAATCCCCCCCAAAAAATGTACCGGTCAAATTGGCGGTGCATGGAGGAGGCTCATCTCCAGCAGTGGACTTCTTACGGCTGAAATGATGATGATGAATACTTGTATTAGTAGGATTGCCAACGTAAACTAAAAGATATCGCCCACTGATATCTGTCACTTTATGAAATTCATCTCAAGTTTTATGCACCGTGGCATCTGCAATGAAGATCTGTCAAAACATACCTTATTTTTATGAAGTGCAAAATGCCATTTGGGATCAATCAATCATAGTAAACCATCTTCCCAGCAGCACACACGGTGACAAACAAGATAACCAAACGTTTCAACAAAGGCCACACTGTGACGTATGCAAATTAGACCGAGGAGCATAAAAGTTGTAAACGGCGATACGGTTAAACTTTTAACCAAATAATATTTAACAAAAAAGAAAGAATATTTGTCATGTGAGCGCATACGCATGGGCTGGTTATCAATTTAAAAGTCGGCATTATCCGCATAATGCTGCTAGGGGCTGATATAAAACATTTCAATTTGGTGATCCGGTTACCCGGCCCCCATTTCAAATCTGCATTGTGGGACCCCATACACTAGTAGTTTTGGGTACAGTCGCGTACTCGCGGCATAAGCTTTTCGATTGCGTATATTTTTGTTTGTTCATTTTCGTTAAAAATGTAAGCGGCAAAGTAGCGTTGAAAGTCGGATATCTTATTTCATTTTCCATTTGTTGCTTTAAAAATGCTCCTCTGTGTATTTTTTTTGCTTGTTTTTTACGATGTTAATTTGCTTTCCTTTGTATGTAAATAATTTCGCTCGCATCGGAGTCATGATTTTGTAAATCAGTGGATTACGGATGCTGATGTGTTATTGATTTCTTTGTATCAGAATGAAGTAGCTACTTACTCATTATTATTGTGTCACATACCAAAGTCGCAACTGCAAAAAATGTAACAACTGTCCCATAAAAAACTTCAGTACTTATTCGACCTAAAAATCTGGGATGGCTAAATTGTTTTCGCGATTACGATTTAGGTCCCATGAAAAAAATGCCACTCTGATGTTCTTCCACACCTTTAAATTCGGCAACTGTTTGAAAACTAACCCTGTATTATGGGTTTCTTAATATCATAAACGTACAACAACACATACAACTCAACAGAGTAACAACTCCACTCATACATACAATTTAAGCGCAATGTCATCTCAAAAACTTATTCATCATCATCATCATCATCCGCCCATAATGTTCCCACTGCTGGGACATAGGCTTCCTCTCGGTGAGAGGGAGTGGGCCATAATGTGACATTAAAACTTATTAGGCCTTATTATATCTAAAACATATGTAAACTAATAAAAAATCAAGAAAAGTTACACAATAGCAGATAAAATAACTTCCAAATTCGATACATTTCACAAAGTAAGTTACCTACATAAAATAAAATCAGAATCAAAAATAATATACTCACAAACTAGTTCGAAACCGTAACACTTTAGCACACGAGCGTCCCCGCAGTGGGTACCCCAAAACGCAGTGTATGCTTGGTTAGGCCCGCGCCTCCCGCGGCCGGCGGGTTTACAAGAAAGGGGTAGTTAGCCGCTATTGTCTCCAGCCCTCCTGCCCCAATCCGGCTGCATTCCGCTTTACCGCTACAGAACCGGATAAGTGACATTTTTTTAAATGTCAAAATAAGTATATAATTAGGTTCTTAAGTAGTTTTGTGGCTGGAATTGGATACAGCGTTTAGTGTAAGAGGTCTTTAAGAAAGTGTTTGGTTACAGTTTTTGATTGTATCGTTCTTTTTTCAGGTTATAAGAGAAAGAATCATTGACGAGCTTGATTTGTGCGTGTACTAACATAAAGAAGTTAGCATTGTGATATTTAACATTAAGCTTTAAGCGAAAATCTGTCTGATTTGTAATATATTTTTCGTAACTTATCCAGAATCATATGATAAGTAACAGTATATTCTAGAGACAAACATGTAGCACTGTAAGAAGATATAAGAATCAATGGCGGTTTTTAGTAGATTAATTGTAAATAATTTCGGTAAATCAGTACTAAAATGGTTATGATGATGATGGTTTCTTGAGAAACTGTGACTAGTAAGAACTATATAGGCAGACTAACAAATTTTTCTAAAATGTTGTTATATAATTCAGAATATATTTGAACTTGATCTGAATTTATTTTCGAACATTCAGTCATCGGTCCATTGTTATTACAGCATACGCAGACAGTCACAAGTTAAAAAAAAAAAAACAAAAATGACCTAATTAAACGTCAAAATCTGAGAACCAGCTTTACCTACTAACAAATACTCTCAAACCGTTCAAGTCAAAACATAAAACCGAGACATAACTCGTTCTACACAATTATTATTAAACGGCGATACCCAGTTGTGATGATCAGCAGTAGGGTAGTGTGCACGGTGCGCGGTGCCCCATTCTCCCCACAAAGACGACACGGAAAACACTTAGCCTTGTTGACACTCCACTTTACGCTGACTCTACTTCAGGACCGACACTTTGATTCTACAACTGTCAATGCCATTTATTTGTATCTGAAATTAGAATCGGCGTTAATGAACTTCTTTTTGATAATGATTTTGCTGTTTTGCAAGGGTTTTTAATTAAAAGAAAAGACCCGATTATAACAGATATTTTTATGAATTCTATTTCACCTTGATTCATATCAAAGTTAAATAGAATTTATTAAAAATAACTGCTTTAATCGACTCTTGTCTAACTTGAGAGCTTCTTAAGCCTATTACGAAGTATACAAGTTTAAACTCAGATTTTATTTTTATTATAAATAAAAATTACCAGGTATTCAAAAATTCTATTATTGTAAATTGATTTGGTAGTTACTTTTTTTCTAGTATTTACACATTTGAATAATTTAAAAATAACATCGTTTTCCGTTATGCCTTTCATACAACTTTCGCATTAAAAAAAATTTTTTTTTTCAAATTTTCAAAGGAGAATGGCGACGTCTCAAACATGCTTGGCACCAATATTTTGTTTAACGTATACTGCAACTGCTATCGAATTCTTCTAGGTTCTTATGTTGTAATGCTATTTTAAAAAAAATTGTTTGCTAAAAACTTGCTGTTTTTTTATAAGAAGTAAAAAGAAATTGGTTAATTCGATTTTGACATATCAAATAGTAACACTAGAGCCAAATAACACAAGGATGAAATCAATCGTAAATCATTATTTTAGACATACTAGAGATTGTGACATGCACTATCATAATTTAAATGTAGTTAAATACGTTAATAAGTATTTAGTATTACACGCACAAGGAAGGGTTAAATAAAGCACACTTTTTTCAGTTACATATGTTTTTATTGATTTATTCTTCAAAACCATATCGAATGACAATTTCGTCTAAAAATTCTGCTGGCGCATTTATGTTTTGTTCGTACCTAGCCCAACCGAGATACCACACCAGGGTCATGACATGCGCACAGCATCCGACTGTGCGACGGCCGACTAGGCAGTTACAGCAGTATCCTAATATACCTTCTCTTCCAGACACATTGCAGTCAATTAAAACATATACAAAATATTGCCGTCTGCCAACATGTCTGGATTTTATTTTTCCTCTAATTAAGGACACTTCACGACTTCCTAAATCCAATTCAGCAGTATCAACGTTCAGCTCTCGACATACTTCTATTCTATATCCTCCATGAAAACGGATATGCTCTCCAAAATATGAAATGTGTTTTTTTAATTTAGTTGGATTATAATTGTTGAACTATACTTCAACTATAGATATGAGATGGCTTAGTAGTTAAATCCCTGATTTGACTACTAAGTGATCATTTATAATGGTATCTTCGTTTTCATAAAATAGATTTATATTTACATTGTAAATGAAGACTTGAAAAAAAAAAAAAAGACTTTTTAGAAATCGATCTTTTAGACCTCGATTTTTTTATGAATCGATCTATCAAGTTACGATTCGAATCGATTTAAAAATCGATCTTTTTCGGAAAGAATCGCCATCCCTAGTGACAATGACATGACACAACAGTCGCAATGTCAGTCAAGGAACTACGCGTTTCATTAGACGAAAAAAAAAGGTCATCGTGTTTTTTTTTTTTGTCTGTTACACATTGTCTGTATTTAATATTAAATGTAATGTTATAAAATATAAACTCTGTTATAAACAAAACATTATTATGACTAGATATACTATCAAAAATCTTTAAAACACCTTATTGGAAGGAAAAATACTGTACAACGGAACGTACGGAGCGAGATTCTGAGTACGTTCCGAAACAATATCAGTCTAGTGTAACTTAAAAAATATAAATGTTTATATTTATTTTACAGACATACTGCTAGTCGTAAAAAATATCCAATTATATTATTTAATATAACTTTAATACAGCATTTTTTTGAAATATATCACGTCGCTAGACGCAACTGGTGCCAAAGTCGCCATCATCCTTTACTTCTTTTTGTTATCAAAAGTTCCTGTAAACTGCCACAGAAGTAAAGTCCTGTTGCGAAATCCTCAGTGATCAAGATGGTCTTCGTAACTCATAATGACATGTTGCTTAAATACAAAAGTAGCTCTTGTAGCCGCCGATCTTTTAGTACATTATTAAATATATCTTCATTGACGACTCTTATTAATAATTTTCTTAACAAAAGTATTTAAACTCGGACTGTCATCGTTGACTGACATGTTAATAATAAGAAATCTTGACCCAATTTTTATCATTATACCTTCACAAATATAAATGATCATATCCAATATATAACCAATCCAATCATTACCCCATACATATTTCGCAGCATAACAAAAAACATCCGTTGATAAATTATACCCATTATCGTTAATCTACAAACAAATTACAAAAACGTTACAATGAAACTTTAAAGTTCACGACAAACAGTAGCGCGAATGTAATGAATGGCCGCAGTATTATAACCGGACTGCAAATCTAGTTTGGAAGGGGAGTGCGGGAAGTACGGTGAGCCTCCATGGCCAGACGTTCACCACACTCCGGCGTGTACTATTCCCGCTTAACACATTAGCAAAACACTGTAAGATCACCAGAAAACACAACTCAATTTCAACCTTTTCAATAGGGAATAAAGTCAATTTTACATTACCAAAATTTTGCTCTATACGCTGGATATGGATCAGGGTTTTCACCAGATCGCTATAACGTGTTCTTTGTTGCTTTAGCCACGTCCCTCTCACACAATGGCATACTTATTAGGGATTTAGTCCAGATATTAGTTGGGGATGTCGGCATTGTTTGGATTTTAATAGAATTCGGCTTCACCCCGGGCGGTTGGGTATACTTACACGTTTGTTGTTCGTCGTAGACGACATGCGGTACCTTGACGCATGTGTTCGGAATTGATTCGGAAAAGTTATTGCTTCGTTATTGGTCTTGATGTGTTAAATTTTGTTCATTTCTTGAAATATACTTAAGCTTGATTGATTGGAAATCAATTTAGGTACAGACTCTAAGGTAAATGTGGAATTTGATTCTGAGGATAAAGTTTAAACTGATTTTTCATGTATACTAATTTCTAAAACCATATTTTCTTTTCAGTGCTCTTATCTGCTACTTTAAGTAGGCGTTTGAGTTTATTCGTATTTTTCTATATTTTTTATAATGACTTTTAGAGACAATAATGAAAGCAAATAGGATTTACGAAAAAAGCCCTAAACCAGACTGTGGGCAGAAAAGTGATAGGACAGAGAATTACTTTGATAAACTTACTTTGTCGACAGTCGACAAAACAAAAACATATGCAAATAGAGTGGTGCATATATTTGTGGACAATTTCCGGCTGTACGCAGAATCATACACTTGTTGACCCTACATTGATACAAGATATTCATATTTTTGAAGATAGTGCTATCTTCAAAAATATCAATGTTTTCTTTGGTTGTATATTTAGATGATAATTTATGGCTATGACATTAAATGCATCAAAATATTTTATTACGTTGACTGTTTAATTTATATCTTTTTCTATTGAAAGGAATATATGAGCAGTTGCTAACGTTTCCTTCGAGTCACTGTTTACTAACTGCGGATATTTATAGTTGGATGCACACCACAGAAAGGAAGCTGAATGATGCTTTCGGCTGTATGCCCCCCGTGTGTAGTGCTGGATCGATAGATGCCCCTCATCGCGCCCCTTATTGAAAATTATAACAATGGAACACCGCGCTCTCTCTGCGCCCTCTTAACACTCACTGATTTCGGCAACGCACTGTGGATATGCCAGCAAATAAAATATTGAATATGCACTTTAATAAACTCGTTTTTGCTGCTAAATAACTCAGGAATATAGTCAACGAAATTGTACAAAGACACCAAATGGCGTTCTAGTGGAAAGGAACCATAGTAATGGTTCAGAATCTGATGTGTGTAGATAGAATCTTTACGATCGGTTTCGTTCAGCTTTTTCACTTTATTCCAAAACGAATTTGGCGAGATAATAAGGAAAACCAGCGGGGGTATCTTGAAGCAACCTAAGTAGGTATGATTGAACAAACTACTTGAAAAGAACCTCATCTGACGAAGTGTTGGTCCCTGACTCTGAAACCAAGCATTGGACAAAATTGTTGAACTTTAATTAGCTGAATATGACGCTTGTAGCTACTTTGTCTGTGTGTATTTCATGTGTTTTTTGTAATTTCATCCTACTAATATTATAAACGCGAAAGTTTGTATGTATGGATGTCTGGATGTAGGGATGTGTGGATGTTTGTTCCTCTTTCACGCAAAAACTACAGACCTGATTTAGATGAAATTTGGCACATAGATAGTTTATAACCTGGAATAACACATAGGGTACTTTTAATCCCAATAGTATGTTCCCGCGGGATAATTTCCGACCTCCACGCGGGCGAAGCCGCTGGCAAAAGCTAGTATTATAATAAATCAAAATAGGGGTCACGTTTGATAGCAAATACTTTTATTTTAGATTAAACAGAAGCAACGACTCTGATAACAAAATAACTGTCGATTGAACATGATAAGTACTGAGAAGCTCGAAACAAAACAAACAGAAGAGTGAAGTAAGCGAAAAGAAAATAGGAATGAAAAGCAACATGCAAATATATTCTTCAGAGCCATATCCATACGCAGATGTATCGAATGTGGACGTGTTAATATATCGGTCGAATCAAGCTTGGAGGGCGGAGGTCGGGATGCAGGGATTATAATGAGGCGCAGCCCTCACTAAGTATTTTCGACATGCGTCGCCGTCACCCGACAAACATTCGGAAGGCCAGGGGGTTAACGAGTGCAGCGCGTCGCAAATTACACGCGCTACCGGCGAGCTTTAATGTCCACGTCATAGGTCATTCCGAGATGAGCGCAAAAACTCTGTAGACGACTGTACGTTTTTAAACCCTGAGGAAAATTTTGTATATTCGGACCCTTTGGGATATTCGAACACAAAAGTGTTTCCTTGTTAATTTTGTTTGTTTGCGTGCGGGAATGCAGTATTACTCCTTTTGTTATCATCAAGTTGGTGGTGTTCGCATGTCTCTTCAGTTCATTTAGGAATATAATATGCATTTTTCATTGAGTAAAACCCGTTATTAGATGTGTTAGACCGTACTCTTGATAGTCATGTTTATTTATTTATTTATTTTATTATTTATGTACACACAGTAAAAAAACAGAGTGATAAGGCATATTACACACTCACACGCATTGTTCTACATTTTAATTCTAGGAATAACAGATAATGAAGTGAATTTAAATTTCAAAGTGTTATATTGAATCGAACGGAGAGTTAGAACAAAACTAAACAAACTAAAGCCAATATTTCCAACTAATACGATGCTACGGTTCTTATTTCCATTCGAAATAAGATTTTTATGACTATGATTTGAAATATATCGTTGGAAACGTTTTGTTTTTAATTAACCAAGGTAGGTTTATTAAAAAGCATTGGAAATATCAAATGAACATCTACATTATGCATAGATGTAAGTATTTCCTCATTTTATTAACTGAACTGTTTGATTTTATGTTTTTTTTCTCTTTTCTCTTGCACATCTTGTCTACATCTCTTCACATACTTTCCTTTCTCAGGTATGCTGTAAGAGATTTTTACTTATTTTCCCGCTCTTTTCTTCTTGTCTCTTCATATATGTACAAAAATATTTTACGGCGCAATGCATGTCCACTACAAAACTCAAACAATGGCATTCGATAGAACAGATGAAATGGAGATTTTTTACACTGATCTGTCCACCGAGTAGTTACTGGAAGTTAACCAATAACACGATTCGGCATCCGAGGCACGCGCAACGTTTTTTAGGACAAACACCGTCCCAGTTTCCCTCCATTCGAAGAATTGACACATCCAGAGAGAACAGTGTTGACAAAATACTGGAACTAATGGGTATTATGGTGTCGCGTGGACGCCATAAAGGGCCCACAATGCGGCCGGCTTGAGATGTCATTAGCCAAAGAAATCTGCTATTGTATCTATGATACCGGGAATGTCAACCTTTGTCAAGTTTCCATATTGTCGCATTGTTTTTATTTTGTTCTTTGTATAATTGTTAGGAAGTTAAATGTAGTTAAGTCTATTGTGTGCTTTGTGTAAGAATTTCACGGAGCTACGTGTCGCCTTTTGGTCATAGTTGCATAGAATCTGTGTCTAAATCGCTGTTTATTAGTGTCGACGGGACCTGTCCCGGATGATTGAGGTGTCCGTTTATTAGTCATCGCTGTTGGAGTGTATTACATCCTACGGTGCGATAATGTGCTCGTGTTAGTTAAATATCTAGGAGTAAGGTCTGCGTTGGTTTGCAGTGAATTTGTTACTGAGCTAGATATTGATGAAGTTCTTTTGTTGTTTTGCTTTGAGTATATTCTATAAAAATAAGGTTTTTACTATGTAAATAGACATTAGACATAGACATTCCGACTAATATTATAAATGTGAAAGTTTCTATGTCTACAAGTTTGTTATTCAATCATGAAATTTGGCACACAGTTTGTAACCTGGATTAACACATAGGTTACTTTTTATCCCGGACGAAAGCTGGCAAAAGCTAGTCTGTAACTTATAATGTAAGTGTTCAAAACTTTGCAAAACAAAACTGTATTCTACATTAATTTCCTCACAATCGAAATCGAACTAACAAGAATAAATGTAAAAAATAATAAATATCCTAAAGAAAATTATTCAGAATAGAAGAAACGGAAAAAATCACACACCATATTTCTTGAAAAGCATAAGAGCATAATTTGTCCTTGTCTGTAATGACGAAGAAAAAAAAGCTATAAAAATGGGTCATGTTTTTACTCCAACCTAAGCTTGGGACTGTGTTGCCAATTTAACAAAAGCAAACAATATAGGGTAACACCAGTGGCCGTCCAAAGACAATATTATTTACGACAACAGAAGCTGTTTGACAATAAAATTACGAGCAAAAAAACTGTGACGAAACGCAAAATTGTGATGTTCGGAGTTTTGTCTGAGAATTAGGTAATTCATGGTGAATATTTACGTTTAAGTAAGATGAAAGTAAAAAAGGGTGCGTGAATAAAAAACCTTTGTAGCTTTGTTAATGCTGATGAGTATTGTGATATTACAATAGGTATTGATGCACTTATTGGTGTTTTACATACTGCAAGATTGAAAAAGCTGCTTACACAAACTACTCTCACTATATCTTACTTTTTATGTCCGCATTACCGACTCCTAACCTAAGAAACCCATATTAAAAACCTATACAACAAAATAATGATACTTCAAAATTCCAAACCATCTTCAAATCTCTCTTTCTCTCTCAAAACAATTTTATAATGGAACCTCCGCTCTGCCCACGCCTCAAAACAACAATCTTCATAAATCAGACTAAAACTAACGGAATCGGAAACACATAACTCAAAACTGTATTTGTTTACTTTTACCATAACTGTTGTTAACGGGTAACATCGTATCTTGACGTCACTAGATCACATACCGTTACTCATAAAAACCGTATTTAACGGTGTTCTGAACATTGAACCATTTTGGAGCAACCCTTTGAATACGTAATTACACAAGGCACCGTAACTCTATCAAGTCGGTTACACAAAGAGTAATGTTAGTTAACCTTGAGAAGGAAAGTACAAAAGACTTTCTCCGTGAAAGGGTTTTGTCACTTCCTTGTGAGCGTGACCAATGGCTGGACTATTGTTGGGTCCTGTTACTTCAAATTGTACCACAGTTACTTTATTTGGGAGTTTATTGAAAGTGATCGAATGGGCTGTCCGTTTGAAAGGCAGAAAGTTTGGAAAAAATAAATCATACTTCGAAACTTTTTGGTTCTTGTCACGATCATTGTAATTAAAATAATAAATAAATAAATATTTTAGGACAACCAACACATCGTTATCTGATCCCAAACTAGGCAGAGTCAGTACTATGGTAACCAGACAATGGATAAATTTACTTATATATTTCTAAATACATACATATTATAGATAAATTACACCCAGACACAGAACAAATGATTGTACTCATCACACAAAGATTTGTCCTGGGTGGGAATCGAACCCACGACCTCAGTCTTTGCAGTAAGGGTCCCTAACCACTAGACTAACAGGCCAGTCAATTTAGTCAAAGTCAAAATTATTTGAGGTTTCTAATATACCTAGTATTGAATTTCAAAAGTATAGCCAGTTCACAGACAAATACGGGCGGCTTGTAGTTTACATAATTACGACAGTGTAACGTACTATAAACAATTTATTAATTCCGAAAGATATCTAGAACGAAAGGTTTGAATCGGGATTATGTCCATAACTTTCTTTGATCTCATAGTACCAACTCTTACAGTAATGTTCAAAACTAAAAACAGCAACACTAAACTGATTATACCGTCACATCTAACTTAGTAATAAGTCTATCATGTTCATCTGCACCCTAATTGCGAAACGCACTATTTATCAGAACTTGAATGGGATTGAAGATTATTTCGAAACCATTGCGTCATTTGTTCGAATTAATTGTAAGCTCAGCAACGTAAATAATGCAATGAATGTTGTTTAACTATCAATATGAAACCAATTCCTACTGATAGCAAGTTACGCAATTACCCCTTCGATGTCTATATTTGTCGCAACGATTAGCCAGGATTTTCATTGGTATGTATGTCTAGCTGATCACATAAGTATTGGAGGCATTATAGATCTACAAGTAGCTTATGTAAATATAAGGTTTTACCGAGGAATGTAGGGTTGGTAGGTAAAGATGGTCAGTGATCCAGGAGCTTTTCTGCAGTGTTGTAGGAAATATTATTGAAGTGATAACTTTGCAAAAAGACGCGACTCATACTAAGACTCTGTTTATTTACCTCATTTGTTTATTTTAGTCAAAGCGACGATAACGAATACAGGAGTATCCCTAAAGCAACAGCAGTTCACTTTCAATCTGTAGTAAAAACTATTATCGATGTCGTCAACCGCTTTGATAAAAGTCAGTTTAGCACTCCAAAAATCTTTTTGGTTCAGCAAATATTTTACCTTACTCCCGTCCTTGGCTTCGCTCGGGTGATGTGTAATTATAAAGTAGTCCTTCCTCGGAGTTCAAAGTATCCCAAAACCAAATTTCATCCATATCGGTCCAGTCGATTCAGAGTTTAGCCGGAACAAATAGATAGGTAGGCAGGCTAAAAAAATTGTTATAAGAACCGTATTTACTGTCATATGTGTTTTAGTTTTAAAAAGGTGTAGGTTTAAAAAGGTGTTATTTTGACATTGCAAAGAAACTCTGATAGAAAATATAGGCTCCTGTTTATATGCCTTGACTACCAGAATATCACATTGGATGAGTTTGTAATGAGCATCAGAATAATGTATACGCGTCTGAAGTCCGATTTGACATCGCGATTACACAGGCTCACCGTATCACAGTACAGTGGAGCACATTATCTTGATGACGTTACATTTCAGCCAGGGTTTAAAAAGGTGTAGGTTTAAAAAGGTGTTATTTTGACATTGCAAAGAAACTCTGATAGAAAATATAGGCTCCTGTTTATATGCCTTGACTACCAGAATATCACATTGGATGAGTTTGTAATGAGCATCAGAATAATGTATACCGTGAAACATGCCAACATTGCCCACTTTTTTCAGTTTTTTACAATTTTCTTCGGATTTTACTATAGAGACGTAAGTATTTTCTTTCATCAACTACAACTGTAAGGTCATATGTATGTGTTAGTGAAGCTAAATTTACCATTATTCAATATTTAATTCAATATTTGTTCGATTTTGTTGGCGGGCAAAGTTATCTGGACTTTTAGCCAAGTTTGCCCACACTGATTTTTGGCACAAGTAGGGCTTATATGCAGATGCCATAGAAAGCAGTAAAAGAATTATGGCAAAAGCAAGCGTTTACTTTAGGAATGTAAGCGACACTATGAAAATTTTCTTAGTAAAATGACTGGGCAGTGTTACCCAGACATTTTTTCTCTTTTTCATACATTTCACATTTCGCCTTTTAAAAAAGCCAGGGTTGGCACATGGCAAAAATTGTTCTGTTTTTTTTTTCTACAAAGATTATGTGTTCAGATAAATAAAAAGAAAACTTTGAACACATATTCTCTAGAATTTTTCTTTAGATATTCATGGATTACAAGCTTAAGATCTACTTTAGTAAGTGGAGAGCCAAAATTGCTAGAAGCTTGTAATACTCTTACAATTTGATTCTCTTCTGCAGCTGATAAAACAGTAGGATAACCCACTGATTTCAAATGTTTGTATTTTATTTTATTCAATATTGTGCGTCATGGGATACCAAGTTGCCGTTGAGCATCTCGTGAAGAAATTTGACCTGTTTCTACTGACTCACATGCAAGTTTTAACATTTCTACAGTGTAGTTTTTATATAGCCTAGATCCAATGATTCGTCTTGACTTTTTCTGCTGAATTCGAGATTTATGTTTATTTTTGTGAAACAAACCATGCAACTCTGATAAAAAATAGTATTAATTATAAAATAAATTAAATGCTTAAATATGTGAGATTGTGGGTACAGCTCACACACCAGACAGCTGATATACATATATATGTAGATAAATAGATACTTTTAAAGATAAATAACATCCAGACACAAGACAAACACAAATGCTCATCACAGTACCCAATAAGTAATGTCATGTTGGAATTTTATTCCTCAAATACATAATATGATTAAAAATAAATAAGCTCAGCAGTAGCCATAAATGAAAAAAAAAAGGTTTCGTAATGTGCCAACCCTAAGCCTGTTTTGACGGCGGGCAATGTTGTCAATCGTAGGTCGGAACATTACTAGATAACTTTGCCCATCACCATAACTTTTGTTTTAAAAGACCCTGACCAATGACACTACAATTAAAAAACTCTCCAAATAATTTTCTATAACATGTTATAAAGTATACTAATCTGTGTTTTCTCCATCTCGCAGAATTCACTTCCAAATTTACACTAAAATTGGCCCGCAAAAACACGCTCCTCATTTGACGAGTTCTAACAAGTTACTAAGCAGAATTAGGAACAAACACGATAGTCAATATTGCCATACATATAACCTATTTTCCATCAAAGTCAATCAATGCTGCCATAATATTAAGATATTTTTGCAAATCAAAGATATGTTTATAAATTGCTTTTCGGGCAAAGTTTCCCTTGGAGGCAAAGTTGGCATATTTCACGGTACGCGTCTGAAGTCCGATTTGACATCGCGATTACACAGGCTCACCGTATCACAGTACAGTGGAGCACATTATCTTGATGACGTTACATTTCAGCCAGGGTTTCCACAAACAGGACTAATAGATTCGTTTTGTGATCCTGACCTCGCATAAGTCGTCCTTTTTTTGCAATTTTCTCTACTTTGTTAGTTTTAATAGTAGTTGTACTTAGTATAATTAATGTTCTTTTTAATTGTATTCATGATTTTGTTAGATTTAATGTTACTAGTGGTCGGAATTCGACCATAATTTATCAAAATTTTAATCAACAACATTAAGAAATATTAGCTTTCTGCACTCATTTGCTATGAAAACTTTAACTGTGCTAAAATTCATACTCCTCAGACCGCGTAATTTTTGTAAAAATGGATACAATGTTTTGCTTTATCTAGATTTTTGCATGGATGAACGCTGGATACGAGAGGCACAAAACCGGTCAATGTGGCGGAGCTTGGGGGACGCATAAACCAGCAGTGTACGTCTTCCAGCTTAAATGATGATCAAGAATGTTCTTTTGATTGTTTGTATTAACTGTGCATGTTCCAAATAAAATATTTTTCTTTCTTTCTTTATTTCCATATATAGTCCTCCAGACCGAATTTTGGCCACGGCGGCCAATCTCAACGGAGACTAGCCATCGGCGCGGGAGATATTATAGTGCTCAAGTGTGTGCGCCGACACAGGAGCACTCACTCTTCCCTCACTCTCATAGTCCGATGGGACGACAATCCGACACGACCGGAGAGAGATCAGGGTGCTTACTCTCGAATATAATTCCAATAGATAGACATTGGAATTGTCAGTCAAACGTCAGGGATTGGCTGAACTCACTGAGTCTAGCCAATCCCTGACGTTTAACTCGACCAACTGACGTTTGACCAATGTCGATCTATTGGAATTATATTCGAGAGTAAGCACCCTGGCGTAGGACCATCGGCTTAACGTGTTTTCCGAGGCACGGGGGTATCACACCGCCAACTTCCAAACTCCGGGCTGCTACTAAGAAATTCCTAATGGAAAAACCCAGTAACACTTTGCCCGACCCGGGAATCGAACCCAGGACCCCACGCTCAGCGGTCGCGCTTGCGACCACGAGACCAACGGGGCAGTTATTTCCATAGTATGTTTCTGAATAACCTAAAACTTTGCTTCACTACGAATGTCTATGTAGCATGAGACTATCACTTACAAAGTTCTATTCGAAATGCTAATTTATTTGTATATGTTATAGTATTATCCTATCGCCTGTATGTTAATTGTGAAATTGGAAATAAAGTAATTTATTATTATTTCCATATATGTTAACGTATCTTGGGATCCTAGGGTCCCGGTCTTTTGGAAGGCATACGAGAGGCCGAAGCCAACTCGCAGAGGCCTCTTAGAAAATTTAGATAAAGTGAGGCATTAACCGACGATTATCTCCGTATGCACTGTGCAAGTGCACCCAAGGTCAACCTCCGGTTGGTGTTGGACTATTGCAGGATATGGAAACAAAGATGTTGGGCTATGTATTTGGATGGCTAAAATGGACTGGTTACCAAGAACTATGGAAGGCCTATGGCCCCTGCCGCATCAATGTTTTGTAAATACACGGATTAAATGGCAGGGGGTGACTTGCACACTCAATAATGGGCCCCCGGAAACCGTCGCTGGCACATTGTGACGCAGCGACAAGAAGGCAACACTTCCTGAGGTGTTTGAGAAGTGGAGAGGTATTCCACGGCTTTCAAAACAATCCCAGAGCCCGGAAGATGGTCAAGATCCCTACTAACACTTACTGGAGTACTTCCTTTCTCCGAGCACGTTTGCTCTTGCGAATCTTCACTCCAGCCGGCCAATAAAGGCAAGCCAGAGATGAGGAACAATAATTCTCCCGGTAGATAAGGTCCGTGGGGTCGCTACTGCCCAACAGCACGCCACATGCATTATTTACTAACAGAGTTGATAGTTTTATATGTTTTGTGGAAAAAATTGGATTTGAAATAGCGGCTCACGTGATGGAAGAATAACGCTGACTCGCATTTTATGAAATAAATGATGACAGGTACAGTTGATGAGCGAGATGCCAAATAAAAACAATTTATCCTGCCCAAAACCTACTTTTAATAATTAATATTATCTACAATGCTCCTCAGATATTGCAATTACCCAACTAGTGTGAAGCAAAAAGTAGGGTTACGGTTTTAACGGGGATGTATTTATGTGGGTATGTGGGTATGAGTGTATGTATGTTTATCTGTTCCCTTGTAACTTCTAACTGATTTTCATAATTTATCAAATGAGGTTTCCTTGGAAGCGTCCTTGATGGCGAATATGGCGCCCTATAAAAGACATACAGTCATGTTTTTTTATGAGTTTGTGTTTCATATAAAAGGGCTTAATTAGCACATTTCCTAGAATATGTATATTGTTAGCTAACTCCAAAACAACTTATTTAATAAACTAGAACCTGACAACTAAAGACTCATGCTCCAAGAAAATATCACCATCGCCATTTTGAAGCCATGATCGTTTGCCACCTACCCATTTACAATCATAAGGGTAAACAAGCACAACACTACGGTTTCAGATGTAAATATTTCCTTGTTCCATACTTATTTTCCACAAAAATCTTCAAAGATACTTCAAATCTTAATCACAAACCTCTTAATAAAAATCATTACCAGCCAGATAATGCCGAAGACTTAGCCGGAACAAGGGGGAGTCATGTCCCAGCTCCTAACAACAGATTGACTTGCGTTAAACGCGTAAGCTGTTGAGTAAGACAAAGTCCCGTTTAATCCGCTCCGTCTATGCACCATCTTAGCTATTTGGGGAAGGATTTAGATAGATTAAAGGCCCCCATTCACCGTGCGACTGAATTCTTTTTGTAGCCGTAATCTTGTTGTGAACTGGCTTAGAAATAAATGTGTCATGCAATGTAACGACTTGTTAATGATCTTGTTTTGTTTTTTTTATTGTTTGTTTTGGGATTATTTAATTGTTTGGTATATGGGTTAACTTGTTCAATTATTTCTGTGATTGTTTTCTAAGATGTCATACTGAAAGGACTTTCTTTACTTCAATATTTGAAAGCAATTTCATATTATTGATTGGATTTTGTAATGTAATAAAGTCATTATAAGTCTATAACGTTCCCACTGCTGGGACTCAAGCATCCTCTCTGTGACAGGGAGTGGACCATAATCCACCGCGTGAATCTAGTGCGAGTTAGTGAACGTCACAAGTCTCCGAATTAAAAAAAAAATCGGAGACTTCCTCATGATATTTTTCTTTACCGTTTTAAGCGCAGTGGTGATTAGATTAAATAAATAAAGTGCCTTGCTGAGTTTGAACTCAGAACTTACAAATCATAAGTCGAAGCCGATACCACTCGGCCAGCACTGGTCCATGTAAAATAGTCAACAAAGGTAAATAATATACATAATGAAGGAGAATGCTGCAAGTTATGTTTATCTCATGATTACCTACATATAATTGGATAATATGCCGAAAGTCCCAAACAGCTGAAAATCGCTAATTAAGTTAATTAAGTAATGACAAATTTAATTTAAGTTTGGTCTGAAATGTCAACCATGGAAATCGTATCGACTGACGTGTGGTTTTTAACAAGTACACTGGGCAAAGGAGATAGATATGCAAGCAAACTAATAAATAAATATCTTAGGACAAATATCTTAGGACAACCAACACAACGTTATCTGATCCCAAACTAGGCAGAGCCTGTACTATGGTAACCAGACAACTGATAAACATACTTATATATTTCTAAATACATACATATTAAAGATAAATTACACCCACACACAGAACAAATGATTGTGCTCATCACACAAAGATTTGTCCTATATATATAAATATCAACGCACTTAAAGAAAAAAAAAATCGTTTAATTATGCCAGATCGTTTCGTGTTGGTAATTTCCAATTTCGTTTCGTGTTTGCTTGTTGACAAGCCTTAACTGTCCTTCCATTCCGTCATCATCATCATTTCAACTGAAAGCCGTCCACTACTGGATAATAAGTCTCCCCCAATTTTGGGGGGCTTTGCCATAATCGCCACGCTTGGCAAGCGGGTTGGCGATCGCAGTACGGTGGTAAAATGCATAGAGAAAGCTGCCGCCCTTTCTCTAGTAAGTGCATTAGTCACCTTTTAGGATACCCACGGGAAGAATTGGGATAGTACTATTCTTTACGTACGGCACCATACGGAACTTCCATTCCTTACTCACTGCAACATGAAAATATCGTAAAGCCGTTTATTTTAAAAGAGTAACTTTGGGGATTTTTTTGATGGCGCTTCTCCATTCAAATCATGATATTTGCCTCCCGCAAAAACTTGATTTCTTTTCACATATTTTAACGCTGCTGTAACTTATATTTTCTTAGGCGAGAGAACTGAATTTCATAAACTTCGCCAATATTATCATCGGACGTGTTTCCACGTTCGTAGCAAGCGTTGCACTCAGACGGATTTTGATTACACAAACAGTTAAAAGTGGTGACATAAATACCGTTGGCATAACTGTTTATTTAAATTATTACAGATTTTCATTTAAAGTTAGATGTACTCGCTGACGGCGAGCGTGTATAACAAAATGTATCAACGTAAGCAAGCGAAATGACGATCTAAAAATCGTAGCAGGTGGCATTCTACAGTTTCTGTCTACCGACATGGGAAGAAGGCGCGAGTTTACGTATGTGTTTAATTTAAATTTATGCCAATAAACAAGTTTTATTTCTTAATCTCAATTTCTTTCTTTCTATCAATCACATTACGTAAACGTTTACATGGGGCAGAAATTTGATTGTGTGCCTAAAAACCTCCGACGAATGCTTAATCGAGATCTCGCAACAATACTGCCACCTGTCAATATGTAGACTACTACTGTAACTGTAGAAAAAGTATTTGTAGCTGTATACTTATCTCTTTCACTCACTGTACAACATCGACAAAACTGTACCAGAGTACTCGTTATCCGTGTTGAGCCAGATCCGGTTAACCGTTTCAAAAAACTGTCGCTGATTCTGTATTGATCTGCAGCCGGGTCACGGGATGCGTGTTAATTCATATATAGCTCGTTAATTTTCCTTAACGCCCTCTCTGAGTCTCGTACCCACGTACTAATGAATTTCAATTTGTACGCCGCGGACGTGTGTGGAAAAAATCGTTGCAGTTGAGCGAGTATTAGGCGGTTTTTTTTTTTTAATTTTTGCCCGGGCTTCGACTGTTTTCGCTCACTAGGTGTTTATTTGAGTAATTCGTTCGCTAGCTTCATTCGTTGCTCTTTTGCGCTGTGTGTGTTTTGTTTTGGGGGGAAGAGTATTTTGGTTTGGACATGGAAAATTACGTGGCTCACTACTCATCATGTTTTACACGAAAATGTTTTGTACCCACGGCATAGCTGTCTGTTCCAGGGATACGAAACATTTTTGTGAAAAATAAATAAATTAAATGAACTCCTTAATTTAATTAATAAATTTGGTGCTCTGAACACCAAATTTATTAATTAAATTAAGGAGTTCGTTTACCGACCTACTTACTAACTAGACGAGAAGCACGGAACCGTTCGAAGAGGTTGTGCTTGGGCTTCCCCAAGCGGACCTATACCCAGCAGAGGACAACTGAAATCATGATAATGATTTACTAACTTAAGAAACATAATGAAGAAGCCTAATTGGCTTAATAAAAAGGCGTGTGAATGTGTTAGTAATAGAAACCAATACAAAAAAAAAAAAAAAACTCAAAACGAAAAAGAGGCAACCAACCCTTTTTATTCGTATAAAAATTGTTTTCACACTACTTGCGTGCTACCCGTCAGTAACTTGAGTGAATACGCAAATAAAACTGAATTCTATTACCACAAACGCGACGGGCCGCGACGAACCGCGTGGAACCGCGAAGAACCTCTAAGAACCGCGAAGAACTCATTCATATTCGGGAACACACCTGTTACTAAATTGAATAATGGAAGGTGAAAGGAAAGTTATCATAATGCGAGTGGTAAGAAGTGGTCGCGTAGGACTGCGACGTGGTTTTTTAGAAGGCAGTCTGTTATAAAAAGCATTTTTATTTTAAAATGTAATTAGTTTTTCACTACGTGATAAAAATAACGCTGTATCAATCCTACTTATATTACAAATGTAAAAAATTGTGAGGATGTATACATCTTTTTAAACGATCACGCAAAAAAATACTGAACGGATTTGGATGAAATTTAGCACACAGGTATTTTATAACCTGGATTTAACGCATAGGGTAGTTTTTATACCGGTAGTACGTTCCCTCGGTGACCTTTACGCGGGCAAAGCCGCTACCAAAAGCTAGTTGATGCTAAGTTTAAGGGACGTTCCAAAAAAAAAAACGACATACAAAATCAACCACTTAAGTATTACGTATCTACCTTTATGCAATCTGAGAATGGATCAAACTATAGTCAATCCATAGTCGGTGGAGAATTCAAGTTTGCGTGCACTGCCGCGACCGCCTCGGTTGACAGCGGGCTGCTTGTTACCACAACACTCAATACTAAGGCTGTATCTAAGCTATTCAGTAGCCTTCGACTGATATCCACACACATTTCACGTTTATTATATTAGTAGGGTAATAATATAATCATTTGATCAGATCTAACAAATTACTTTTCTTATAAATTTTACAACATCGCTTCTATATCCCTACTAATATTATAAATGAGAGTGTAAGTTTGTTTCTTACGCTTTCACGGAAAACTTCTAAACCGATCATCATGAAACTTTGTAAACATATTCTTGGCGGTATTAGAAGTAACATAGGATACTTTTTAAGAAAAAAAGTCTATATGTATTGTTATTTTTAACGCGAGCGAAGCTGGGAGCAAAAGCTAGTATACAATATAACTTAATAAAATAAAATAGTATAGACTAGAACTTAGTTTATTATTTGTTGCTTAACAATTTTCTGCAGATCTGTTGGCTAATGCGCAAAGGCCTCCTCCAACCTTTTTTTTCCATTCAAATCTTTCTTGAGCCACTCATAATTGTAGGATAGCAAAACTAAAATAACTAGATAATGCAAGTGACCATGGTCCATGAATTGAGGTGGATGAGTATGTAATACAATTAATATTAATTACTTTCTAGGATAAATAAACATCATGTGCTCTCTATAAAAGATGCAAGTTTATACAGGGTAGCAGGGACAAATACGTAAATCGTGTTTTTCCTGAAATCCATGAGTTCAAATTTTTCGTCACAAAATAAAATTAGCTGTTCTATAAATTTTGAGCTATTCCACGGTAAGCACTTTTCTATGAATGAGCTGATTTTTTTGATAACTGGCGAATAACTTCTACGTCTAGAATCATGTGCTGAGTATGCGTATTAAAATCAAAAGTAATTTATTCAAATAAGGCAGGCTGAGCAACAGCACTTTTTGAACGTCAAAATTCCGGAAGCCTCCATAATGTCTGTCATAATGTGTATGAAAATGCCTTCGTTGGACGCACATTCCAATCAATTCCTTGATTTTAAGCTGCACTTCCTAGTGCTTTAGCTGGGAAGAAGAATGGTGGTCCAACAAACTCCGCAGCAGTACGGTTTTCTTTTTGTTAGATAAACTTGATTCTATACAATAGTAGGTAGGCACAGAAATTAACATTGCGAGACGCAGAATATCACTTAAATCATTTACCATTATGTCAGCTAGCCATGCCAATATACTAACAAATAAAATGAAAACCATACTCAACAATTTAACAAAGCATAATACCAAAATACAAACCTCGGGGCATAAAGAGCGTGAATAGCTCATATATGCAATTCTAGATTATGTAAACATAGCTGTTACGACCCGAGTTACAACTCGAGTCCACCAATGAAAAACTAGGACCATCGACGTAAATTAATAAACAGGTAAGTAATTATTAATAACAGTAACAAAATCATGGTCAGCAAGATCGAACGTCGAAGTCCCCACCAGCTTGTATTATGAAAAATGCCTCGAAATAAAAAGACTGGAAGAAAGCCGTGTACAGTCCCATCGCCTTTATTAAATATTCCAAGAAAGTAGCGTAAAATTCGCCAGGCGCTAATCGTTTACAAAAACATGAGCGTCCATTAAAAAAGCAATGTTACAGATCTCATTTTTTCTTTAAAAAAAGTAATGACTCTGTTACACAATAATCATTTCTAACTGCATTTCTTTACTGCTAACAGCCATTGTCTATGTACCGTTTTGACTTTTTTGCAACAATTTCTTCCAGTTTGCCCCATTTAAGTTGCATAATATTAACATATTTATAACTGTAAGTTATGGAAAGGTCCTTGTAAAAAAATGCATTACTTTTGGGCAGATCTTGGCTCTACTTTTTACCGATTTGGGCCAATTGCTTTGGGATAGTTACCTAAGTAAATAAAGACATTTTTATATGGCACAGTAAAAATTCTGCTTTAAAAAGGTTCACCGTTAGTCGAGCGCAAACACGTTGGATTTTATTTAAACTTGTTTTAAAAGTAAATTAAGGTTTATATCGAGCCCAATTACCGCAGCACGTTGGGATAAATGTTACGTTGGAAATCGGTATATAAGTTCTGTATTTTCAATAAGCTGCTTTACGGTAATGAAATCAGAATAAATCTTAATTATTTCGCACGAAATTATGGATAAATTCTGCTTGTCAAATACGAAAACTTAATTTTATTTTATCTGGCAATTAAAAAAAAATATCGAGCAAATAGCATGGTTGAAATTACGATTCTAGGTGAAATATCGTTTAATTCCTTTGAAAGTTAAACCACACATGATACAGTATTCATTGCTGCTGTCTCGAGCTGTGCTTGTTTTTAAACAATCTTAGAACCAAGGAATTGACTTCAATGAGAGGACGAACGAAGGTATTTTCAAAGTCATTTAACGTCACCAAAAAATAAAAACAGTAACTTAAAACATTAACATCGACTACCTCTCGAACCCCACACAAGTACATTCAAAACTTACAACATTCTAACCCTCAAACGCGACACGAACTCCGAAACGGCCCGACCCTCTTTCCTCAATCGTAAATCATAACAAACATCTTGCTAACCCTTCGACCGCCTTGCTAACCCGGCGGCCAGTTCGCCGGCACCCAAGTGTTGTTAATTGGCAACCGGTTGGGGAAATTGGTCCGCTGTACTAGCTTCCGTGAGTTAATGACTAGCCGCCCAGTAGATGGACGCTGAAACCCATTTAGGCGTGTGCAATTTGCGTATGTGCAGTGGATTAGATGGGTGGGATTTGGTGACGCGGTAGTTATAGGGTTATGAGCTGTGGCTCGAAGATCGTTGAAATTTAAGTTTATGTGAGAATTTAGTTGTTAAGATTTTAGTGGTAGTTTAGTTGTTAAATTAAAGGGGAGGTTAATGTGGCGGAACTGTTTATTTGAGTGATATTTTGTTATGATTTTTGTTTACATAATTTTCCAAGCCTATTATTTTCCAACTGATGGGACTCAGACCTTTTCATGGTGAGAGGGAGAGTCGGCCATAATCCACCACGCAGGCCTCGTGCGGGTTGGTAAATGTCACATGTCTTCATATCTTCAGCAGTGATGATGAAAAAACAACACAGTAAAGCTGAGGACGAAACTATGAATTATACTTCGTAAGTCACGGTCATTACTACTGGGCCACCGCTACTGTAACGATTTTTGCTTATTTGATTCAAATGTCCTTGTGATGAGTAGACAACAACTAGCTTATCTAAACTATACAACATAATATATAACCAGGGAGTTTGATACTCGTGTTAAAAGCTGCTCCATGGTTCTGACGTCTGGATTATTAATTGATAAAAGAAATTAAATATCATAAGTAATATTTATATACAAAGCGAAGTACAAGGACAAATTATACAGAATATACGTTTCTCTATTTAAGTATAATAAAACAGACTCTTTAATTTGTCTACGAAACTGCTACGCGCGTAGGCGTCGTCGTAGCAAGGTCTTTCGTAGCATGGTACTACGCAACCTCGAGAAAAGGATACGGTCTACGCTCTCACGTATTCCATACCTATACCTAATCGTAGGTATCATGTTTTAAGAAATATGTAAAGTAAGTGTAGTATGTGTACTAAGTATTTATTTTGTTGAAAACAACATTGCTCTCCAACTTTACTACCTTAAAATTCTAAATAAAAACGCATTTCTACCTAAGAAAGTGCCTAATAAAAATATTTGTTTTAGAGAAAATTATTGTAACACCACAAAGGTAAGATTCCTTACAAAACCAGTAGCGTTTGTGAGGCCAGGGGTATATTTTTTATAACTCAATTTAGTTACGGGTATTATACAAACAATATTTTGGGTCATTTTATGATTTTTTATTGCGTTTCCCCTTTTATCTTTGCCGGCTGTCGGCTCGTTAGTTGCCGACTTTCTTCAAACATTGCTCTTGGTTATACTAGGATTGTGTTTTGTTTAGCAAAACATCATAAACCCGCAGATGCGGTGTTTGAGGAAGGTAGTCAGACTACTTTTAGAACTGGTTATGTCAAAGACATAGTGCAATCAAGTTATAGATACTAAAATAGTTCTAAGTTTTTTTTACTAACACAATTGTTATTGTATGTATACTTAGATTAAGGTATCTATGGGTCTATGCTACCTGAAAATAAATGGTTTTTTAATATTATTATAACTTAACTAGCTTCTGCCCGCGACTTCGTCCGCGTCAAATTTTTGCTCCTCAGACCCTTCCCGTCGCATGGGATTGCCTGCCAGTTTTCAAACATTTTTCATTACTGCTCCGCTCCTTTTGGTCTTAGCGTGATGTTTTTTAACTTATAGCATTTCTCAATAAATAGGCTACCCAACACTAAAATAATTTTTCAATTCGGACCAGTACTTTCTGAGATTAGTGCGTTCAACCAAACAGACAAATAAACAAACTCTTCAGCGTTATAATATTAGTATAAACTAGCTTCTGCCCGCGACTTCGTCCGCGTTAAATTTCTTGTGACCCCGACCCTTCCCGTCGCGTCGAATCTCCTACCCGTGCGATTTTCCCCGTTTTTGCAACATTTTTATTACTGCTCCGCTCCTCTTAATTCTAGCGTGATGTTATATAGCCTATAGTCTTTCTTGATAAATAAGCTACCCAAGACAAAAAAAAATTTTCAATTCGGACCAGTACTTTCCGACATTAGCGCGTTCAATCAAACAAACAAACTCTTCAGCTTTATAATATTAGTATAGATTTAATTTGAAAGTTCATTTGGTATTGTCCATCTTTAACAGTCGTTACGGGTCGTCAGAAGCCCGAAAGTCTGACAACCAGTCTTACCAAGAGGTCTCGTATTACCTAGTAACTGGGTTATGGAGATCAGATAGGCAGGAATTCCACGTATAATATGGTATCCAGATGCACCCGGTTAGACTTGAAGCTGACCATAGTATAGTTGGGAATAGGCTAGGCAGATGTTTTTTTAAAATACTTTATTCGTGTGAACTAAATTCTTAGTAATTAAATACGATCTAACCAAAAAGGCTAATAAGCAATTTAACTCTAACTTAATATGTTACGTAATAGATTATGTTAAAACTAAGAATAGTGTCCATTTGCATTTTTACACAAGTCCGTAGCACTTTCTTAAAGTCTGATACAATTTTAAACACTATGTTCATGTGTTATATGTATAGCACAATATTGTTACTATTATTAATTCACTTTTTACACTACACTAATTCAAAAGTTTTAGTTCTTTTTAGCCTTCGTACTAAGTCTGTGTTGTCTAGCAGCTGGATTGCCTCAACATACACGTGTCGGTGAAGTCTGTGTTCGTGGGCTTCAGCAAAAGCAGATGATGGATGATGATAATTTGAATTTTTGCATCTTCCGTGAAAACCGAGCATGTAGGTTCCTGTTAGTGTTATTTAGTTATAAATAAATAAATAATATCTTAGGAAAACCAACACAACGTTATCTGATCCCAAACTAGGCAGAGCCTGTACTATGGTAAACAGACAACTGATAAACATACTCATATATTTCTAAATACATACACATTGATAAATCACACCCAGACACAGAACAAATCGCCGGGTTAAAGGCAAAACCAATTTTGTCCAAAAAAGTCAATATTAAATTTTCCGTGAGCGCATTTAGAAAGTTTGCTATTTGTTTTTTAATTCAGTCTAATAATTATATAATCGGTTTTAACATTCGGTAACTTGGAAACGGTAAGTAATTACACATTAGGTAAACAATCAAATGGCGAATCGAATTGTATATTAAACTGAAAAACTCAAAAAATCGCAGATCGCGATCGCGATTTTGCCTTTAAACCGGCGAAATGATTGTGCTCATCACACAAAGATTTGTCCTGGGTGGGAATCGAAACCAGGACCTCAGGCTTAGCAGTTAGGGTCACTAACCACTAGACTAACAGGCCAGTTGGCGGTGTTGTTACTATAACATTGATTGGTATGTTTGAAAATAGTGTCCGTGGAGTTTCTCACCCGTTCTTCTCCATAGGTATGTTCGCACTACGGTTTTGAATGAACAACTAGCTTCATCCTTTCTGACTGAGTGTCCCCTTGGTTATTCAAAAGGGTCTGTATCATCTTGGTTTATTTGAAACTAGCTTCTGTCCGCGACTTCGTCCGCGTCAAATTTTTGCTCCCGTGCCCCTTCCCGTCGCATCTAATTGCCTGTCAGTTTTCGTCCCTTTTTCGTTGCTGCTCCGCTCCTTTTGTTTGTAGCGTGATGCTATATAACCTATAGCCTTCCTCAATAAATAGGCTACTTAACACAAAAAGATTTTTTTAATTTGAACCAGTAGTTCTTGAGATTAGCGCGTTCAACCAAACAAACAAACTCTTCAGCTTTATAATATTTTATTTATTATTTATTTGAAATAAATGCTTTTAGTTTGAGTTTATTGGTAAATTGAAGTAGTCATTGATTTATGACTCCGCATTAGAGCAGGTAGGATCAAAACATAATATGTGGTTTTTAAAACTGTTTTCAATGTAGAACGTGTGGTTTTCAATTTTAACAAATATGATACTTCCATAGTGCGTCAAAAAATGGCGTGGAATTTAAGGGCGAATATTGTCTTTGGAAATTTCTGAATTATTCACGCAAATTGTTTTCAAAATATAATAATGAAAATAAGTTCATCAGAAATGTTTAATTCATTGCTAATTAGCAAGAATTGATGAATTCTGAACTTAAATGTGCATTTTAATATGGTATTATTAATTTTAGGTAACTGAAAATAATGTCAATAAATCGGTCACAGAAAGCCGAAACTCATACTCTCATTATGTTTGATAAACTTAATTATTTAACCATGTCGTTATTAACGGAAGAGAATAATTACGAATATATATGAATAAAATGTCACAAATTAACTCCAAGGTGGTCAGATGAGTGTAAAACTAAAGTAAATTACGCTGCTCAAAATGAGTTTCACACAAATGATTTTATGAAAGTCGCTATAACTATGTGATCATTGTGACATTTGCAGCATCATGCATTAACGCAAAAATTGTCTTAGCATTAGTCCTAACATTATTGTTCCCTCCCTTTTGCTATTACAGTACAACCGAAAGAAAACACAAAACCATCAAGTAACTATCATCATCATCATTTCAGCCGTAAGACGTCCACTGCTGGACTTAGGCCTCCGCCAAAGACTATATAACCACTTGACTGCGCATACAGTGCCCCGACGCTCGAAAACTATTAGTATTTTGTCGCCTATGCATAGGCTGCGGTTCAAGTAGCCATTTTAGTTGTGACCAATTGTTAGACCTCTGTGCACGCTAAATTATTGCAAATAATATAACTAAATCTGCAATTATACCGCATCAAAATACCTTCATGCGCGGTGAAGTGGTGTGGGAAACATTCCAAGACTTCTAGTTACAAAAATGATTGCATAACTTTTCATCAGTAAATAAACAGTACGAAAAATTATTGTGATTTAATCAGATTATGATCCACCGTAGGGGTCTATTTAAAATGGTGGTTGGGTAAACCAGCACACTGTGTGAGTCCCGCGTTGATGTCTTTTGGAAAAGTCTCGTTCTTTCATTAGACAATTCTAATGCATCTATCCCTTACTTTCACTTTGTATTTTTATCGTAAAAATTAGTGCTGTTTCCTTTAATAGCTGAAAGTCTTTATCGAAAATTTAAATTAAAATGAATGAAAATTTTAATCTATTGAAATACTGTGGCTTCTTTAGCTTCGTCTTGACAATCCGTTTGTAAACTGGCGCCAAAACTACCGTGGCCATAGTACCTTCTGCCTTGGGGATGATATTCGACACCGTTTCTGATTGCTATTTCGTCGAATATGATAGTGGCGAAAGTTTTGTTCTTGGATTCTCTAGTTTTCATTTTATTAGTGATTGATTTTGATTAAATATGATTTCTTTGATTTTAATTGAGTATTTATCACAATTTTAAAATCCATTTTATCGATATCGACTATTTTCCCTTAATGAAGTAGAGCAGCCCTACGATGGGCATACCTACACAACTTGACCTTGAATTGACCAATTGCAGCCGCGCGTTCTTCCTCGTCCCCCGGCCCGCAGTGGTGAGTCGTGTGCTAAGCAGAAATCGGCCTATACGCTCTCTAGTGGTTATATTCTCTTTGGCCTCCCCCAATTTGGGGGGCTTTGCCATAATCGCCACGCTTGGCAGGCGGGTTGGCGATCGCAGTATGGTGGTAAAATGCATAGAGAACGCTGCTGCCCAACTCTCTAGTAAGTCCCTGAGTCGTCTTTTACGACACCCACGGGAAGAAATGGGGTGGTGTTATTCTTTACGTCCGGCACCACACGGTACGAAGTAACTATCACCATGTATAAATAATTAAATGCCTATCTATGTACGTCACCATCATCTGCTCAGCCTTTCACCAACTATGTTGAGGTCGGCTTCCAGCTTCATCATCAGCCTATAGCAGTCCAGTGCTGGACATAGGCCTCTCCAATTGCACGCCATCCGGCCCGATTCTCGGCAACTCTCATCCAGCTGCTACCAGCCACCCTGCGAAGATCGTCGCTCCACCTAGCCTGAGGGCTTCCTACCTTACGTTTGCCGATTCGCGGTTTCCACTCAAGAACACGTCTACCCCAACGGTCATCGGTTCTACGGCTAATGTGGTCGGCCCATTGCCACTTCAGCTTGCTAATTCTTTGAGCTATGACGATAACTTTGGTTCTCTGCCGGACCACCTCATTCAGGATTCTGTCCCTCAGAGATACTCCAAGCATAGCTCGTTCCATAGCTCGCTGAGCAACTTTGAATTCCAGCTTAATCGAATGCAGCTGAATACTAGTATTTTACAAGGAGCAACTGCCTGTCTGATCTCCACAACCCAGGTACGGGGTAATACGATACCCCTTGATAAGACTGGGTGTCAGATGCCTATGTGTGAATCTATCCAAAATATAACACGACGGTCTCGCCTTGCCATCAAATTCAATAGAAACTCCATGAATCAGCACGGGGATAATTTGAAGGCAGAGCGTGACTATCGCCCCGATTCTTTGGTCCATGGACATGGTGTCTAGGAACATAAGTATTTAGTATTTAGTCGATAGTTCGCCATAGCAGGGATATTGACGTCTAAACTGTGTCTATAAATTCAGCACTTGATGACCACCTAGCGCAGAAAATCTTTGTCGGTTGTCAAAAAGAGCTGTTTCATATAATAGTGAATTCAGTACTTACGTGGTCAAAATGTAAATTCATCATCATCATCAGCCTGTAGCAGTCCACTGCTGCACATAGGCTCTCCAATTGCACGCCATTCAGCTCGATGCATGGTGTACCAAAATGTATATCAAAGCTAATTCTTTTTTTTTAACCGACGGAAATTTTTAACGCTGTAACACTAATAATGGTCTAAGAAAACATATAATAACATTACGCCTCTAATCCCCGAGGGGACAAGCAGAGGTGTACCTATAGAACACTCACATTCTGGCAGTTATTTAGTCCTATGTAACAGGAGACGAGCCTATTACCATGAACCGGGTTCTAAGCTAGTTCTGAAAAAATCCTGATGGAAAGAAAGAAAAATGTATTTATTGGCATTATGTCATTAAAAATAAAAGTTACAAACTATAAAAAAGCAGAATACAATGGAAATAATGCCAAAAGTGCAGTTCAGCTTAATGTCAGATGACAAGGTGTACCAACTGACGACGATTTTCCGCTGCAACCCACGAGTACCATACACTATAATAATAAAAACATAGTATGTCCGTAATAATAAATGAAGAAAGTAAAAATATAATAATAATGTGGCATAAATATGTTTGTGTGTTGTGTTGTGATGATTAATGAAAAATATATGCCTTTTACCTACATTGAATTAATAAATCTATACACATATAGTACCTACCTATATGGCAATAACGACTGCCTGTGGTATGATGTTCGGAAAAGCCGGACAATGATGTTCGGAAAACCTCTTGTTCAGCATTAGCGCTTGCGACTACTAGAGCAATGAGACAGTCAAAATGATTATATCCAATTAACCCTCTCGAACAATTTCAGAACACCGGGACCCGAGAAAAAGCTTAAATACATGTGAAATGTTTCCATCAATTTATTTATCCGATTCATTAGCCGATCGAAGTGTTTCGGGGAGATTTATTTTTTCCTCCTTTCGGACGGAAGGAGAGGAATAAATATTAATAATAAAGGAGGGTTTGCCTTCAAAATTACGCAGAGGAGGCAAGGCGTGTTGACGACTCCTAATTTGACGTAATTTGCATAGATTATGCCGGTTCGTTGAGTGCCAATCTTTTTAAGTGGCTTCTTCTACTCATTTTGTGTTCCTGCCGCGGCCCAATAAGGAATTTATTATAACCAAGTGCTTTCTTTGCGAATATTTTATGTGTTTCATGACGTAAGTTCTCGTCCCCGCTTGTTTTTTTTCAAACAACACATTACTTTTTGCATTTTAATGAATTACATTTATGTTTACGATTTTCATTGCGATATCTCTTGCATAACCAAGGGAGGTATTGCAATGAAATCGCTGTGTATCATATAACACAATATAACGTATTGTTTCTCCGGAGGGTTGGGAAACGTGTACCTATAGTACACCTACAGTTTCGCCAGTTGTTTAAGTCCCATATAAAGTAAAGGGGGCGACACAGAACCGGTCGAAGTGGCGGTGCTTGGGAAGGCCTCCAACAGTGGACGTCTTTCGAATGATATCATGATGAGATGATGAAAAGGGTCGGCATTGCCGTCAACCGGGCCACCAAACTCGGGACAGCTACTGAGAAAATCCAGATAGAAAACTCGAATATACCTTTGCCTAACTTGGGAATCGAACCCAGAACCTTATGCTCAGGAGTAGCGTTTGCTTCCACTAGACCAACTGCTATTTATACGTACCCCAAATATCATTGCAAAAACGTAGGTACTAAAAGATTATCTCCTAACTCTAAATTATGATAACACTGAGGATCTTCTGCTGGGCAATTTACGGTTATGATGATGAATTATAAATATAATTCCGTCATAAATGTAACTTCCTATTCTTTCTCACTACACACACTCACCCTACACTTACTCACTACATACACACACATACCCTACACTTATTCAATACACACACACTCTTAACACGGTTGAACTTTTTTTTCCATTTTTCTTTTAATTTACATATATTAGAATCTGTTTTCTTTGCCACATCTCTTATTGTTTGAACGTCCTAATTTATTTTTATTATGACTTTGTTTGTTTACGGAGAATCACTGACTCCTAAGTCACAGGGCTACACCTAGTTTAGGAGTCACAGGATTTAATTAATGTGACCTAGTTATAAGCCTTAAATGTTCTTAGTTTTATGGATACTTTAATGTCATGGCTTGTAGTGAAATAAAGAATTTATTTATTTATGAGTCGCTCGAAAACACCGGTTCAGCAGTAATAAGTACCTAATTAAGCATGTGCTACATTGGATGACAAAGTAATATTTTATTTATACAAGTTATTTATTGACTTCAAAATGAACTCCCAAAATGTCACTCACCATTCCAAAGATCCACTTAATTTGTCCCGCGCTCCCACCGCGTCAACGCGCGGTTCGGACATCGCGCCGCGTCGCGCCACCGCGGCCGCTGCCTTCACATTCCGAACGCAAATATCACCTAATCCAACCCTGGCCCCACTCTGTAAGCCAACATTATCTCGTGTTATTTTTCGATATTACCCAGTTACAGCGGCCGGGGGCGCGTAAATCAAATTTATAGCCTTTTTATACAGGCATTAAAATTTTATCAGCGAGATTTCTTTCTGAATTGTCCAGTATGGGTCTGTCGCCCCTTTTGACTTTTGAGTGGGATGACGAGGGATTTGTCTGTTATTATTTTTGGGATATTTCCGAAATTTATTATTGATTCTAATCTAAATAGAAGGGACGTTAAGATTGATTGAGTGACTTCGGTTTGTCGATTCGTGAAAATGATGAAAACTTTGGCACTAATAGTACAATTTGCAGTTGATGAAAACTAAATGAGAACTTCCTGTATCCGAGCCAGTTAAACAGACCTTTCCTTCGAAGTACTCCCGAAATACTCTCAGTATCAAAAAAAAAAAAAAAAAACATTACTTACCTACATTTTAATGGGTGCTAAGTGATATCTGTACGATAAATCCATCGACATTTAGGATACCTCCATTTAGAATTTTTACCGGGTCGAGCCCGCGGCTATCTTCCGTCGAGCGGGTTGAACGGGTTGAAATGGGTTGAAACAATAAAAGCAGGTGCGATTGGTGCGATGTCGATCTTATCGATATGTGCTGTCGCGCGCTCGCCGGCGGCGGCGGCGGGTTAAGCCGCGGTTCCTGCATTGCGACACGGTGGAATTAAAACGTTTTTATTTTTAAGTTACGTAGGCACTGTTTCGCTTTTATCCGTAAGGGTAAGTACACTCGAAAGCTGTTGGGCTCAATGAGAGCCTGCATTTGTATAATCAGTGATAGGTATTGCAATCAGTAGTGCCCGAACTCTGTACTTTGATTTGTTCGAGTATTTTTAAAAGACACTAGCAGTCGAGTCTTGGAGTAGAGACCACGTATCGGCAAGCGGAGTGTGGGACGCCTTCCAGCTAGGTAAACCGGAGACCCAAAGAAAATGGCTGGGGCAGACTAGATACAAAAAGCGGAGGACAGGGTGTTGTAGCGCAACATGGGAGAGGCCTATGTCCAGCAGTGGACTGCGATAGACTGAGTTTAATGACTCACTGTACAGTATTTTACATATATCATTATTTTCCCAATTCAAAATTGTTCTTATAGTCGCCTTCTTTGAATGAGAATAAGCCCTTGCCGTGCAGTGTGACAATTATAGGCTGAAAAAAGAAAAGTCTGCCATTTTCAGGCTTTCTCGGAGAATTTTTCAAATACGACTGCGGTTTTCTATGATTGCCGTTGAGTCAAATACTTAGTCGACTTTTCCGAGGAATCGAATTAAAAGGCTGACGTAAAACGTGGCGTGACGTTGCGTATAATTCGATAAATCAACCGTCACTTGCATTCAAACTTAGGTCCCTACTATAGACTACATCTACAATTTCTACGTCATAAATAGACCTCATAGAATAAAGAAGATAAAGAGAAAAAAAGATATAAACACACATGCCGTTGCAGAGCCAGATAAAAAATATAAAGGTAAACACTAAGCGAATTGGAGTTTTGTTTTAGTCTACCTTACAAAGGATGTCATGGTCGAGTCAATAAAACAAAATGAAACAGTATAGCAGAAGTAACGGCACTCATCGGGCTCTTCGTTAATTTTTCCTCTAATATTCCTCTTCTACAAATACATGGGGAGGTTATAAACAGACCACCACTCACACATGGACATACCGCATATTTATAGGACCTGCGTTCACTAACGGCACGGCACGGCAAGGGATTTTTACGCGTCGAATAGGAAAATAACTTATATGAAAGACAATAAAGTTGAAATTTCCTTGATGATGCCTAAGGACGTGACAGCATCTTTAAAGATACTTGGAATCGTTGAAATTGAAACTTCAATTTTACTGTAATTTCCTTAAGTTATATTTCTACTCGTGGTATAAAAATCTCTTGCCGTACCGTGTCGCCAGTGGACCAAAGCCCACATACTGTAATCACTTGCGCATTGAAAACATACGTGCATTGGCTCAAACAAAATTTCAAATTCAGAATATATTCACTGACGCGGCCGTCTGGCCACAAGTTTTTAATACGGCCAAATAGGAAGGTGTACTGTATGGGATGGTTGTACCAAAAAGTTAGTCATAACGAGTGCGCGAATCAAAGGTTTATGTAATGAGGTGCTTCTATTCACTAATGCATGCGACAGAGTTGGATAAGAAATTTCATTTTGTTTTTTTTTTTTTTTTGCAAGTCGTTCTGGGTGGTGGGTCTGGATTCTTGGTTTCTACATTATGGGATGCTATGAGGTAATGAATAGATATCTATTTTTGTGAGTTTGTGAGATTATGCGTAAAAATATTTGTATCAATAAATTGCAAATGGAGCGGCAAATTGTAGAAGAGAAAATTTTAATTAAAGTATGTTTACTGGTATATTTTATAGGTATAGTAGGTGTCATAAACTATATCTAAATAATTGTAATAAGTGGAAGCGTAGAGTTCTTATTTAGAAATAAGTAAAAAAATAACAACTGAGAAAATTTTCATTTATTATTTTATTCCACCACACTCCACGAAAAAAATCCCAAAAGGTGTCTTTTTCACTATAGGTTTTTTGGACTTACACATTTAAAAGTTTAATATGTAGTACTTGACCTAAGTTACAACAACCGCAAGAGTCAATCGTTCAGGTTAAGCTGCGCTTGCCGCGGTTAGTCCGTGGATGGGTGACTATCTTTACATACCAAAACCCTTCCGTGCCTCAGAAAGCACGTTAAGCCGTTGGTCCCGGCTGTCTTTCGTAGATTTTAGATAGTCGTTACGGGTCGTCAGATGCCCGAAAGTCTGACAACCAGTCATACCAAGGGGTATCGTATTACCCAGTAACTGGGTTGTGGAGGTCAGATAGGCAGTCGCTCCATGTAAAATGCTGGTACTTAATTGCATCCGGTTAGACTAGAAGCTGACCCTAACATAGTTGGGACAACGCTAGGCAGATGATGACTTGACCAATTTTACATACCAAGATAGTTCAGAGCTTCTTCTTGAGTTCACTCTACGTATCTCGATGTTTGGAACTCATCAAATTCTTCCTCTTTATGATATTAATGCAGACAACGATTGTTCCATAACATTATAATTACCGTACAGGCATAAAACAAAACATACAATTTATTTTACCAAGGCAGAGTAAAATTTGGTCCCAAAACATATACACATTATCATCAGCAGCCTATAATGTTCCCACTGCTGGGACACAGACCTCCTCTCGGTGAGAGGGAGTGGGCCATGGTCCACCACGCGGGCCCAGTGCGGGTTGGTAGATTTCACATGTATTCAAATTTTTGGTTCTAAGACATGCTGGTTACGTCACGATGATTTTCTTCACCGTTTTGAGAGCAGTCGTAATGAAATGATTTACACAAAGTAATGTGCCTGCTTGGGTTAGAATTCACGACTTACAACTCGTAATTCGCAGCCGTTACCACTGGGCTACTACTGCTTTACAACATCTACTCACAACTATTAAAAAATTATTATTTTTTGCCAGTGTAGCCTCCACCCGTTCTGTTCCCACCTAAAGTTGGTAATGAATAAAAAACGGGCGTGTACCTTTAAAACAGTTTAATATAAATTGACCTAACTAGGTTAGTTGGAGGTACACACAAAGTAGGTCGTGGGATACGATCGTCTGTGTTCATTTCTGCAGGGATAGGTACTCCCCTGTAGATACAGGCGGAATATCGCCCTCGGTCGGAGATGGAAGATGGCCGATGAGCAGAGGTGTGCTGTACGGTGTAGGATGACACCGTCACGATCGTACGGCCGTGATGATGGACTTGCTCAGCACCCCCCGGAGGCGAAGCGATGGGTTGGCTTTCGGGACAGCGGCACACCAAGACAATTGACTTGCCGTGGGGTAGCTTGTCGAACGTAGCCTATGCCCGAAAACGTTGCCATAGAAAAGATTATTTTTTTTACTTTAGGAATCCTCATCAAGACCTTGAATTATCTACATTGCAAGTCGTAACACTAGACACTAGACTATAAAAATTGACCAACGAATTTGTAACGTGTTCTTATCCACAGTTCCAGGTATCTAAGCCTTGTTTGAGAAGCGGCGCAACCGCGGGTGCCTGCAATCAACTAACCAGATCAGTTGGGAGCAAACACAATTGATAGCAGCCAGCCGCCCATACGCATCTATGTGCTAATGCCCTTATACCTTTGTGATGCGATTTAGTCTTTTATACGATGGCCATATGTTTTGATTGTCTGTTACTACCTGGTGGTATTGGTATAGAAATTGTGCAGGTGATTTTGATCTCATTTGTAAGCGAAATAATGATGAAAATCGACTTTGTCGTAACAGTCCTTAGCTGGGAAAATAAATAAGACACTCATAATTGACTACGACCTGCACAAAATTCACATGCAAGTCCTTTCTATTTTTAACCGACAGCTAAATACTTTTTTATGTGTGTTCGCGAATAACTTCGTCATTTATGAACCGATTTTGATGATTCTTTTTTTTTTGTTGGAAAGGAGATATCCCAAGGGTACCATGATAAGGAAACCAGGATCTGATGATGGCATCCCAGAGAAGTAGATGTCGAAAAGTCGAAAATCGTAGTGGTGACTAGTGCGTTTTTTTTTTTTTCATTAATTATCTTAAAGCACTACTATTTAATATAGGTCTGAAGTTGTTCTGATGATGAAGCCGAAAGACAGTCGAGGGAACTCCTCAACGACTTATAGCAATTACCCGGTGTTTGGACTTAATACATTTCTATTGATGAGATCTTTGCACCCATATGGGTTATAAGTGCCATTACAGGGCTAAGATGAAGACCATAGACAGTTGAGGGAATTCCTCAACGATTTACAGCAGTTCCCTATTGTTGGGCTTACTTTTATTATTTTGATGATTACTTTTCATTTGAAAGGTGGTGGTTCCCGAATGGTCTCATTTCAATTTGGTCCTGTTCTGACAATGGCATCCACGAGAAAATCATATAAATCTTAATTTCAACTGACCAGTAGTGGTATAGGAATTAGTGCCAAAGACATCGAATTCCGAAAATAAAGTTATTTTTCACTTTGTAGTGTTTTCAAGAAAGTCAGTTTTCTTTTGGTTTGTAAAAAAGTTTCAAATTCCCTCCTTTTTTTACTTAAATTGTTCTTACAGCTTCTTCTTTTTAGAGTGTCGATAGAAATCTAAATATATTCAGCCCAGAATTTGGCTACGAGCTTGGCACTTTCAGCAGCATCCATCAACTCCTGTAGTGTGCAGACAACAGGAAATGCCGTACAAGATATTAAATACACCATTGTTTATGGGACAGCACCATATTTACAGTCTAGGATGGCGGTTCAGCAAGCTTAAACATAAAGTTTACCAATAATTAATTTTGTACCTGATTGCATCAGATTTTTTTTTATCCTTCTATTCAATTCAAAATACTCTAATCCTTGAACTACTCATAATAAGTATCAAAATATAAGAACCGTCATATACGTTTTGTAAATGTTTATCCATAATAATGTGAATCTATGTCACCTAGCACCTACCCTAAAGCCTATCCTGAACACTTGAATCCGTGAATATTCATTAGGTAAATAAGTCTCAAAGTTCAATTTCGTGCAGTTTAAAATCAAATCTATATTATATTTCAGAATCAAGTAAATCAATACAACGTTGTTGAAATGTTAATCCATCGACATTGAAAACGAAGTTTATCCGTCCCAACATTATTTCAGGAACATAGCATTAGCCCACCTAACGCCCGCCATATAACGATGAACCAGGTCGGCTATAACCGACTTAGAAGCTAGCCGTACCTTCGGGATTCAATTTTTCTCACTTTCCAACACTTACACTGCCATCAGAAGCCGAGCACACGGCCACTGGGTTGTGATTGAAAATTAACGAAGTCAGTACCAACAGTGCATAGGTGCTGTGCTGGCAAAATTGTGACCAGAGAGCTTTGGGCTCAACCAAGAAGATTTTTAGGCTGTAAGACTTGTTCAATCGCCTTGAAGGAACACAAACAATTCTTTTGGTATACATGTAACATTATATTAACATTGTACCGTATTATTAATAATTATATTTTGATTCAATCTGATTTGGTCTAATTTTATAAAATTGTGTTAAATTCATCTAATTTGGTCTAGTTTTATAAAATTGAGTTATATTCATCTAATTTGGTCTAGCTTTTATGTAATTTAAGCTAATTTTACGTTTTTTTGGAAGTTTAACTTGCAATATTTACCGATAACTCGTATGTGTGGTGGAAACTGTTAGTATAAGTTTGTTACCTGTTTATTGATTAATAAAAATAACAAAATTATATATTAACTTAACCAAAATTATACACAAACTAAAATAAAGCGTCGAAAAATTCATCCTCATCGCTGTCGACTGGCAATGTACCCAAGAGTAGCAATGCTTAGCCGTTAAGGTTGCTAAGGTTGTTATACTTTCGCCGCTTGAGGTTTTCCGCAGCCGCAGCGGCAGCACCAGCGCAGCAAGCCGAGCTAGGAAGATGGGATGGCGCAAGAGTATCGATACATGTTGCATCCCACAAGCCTTTAGGCCTACCCACCTTATAAGTTGGTTATTAGTACATGAAAATCAAATAATTGTAATTATTGTGGGGTATGTAACTAATTAACAACAGCTGCACGGTTCGATAGCTACCGTGGTTGGTCTGTGGCTGGGTGACCATCTTTACATACCCCTCTGCGTCTCGGAAACCACATAAAACCGTTGAGCCCTGTCTATCATGCATAGATGTTTGGCAGTCCTTATGATGAGTCAGAAGCCCGAAAGTCTACCAACTAGTCTTTTCAAGGGGCATTACCTAATAACTGGGTTGTGGAGGTCAGATAAGCAGTTGTTCCATGTATAATACTGGAATCCAGCTCACCACAAAATAGTTGAGAAATTGCTAAGCAGATGATAATGATTTATACAGTCGATAAAACCAATTTTGACTGTCTACTGTCTGTTGTATCGTGTGGTGCCGGACGTAAAGAATAGCATCATCCAATTTCCTCCCGTGGATGTGGTAAGAGGCGACTAAGGTACTAACTAGAGAATGGGCAGCAGCGTTCTCTATGCATTGTATCAGGATCATACTGCGATCGCCAACCCGCCTGCCAAGCGTGGCGATTATGGCAACAAAAATAATGACAAGCACAAACAAGTCAAAATGGCGGTGCTTGGAGGAGGCCTATGTCCAGCAGTGGACGTCTTTCGGCTGAAATGATGACAGTCTGTTGAACGTGACCATCTGTTATTAAGAAGTTCGGTCAATCTTTGGCGAATCCACGCACGAAATTGTGAGAAAGACAGCGGAAAAAGTATACCCACCTATGATCCAACAATAAAGAATATTAATTGAATTCAATTAGTTTAAATGTCGTGCACCCAAATTGTGTAACACTATTCATCAGAATCTGAATAATATTTTAGGATATCGGTAATACATTGCTTCATATGTTCTAAATAAATATCAACTTAACAACGTAAATAGCGCAATGAATGTTGTTGAACTGTCAAAATGAAAGCCTAATTCCTACTGCTAGTTTGTTATGCAATTACCCCATTCAAGGTCAAGATGCACGTTTCTCGAACACCGGAATGCAGGTTTTGAGCAATCCAGTTATCAAGTTCATATTTACGCTTTGTTAACTCGTTATAGTTAACCGATTTTCAATGTTACGGTGAACGATAACATAATAAAGAAAACTGGACCCCGAACGCGTAACAGTTTCAATCATAATCCTAATAATTTTGAAGGAAATGGCTAATCGATTACTTCGTATTTTTGGCAACATAAGAATTTACCACTATAACGAATTTATACGTAATCTGGCTTTATTGTATGTGTTGTAGAGGCATTTTGGAAAAAAGCAAATTTTCAAAAAGATTATCAAGGGACCCTGCGAGAGGCGTTTTGGATAGTAATAGCATAAGCATAATCAGTCTGTAAGTTTCCCACTGCTCTGATACAGGCTTCTTCTCGACGAGAAGAAGTGGGCCGTAATCCACTACACGGCTCAGTGCGGTGTCACAAGTCTTCGAATTTTTGGTTCTTGGACAGGCCGGTTACCTCACGATGGTTTCTTTCCGTTTTGAGCGCGGTGGTGATGAAACTATTTACACAAAGTGAAGCGCTTGTCTGGGTTTGGACCTACCACCTACAACTCGAAGTTGCAGCCGTTACCTACCACTTGACCATCTTTGCTCCCAATAAGTTTATAAGACTCTGAAATGACCAACTTTTTACTGAGTAAGCGTGGAGATTGGGTGGTGGTGATGTTTGCTCGTACCTTCCCTGTTTCCCTGGCTTAAAACAAAAAACCAGTTACAAAAAATTTAAGATACAGTTTGTAGGTACGTACGGCGACAAATCAAGCTATACCTACATTTCCAGTATGAGCGGATTTCTCACTGTTCGAAGAGTTATATAATATAATGCGAGTCCAACTAAAACTGGAAATGTATAGCTTGGAATGTAGACATATATATTATACATGTACAAAAAATACAGAAAATTATATAAACTTATTAGGTTAAGGTAAAGAACAGTTAAGAACATTTTCATGAATCCCTCTCCGAGTAGGTACTTCTGTCATGGCGAAAACATCTTCGTCAGCAGGATAATAGCAAGCCGATATTTTAATACAATATTCTATCTTAGAGGAGAACCAAGGTAACTGAATAGCCCGAAGATTTGCCAAACTTAAATGGCAATGGGCAGAGCACATTGTTCGCAGAACAGATGCGCATTTGCGTAGCGGAACATGTAGAGTTGGAAGTCCTCCACGACAAGGTGGAACGGTGACCTTGTGAAGACCGCGGGAATCCATTAGATGCGGGAAGCATAGAGTCAATCGAATTATCCAAGCTTGAGGGAGGCCTATGTCCAACAGTGGACGTTTTTTATCTAAAATGATGATGATTCCATCTTGTATTCCCCTAATACACATGACTGGTGAAGTGTAGATACTCTAGTATCTATCTAGTATAGGCTCTCCTAGTTTATCATTTGTGGCCTCAAGTTGTAACTCGGGTCGTAACTGCTATGTGAACATAATTCAGCATTGCATATGTAAGCTGTCACGCCCTTTATGCCAGGAAGCTTTTATTTTGGTACCTATATTTAAATTATATAGATATATATATATATATATATATTTGCTTGAGTATACATTTAATTTTATTTGTTGGAGTATTGGGATAGCTAGCTGACATATGGCAAATCATTTAATTTAATGTTTTGTGTCTTAATGTTAAGTACTTACAATTGTATAGAATCAAGTTCTTCTAACTGAACAGACAGCTGTGCTGCTGGGGAGTTTATTGCGCCACTTCTTCTTCACAGCCAAAGCACTAGGAAGTGGTGAAAGGCGGGCTTTTTGGGGGACTGTTTTATGTAATTTTGATGTTCGAAAAGTGCTGATCCTCAGCCTAATTTGAATAAATGACTTTTGATTTTGATTTTGAAACCCTTCAGGAAAAACATGCATGATCTTATGTTCTTATATTTTTATGTTAAAAAAACAGACCAAAAATGATCGCGTTTTTAAATTAACTTCATTAAAAATATCTGAGCAATGAATGTGTCGATTTGATTCATCCTTCCTGCGTCAGATGAGTGTGTGAGTGTTTATAAGCGTTCACGGTTAACACAACAATAACATGTGCGATGCACATTGTGTTCGTTCATTAACTTGCCTTTCATGAAAGGTGAATGATAAGCCACTAGTTTTTGTCAGCGGCTTCGCCCGCGTGGAGGTCGGGAAATGTCCCACGGGATCGTACTACGGAGATAAAAAAGTAGTATATGTTAATCCAGGTTATAAACTATCTATGTGCTAAATTTTATCCAAATCCGTTATGTTGTTTTTGCGTGAAAGAGTAACGAACATCTCTGCATCTATTCATCCAACCTCACAAACTTTCACATAAGAATATTTTTGTAGGATTTGTAGTGGAGTAGAGGAAGTGTTCCTTTTGATATCTCATAACTCTAGGACATTGGGTTCTTTTTTTTTTTCTACATAATATTTCGATGTTACGATTATTTATGTAAAAGACATGATAACGAGGCATTTTCTTAGCTTTAAATTATTGGCTTAAATGAAAATTATTTTCTCGTACTTATCCATAAAACTGGATAAAATTGTTAAAAACCATATACGGCCTCGCGCAGCTGATGTCACAACGTACTTGCAAAAAGTAATAAACTACAGAAATTCTGAAAATGAAAACCGTTTTCTGAAAACTTTTATACTGTAAAACTACATGTTTATTGCCGGATAATTTATTTTTGTCTCCGTAATTAATTCACTCAGTCGCCCTTAATAAGGAACGAATTAACAAAATATTTCGAATTCGGGTTGTATTCCAAGTAGGTAATAAAAAACTGTGTTAATTTCTCAGAATCTTTCTTTTATCTGGTTATCTCTAGATACATATATACATTTCGATTATACATTGCCAACTGGCAGACATTTATTGTACATTTCGTTCGTTTAATAAATACCCTTTTAAACTATTTACAATTATACATTTGTCTTTCTTATCCATTAAAGTAATCAGTCGTTTCTCGAAGAATATTAAAATTTCATTTATACATTTACAAATCAATTTACATTTATATTTACGAGATAATTATCATAGATAAGCTTGAACACATCTGCAATAAAAGTAACAAATAATCTATCAACATTTACTTTTCTAATCTAAACTCTAGAGATCTAAAATAAATCTAACAATAAATATTTGATATAAATCAAGGGATTTTTAATACCTATTTTATGTACAAGCTCATTGGTTTATCACATTTCAACATATCCATCATCACGAGGGATACTTAACTAAGAACTCTAGCACTAGCACTATAAAGTCAATATGGCCGCCAAACTGATTTGTGTGTTGGTATCGTGCCGTTTGAGAGTTTGGTGGATGTGGGACTAGAAGACAGCATTCTCGTGGTGCGTTGTGAAGGAGCCTTCAATTCATTTCGGACTCGCGGCCTATCAGCCACTGTAGAGTCAGCAGCCTGAACTCTTTTCATCTCTTGGAGCTCAACATTCGCTGGTCGTGTTGGATGGAAAGCTGATTTCACTACTTCAATGGGCTCTTCGTCTGATTCATCCGTGATCGTTGCGTCATGCATCGAATTGATTTCTGACTTTGAATCAGCTTTCGATCTGTCAGGGCTAGCATTGACTATACTTCTTGGGCTACCACTTTGTCTGCTGCTAGTTGGTGACAGTCGAGCACTTGATGTATCCATTGAAGATACGTTGCTTTGTAAGTGTCTCAACGCTTCGTAAGGGTTGAGGCCATTCTTTAGTGATAGCTCAGGTGGCAATGATTTCATTGCTAGGTCTGCTGGATGTGGTGCGAAAGGTAGAAGACCGTTGGGTGGTAAGAAGGCACCAGGAGGAGGGATCAGGCCTCCTGCTGGCAGGTTTGCCATTGCTGGTCCGAATGGGAACAGTTCTGCTCCAGGTAACGTTACTGGGGGCGTTGGTATTGAGCCTGGACCACCTGTTGACAAAAAATAAAAATTGTCACTGATGTCATTCATTTCAGAGGGTTTTGTGATTTTTAGTGTTATAAGATTTTAAGTCGATGGTGATGGGAAATATATTGAAATATACCGAGCTACCGTTGGCTGATTTTCTAACATGACGTAATATGAGAGACGAGCCCCGAGGGATGGCCCGCAGCGCTCGGGCACTCCGTCTATTCCCTGAACAACGGGGGTGCATAATCGTACTAAGGATAATGTACAATCTGTAGGCGTTTAAAGGCGGCATCACCGAAAGGGATGTTTTTTTTTAGTGCGATATCGGGAGGGTGAGGGTGCAATATTTATTTATCCGAACACGACGTAGTTCTTTGCAACACAGACACGGTATTCCGTAATTCGGCACGATACGACTCTTTCTGTGACAGAGAGTATCTGTCGGCGCATTATTGATGCAGGGCACGTGTGTAGGTGTCGCAACGGACACGTGTGCAGTCCACAAAGCCGAGAGCATCGCGATAAGGAAGTACACCTATCTCCGCATACGCCGGACAAAGAGAGCTCGAAATGTGAAATTTTCATTAGCAGCTGTGTTCAAAAAGTTCTTGCCCGGGAAGCTTTGATTCTCGATAGCGTGTAAGAGAAGCTGGCGCATAAAAAGGACACGATGGAGGCGCAGATTGGGCCACAAAGAGCTCGGAGGTGGTGCTACGTTCGTTACTCTTTTGCACTTTTTCTGTTTGCAGCAGTGGCAGTGCGCAGACCACTTTAAAAGGCAACGGGGGTGGAAGGGGTCGTAACTAGGGGGTAATTTGGCGAGGTGGGGGCCAATATCGGCGTCGCGCCTGATTGAGGTGATTCCCGATCGTTGAATTTGATTCTGTTTTGCTTTGGCCGTTATTTTTAATTAGCATTTATTGGGTTAACCGGGTCCGGTCCCTAGTGTGGAGAGCATTGTTTGAATAGCACGTGTACGAGTAGAATTTACTTTTAATTTTCGTAATGTATTATCTCCGTACTCTTTCATCGATATGCTTCGCTGGGGAAGTTCATATAATCCGAAGTCTTTTGCTTTATTTCCATCATATCCGGATGCAAAAAGCGCAAATCAATGACACATTTTCAAAGTAAGTCTCACGTCTGTGAGCGCTAGGGGTACTACGTAGGTTTAATAAAAGTCTGCAGGTGTTTGAGTACATCGCTCCTCGCGTTTCAGCGTCGGAAACAAAAAGTGGCTGGTGGCGCGGTCGCCTACATTGGAATAAAATTGACTCCACACTCTCTCGAACGTGAAGGCAATGCTTTTTTGTACGTTTAGTAGGTCCCCCCACTTCCCCCCTTGGTGCGGACTTCAGCGGGTGGTTTTGCTTCGGTCGGACCGGTGTTGTTTTGCAGAGTTCAAGAGTCGCTTCTTTTATTTGAGCCGCTTTTGCGTTGTACGGCCTTGAGGGGCGGTGCTGTTTCGAGCAACATGTTTTTGAGTGCTGTTTGCTAAATCGGGAATTTTTAAATTAACAAATACCGTTATTGTGCGCCGATCGGAAATTTAAGAGGTACTCGAACGTTCTGATTTTGTAATAGTATTGTTTTGCTCTGGCGTTTGATGAGAGTTTTGCAACAAGCATTTTTAGATACTTTTTCATAGAAAAACTTGCTCTACCTACTTTTTACAACCTGATATCACGAACACAATTTTTTGTCCCTAAAACAAATTGAAAAACCAAGCTAGAAGCGACTCCAAAAATATACGATACCTTTTATTAGCGAGGCGGTCTGGTCTCGCATTTGTGGCGGTCTGAAGTAGTCCACCCACGCATAGTTGAGGTAAGCCGCATCCAACCAGCCGGGGTTCAACAGAAACGGGCTGAATGCACCCGGGTGACCATAGCCGTAATCTGCAACAAAGAAAGAAAACGTTGTAATTTCTTGTTGAGGACGTATCAAGGAAATAAACACAATAAAAATACGCAGAAGATTTGATTCAGTTTGGTCGTTTTCTGAATTTGTATTTGGGAGTCCAAACAGGTTTTATGTGTCTAGTCAGACCTATTGATCTGGTCTGTCACAACCGGAACCCGCAGTCGCCGCCAAACGACACTGTAAGTCATAGTACGGATCCAAGGAATTGCTTATTAAGTAGATATGGAGGCGGCGAGGTCACTAACGTCTTGATCCACGTCCGCAAGCACTAAAGTCACAAAGGGTGGCCGTAAAGGCGGCGACACACGGGCCGCGCTCTGTTTACCGCCCGACGACTATAACAAGGGCTCTGTATACAAAACGAGCCAGTTTACTACTGCAGTTAGCCGGCTCCTCTGTGCCATACGTTTTTACGACCCTCCAACGTCACGTTGCCTTTCGCCTTTCATAGCGAAACGCTTTTTTTATTTGTTTAATCGATACACTACTGAAGACAACGGCCATCGTCTATTTTCGGGCTTTTTACTACGTTTTTAATCCAATCTTGAGACATCCCAATTGATGCGATCAGGTGTAACGTTTTTATTACCGGATTAAACTGTTTACGAGCACTTTGTCTACTTTGTTTTGAACTTTGTATACGCGGTGCTTCTTAGCGACTCTTAGTACGAAGTTTGTTGTTGCGAGTTTTGTTTGAGTAGCCTAATTATATCGTAAGCTAAACAATGCATGTGATGGGGCTCCGTCTTTTGTTTTTACATAGATGACGTATTTATCGCGTACTAAAATGTTGACGAAACAATTAGTTTATGTAAAGCCATTGTAACGCAAACCCCTTTCCGCGGGGAGATTAGCGAATGCCTCGTGAGAGCGTTTCCCAGATCGCGGGCATTTTAAATTAAGAACTTGATGGATGGCCCGTCGCGCTGTCACGCGCCGATCCGGAGCTGAGAAGCGCTCCGACATCATGGAACAATAATAAGTTAAATGTGGAACTCGGAAACGGGCCGCTCCATTTGTTAATGCCAGTATTCAATTAAATTCAGTTCCCCGACCCTTTGCATATGCGGGGCTCTGAATATTAACGCGGTAAAGAGAGCATTTCTAATGCTGAGAAGTGGTATATGATTACTGAGTGCTCGAATTAATATTAATTCGGGTAAGTGGGGACGTTAACCGACACAGACTTTGTTCGGAGTACATTTAAAGCTAATTTGATACACTAAATATTTTCAGTGGGACTGTTAAGTAGTATTGTACTACATTTTATTGGGCTACTTTACAATTGAACCAAGTCCATTAGTACTTGAAACACAAGCTAAAGTAAGACATATTGGAAAAGATTTATGATCCTGGCCATAAAATCCACCATTAATTTTCGCATGAAAACCATCATCTACCTCCGATACAAATAACAGAACCGCGCCGTTCAATTTCCGACGACATCGAAATATTCGAACCGGAATTCCAAACAAAAATACTGCACTCGCACTGTGAAAGTGTTGTGAATCTATAAAGTTATTTCTGCGTTCGTTAATCACCGCCGACCTAAAAATGTACAATGGTTAAGAATGTGGCTCGGATCAGAACGCGTCGCGGCCGAATTCGTACCACTCGGGACAAATAAACGGACCATACGACATATAAGTGTCAGAATGAGCGTTAAATATCTCGACGAGATGAGATGCAAGCCGGTTGTCACTCGTAAATTAATGTTAAGGAGACTCTTGAATAAATGGAATCAGAGTTATGGCTCATAATTTGGAGGGTGGCGACGATGCCCCATAACTAACACCGCATTTAAACGTCTTTGTTTAATTGTCTGGTTTATTGCAATTTAGTGCTATCAGATCGTGATCTGAGTGTGGAAATGGTGGAAGAAAACACGCGATTTGAAAAAGAAGTGGGTGTTACGATTTACTGTGGATAATTTGTGAGAGACTTTCTATTGAACGCTCTTGATTTTTCTTGTCCAAAGTCGCAAGGCTTCAAAGAATATTATAGCGAAGACAGCCTCGACCAACAATTTCTAGAACGTAGTGTCGGTCGATATACTGCGGGTACGGAAGGAAATATATGGCCAAACTTCTCCAGTAGTTTCAATGACTTTTAGTTCAAATTTTCCATAAGTCGTTTGGTAATGTTGGCAAGGTCCTCGCAGCTGGGTGGTTATGAGGGTCACTGCTATGGATGCGGTATTTTAGCAGCTAGCAGAGACATAAAATCCATATTTTAGAGGCACCGGCCTCGGGGTGCAGGCGGGGAGATCAAACGGGACTTTACGACGCGGCCCGAGATTGTTTACATCTGTTACGGCCACCGCCGCACCGGCGAACCGGCGAACTTGGTAACCGCTGGTACACCAAGTATTATACCGATGTACCATGCCTACGAGATTCTAGAATATGCCTAAATTATTTAAAACGATAAAAAATATTCTAAGACGCAGCAATGGAAATATAGTTTAGTTCTACAGTATGGGAGGTGGAATTAGAAATTATAGTCGCGGTTCGCGAATTCAGTTACTGTTAATAAAATTAGCACGCATATTTTCGACATGTGTGTTTTAATTGTCTAAACAGATGTATCTTTGATGAACTTTGGACTAATTTTGTAACTGTTTTGATATTTTTTAAAGGAATAAGTAGGTGCGTTATTTTGTCAGCAAAACATTGGAGATCGTAATCCACATAACAGTTTTCATATCACGTTACGTCAAAGAAAATAGTGATGCGAAAAATATAATTTTTATATCCGCATTAAACCGAAAACTAAATATACCCGCGCTAGACCACGTCAAAAACTATTTATTTACTTAGATAATGTGTCTAAATGTTAGTTATTTTACTAACTACATGTTAATTAGAGCGTACGGTCATTAAGGCAGCTCCATTGATCGCTTTATGAACTCGTAGTCTTTGATGTTTATCGCCCAAGGATGTTAGTTTTTCCGCATACTGTCTTTTTATTATTGGTCGAAGTTTGGGCGCAACTGTTTGTTTACACAGACGTCTCGGTGCACGTTGTAACATCTAAAATAGATTTGTGGTGTGAAAACATTATGATTTGAGTTTAATTTGTTGATTGCTTTGTGTGAGTTGAATGATTATAATTTCGTTCGCTTGATTATGTTTGATGGCGTCTGTCGCAGATTTAGCGGTCGTTTTTTTCGGACAACTCAATTGGTGGAGCAGTGTCTAGTTATGATTTTATTGGTATTGATTAAATGTCTTCACTAGCAATTTGCTTGGGTAATATGAAAGATAGGAAGGATTTGTTTTGTCTTTGCCAAATACTGTTTTCACCGTAAGGAAACCGGCATGTCTAACATTCGAAGTCATGTGTCATCTTCCAGTCCACACTGGGCCCGCGTGGTTGATTATGGCCCACTCCCTTTCATCGAGAGGAGGCCTGTGTCCCAGCAGTGGGAACATTATAGGCTGCTAATGATGATGATAATGGATAGTGTTTTAAAACTTCCTGCACCCTAATTGTGTAACGTATAATTAATCAGAATCTGAATAGTTTTGAAGATTATTTCTAATCCATTGCGCCATTTGTTTCAAAAACAATCTGCTCAACAACTTAAATAACTTAATGAATGCTGTTGAACTGCCAAAATGAAAGCTATTCCTACTGATAGTGAGTTACGCAATTACCCCTCTGGCTCGTACCTATTTAGATTTTTGTTAAAGATTTTTTTCCCTTATTTCGTGTATTTTTTTATTGCATGACATTATAAATAAGAAATATGTCAACATATTTCTTATTTATAATTTGCAAATCTTTCCCCACCACGCAAAAAGCTAAGAAGCTTCATGAACGTTGACCTTCACCATCCTCATATTAATTGACTTGTATATTTAGACATTTACACAGCACACGAAAGTATAAAAGCGTGTTCTTGTAAACACCAATAACCATTTATAAGCCCCACGTCAAAACATGACGCTCCTTTATGTTAACTCCTTACTCACATAAAATCAGACAATCGGTGTTATTTCGAGAGAGAGCTGTCTCAGCCGTAATTCTTAACGTAGTGAGGAGATTAAACTGAGGAGGCAATTAATGTCCCAATGATTGAGTGTTTCTGTTTCGTTCACACAGATGTCGGATATTTCGATCCGCCAATATTTTCTCCGCACTATTTTTACTAAATAGACGAAAAAATTGGAAGTGAGTATAGTTCACGCGTTGAAAAAAAATTAGATTTTAAATGTATCAAAAATAAAACTCGTTTGAATGTGGTTGAATGCTGCGGCGCCGCAAAATCGACCTCGGCTCTGTGGACTGGCGTGGAGCCAGCAACTCGCGCACGCGCATCCAACTAACCTTTCATAAAGATTGATCATTTTTTTATTGTTTCTGTATGATATCTGACAAATGGTGATAAATGCTAATATTTTTAGTGTAGGAAGCAAAAATGTAGGTTGACAGTTGACTAATTTTGGATCCCGTAATTTACGCGTAGTTCACCTAACCTACCAACTTGTATCGAAGAAATATTTTGGCAAAATTGTGGAGTTATTTTGATTTATTTAAATTATTATAATTATTTTGTCAAATAACGTTTTATAAAAAAATTACGTATAGTATAATTCGACATTGAAAATAGTTATGAAGTTTATTAGGTATTTATCTTTCGGCTGTTTGTGAAAATCAAATTGATTTAAGAAAATTTTAAATATATATTTTTTTAAACCTAAATAATAAAATGAAAGCTATTCAAACATATTAAGGTACTCCATCAGATAGAGAACTTCTATTTACAAGTAACCAAAGACTCAATGAAAATTGGAAAGTAACTTTGAAGTAGTTAGAAACTTACTTTGTTTGGTTCTGGGCTCTCTGGGGCCGTCGACGGTGACTTTGATGGCTTTCATGTAGGTGGCTACTTGGTGAGGAAACGAGCTGATGGTGATGGTCAGTGAAAAGGACTTCCCTCTTCCACTACGACCCACGAACCTCAGGTCATTAAACTTCGCGACCTGGTTCTTCATCACCGCCGTGCAGTTCCTCAATTCTGCCATGGAATTCTCATCATTGCCAGCCTTTATCGTGACCAGAGTGCCGTCCTGCACATCATCCAAAGCCACCACTTTGAAAGCCACCGGCAGCGACTTGTTGGACCTCCAATGGCCGGGTAGCACCGAGCACAGCACCGCCGGGGAGCCGGTCTGCACCAGCTCGCCGTGGCTCTGCCGATAGTACTCATGGATATGAGCATATACGTCCGCCATGCTGAGGGCCGGAGGGCTCGCGTGCGGGAGGTGCATCGACTTCAGTCTACCCTCTACGAACACCGCACCGACTCTCGACACGCCACTGAAGTCCTCTGTCACGCCACTGTAGTCTCTAAACACTTTGGTAAAAGTTTCAAAACACGCGAACGGTTTACAAACTCGCGGGAAGTGAGCGTCGCGTGCGCGGAGCGCTCGAAAAGTTGTGCGAAGTTCGGGCGCGAGACTCCGTGTGAGCCGCGAGCTGCGAGCAGCGTCTACACCACTTGTTGGGCGCGGACGGCAAGACGCCGGGCGGGGGACTCGGAAAAATAAACGGCGGCCGGGTGACTCGCCGACACCGCAAGCCGAAGACTCACGACGCGCACCGAAGTCGTGGCGAAGGGACGCGTGCTCACGAGAACTCAGTTTCAACTGATGACTGTGATACGACGCGACTTTTTCCGATGGTCAATATTTTGCGTTCGCGCGGTCGCCGCCCCCACCCGGGTGGCGGCCCCTACGTCTCGTAAAAAGCGGGAAGGAGACGAAGGGTACCGGTGATGCGGTGTCGCGGCGGGAACGAGCGGGACGGCCGCGGTCGGTGTCTGCGTTTTTATAAAAATGCTCGTTGGAGTGGGACGCCGGCGCTCACCGCCGCCTAGTGGGAGAGGGATGGGTGGATTTTTTTGAATCACCGCGGTGACGTATCGCGAGGCGGCGGTAATTAGGCCGCGGGGCGGCGGGAAACCGCGGCCGGCGCGAAAACCTATCAACGAGCTCATGAAAAATTATGATTTTCATGTTTGGAGTCGGCGCCGCTCGCGGGGTGGCACTTCATTTTCGCTAAAGCACGCGAGGAATTTTGATGACAGGGGTTTTGACTGACACTTTTAATCACGCCTGATATTTGGTGGCGTATTTTTTGTAACCCAAATGAGTGTGAAATACAGTAGCTTTGCTCAATTTTGAAAATAATGTAAAGGCATATTAATACTGAAATTTCTTTGAAAAGTGCTTTGAACTTATCATCAAATTTTCCAAAATTCAATTGATGATCTTCCAAAGTATACAGAGTATGTATTTACGTATATGTCTAAATTGCAATAAATAATTTTATTGCAATTAAAACATTGTAACAAAAAACAAGAATTAAAGAATTAAAACAGAAGTCGAAAAATTCGCGTAACTACAAAGAGTTGATATGGGCCGCGTCCGCGTGCGGTTAGCCGCGTGTTGCGGTGTGAGAAAGAGATCGCGGCCTGCGAGTGAGATGGCAAAAGAGGGGGCGGAGCCAGGGCGGGCCGGCCGGAAAACTTGTGCGGAACTTTCCGAGTTTCCCGCGCTTTTCGCGAAGTGACGCGCGGCAATGAACGCGTTGCCGTTAAAGTTGTGTTTTATGTGAAATTAAATAAAATTGTTTTAGAAATCTTTTCTTGTGTTTTCATATGTGAAACGTCATCGTTTTAGTGTCCCTTATATGATGTGATCGTTTTATTACAGTTCTGCTGTTTGAGTTTCTTTGACGTAAATGTAGGTACTGAAAGATATTTTGTGACGTGAAATACCTTAATCACATTTTTGCTGTATGAGGTTTTGTCAAAAATATCTTCTGAGTGTACAGTCACAAATATTCTAAGAAAACCATTCGTTCATACATTATCAGGTGTTAAAACCCACATTACCGAATTACTCAGTTGATAAAGAACCACAGGGGTACATAACACCTATTTTCAGAACCAAATAATTAAAATTTATTAGGTTAAGCCAAACTCTTCTTATCAAAGCCATAAATATTTACTGCTTTTATCTAAAACGAGGTAGACCCAAAACAGTCCCATTGTTTTACGAAAACTTATGGTTTTTATGGGAGGCGGTGTCTTTGGCGGCTTGTCTATTGTACCAATATGGCGAAGACTCTATTGTCTATGCTCCTGCCGTAAAGTTTGTACTTTATGGTTTGAAGTTTGCGAATAAAACAATTTGCGAGGTATCGTAAAGTAGGTATGGTATAGGTTTTTATTGCAGTGCACATTTGTGGGTAGTTCGGTTGTCTCTATGGTTAGTAACGGTTCTGGTATGTAGGTAGATAACATTTTATGTTTGGAATTGAGGTGAAGAGTTCCGTATTTAATTATTTAATTACTTTTTTATTACATTTTTGGGCAGAAATTTCGGTTTGTCGGTTTGATATTTTGTACGGGATAATTAAATCATTTAGTTTTATGTTTTAGTGGTGGTTAACTTTCAGTAGGTAGGTAAATTTTCTATGTAGGAATAGGAGGACCAACTAAATGCTCTATGTGTAAAACATATTATCCAGTCGAACATCAAACATTACGGATTTTTTCATTGAACTTCTTCCGCCATCTTTTTCTTTTCGAGGTGCTGGTACACAAGGCTACATACAGGTCAAGTTATACATTTCCAGTTTTAACTGACCACGCATTGTATAGGCTTTTCTTACAATGAGATGTCAGCTTATACTGGAAATCTATAGCTTTATGTGTGGCGTGCGTATTTTATGGAATATCAAACCCAGTAGGTTCATTAATAGCAGCATCAGTGGTAGGTATTCTTCAGGTCCTCAAGAGTAAAGATATTCGACATTCCAGCGGGGCGAGCACGGCCTACTGTGATAGGCATAGGTCACACATTTTTATCACAGTTTCGGAACAAAAAACCGTGATAAAATGCGTGACTTGCTACGAAGTGGATTATGGTCTAGACAGGGGCACCGCACTCACGTATAAGTAGTGTCGGATGGATCTATTACCCTCCATTTTGTCAATTTACGTTTACAGTGGTAGAAAATAAACTGTGTGTTGACGGATGATAGAATATAAACTACGGTCTGGCACACATCACAAGATCTGGTAGTTTGAGTAGGTAATTTATGAGGCCTACCCGAATGACCTTTCTTTGGTGTTCATCGGATCGTTGAGCTTTTTAAGTTCTAAGTTTTACCAGCACGATTAGTGACAAATGCATGCACTGACTACACAGGTCCACTTAATTTGTGTGTTTCTTACCCCAAAAGACCATTTCAGACACCAATCTACATGGTCTTCATATGATGTGACCAAGATTATGTCTGGACTTTAAAATAGCCTGTGATCTCTTAGTTTGTTTCGGCCTTTCTTTCCAGAGTAGTGAGTTAGTTCCCTGAATACTCCGACCTTGTTTATTTTATTTTATTTTATTTTTTATTTTATTTTATTAAGTAGGAACAACAAACAGTTACATTATGTAATATTACACAAAGGAAAACACAATTTACATAAATAATAATGTAACCCACAGCGCTGTTCACAGATTACCATTAATAATTAAAACTTTAAAACTCACTAGGAGGTGAACTGTACATGCATGACAGTTACACTAATGTTATAAAAATATTTAAAAAAAAAAAACAATGTTAAAGAAAAGAAAGTAAAAAATAGATAAGAAGTTTCTTATCTATTGTTACTAGTTAGTCTAAAAGTTTAAGTGTCTCATATGATAGACTACGAAACCTTTTCAAAGAGCATGTAAATATGTCAATGTGTTCGAATGTTTCATTGTTTAGTTTTAAAAAGATTTAAAAGTGTTTGTACAAATCTATTTATAAAAATAAAATCAATTATCATTTCAGATAATTATAACATATTGCAAAAGCATCTTTCTCCTACAGTATTGAGAAAAATTTCGTAGTTCAACGATCATACTATTCTCGGAATCATACTAGTTATTATGAAATACGGTTCCGTGACCACGATCCCATTTCTTTCCGTGAGTGTTGTAGAAGGCGCCTAAGAGACTTACTAGAGAATGGGCAGCAACAGCAACGTCGTCTATGCATCTTACCACCATACTATGATCGCCAACCCACCTTCCATGCGTGGCGATTATGGCAAACCCCCCCAAATCGGGAAGGACTATGCCCAGCAGTGGACGTCTTTCGGTTGAAATGATGATGATGATAATGAAATTGGGCTTTGCTCAAGTTGCAATCGTTATTTCATTCGCATTTGAATTTTGCGTAAATGCTTTTTGTTCGTGAGTGTACCTAGTTAGATTTACTTTAAATAAAAATTTGGGATGACATCAATAAAATCATGGAGCAGCTGTTATAATAAATCAGAAACTAAACTAAGATAAAACAAAGTCCTGACTCTCTACCACTATCATGACTACTAAATGGTCGTTTTCTTACATAAGCAATCTGTAATCTTCCAACTGCTGGGGCAAATCCGTTTAAGTTGTAAGAATCTTTTTAGGATTAACAACGAGATGTCCCACCAAAAAACAAAAACCAACTGCTGGCACACATGCCACTGGCGGTCCCAGTGCGGGTTGAAAGTTGTCACATGTCTTAGAATTTTCTGTTCTAGGATATGTCAGTTTCCTCACGATATTTTCCTTCACCGTTTTGAGAGCAGTGTTAATGAAATTATTTACTCTAAATAAAGCGTCTGTCTAGGTTCAAACCTACGACCTCAATACTTGTAAGTCGCGGCTGTGACCACTGGGCCACCACTACTTTTTGTGTAGGTACTCATACGTAAGTGATTGTGTTTACAGTATTTCTATCTCACAAAGCGACACCGCGCGCTTTGTTCGTGGTAACAACGTGTAAACGCCACACGCTTTAGATGTGTGCGTGTGTGGTAACGAGTAGCGTCAGTAGCTAAAACACACACATACACACACACCCACACTTCGGCGTCGGCTCCTGCGCGTACACACATTCACGACGTATTTGTACATTTATCATCCACAAGGAAAACGAGTTTCGCTTCGGGTGATATAAATACTATACTATCGTCCACGGTTCAACAATTAATTGTAGCAGAAGTTAGAGACACTTATATACCGCCGACCAATATTTTCCACCACTCTAAAAAATTAAAATGGACATGTCTCTGCTACACATGTCCATTTTATTTTTTTAGAGTGGCTTGTGGCCAAGTACTGACGGGTGCACGGGTCGATAAATTACGGTAAGCAAGGCTTGCCGCGTTAATCCATGGATGGGTCCCGGTTGTCATTCGTGAACCTTAGACAGTCGTTCATAGTCGTCGGAAGTTCGAAAGTATTACAACCACCTAACCAAAGGGTATCGTTGTCTGCCACGGTCGCGAGATTGTTCGAAAGAGATACCGTGACCCTGGCACATGGGCAACTGAAGGAACACGGGTGGGTTTTAGTCAGTAAAAGTTTGACATGCCCTCCCGCTCCGCCCAGAGCGGGAGAAGTCATCTGCTGGGGAGTTTGTTCTGCTGGGGAGTTTGTTGGCCACTTCTTCTTCCCAGTGCGCGACGGGTGGGCGTTTTGGGGGGACTGTCTTTTGTAATTTTGACGTTCGAAAAGTGCTGATCCTCAGCCTAATTTGAATAAATGACTTTTGATTTTGATGATTTCCCATAAAAAAATAAAAAAAACAAAAAAAGGGGTATCGTTGTTACCCAGTTAATGAGTCATCATTCATCATTTCAGCCGTAAGACGTCCACTGCTGGACTTAGGCCTCTCCCAATTTGGGGGGCTTTGCCATAATCGCCACGCTTGGCAGGCGGGTTGGCGATCGCAGTATGGTGGTAAAATGCATAGAGAACGCTGCTGCCCATTCTCCAGTAAATCCCTTAGTCGCCTTTTACGACACCCATGGGAAGAAATGGGGTAGTGTTATTCTTTACGTCCGGCACCACACGGTCGGTAGTTAATGAGTATGGGAGGTCAGATAGACAGTCGCTCCATGCAAAAAAACTGGTATTCAGCTGCATCCAGTTATAGTTTCCATAGAATGGAAACCGATCCTAACATAATCGGGAAAACGCTAGGCAGATGATTCCCATTTTACGTAAGTACCCTAACCATGAAGGTGTCAAATACACCGAAAAAACTCAAACTACAAGAATAAACTATAAAAAGCCGATTGTAGAGCATAATCAACTTTGAAAACAACATGTCAATAAAGAAACGTCATAAAATTTAGAAAGTTCAAATATCAGGGCTGATGACACCGCTGTTCTCACAGGGGTTGTCAAAGACATTCACTCAATTACGGCAATAAAAATAATATTGTAGTCAAACATTGGGAGCTTTGAAGTTTGCGCCGGTAGCTACTGAGCGGTTTTGTGCAAGCGCACTAAGTCCCTCAAACAATGCGTCAGCGCACAATACAACTTCGGCTTCTAAGACTCCCTATTATGTTGGGCCAAACATTGGCATTGGCGCATTGTGGGCCCTTTTGTTACGTATTTACCGACTTTTGGGTTGTTACATTCAAGGGGATGCTGACAGAAAGCCGCTCGGTAACTCGCAGAAAAAATGTTCTCGATCTCTGTGCTCGTGAATAGATCCATCGACGGCTAAATAATAAGTTAATTGAGTTGTACTATTTAGGAAAGCGATTATTGTAGTTTTTGGTTAAGTTAATTAGAATGTAATTATATTGCATACTACTTTTGCTCGCGACTTCGTCCGCATAAATGTCGGTTATCGCGGACGCAGACGAAATCGGGTAATACAAAGTAACCTATGTTCTTTCTTGGGGCCCAAACTTACCCCGTACCAAATTTATTTATTTATTATTTAATTACTTTCGCATTTATAATATTAAGTATAGATAGTATCGAAGTATAGATTAGTGTATCAATATCTTAGATCCTTAAGACGTTAGATGGAATAACGGGTCATAAATAATACCGAATATAATTAGTACCAAACTGACCATAGGTAACCTACCAAACCTGCATTCGGATATTATAATGGGTACCTACTTGGTGCTAGGCCAAAAGTCTCATAACCAATTTTACCCAGTAACTGAGTTGTGGAGGTCTGATTGGAAGTCGCTTAAAGTTAAATAATAGTAGCATCTGCTAGGCAGATGGAATGGTAGTAACTGATAGGCTAAACTAATTCGTCAAAGGCGCATTATGATCAACCAATTTGCTTCACATAGTTTGTAATCATTTTGCAGAATTAATATGGTATTTTTTTTATTTTTTATTCGTAATTTTAATTAGAATTACTTACGTATTATTGCATAGAATCAAGTTCTTCTAGCTTTAAAAGACAGCTGTGTTGCTTGGAAGTTCGTTGCTCCACTTCTTTTTCCAGCTAAAGTACTAGGGAGTGGTGAAGGGCGGGCGTCTTATGTAATTTTGACGTTCAAAAGGTGCTGAATTTTATTAAATAACTTTTTATTTGATACGATTTGAATATAATAATAACTAGAATGAAACGTTTGGGGTCCTTAATCCAGTTGTGACTGATAAATTGAAATATGGCAGGGACATCGCACTAGTAGGTCTACGTACGTCTATGTAGTACGATTCTAAACTGCCCCTACGTAATACGTTGTAAGTTTTTGTCAAATATTAAAAAAAAAATAGTTGCATAAAAAGTGCAATACCTACCTACGCGTTAAAAATGTATTGTAGAGCAATTTTTTTTGTTACTTTATTTTAATTAGCCCACGTTATCCCATTGCTTAGCAAAGGCTTCCCCAAAATCCCTTCATGCATCCTTTTCCAGGCCAAACCATGCAAAACACGTTCAGGTTGTTTCGCCACCTCTTCACACAACTGACGAAAAACTTCTAGTACATCGATAAATATCATAGTATTAATATCATGTTGAATTCATGGTTTCAGTAGGAGCTGCGATGTCTCTTCCACCGTGTATAAAACAGAGTAGAATTTAATTGAAAACAAGTAAGTTTTTTTGCCCAAAACAACTTAACGAATTAAAACAACATTTACTATAAGATATCTCCTCACATTCAACCATAGCATCTTGTAACATGTGTTCAAAGCGTGTGGGTTACAACATAATCGTTGTGCGGAAGTAGGTACGGCCGACGACTGCTGGGTTAAGGGTTCGATTCCCAACAATAACGATCGCCTAATTGCCTACAAATGTTTCTTTTGCTTCACTGAAGGGTTAAAGACTTTTAAACGGTTTGAAAACTTGTAAGGCAGTTGTGGGGTATTTAAATGAGGTTACGCCTTTCTTTAATTTGAGATTAATTAAGTTTGTTTGTAGGGTTTTGTGTTAATTAGGATGGTTGATTTATTGTCGTTAAGTCTCGGTGTCTCTATTAATTATTATGTGTGTAAGGAAAAGACCTTAAGTAGCTACTCAGTATTTTTTAAGAAAAATAATAGTTAGAAAGAAATAAAATACGTTTATTTGCGGTGACCGAAAAAAGACCAAACACAACAAAATAAAAGAAAAGCTGTGGGAAAACATGCGTCTCATCAACGCAAAACGGCTATCTCTCAGCATAATAAATAAATAAATATCTTAGGACAACCAACACACCGTTATCTGATCCCAAACTAGGCAGACACTGTACTATGGTAACCAGACAACTGATAAACGTACTAATATATTACTAAATACATACATATTATAGATAAATTACACCCAGACACAGAACAAATGATCGTGCTCATCACACAAAGATTTGTTCTGGGTGGGAATCGAACCCACGACCTCAGTCTTAGCAGTCAGGGTCACTAACCACTAGACTAACAGGCCAGTCATAATGCTGTTAACCTATGTGAGACAGAGCCCTAATGTTGATTTTCAGCGACAGCTGGCGCTGACGTACTAGTTCTCAATCTGGCTGTAATGACGTCCAAGATTTTTTATAAAGAATCCAAGTTAGAGTTTTGTATACGTGGGAACAGTAGTGATCCAATTATAATGACCCCAACTTACGAGTCGTAGGTCGGGGGTTTGATTGGACCAAGGCAGGCGCTTTACTTTGTGAAAACAATTTCATCGCCATCACCAGCTCTCAAAACGGTGAAAAAAACATCTTGAGGAAACTGACAAGTCCTAGAACCAAACGATTCGGAGAAATGAGACATTTACCAATTCGCACTGAGCTCGCTCCCTTTTTTTGAAAAACGGAGACCTGTGTCTCAGCTCTCAGCAAATGGGGACATTATAGAAGACTAGCTTTTGCCAGCAGTGCCCGCGTGGAGGTCGGAAAATATCCCGCGGGAACTTACTACCGGGATAAAAAGTACTCTATGTGTTAATCCAGGTTATAAACTATCTGTGTGCCAAATTTCATCCAAATCGAGTCAGCAGTTTTTGCGTGAAAGAGGAACAAACATCCATACATCTATACATCCATACATACAAACTTTCGCGTTATAATATTAGTAGGCTTATGCTGAGTTTATAAGTGCCCATTATTTTCTCAAAAAATACGGCAAAATACCAATAATTAAGTCCTCTAATCCACTTCAAAATACATTAAAATAATTACCCAAAAAATGTGCTAATAAAATATTTATCCAACATTTCAATAATCCCGAAGTATCCTAAAAAGTACGTTGCACATACACAAAAGCTCAAAATCATTTTAGTACTTGAATTGGTCCTGCCGTGTTGTTGAGCTTCTGGTCCGCAATGTTGCTAAACGTTGAGCTCACACAAAACTGTGAATGGTCCTTGAGTACGCGCGTATGAAGACCAAACGCAGCTCCGTAATTGGCCACTTGAGTTTTAAGGGAAACCGTTCCGGATGTAGAGTTAGGAAGGTGTAGAATGTCTGTATACCCAGCAGGACCCTACGTTTAATCCGATTGAAATTTAAATGTTAACGTGCGTAATATTTAGTACCTTCCGAATTGTATATGTAAAAAAATAGTACCTTAATTGTTACAGCGTAATCTTCAATTATATTCCAGCAGGACCCTCCGCTGTTTGAAGGTCTAGAAACAAATATTATATGGTCCCGTTTAGCTGTATATTAGTACCTAAAAATACGTTACTATAATTTTAAAATCACGATTATTTAATGAGGAATGCACCTGCAAAATTTTTATCGACCCAGCAGTACCCTATTTTGTTTTTAGGTTCAACTTTGGTATCATCCATCGACCCGCGTCCGAAGTGTAGTCCTATCTAAAATGGGTTCAACTTTGGTATCATCCATCGACCCGCATCCTACGTCTAGTCCTATTACCTTGAGAATTACTAATGTAGATGAAAATAGTTATCAATAAAATTCTTTTAGAATCAATCTCTTTGACCAAGCAAGTGAGTCATTAAAATACATCCTCTTGCCTATTCCCGTAGACTCGTAACTCTACAACCTTCATCCAGCCAGCGGCAAGTATTGTGCAAATAAAGTAAATCCGGTAAGCGCCCGCGGCCATGTGTGTACACTCCTGTACAGGTGAAGGGTGCCCGACAATAGTTGTAGGAAGTGAATTTCGAGACCATTTTGTTGAAAAGGAAGTACCCTAATTACTGCAAAATCCCATAATTTTATAATCGTTTACTGATACTTTTTTTTTCTAATTTTGTGTTTGTGTTTCTGGCTATGAAGTGAATAGGCTTATTGTATAATTTTGTGTATTTCGCTTTTCAAGTTCTATATTTGAAAGTACCGTTGATTACCATAGCATTAGTAGATAAAGTATCCGGTAATTGCAATGCCTTTCATTTCGACAATATTCATTGCGTTGTTTACGTTGTAGAGCAGACGAATTTTTCAAACATATAACACAATGGGTTAGAAACCTTCAAAATCGTTTCTCGATTGTGGAGGAAAGTGTGTTACGCAATTGAGGTGCTGGTTAAGGGCATGACTGAGTTAAGAAAGGCATACCTAGGTTGTCATAAGTTGGTAGGACACAGTGTTCATATAAGAGACGTTCTTCTTGGAGTCTAAAAGGTCTTATGAGTCCAAAGCTCATCATTACAAAAATAAACTGAAACATAACAAATAAACTCTCTATACCATATTTCAGTTCAAAGTACTAAAAATAGAACAAAAATCATTGTCCAATGAAGTGCGTCGCATACCGACCGAGTAAAAAATGTGACATCATAAATCCAAATAATCAGAAGTATGCGTTGTATGTGCGAAATTCCATAGTAACATGTCGGGGAGGCTGGGGCCGAGTGGAACTCATTACTGGCACGTGACACGGCCTCACCGCGCCCACTCCCCCGACACTGTTATATTTCGCCAATGAGTTATTGAGTGCGCCGAGAGCTCATGTGTTAACCCGACGGTATTAATGCTTGACTTTGATGGAAACATTAAAAATATTTGTTGGACACAGATTTTTTTTTGTTTTTGTTTGTTTTGTCATTAGGTGCGGAATTTTGGTATTATGGAGGTAGTTTATTTACTGTTATTATGAGAGAGCAATTTTGTATACATGACATAATCCCGCCTTGTTTCCCCAGAGTTTGGTTGAGGTATACCTAGTATAGTATATCTACATTTTGCCAGTTTTGTTTAAGTTTGGTTACATAATAACAGAGTGCGAGTGAGTCTATTGCCATTAACAAGACTGGGGAAAACCCAATGTTATTATCCTGACCTGGGAATCGATCTCAAGATCTCATTCTCAGTAGTAGTTACGACTACTAGACCAACAAAAAAATGGATTCAAATTTTGTATACCTTGATATAATACAACAATTAACGTCTTTGGTTTAACTGAAAACCGTGTCTAACATGTTGCCTATAGCAATTCAATATAAAGTTACAAAATACTTTTGTTATTTTTATAACAACCAAACATAAATGCAAGCTTTTAGAATTTGATATCATAATATTCCACCAACAATTTTATAGCACGCCACTTCAGCAGCAGTCATTGTTAATTGCATTTGATTGATGACGCAATACAAAACGTCAAATTACCCTACAAATGTGGCCCGAACTGCGACAAAACCCGACGTTTTTCGTTCACACCCGCCGTATTTTTCTAATTGAATCATGTGTGATTTATTATTGGTCTGATGATGTATCATTCTTTCAACGCCAGCCGCGGCTCACCCCATGGGCTTGCGGGCCAAATTATTGCTACAAATGTTCGCATCCGCGCTTTTTAACTGCTGCGGCGCTCCCCGACCTCCCCTCTGTACGATTTTTATTAAAGTGAGTAATCGATTTTTTTTTGGCGTTTTATTGAACGAGACGTGTTGTTATAGCGTTAAATAGATCCTTTGAGACTGAGATTTGTGATTGTTTATTTTTAAGCTATTGTCAGTTTTGTGAACGTTCAACCAGTCTTACCAAGGCGTATCTTATTACCCAGTATGTGGATTTTGGAGGTCAGATAGACATTCGTTTCTTATAAAATACTGGTATTCAACTGCATTGGTGTGACTCGAAGCCGACCCCAACATAGCTAGGAGAAGGCTAGGCAGATGATGATGATGTCAGTTTTGAGAACCATTTTGAGAAGTTCATAAAAATAATAACTGTTTAATTACGACTGGCCTGTTAGTCTAGTGGTTAGTGACCCTGACTGCTAAGACTAATGTCGTGGGTTCGATTCCCACCCAGGACAAATCTTTGTGTGATGAGCACGATCATTTGTTCTGTTTTTGGGTGTAATTTATCTATAATATGTATGCATTTAGAAATATATAAGCATGTTTATCAGTTGTCTGGTTGCCATAGTACAGGCTCAGCCTAGTTTGGGATCAGATAACGGTGTGTTGGTTGTCCTAAGAGATTTATTTTTATTGTTATTTACAATTACAAAAAATTTCAATAAGTAACTTTTTGATGAGTGTTATGGTAATCTCATGAATAATGCATCTCTGTGACAGATTTTTACTGCAGATATTAGTCTTAAAGCGGATGTATTCAGATGTTTATAATCTTCATATGTTTGAGTCACCTTTATGGAAGAGAAACGAAATGTATATTTATTTATTCAACCCACGAAAAAACCTTGAAGGTTTTCAAGTCACTAGTGATATTTGTTTTTTTTTTACACTTAGGTACTTCCTATCACCACTTATATTAGTCGTTCCAAATCACTAGCGCGTGTCATTTGTCTACCAAACCAAATGATGAACATAACATAAAGTTCAAAATCTATGATTAACGTGCGGTCATGAAATGCATCAACTAGGGCCCTTGGCCTCGCACAGGACTTTCTGTTTTTTTTTTCATTTAAATTCTGTTTTTTATTTATAATTGATTTTTTATTTTATTAAGTTTTTTTTTTTTTGTATAGTTTCTGTGCTTGTCCCAGTAAATACTTTTTCTTTCAGCATCAGCTCTTCTCTCTAAATTTAAGATTCCTGTTCAGGTTAATAATATCCCCTCCCTTTTAACTTATTCCTCTCCTGAACTGCTTTTGGCACTGATGATTTTAATCCGTCATAATAATATATAAAAAAATATGATTTACTTTTCATAACCTATAATGTATACTTAGTGTTCTAACAATTATTATATTTATGTCTTTTTTTTTATTCAGTCCAGTACTAACCCCGTAAGATCATCAATAATCCCAACTGTTCATTCGAATATTTTAATATTACTGACTTTTTTTTTTTGACTGGCCTGTTAGTCTTGTGGTTAGTGACCCTGTCTGCTGAGACTGAGGTCGTGGTTTCGATTCCCACCCAGGACAAATCTTTGTGTGATGAGCACGATCATTTGTTCTGTCTGGGTGTAATTTATCTATAATATGTATGTATTTAGAAACATAAGTATGTTTTTCAGTTGTCTGGTTGCCATAGTACAGGCTCTGCCTAGTTTGGGATCAGATAACGGTGTGTTGGTTGTCCTAAGATATTTTTTTTTTATTTCTAGTTTTTTTTTATTTTTTTATAATAACGCACTCTTGCTTTTCCAATTCACTTTAGACATTGGTAAAATAGTCGACATCGGCTTTGTTAGCCATAATAAAAAATAGACTAGAGCATCACCTCTACCATTTTAACCCATTTCTCCGCTCATACAATGCAGCCTAACACGGCAGGTAGGTACTCTCATCTCGGCCTCATCAGCTAAGAGATCTTCTTCCAGCCAGCGCGCACATTGTCGACATGGCCATTGTCACGTACCCAGAAACAGATGCTAGAGTATGAATAGTGTGAGCACACGGTATGGAGGGTTAAAAAATATTAGTGAGTGTAAAGGAGGTCTGTGTTGTATTTTAATGTTTTTAAGTACATAGGTAGGTATAATGAGGAGAATGAAGATTACTCTCGAATATAATTCCAATAGATCGACATTGGGATTGTCAGTCAAACGTCAGTGATTGGCTGGACTCACTGAGTGTAGCCAATCCCTGACGTTTAACTCAACCAACTGACGTTTGACCAATGTCGATCTATTGGAATTACATTCGAGAGTAAGCACCCTTATCAGACGCTTTTATACGTCAACATTTCGTTGGTCAATATTTTTAAAACTAGATGTTGCTTCCTAGCTGACTGTTCCTTGAGGAAAATGCCGAAACCAACTCAAAGGTCTATTTTAAGGCCTAAACATTATATTATTAGAATTTTATGTGAGTAACAATGCAGGCCATGTCTGAAAGGGCCTTTGAAGACCGAGTCTTTGTAGCTTTGAGCTGACCTGCCCGAACAGACGGTATGTATTTCTCAATGATGATGAATCAATTCAAAGTTTATTTTCTCGAGTTCCACTAATATCTACAAATATTTAGACTACGAGGATGCGCCAGAGTAGTCTGCGAAATTCCAATTTACTTACGATTTTCGAAATTTGTAGGTCAGTGTCAAGGTGTATGTTGTACAAAATATGGTTAGCGCTCGTAGTATGCACGAGGATATGTACTTACAGAATTATAATCATTAATACAACCCTCTAAATTCATTTAATCTTATTTAACAAAATCTGAATTTAGTGAACTACCTAAGCTTTACACTTTCATTATCATCATACTTTAAATATGTCACAATATGCAAGCTGACAATTTCTATCTCACAAAAACTATAAAAGACACATATTATTAACGACAGAATTATTTTGTTTATTCTTTTTCTAAATAAATCCTCGGTAGGGGCGGGTGCGGCTCCCAAGGGTTGTCACAATGCTCGCGCAGTTTCCGCGCCGCTGGCCACCAACAAAACTGCGAGCACGCGGACACGCTGACACCCCTAATGTCACTGGTTCCGTGTGTGTGGTGTTGGGTACTGTGACTTGTGAGGTTCGTATCCTTGTATGAGCTGGTGGTTAGGGTTGCTCCTTTTTATAACTAAAATTTGGTGAACACAACATATCCCAAAAGCTCAAACGGTGTCGACGTATGCCAATCTTATTGGAAATTATATGTTCGAGCCGTTTGTGGTTGCAACTCTTGGCCCGTGGGGTCCAAGTGCCCACTTAGGTTTTTGAGACATTTTCAAGCGGTTGGGTTGACTCCTCATGTGACCAGAGGGCTGGACTATTTTGTGACAAAGAATCAGCATTGCCATACAGCGTGGCAATGCTGTCACACCACCTGTGAACATTTTTTTGTTTCCTTGACATTATTTTCTTTTTAGCATCCTTTTACATATATTATTTAGACTTAGCTTTTAAATTATGTGAATACCAGCTTTTGCCATCCATGGCGTTCGTAAATCATCCCGCGGGAATGTACTACCGGGATATAAATATGCTATGTGTAGTGGTGAGTACGCTAAAGTGTCCAGGTTGTAAACTATCTTAGTGCCAAATATCATTCAAATTCGAAAAACATCATAGGTTACAGATACATACACAAACTCAAGCCTTCTTCCCATTGGGGTAGGCAGAACCGATGATGATACTTACATATCCCTTTTTAACCAAATAATTGTTTACTCTTCATTTTGCCTTTTTTGAATGAAGACCACATTGAAGAAGACCGATGGACATCAAAAGTACCTACGCATATTACTCTACAAATTTATCCACAACATTATTTCATCTCCTCTAACACAGAAGCTACCAACCTACACAGCCACACTAAAAATCCAATCCACATCGCTAATCAAATCTGACGTCACCAGTCCACCACACGTATACGTAATTCCCTCGCGCCAACCCTACGACCCTGGTGTAATGTGGGCAAGCGCGCCGCGACGCCCCGTCGCGTCATTGTAAGTCCACTCTGTATGACGTCACGCCTTTCAATGCGAGTTTTGTTTTGCACAGCCCTTAATTATCTTGATTAGGAGCGTCGAATTTATTCAACGGATGTGGGTACTTCATACATTTGCTTTTACTTCAAAGTCTCCTTTTGTTGGCATGTCTTTCACACTCGGAAGAAGTGGTTTTGTTAATTTTTTTGGGTTTCATTTAGTTAATTGTTGATGTTAAGTCTAGATTGGTACGTGACGGGGTGACTACTGAAAAATTATTCGAACTTGTATTCAAGGGTTATCTCAGACGGACAATGTAGACATGCTAAATAGGTAATGACCATGTAGTTGCATAGGTCACGTGCCCAAAATCGATTTATACTCTGTTTACATTTATGTATACATTAGAAAAAAGAGGCTCGCAGAAGCAGGAGTATGAAACCTTTTATTTCAAGTTAAGTTCAAACAATTTAAACAAATAATGTGAGCTTTTTTGTAACAATGTATGGCATGCATATAATAAAGCATTTACTATCGATGTACTCGTCACAAGGCTTGGATAGGTACATGAAATGTAACAATTTTTAGTAACAATCAGTTTATTAAAAAATTACTGTTCTTTTTTCTGTAGAACGAAGCGGTGTTTGTTTAATTCTACTTTTCTTGGGGGACAATATTTTATCCTCATGGTCAACGTTGGGGCCACGTTTTTTTCGCTGTTGACAGTGATCAGCGCTATCAGTAGTTTCAGAGTGTGCATGCGGCGCTTGCATGCCACTCGGGCCTGCATCGGGATCCACAGTTCACAGTGCACACACCACAGTCCACAGTTCCCATAGTTCCACAAAACGTACCAGTTTGTACGAACAACACAAAACTAACAATTATAACGATAACAAAAGAAAAAACAACAAAATCACGAAAATTCAGCAATAACAACGGGAAAAGGCGTAGCATTCACAAGTACCAAGTGAATGACAACACAATTGACAACTGCAGAAAATTTACGCATTCTGACGGATGGTTGATAGCATAAATCGACAAAAAAAAAAAAAAAAACACGTGCTCCCATAACTTATGAAGGGAATACGTAACATTTTAGATTTGGTAGAATTATAGTGACGTAAAAAACGTTCCCGGTACTGTTCACCCCTGCTTCTTTTAGATTTTAAACATCGACACGACAATATAGAATGTAAAATCAAAACAATATTAAATGAAAGCCTTGTAATTTCAGAAGGTAGATAGGTTAAATAAGTACGATTAAGTGTGACAGCTGTTATTATAAATTGATTATATTTAACTCCACATCAGTCTTGACTGTAATAATGTTTGTTGTAATTTTATAGCAAAGTGTGCACCTAAAAGAGCCTTTTTTAACTTCTGTCTAATGCTATAGTAAATGGAGTATAGATACGAATAATAAAGCTGAATAGTTTGTTTGTTTTTCTGTTTGTTTGTTTGTTTGAACGCGCTAATTTCTGGAAGTGCCTGTCAAATTTGAAAAAATCTTTTTGCTTTTAATAGCCCAATCTATGATGAAGGCTAAGTTACTTAATATCACGCCAGGATCGTTAAGAACTAAGCAAACCAGTGTAACCGTAAAAAACAACTCAGAAAGAACGCTGAGCGGAAATGAAGTGATGGCGTGGGCAGGTGATGCGATGCTACGAAGTGGGTCGAGGGAACAAGTACTTTCACGCAGACGAAATCGCGAGTAGAAGTTAGTATTTTATAAATGGGATAAAATACCATACGCCTAAGATAACAAAAATCGGAGTAGATGGCAAATTGGCAAGAAATCCTGAGGCAAAGTACATCAGCTTCTAGACAAGGAACTTTATGTGGACCATGACCGCTTTGAAGAAGGGGAAGAAGATATCTTAAAGTCGGGCAGTAGAAGTATGGTTTTTCCGGTGACAAGGTGGGAAGACACTATTGTTGTCACTGCTGGTGGAAGCACTGAAGCGTTGAGATTGGAACAAGCAAAGAGAGGCCTTAAGTCAGCAAAGAACGTACTGTATTTTATACAGCGTGACTCGACATAGACGCGCAAATTATAACCACGAATTCAGCTTATAATCCTAGATGTAGCTTAGAATTTTTTGTCAGTTAGCAAAACAAAATCAGCTGTTTCATACAAAAGTATCAAATGCCTTCGCGGTCAAAATGTATAGGACGAAAAATATGTTTTTTATCCAGCTTTTTAGAATTTCGTAGGTTCCGTACTTACGAGATTCTAAAAAGCTAAATTTAGAGTAAAAAGTTATCCGTCGATGTCTGTCACCCGGTATTATACCTACTTTGCAAGAAGTGGTAAGAATAACCATATTCTCAAAAAAAGCTGTTTGAAAATAATTTAGTACTTTCCGCCACATTTTGCGCGTAACGGCCGCGACTTACGTTCGTGAGTTCGAACCCAGGTAGGCACTTTACTTTAGTAAATTATTTCATGACCACTGCTCTCAAAACGGTGAAAGAAAATATCGTGACGGCATGTCTTAGAACTAAAAATTCGAAGACATCTGACACCTACCAACCCAAACCGGGCCAGCGTGGTGGATTATGGCCCACTCCCACTCACCGAGAGGAGGTCTGTGTCCCAGCAGTGGGAACATTAAAGGCTGCTGATGGATGCTGATGGCCACATTTTGCTACTCTAAAACGTCATTGAATAGTAGCATCAATTGTCAATTAAACTAAAACTATCAAATACACCAAGACCCTACCTTCATCCCCTCAAAAGACCCTTCCTTAACCCATATAGGTACTAAAATAAAAATAAATAGCACCAATTGGTATCCTACAATTATGTTTTAACCGACACCGAACGGTTCAGGGCGGTGGGTAATGGTACGTGACCATGCTGGCACGCTCAGCTGGTCACAAGCCAATTAATTGGTAAACATATAAGAAACTATGTGGTATATAACTTTAAAAATGGCGTGAAAGTATGCAGTTTTTGAAGATTTTATTGTACGGGGTTGCTCCTTTTTTTTGACTGATTTCAAAAAATGGTTGTGGTTCTCAATACTGCCGTACTTTTTGTAATGTTTCTTACCTAAGAACTCCTTCATTTATTAACCGACTAGCTTCTGCCCGCGACTTCGTCCGCGTCAAATTTTCACTCCCGTGACCCTTCCCGTCGCATCGAATTGCCTGCCAGTTTTCGTCCATTTTTCATTGCTGCTCCGCTCTTTTTGATTGTAGTGTAATGTAATATAGCCTATAGTCTTCCTCAATAAATAGGCTACCCAGCACAAAAAGAATTTTTCATTTTGGACCAGTAGTTCTTGAGATTAGCGCGTTCAACCAAACAAACAAACATACAAGCAAACTCTTCAGCTTTATAATATTAGTATAGATTAGAAAAAGTATTCTTTGGTGTGAAAGGGTATACTTACCGTATGGCCCCTTAAAACGGTCAAGGGCTTGTTAGTGGTTTTTGAGTTAGCTTCAATAATACGTTTTTTTCACTTAGTTGATGATGTTATAATAATTTCGTGTCACTGTTATTTACTTCGCAATTGAAAATTTGTAATCTGTATGGGGTACCACAGCTAAAAGGTGAAAAAAAGTTAATTATAAAAAAATTACCTAATTCCATAAAACCTTCACTTTAATTTCGTAACTCGCTGTCTATGGTTTTGAATTTTGTTTTTTTGGGCACAGTTTTTTTTTAATAAACATTTCTACTCTGATCACTTGAATTTTTCATCACGCTCTGTAAAGCGAGGCCTTTGGCCTGCAGTGGGCCAATAAAAATCAGATGTTATTATTATTATTTTTTACTTGAAAGTATGTCATGATTATCTTGCCTAGCCTTTTCGGATCGGCTTCCAGTGCTCCGGTTACTCGAAATATGAGGTGGCTACAACGCATTCTTTACGGTATGGTATGCTAGTAGCATCGCAGAATAATCGTTAACGTATCGAAAACAATTTATATGTGACATGGTAAACCACTGGACAACTCATACGGTGGTGCCACCGTGTCTGTAAACATGTTTTCATAGTCATCATCTCCCTAGCTTTTTCTCAACTATGTCGGGGTCGGCTTCCATTCTAACTGGATGCAGCTGTTGTTATATGGAGTGACTTCCTATCAATTTTTTTTTGTGGGTGGGTAATCATTAAATGACGTCACCCGCTCTGGGTGGAGCGGAAGGGCGTGTCAGACTTTTACTGACTAAAACCCACCCGTGTTCCTTCAGTTGCCCATATGCCAGGGCCACGGTATATCTTTCGAATAAATCTCGCGACCCTGGCAGGGTGACTGCCTATCTAATCTCACAACCCAGTTACTGGGTAATACGAAACCCCTGACGGCTATGAGGCACAGAAGGATTTCGGTGTTTAAAGATCCCTTGGTCACCCATCCACGGACCATCTGCGGCAATCGTAGTTTAACCTGAACGATGGACCCTTACATCCACTATTACTTAACCAAAAGCCCCTCTTTGGTTTTTAGTAGTGTAATTCACTATGAACCGATAAATGGAAGATACTAAATTGTATAATTGATTTTTATCATAGAGTCATCATCAGTGATCGGATATTCGGATGCATATTTACCTAATGTTACTATTTAGCTGTGAAAGCACGGAAGCGGCTTCGTATTTTGTATTAAAGCCGGGTTGGATCATCATGTTTATTTAAAATTAATGTTTAACCCCAGATGCAAATACATAATGTGTGTAGGGTGGTATGTGTTAGTTAAAACAATACATAAAACATGGTAAAAACGCGCATTCCATATTAGCCAACATTTCAACTTTAGTTGAATATGCATCTGAATATCCAAGTTCAAGTTATTTATTTCATAAACAAAATACATTTGTGTCGAAATTTGCACAGTAGGTACATACACAAAAAGAAGCACCGTAAACAATAGCATTAGCAGTTAAAAGTAACCTCGTTCCTCACCCAGCAACGAGTTTATCACGTCTCTCCAAATTAAATATATTAACTTTACAAACATGAATAAATTAATACATTTTTAATAAATGTCTACTCTAATATTCTTATTTATACTTAACAATAATCCCTAGCTAAATGCGTCAGAAGTACTTTACATGGCGAAATATTACTTATACAAAAACAACATTTATAACTTAGTCAAAAAGCAATACACATATTAAATTAGATTATTTAACACTAGTTTTAAGATTTTTGTCATTACAAAATTCGTCAATGCTGTAATAGACTTTATTGATTCGTTGTAAACGTTGGCGGGGCTACGTCCTTGGGGTCTCTTGTTAAGATGGGCGTGCCGCAAGGTTCAATTCTTGGCCCTTTCTTATTTTTAGTTTACATAAATGACCTTCCTTACATGATAGCTAAGTTCTCGGATATAATTTTGTTCGCTGATGACACTTCACTTATTTTTAAAATAGATAGAAAAGACAGGGATTTCTTACATGTTAACGATAGTCTAGCTATTCTTTCGAAATGGTTTGCAGCTAATAATCTCTTACTGAATGCGAACAAAACGAAATGTATTAGGTTCTCATTGCCAAATGTTCCCCAAGTAGATTTAAATTTAAAACTTGATGGCAAGAAACTAGATGCTATTTCGGAAACTGTATTTTTAGGAATTACTCTAGATTCGAAACTGCAGTGGGGTCCCCACATTAGAGCTATGTCAGGTAGATTAAGTTCAGCTGCATATGCAGTAAGAAAAATTAGGCAGTTGACCGATATAGGTACAGCTCGATTAGTATACTTTGCTTATTTCCACAGTATTATGTCTTATGGCGTTCTACTGTGGGGTTCTGCAGCTGACGTAGATTCAGTTTTCATTTTGCAAAAGAGGGCAATCCGCGCAATCTATAAAATGGGGCCTCGCGAGTCTCTTAGAAACAAATTTACAGAAATTGATATACTGACTCTTCCCTCTCTTTATATCTTTGAATGTATTTTGTATGTTCGCAAAAATTTAGGCCTTTTCAAAATAAGAAGCGATTTCCATAACATAAATACGCGTAGTAAAAATGAAATTGTAATACCAAAATTTAGATTAACTAAAACTAGTAAATCATTTCTTATAAACAGTATCCGCTTCTATAACAAGTTGCCAAAGTCTGTTACTGAACTTAGCTATGGAAAGTTCAAATCACACATCAAACGTGTCCTTATCAAAAAAGCATATTATAAGATAAAAGACTACGTTGAAGACAAGGAAGTTTGGCAATAATTCCTTCTGCACATGTGGCTTCCCTGGTAGCTCATTACAGGATGACCTGTGTCTATTAACTGCTCCCGAATGACGATGTACATTTTGTATTCAAGTTTTTCAGTTTTTACATTCTTTCACATTTACTCATTTTTGAAATTATACACCTACAATTGTACATTGTACTCTTTAATATTAGTTGTCATGGCAATAATGACATTTGGTTTAAATAATGTAATATGTCTTATTTAAGAAATAATATTATTTATGTAGATTATTTTATAGATTATTTTATACTTTGTGAATGTGAGAACGTTGTAGGCCTTGTAGACTGTAGACAATTTTCTATCTTATTCAGTACCTGGTACTTGTTGACAGGCCTACACTGTCCTCCCATACTATTAACACTGTAATTTGAAACAATTGTAAAAACGAATTATTTTTAAAAGAGTAACCGTGGAGTTTCTTGCCGGCTCTTCTCCATAGGAACCAACTATTTGGAACCGTGCACCTAGCTTCTGACGTTTCATAAGTGCCCATGTAGGTTTATATGAAATAAAAATATTTTGATTTGATTTGATTTGATTGACAAAGACCTAAGTTTGTTTTTGAACATGTTCACATTCTGAATATTCTTTAATTCTGCTGGTAATTTGTTAAACAGATTGACAGACTGCACACGTGACGAGTGTTTGACAACATTAAGCTTTGCCTGCAGAATAGTAGGAAGATCCTTTCTGCGAGTCATCATCATTTCAGCCGTAAGACGTCCACTGCTGGACTGAGGCCTCCCCCAATTTGGGGGGTTTTGCCATAATCGCCACGCTTGGCAGGCGGGTTGGCGATCGCAGTATGGTGGTAAAATGCATAGAAAACGCTGCTGCCCATTCTCTAGTAAGAAGCTTTCTGCGAGTATCTACTCTATTTTCTCTTTCATCGTCTGTTTCAAACTCGTTCATGTTTTTGTTTAACTGAGTAAGGAGGACTAAAATATACAGACATGGTACCGTTAAAATTTCAAGTTTAATAAAATACTCCTTACATGATTCTATCTGTTTTAAACGAAGCATGGTTCTTAATGCTCGTTTTTGTATAGTAAAGGCTGCCTTAATATTATATTTATAGCTGTTTCCCCAAAATTTTATGCTGTATCTAAGTTTAGATTCAACTAGAGCAAAATAGACGGTACGCAGTTGGGCAATAGGCAAAATATCTCTCAGAGATCTGATAGCATAACACGCACTACTTATTGTATTCGTAATTGATTCTAGTTCTGGCTTCCAATTAAGTAAAGAATCAATTTGCACCCCCAAAAATTTTAAACTTTCTACTATTTCAATTTGTCTACCTAAAGATTCTACGTTTACTAAAGTTTTGTTCCTAACTGTTTATCTAAATATCATACATTTTGTCTTACTTACATTTAATTTAAGATTATTCATAGAAAACCAGCTTTCACAAGCAGCTATTAATACATTTAATTTACATTTTAAGGTCTCCATATTGTCAGCAGCTATAACAGCACTCGTATCGTCAGCAAATATTATCAAGTTAGCATCTGGTAAAATGTTTTTAATGTATTCGGCTAGATCGTTAAGAAATATTATAAAGAAAAAGGGGCCCAACACCGAACCCTGCGGAACACCTCTAGTTACAGTAAATGATTTAGATTTATGAATTTCTTCCACCGATCTCTAGTCATGATCATCTTTGCGTTATCCTGGTTGCATCCTTTCGGAGCCCTGGGTCCGCTATTCTGCTTTTAACCCTCCACTTTGGACGCTCTTCTGTATCCATTATGGTGAGTTTGTTGGTACGCACGTCATCCGCTACGACGCGACGTCAAGCCAGCACTTTTTGGGCCATCCCCTTCTGCCGGGGAGGCGGCATGGCCACGCATTTGTTCCTCATATAGCTTGCCGGTTTCCGTAAAACGTGCCCGTACCAATGTAAGCAACACTCCTGAAAATTGTCTGCTATGTCATGTGTTTTTGTCACAGAGTGTGGAAGTGTTTCTATGTGTGGATATTAATTAACAATAAGGCGATTATCACACAGCACCGCGCACCGCCGCGGAGGGCGGTGGCGGTAAAGCGAATTGACCGCGCGGTCGGTCGGTGTACGTGTGTTAGGCATCAACGGATCAATGTGACATGAGATCCGCTTCACCGCCTACCGCGGCGGTGCGCGGTGCCAAGTAAATGTCAGTTATCACAAACCGCTACAGAAACAAATGTTTGAAATGACACCTAATTATATACCATCAACTAAATAAATTCAAGCCAACCGTCAGCTGCGGAGCATTAGGCCTCGCATCACATTATTTAGCAGTCGTAATAATAAAAAGTCAATAAAGCCATAAACTCTGCATCTCCTGCGGCTTACCTAATGGCGGCATTTACTTTAACCGTTCTAAACAAATAAAGCGTTCCGGAACTGTGAAATATAACTGTAACAGGTGGATTATCTGTTTTTTTTTTACTCCGTGACAGTTGGCGAGGCAGCCCTGAGTAATTATCAACGTTTAACATCCAACCTGCTGTTATGTGTCAATTTATTAAGCGAAGGTATTGTTTTTTTTTTTAATTGAGCATTTAAATTAGTTTTTTTTCTTGGTAGACCGATGACTTAATTCAGCGTCAGGCTGTATGTTGAACAAAATATGATTCACGACCGTAACAAATACGGTTTTACATAATTATAATCACCAATACAATCGTCTAAGTTCACTGAATGACTAATTGATGAAAAATTCATGCAATTGAATTAAACGAACATATATGATTATTATTGATGATTTTAATGAATTTACCTTCGAGCTACCTTAACTTAATAAATTTGGTTTAATGAAGGTAGAGGCGATTCGTTATTTACACCGATGTGTCAATGTCCCACTTATCGTTACAGAAAGTTCACTTTTCTTAAACTCGTATCTAGAAAAAAAAAAAAAAAATATCTACCTAGCCGTTTTCGGGGTCGGCTGTCAATCTAACCGTTGTAGCAGAATAATTTTTGTTTGGAGCGATTACCTATCAGACCTCCACAACTCAGTTACTAGATAATACGACACCCTTTGGTAAGACTGGTTGTCAGACTTTCGAACTTCTCTAAACCCGTAACGACTTTCAGAGATCAACGAATGTCAGTCAGGACCAACGGTTTGTTTTATGTGCATTCCGAGTCATAGAGGTCGGTATGTAAATATGGTCAACCATCCACTTTATTACGTAGCCAACATATCCATGCTGAAAAAAAACCCCATCGAAAAAATATCTTAAGAAAATGTCCTTTCCTACTACAGAATTTGTCTCCGCAGCTCCCTTATATTAAAGTTCAGACTTTTTCTTATAAAGGCAACATTGTTTCTTGAAGTAGGTATACGCAAAAGACAGTGAGGTTGCGGAATATCGCTCACGTGGATCGGAAGCGGTGTCGCGGGAAGCCGATACCGCCGCCGTACATTCACGATAGTCTAGGAGACAGTGACGATTTCGTAGACACAAAAGAATTCATTCGATTAATCCACTCTAGTCGAACCTCGCTGGGGTCGGTGCATTTCATTCATTCACTGCAGCAGTACACTTTTCATGTGATTTTCATGATGTACGTTGTAGGAGCCCGTATGTATTCGCGATGGCGAATGATAGAGAAGAAGAAGAAGAAACATCAGTAAATATACGGTAAGTATTTTATATGAAAAAGCAGTGGCATTAGGCATCTACTTACTTTAGTAAGTATAGTAAAATACGAGTAAATATCGCACATTATAGATCAATATTCACGTTTGTACGAAAATGAAAAAAAAGGCGTGAATTTGTTTCGTGTGGTGCCGGACAATAGCGCCATCCTATTTCTTCGCATGGGTGCCATAAGAGGCGAGTAAAGGACCTCCTGGAGAATGGTCAGCAGCGTTGTCTATGCATATTACCACCATACTGCGATAGCCAACACGCCTGCCAAGCGTGGCGATTATGGCAAATCTTCCAAGCTGGGAGAGGTATAAGTCCAGCAGTGGACGTGTTTCGGCTGAAATGACGTGTGAATTTAAAAGCAAATTCATGTTTTTGAGCAAGCGTAAAGCGTGTGTAGTCGTCGATTTTTGATGGATAGTAATTAATGTGTCTGTATACAACGTCCGTTTTAGTACCAAAACCAAATAATGATTATTTTTAAAATTTCTTCAAACAAATCATTCTTAAATTTCACGTTCGCAACGTTACATTCGCAGATGTAATGTCGATGAGACCAAAAATGCATAGAGAACGCTGGTGCCCATTCTCTAGTAAGTCCCCTAGTCACCTCATACGACACCCTCTGAAAGAAATGGGTTGGTGCTATTCTTTACGTAGGGCACAACACGGAATGTTCTAAAAAGGAATAGCTACCAACCTACTAACCTCCATTTATTTACAGTCAGAGATCACGGCCATTATACAATAATATCGTTAAAAAAATAATCACATCCGAAACTTTTGAAGTACTTAGCTCCTGTCCTATATATCTGCTAAGTCAGCTCCCGATCCTATCAGTGGCGTCAATTGCCCGTGCCAAATGCCACTTCCCGATCTTCACCCCCCGATCTTCGCCCCCTCACCCCCAATGTCGTCTAAAGACGTCTTATCTCCGAGTGGAGGAAAAAACGAACGTGATTGAATGTTTCCGCCGATTTCATGAAACTGATAATCTTTGTGTGAAAACACAATCCTGAAATGATGATTGGAATACTGATGGGGTTGGTATTCATTGGAAGATATAATTGAAGCCAAAGAAGGTAAAATAAAATAACATAAACCTACTTGGGCACTTATGAAACGCCAGAAGTTAAATTCCAATTGGTCGTTTTCTATGGAGAAGAGCCGGCAACAAACTCCACGGTTACTTTTTTAAACATAATTGGCTATTACAAGGTATGGGAGAACAGTGTTGGCCTGCCAACAACTACCAGATACTTAATATAATATTAAATGATCTACAAATCTCACATTCACAAAATATAAAAGAATCTACTTATAAATAGATACATGAAATATAAAAATCTATTATAACCAAATGACAGGATTGCCGGTGGTAAGATGAGATCCTGACTATTGGTTTGGTCCAGCCACTGTGCAGTGCACGTCGGATGACAAGAAATCGTCTCTGGTTGGTTTAGTAGCTGACATTATTTCAGTCAGAAGATGACTTTGACTGGTTGATAGGCAGACCGATGCTAAAATTGTGGTTCATTTTACTAATCTTTTTTTTTTAATAGGCTTAGATTCCAACTTGGCCGCCGCCTACAACTTGGTTAGTTTGGTGTACCCCGATGAGCCGCATTACGATTGTGGAGCGACAACGCAAACTATGCCTCATCACTTGTCGTGATCTTTGTGCACTAACACCTTCACTAACCTTTGCGACGCCAACGATAACGCTGTCGAAGTTGCTGAATTCTGATGGAAGCTTATTTAAAACAAACAAAAGGAATCATCGATACGACGAAGTAAACTATAAACGACTTTTTCAAAATAGTTTACCAACTGGATCTTTGTCGATATTATAATAATAATTTAAATTCACAATCGTTATTTCCCAAGTGCCGAACTCTGATAAATAAAACAGCCAGAAAAATCGCCCACCAAAACAGACACACAGTCAGCACACATCGCATTCAGCGACACAGTTGCAATGCAATTCTCCCGTCCAGAATTAACGCATGTCAGGCCGAATTGACCTCCCGTCTGCAAGGAACGATCGATTATCGTTCCACGGCTTAATTGCGATGCGTTTAAACAAAAAGTCTGGCAGGCCTGTTGCCTAATGACGCTATAAACTCGAAATTATACGCTCCGTTAGTTCGACCAACCGTTGTTCCTCCCATACGAGTGGTAGGGTTCATTGCGTTTGATATGCCTCGTATGACCGTGGGTGAAGGTTGGTTGGTAAGTACTTGGGTTGGTTTGTGGGTGATTGTTCATATTCGACTGTATGCGTCTGATTTACTGGCCATTGCCACAGCGAGTAGTAAGGTCTATGAACTTGTATAACAGCAAAAGAAGTTTACCTGTATGGTTGGCGTGGTTGGTTTTATTTTTTAAAGGTAAGGTAAAGAAAACACCGTCAATACAATCAATGAACCAGAACGTTTACTAATACAACAATTTACTGTAACATAACTATTTTAAGGTGCGGGTAAACTTACAAACTGCAACTTACTACTGCGATCGCCAACCCGCCTGCCAAGCTTGGCGATTATGGCGAACCCCCCGAAATTGGAAAGGCCTATGTGGCCTATGTAGACGTCTTTCGGCTGAAATGATGATCATGATGATGAAACTTACATAATTTCACTCCGCGGATAAAACATTTTCAAAACACCGATTTATCTGACCTACTCGAAGTTCATATGTCACTACAGGGATCCAGCGGAATTTCAGCGTCAGGTGTATGTGCCTGCCTGACACATTTTGGACTGGACTCCAATTTGGTGCAACCTTGAGACGCTCACCACACCTTGCTATTTGATTTATCTCAGAGTGTGCAAGTATCTATATTTTCTATTTGAAGATGTAATGGCACCTTGTTTTTTTTTTATATTTTTATTGTAACTATTTTTATCACATAATTGTACTTTTGTGTGTTGTGTTATATGTTTTGTGTGCTATAAATAAATATTTTATCTATCTCAATATAAAAGGTGACAAGAACATTGATGCGCAAACTGTTACTATGAAATCAGCACTGATTCAACCATGATTAATGATGAAAAAAAAAATGCGGTTTCAGATGTTTCGACCTTATTGCGCTTTTTTATGAATCAGCAGATTTTTTTTATCGGTAATTGTCGAACTATTTCTACACAGAGATCTATCATGTCCTCAGTCCACAATAATAAATTGCACGCCGATATTTCTACCAGCTCGTATTTAAAATACCGTACGCAAAATATGCGCTTTGACGTGATGTTGTGGACACTAGCCCGTGTTACGTGGTACGTTATTTACATAAATGGGTAAAAGTTAATGATTGAATACCGAAAGAGTCGCTCTGTGTCAATTATTGGTATTCAGTTGCCTCCGTTAACACTGGAAGTATACCTCAACATGAAAAAGGAACAGGCTTGTCAGATGATGATGAGTACAGAGTTATTGATATTAGAAATAATAAGCCACAAAGGGCAAAGAAAAAAAAATAACTTAAAAAACTTTAGAGGTGTCAAGGGACACCCGGATGGAACGAAGTTCCTTTCCAGGATTCATAATAGTTATAATTTTTTAATTATTTATTATGTACAAAAAACCTGTATACACTCAACAAAAATATTCTCTCTCTCTCCCTATCTCCTTCTCTCTCCCTCTCTCTCTCTACCTCGTTCTCTCTCTCCCCCTCTCTCTCTCTCCCCCCCCTCTCTCTCTCCCCCTCTCCCCCCTCTCCCCCTCTCTCCCTCTCTCCCTCTCTCCCTCTCTACTCACAACAAAAAAAACAACAACATACAAAATATATACGGTCGAATTGAGAAACCTCGTCCTTTTTTTGAAGTCGGTTAAAGCATGTCGTGACAACTTTTCGTAAGATTTTTTTCCGTCTAGCCCCCTTTCACAACGCGCGATAAGGAACTTCGTTCCAAAAATCTGAAAATTAATTTAGCTAGGCAATCATTTCGCTAATGTAGTCAAAGCAGTAAGTTGTTGTTCCCTGAGCTGCTGGATGCAAAGAATAGCACTATCGCATTTCTTCCCGTGAGTTTCATAAGAGGCGACTAAGAGATATACTAGAAAATGGGCAGCAGCGTTCTCTATGCAATTTACCGCCTTACTGCGATCGCCAACCTGCCTGCCAAGATGATGATTATGGCGAACCCCCCCAAATTGGAGGAGGCTGAAATGATGATGATGAGGCAAAGCAAGCAACGACAGAGCCTTATGGTCCTCTACAGTAACTAGAGTATAGTTGTCTTGATGATGTAATTAATTATCATCCGTATTTACTTGACTGTGGCTAAGTAATAGCAGCTGAACGGATTAATAGTACATGTTAAGCTACGCTTGCCGCGGTTGGTCCGTGGATGGGTGACCATCTTTACAAACTAAGACCGTTCCGTGCCTCGGAAAGCACGTTAAGCTATCATTCGCGAATCTCGACAATGGTATCAAGTCGTCAGTAGCACGAAAGTCTTACAACCAGTGTTACCGAAGAGTATCGTGTTATGTAACTAGGTCGAATATGTAGTAGCTCCATGTAAAATACTGGTTTTCAGCTGCGTTCGGTTAGACTGGAAGCTGACCCCAACGTATTTGGGAAAAGGCTGGGCAGATGATGGGTTACTTTCATCATCATCATCATTACTTCAGTCGAAAGACGTCCAATGCTGGACATAGGCCTCCCTCAAGAACCACCAATTAGACCGGTTCATTTATTTAAGGGTGTTTGTCATAATCGCCAAGCTTGGCAGGCGAGTTGGTGATCGCAGTATGGTGGTAAAACACATAGAGATCGTTGCTATCCACTCTCTAGTAAGTCCCTTAGTCACCTTTTACGACACCCATGGCAAGAAGTGGGAGTTACTTGCAAAAACTAATAATTAACAAATATGACGACTGAATTTATATAAGTCACCAGAGACCAGAGAAATACTGCCCTATATTCCACAGACTTCCATCACGTCACGGCGCTCCCAGAAGAAAAAAATCAAAAGCAAAATCCCACACGTTATCATAATGTAGTATCAAATGGAGCAGCACGGACGTCTCTATCGCATATTGAAAGAGGCGGGTTCCAACAAAGTTGTTTTATCAGCAGCGATAAGGATGAATCCCATTTATGGGAGCTACCGAGCTATTGCTCCGAGGCGCTGAGCCGTAGCCCGGCGCCCGCGACTCAACCGCGTTCTTCCCGCACCGTTTTATGAGTCTCCTAGGGATAAAGTCGCATAAAATTGTATGTTCGAGTTACGTGAAATGTATGGATTTCATTTTGAGTTCGATTTGTTGTCACCGAGGTTTTTATGTTAGAGGTAACTTAATGGAAATCGGTTAATGCTTTCTTAGGGAAAGTGGACCAATGAGTAATCAATCTTTTCCTAAAGGTTTATTATTTTCGCTGGTGTATGTGTGTTTTGCGGCTTGATTACTAACGCACCTAGGTCGAAGTAAGTACTTGACTATATCCTGAATTACATAAAAATGTAATTTGTGTCTGTATATCGATATTTTCAATCATTTGTCTCATAGACTTGATCATTTTGTATTACACACTGCTGAGGTTGAAAAAACTTTAATAAAAAAATCGGATTCTCTTGCAAGATAAAGTTCCTACAAAAAACCGAACTCACAGAAAAAATCGGATTAACCAACATTCGCAAAAATATATTTTTACATAAAATAAAAGTACTCACCACTTACGTGGCAGCTAACTGACCTTTGAAAGGAATACCGTGCATATAAAGCGAATAAAAAAAAAAACAAAAAAAAAACTCGACCAGATTTTCGTGTGGTCAGCGGAAAAAAACCGGGCAAAACTATCATCCGTGCGCCGCGCGACTTTATAGCTACGATAACGAAGCTGCAGTATTGGGGCCTGAGCGATCCAATGTTATCTCTCTGCGCGGCTTTTGCGATATAAAATAAATGCTTGAATATTGAATGGATGAAAATGTTTTTTTTTTTTAATGAATGAGGCTGTTCTCAATGGTTATTAACAGGACGGACGCCTATGTGGATTCGATTCTTATAGCAGATATTAATAAATGAATTGGAAAATGGGGCGTTTCAAGATAAAAACGGATACTTCCGTAGCGTTATGAAGCTTTATGTTGTTCTGTTCAGTAATTGAATTAATCCGCACATCCTTACATCCTCAACGTAACTCAATACTTGAATTTAAAAGATCGCCCTCTCTACAAAAAAGAACGTTACAATAAAATAAAAACACACTTCAAATTACCGGAAACGTCCATAACACTGCAGAAATTGGTCCATTTTTAACATCAAAACTTCAATAATGGCTGCAAAAATGTAACTTCACCGTAAACGTTCGTCGAACTTTTTTTTTCCATATTCAAAATTCAAAAATGTTTGACACGCATCATAGTGCGCGCGAATGGCCAGACACTGCATATCACTGATATGCACAATGTGTCACTTTGACGAAGGTCACAGGCTCGAGACTGGCCACGTGCCCGGACACGGATATGACGAGTTTTGTTCCTTTTTTGAAACGTGTTAAATGTGACAAATATGCGTGTGGCTGATAGACAGACGGGTGAGAAGTGAAAAGTTCTGTGGATGAAGCCGTCGACCTGATGATGAAATAAAGGGACAAACGTAGGTCTGAGAGATAAAAGGTTCTAAGACAAGACAGACAATAAATATATGGAGTGTATAGAGAGCATTCAACGTAAATTTTTGAAGTCTATGCATTATCGCTGCTTTAAAAGTTGTTATCTCTCTTATAGTGCGTTAGTAAAAAAAAATAATATACTTTCTCTGAGTTCAAGGCGTACTTTTCTTGAAACTACATTTTTGTATGACTTATGCAATAACTCTTATGATTTTTTAGACATTTGTAACAAGTTGTGTTATGTAGTTCTCAGAATGTTCTGCTAGGGACGCAAGATGCGCGCACGACCTGAACCCTAATTGCGAAACAAACAATTTATCAGATTCTGAATAGGATTGAAGATTTTTTCTAAACCATTGCGTCATTTGTTCGAATAAATAGTCGGCTCAGCAACGTAAATAATGCAATGAATGTTGTTTAACTATGAACATTAAACCAATTCCTATCGATAAAAAGTTCTGCAATTAGCCCTCTGTTTGCCACTACTTCCAGTCGTACAAATGCTGGCTTTCGTGCTCCTCTTCGTCGCCTTACGAGCAATTTTATTAAAAAATCTGCAGTCTGGATCTGTTTGCTTTACCGCATAAAAAGTTTAGACTTATGGTACTGTTGTTCCACTTATGCGGCACTAATAATGACTTTATGTTTTGTTGATTATTTACTATTAACATTCCCCCTTTTTTAATTGTTAACAACGCTAGTCTTTAAAAAATCCAAATTGTCTTATTGTATATCTGTGGAGAACGTGGTTGATTTCACATTTGTATCATTTCTATTTCCTATTTTTTTTTTTTGGAAATATTTATGTGAAATTGTTTGTTTTCCCGAATAAATAAAAAAATAATAAAAATAAGACAACAACGTGCAAGTGTGTAGAAAAGATACTTGACTTTCGAAACTGTTCTTATCGATGTCAGTGACAAATATCAAACTCAAGACCTCACATTTAGCAGACGCGCAACTGTACCATGCTTCATGTAAATACACAAACAGTTGATGTATGGAATAATGCAAACTTATTACATACGTTAATACAAATATGTGTACAAAAAAACATCGTAAATATAAATATTTGTTATGAATGCAAAGCGCATTACTAAACTACACGTAACGCAACGGATAAACTACCTCGCTGACCATTTTTTGAGCGCCATTGTTGTACTCGGATCAGTTTTCTACATGACATTTCAATACGAGACGCTTGTCGAATGGCAAATCTCGAGCAGATGTTTATTCAGAGCATTCAACAAAAATTATCGCAACAACGAAATCTAAATCCATACACCATAACTAATTATATCCACCGAGTAACGTGTATTGTTCAACCGACGCTTTTGTCAGAACCCGAATTACTAACCTAGTTTTGGGGATATTTGAAAAAAGAACGTTCTTGAGATATCACGCTTTTTGGTTTTGAATGCGAGTAATATTTTCTTTTGTCGGTGGGGTATTAGCGATCGGTATTTAGTTACGTCGATATATCGCAGTTTGTTGTTACGAGTTACGAGGTACGGCCTGACGTGGTTGTATTACAAAAGTTTGACGGCGCGTCGTCGATAGGGTATCGATTTAGCTCGGCTGCATCAGATTCCGTTCGTTTATTTTTTTGCGAAATCGGACGTATGTAGGTTTTCGGGTTTGCGGTGCGTCTGTGTCCAGTTAGTTGTAGGTGGTCTGTACGAATAAAAATGTCGTGTTTCCTGTTTTTTATTGAGATTTTTCTATTTCGCGTGTCAACAGAATGCGGGATTTTTTCGCTTGCCTTTTTTGCAACTGTATTGACTGAAGGAATCTGGATTGATTAATCTGCGTTAGCGTTAGCGTAAGCGTTTTTTTTAATGATTATTCTGGACTACCGAATTAAATGAAAATACTGACCAACCAAAAAATATTCCATAAGTTACGACTGCAATAAACACAGTGACTGAGTATTTAGCTAATAAATATTTTTTCGTCATGATTGATATTATTTATTCACCTTAGCGGATTGTGATTTTGACTGCAGTAATAGGTTTAAAAAAAAAAAACTAAAAAACACGTGTTTTTTTAAACTATTATTTATTTTCTATTTTTTACGGTGTTTCGAATTCTGAGACGTATGTCAGCGTAGTTTTCGAAGACAGTTTTTTTGCACAAATTTATGAAATTATTGCATTGTCATCGGTCCTTGACAGGTGTGCAAAGTTTGAATGAAATCTGGTCGTTTAAAGTGGGTCAAAATCGCGCTATAAGGAGTCGGTTACAAACAAACATATAAACAAACATACAAGTGAAGCTAATATAAAGCGTGTAAAAATCTATATGTAGACGAACCAATTCTTATAATTCAGTTAAGTTACCTACCCTAAGTTGTACATGTGTGGACATAAAGAATAACACCATCCCATTTCTTCCCGTGGGTGTCATAAAAGGCGACTAAGGGACTTACTAGAGATTGGGTAGCAGCGTTCTCCATGCATTTTACCATCATACTGCGATCGCCAACCCGCCTGCCAAGCGTGGCGATTATGGCAAATCCCCTCCAAATTGGGGGAGGAGTCCAGCAATGAGCGTCTTTCGGCTGAAATGATGATGATAATGAATGTTTAATTGAAATTACATCGACAAAAATTGAGGTTGTAAAATTAATCTCAAGTGTCAAATGGAAAACATCTTTCGGGTCATTTAAAATTAGAATTTCAGGTTTAAGTTTTAAACAAAATCATTCAAATTAAGTGTCACTACAAATAAGCATCCACAGATACGTTTTGATATCCATTTGTTTACATTTTCATCAGGTACTTTTAGGATAGACCATAGGTAATTCCAGCATAACTTAGCAAACACAGACGGTTACATCGGTTTGATTTAATAGCCGGCGTATAAATCTATTCATCGCGGGATAAACCTTTATACAAACATAGCTAATGAACGCGGCGCACCCAGTAACTTAGTTACGATCGTGGTAGCACTCACAATCCAGTTTTTTTTTTTCAGTCTACGGAGTTGGATATTGGTTTAATACTGTTATTTTTGTGTTTTTTATTGCATTATTTAACGTATTTTTGTGAAATTTGCATGAAACTGTATTAAAGCTTCTGCTGGCTTAGCCCGAGCACCGTTTTGTCGGCAGAAGAGTAGACAAGAATGACGTTCCGTGTAGACAGGACGACGGCAGCAAAGTAGAAAGAGTCGACTGCACTTTTTACGAAATTCAGAATTCTTTGTCGTATATTTTTTCTTTTTCACTTTAAATTTTACCGATTTTAAGTGATGATATTATATTATATAGACAACAATTTCTTAGGAAATTTCATGGAAATTGATTTACAAGAGTCGCGGCTTTAATGTTGACAGTTCAACAACATTCATTGCGTTATTGAAGTTGTTGAGCAGTAAAATTTTTAGAACATATGCAGCAGTGGATTATCAGTATCTTCCAAAATGATTCAGATTCTGATTGATAGTGTGTTGCGCAATTAGCGCGCAGGTCGTTAGTTAACCGAAATTACTCGTGGAAAGGACGTCAAAGTGACGCGAATTGTGGAGACGTGTTTCTACCGAAATGACACGAGAGCGAAATAAAACTGTCGTTCTTTTGATAGATTAATTAGCTAAAGTAGGCAATGGTTTATACAAACATCACTAATCAACGAGTTGCACCTAGCTCCCAGTTACAGTGGTAGCGCGTTCACTATTAATTTTCAAGTCCACAAAATTATTTCGTCTACAGTTGCGATGGCGTATTTTATATAATGAGAGGATTAAAAGCTACAACTGAGTGAAAATAAAAGTTGACTGAAGCAAATTTACCAAGTTCTGAAGTATTGGGGCACGAAACGTGGTCACAAAAACGACGAATGTTCGCCGAATTGACGCGAGGAAAGGATGTAACAGTGACGAAACATTACATGTAATGATAGGTTGATTAGCTAAAGTAAACAATGATTTATATAAAAATCGCTAACACCTAGCTCCAGTTACTTTATTAGGACCGTGGAAGCGTTCACAATTTTTTTTCAGACTTTGTAGTTGGGTTACCTAACACTGTTATTTTTATTCACGCTGGCGTTTCATGAAACGTGAATTATAAAGCAGCAACATAGGTTATTGTTACAGAGATAAGTGGCGGAGTAGTGTAGTCAGGTCACGAATTACAGGGCGTGTTTGCCGAAATTACTATTGGAAATGATATAGATAATAATCTGACCAACAAATTCGTCGTCATCCGCAGCCTGAAGAACAGTGGTGACCCAGTGATATCAGCCCCGACTGACAAGTTGTTGTTCGTAGGTGCGAACCTTAGGCAGGCGCTTATCTTTATGTAAATAAATTCATCGCCACTGCTCCCAAAACGGTGAAGGAAAGCATCGTAAGGACACCAACATGTCCTAGAACCAAAACCTCGAACACATGTGACGTGTACCGACCCGTACTGGGCCCGCGTAGTAGATTACAGCCCACTCCCTCTCACGGAGAGGAGGCCTGTGTCCCAGCAGTGGGAACGAAACAGGCTGATTATGCATGCAGCCCGACTTCACCAACTGCTGCGAGGCATAGGCCTCTCTTTTCTTGTGTTAATTTCTCCTACATCCAGTGACAGCCTCACCCAGCGCGATATTGCCCGCGATGGCACGACATTCCCCATCTCGCGGCCGGACGACCGACATCTCGTCTTCCGGTCCTTGGACGCCACTCTGTCATAGCCTTACTCTACTTGTCATCATTGCGCATTGCCGGGTGTCCTACCCAACTCCATTTCAGTGCGCATTCTGATTTTGAAGACCTTTGGATGTCTTCGTTTGGAACTCGGTCTATTAGCCTGATGTTGTGCACGGAACGCTCCATGGCTCTCTGTACCAGCCAGCCTAAACAAATTAGTTTTACAATATTACGGGGCTGTTAATCACTCACGGCAGCACGCCTTTATATATCAAACTTGATTTCCAGTTAAACATTCTTTTGAGAGCACGAAAGTACGAGCAATAGGCCCAATCCGAGTATCTCAAAAGCTTTAGTTGCTGTTACTTTTGCTAAAACCGTTTCCCCAGTATCCACAATTGATGCTTAGTAAAGATGACACATTATTTTGTTTTGGATGGGATATCATCAAATGACTTCTCTCGCTCGCTAGAGTGGAGCGGAAGGGCGTGTCAGACTTTTACTGACTAAAACCCACCCGTGTTCCTTCAGTTGCCCATATGCCAGGGCCACGGTAACTCTTTCGGACGAATCTCGCGATCCTGGCAGGAAAATGACACCATGAAACTTAACTTTTCATTCTTTCCAATTTCGACCGGCAACACGAACTCACATATTTTTCAATTTACTAAAAAACATTATTTTATATTTAATTAAAAAACCCCCAACACAAAAACCTAAGTTCCCTTTAAAAAGTAAAAAATAATTTAAAAAAACTCAATCTTAAAGTACTTACCTAAGTATGTATTAATAATTCTGAAAAAAAATTACGTCGCGGTGGAGGACCCCTCTAAACCTAACAATTTAATTACAAATAGTCTCTTACCTAACTAAGCAACATAGATGAATTTAAAAACAAAATTAAGAAAAGAAAACTTTTATAAAATAACTTCAAAATATTGCATTTAGGATACGACCGTCAACGACGTCTGCCCTCGCGGAGCGGTCCCCAACGCGACGTATTTTTTTTAGAATTATGAATACATACTTAGGTACTTTAAGATTGAGTTTTTTAAAATTATTTTTTACTTTTTAAACGGAACTTAGGTTTTTGTGTTGGGGGTTTAATATTTATTTTATTTAATACTGTTTATAGGTACATACTTATTATAATGTAGATTTTGTTAAGTTGTAAACACAGCTTCCAAAAACAATATCAATTCAATTTGATGATGCCACTATCGGCCGGAGATGTGTTGACGAGAATAGGTGGATTCTGATAAGGCCACATAATGTAACTTTTCAAGGTCTTAGAGGATATGGAAATATTGAAAGAACAATGTTTCCTATACCTAATTTTATGTTGGGCGGTTACAGCTCATAAGTTGCAAGGGACGACAGTTGATAAAGCTGTTTTTACTTAGGTAAAAGTACTTTCGCAAAAGGCCAAGCCTATGTTGCCTTAAGTAGAGTATTTTTACTCTACTTAAGGCTACATAGGCTTGGCCTTTTCCTTGGATGGTGTAGCAATTTGTGAGCTCGACCAAAACTAAGGAAAACTATTTAATAACCCACATGACTAATCATCTTTAGCAGAATTGCAAAAACTGAGATGTAGTAATTGATACTCTCACTTGACAATCGGATTCCACCCCTCTTTTTGCGTCGGGGGTTAAAACTGGAATTCGTTGGCATGAAATACAAGATGATCTCCTCGTAGAACTTCGAAGAGTTCATGAAGGCTATCGGTGTGGGCTTGATCACATGTGAAGCGATAAACGCTGCTACTTTCACGGATGGAGCTCCGCAAGGATAAAGACTTCTTCAACCTTCAAGACCACGGAGCACAAGTTCAAGTGCGGCGGAGAGATTGATGAGGCGGGCCTGATAGAGCTAAGGTGAAGTTACTGTGCATGTTAAAGAGCAACGAACACTTGTGAAGTTGCGTGTGTGAATTTCAGCCACATACCTTATTATTTCCATGAGGAAAATACACCACACACAATATCGTAAAAACATCACAGCGAGACCACAACTGCACCGTTGATATTATCACTGAATTGCTTTGTGCAGCCGAGTGTCCAATACATAATACCTATGTGTGCGCTGCCTGTACATAGCGCGTACTGTAAATAAGTACATGAGGTAGGTGTTTAAACAGTTTTTCACTGGCTACAGGCCTGTCGTTGTAATTCACTGACAAACGCATATAAAAGAGTCCGGTAGCGGACAGCCACGGCTGTGGAGACGACTTTATTTTGTAATTGTTTTTTTTATATGTATGAAATTTTCACGGTGGCAAAATAGTGTTTCCTTTTACAGGGTTTCTTTGGGTTACACTGAGTTTCGCTGTTTCTCATATTGACAAAATTGTTTAATGTAAATTTTGCTGTTTCTGGTTCAAGGATGTGTGGCAAGCATATATATATCAGATACAGAGAGACAGGGATATCGACGCATAACCTGTTACTATGGATTCAGCATATGATTTTGAAGTTATTTAAAAAATCAGCTGTTTCATGCAAACATGCAATAACTACGCAGTCAAAATGTAACAGCAATTTTTATTAGAATTTTACATTACAATTTAATGGAATTTACAAAAATACGTAAGTTTTTACGCCAAAACTAAACTATTTAAAACCTTCTAAAACAGCATTACATAACATCACGCCTTATTCCTCGAAGGGTTGGGCGGAGGTGTATCTATAGTACACCCACATTTCGCCTGTTACGTTTAAGTCCCATGTAGGAGGGGGCGAGCCTATTGCCATCAACCAGATACAAGTCCACACTCCGGGCTCCTACTAAGAAATTCCAGATGTATAAACCGCTAATTATACACTTATTAATCGTGCATACTATTATATAATAAAGAAAATATTAACAATCAAAATTCCACATACCAATACAAAAATCAATGTCAAGCACAAAAGTCACCACTACTGCACTAGGAATAGGAATACCTACTATACAACTGCTTTCAGAGTTCAGTTAGGACTTTATACGGAATAAATATCCAGTTTGAGGGAGCGCACCTTTGTAGTAAGTTGCCGAAAATAATAAGAGATTCTTCGTCAGTGAACAATTTCAAAAATAGGTTAAAATTGCTTTTGTAACCAAGAATACATCACTACTCATTATGTGAACTCGATAGATCGAACGATAATTATGTTTACTTATGATATTTTGGTTAGTTTTAAAAATATTTATGTTTTTTTTTAACTTAACTACCTAGACTACTCAACGTAGCAGGTGCTGTAAGGCGGTTCCTGCCACCGGAGCCATATTTGATTTTTGATTTTTTATTGATTGTGTGACGCTGTTGATTTTTGATAGAAATTTCACGCGTCCCGCGATTTAACTTTTATCGGTATCTTACTAATTATCTTCTAGTTTTTAGTAAATTATCAGCATTAGAAAGTTTTTTTACTTATTTTAATTTTATTTCTTTTTCTGTTAGCTTATTTTGTGTTCGACTGCTAGGCAAAGGCCTATTCTTTTTTCGTCCTAACCTCATTGTATAGTGCGTTCGCTGACCATGTTGCCCTTGCAAACCTTATCAAATCTTCTCACCACCTTCACCGAGGCCTACTTCGACGGCGATGTCCTTGATATTGAATAAGAAATAAATAAATAAAAATAATAATTATAAGCTCGATTCGACTCCACTGCCGCCGCTTTCCATCGGTCGCGCTCGTATCCTCGCGGGAGGTAATTATGCATGGGCGCTTTTTAGCGCGTCCACCAGCGAATAAAATATAAAACGTGCCACAACTAATGATTTCACGTACACTCCTATATACTTCACGTAATTGCAACGTTATATACTTTTTACCAGGTATAAGTGACCTCGTTTGTCGTACATATGCTTATCTGAGCTTTTTAATATGCATTATTATTTTAGTAGGTTGATATTGTAACTGTTGATTTAATAATGTATTATGAGATGAGTGGAAAATTATAGAATTATGTTGGACAGTTTCAAAATGTACTAGTGTGTCAATCATTTGAAGTTTCTCCATGAAAAACTTATTGAGGAAAAATCTTAAATGAACTTGTTGTTTATTTTATTGTAATTTCTTATGGTCATTAGTTAAATATAAGTGGGCAAGTAGAACTAATATCACCAGAAAATGAATTTATAATATCAATGAATGTAATAATTTTAATGAGACAAAGATAAAGCTCTAAATAATAATCCAGGAATTTAGTATTTTTTACGGATTCCACTTTTGCAAATAAAACGCAATTAAACATCAGTCTATCACGAAAAAATAACTAGCTCTTTAAAATCAAAACAAAAAAGCTTCGTATTTAAATAACTGGTCACACTGCCATCTGCATAAAAATGCGGGAACTACAGAGCTTTCTTTCTTAGTTGATAAAACTTCCGAGTATTTCCGCTGAGCGCGGAGGGCGCTGCGATCGTTTTAGATGTGGGAAAACTCGGCACGTTTCCCCTTCATTATGTGGAAATGTTGTAGAGAATGGACGTTTCGCTTCCGTGGACGCGAACGGGCTAGATTTAAGACGAGAACTTTCTACGAAATAGAAGCTAGAACAACTTTTTATTTCAGGGTTCTGAACATTTTAGTTAGTTAACTTAGAGTTTTAAGTTATTATTAAATGCACTTTGGACGTGTAGTTTCCAAGTAGTTTCTTTATGGCGACATATTTTTTGAGTAGGCTGAATAAAATAGGTAGGCCGTTAGTATTTAAGCTTTTAACTGTCTTAATAATAAGAATGTCTTTAATATTAAGTATGTTTATTTGTATAACTTTAAACCACTGTAATTATTTTTTAAGTAAGTTCATGCATGCTGTGTTTATCGCTTCATATTGTACACTTGGTGTGTATTATAACTTGTATTATTAGATTATAGAGTGTAACAATTGTAGATAGACCAATAAATAAATAAATAATAATAAAGTTAGGTAAGCATAGTTTCATGTGTCATTCAATGCGGATGATCATGTTGCAGGTAAGTAGACGTAATATGTGTCCAAGCAAACTAATTGGTCAAATATCAATGATACATAACCATATCTCTATTAGTACACCTACTGTATTTACTTCGTAACTATGTGTATCTAGTCATCATTAGATATGTAAATACACAAATGCTAATTGGTACAATCCGCAGGAGTAGGTACATTAGGCAAATTAATAGCTCTTATACATATAGGTACAGAGGAGTATTGAAGAAAAATACATGTTGAGTAGATTCCAAATTGGAATATGGAGTCAAAGTCAAACTCAAAGTCAAAAACGTTTATTGCGAACTAAGTGTACAATGTTGGTGTTATTCTATGTTAGTACTTATGACTTAGCAGCCTTTTACAAGCATTGCAATTATTATTGCAGGAAAATGATGATACAAGTAGACATATGTTCGTCTAGGTACATAGATCATTCAACAAGTTAGCTTTAGAATTAGTGGAAATCTTAAAACTCGGTATTGGAATTAAGAATTTGAAGTTGAGAATTAGTCTAACTTTGCTTTGGCATTACTTCAGATGACATATGCCCCGCTCTGGGCCCGCGTGGTCGATTACCTGCCCACAAACACCCCGGCCCGCGGCCTCTCATGGAGAGAAGCCCTGTGTCCCAGCTGTGGGAACATTATACGTATTTTATGCTTGTGCTCAGGAGACAGCCGTGAAATTTGAAACGCGAACCAGTTATTTCGGGTGCTATATTGAAGGAATTATCTTGAGTAGCTAAAGCTCAAGTAGAGTTTGTATTGGTGATGTGGCAATTGTTATTTAGAAGAGTCATGTATTGTGTAGTAAAGGGATAATAGGCTAACATGATTGGCCATATTAGTAAATTAATGTAATTCAGTTTCAGAGTAAATGTTTAAAAAAGCGAACATTAAAAAAGATGTAACTAGAAAACTTAATATTGAGAGGTTGGCTATTAAACTTAATACTATAAGGATTTCATACCGTTAAAGGCGATAAAGGTCTTCATTATTTTAAGAAGATGCCTACGACTGCATGTGATTGCAAAAAAATATATTTTAGTGACACTCAAAATATTAAGACGAATCGATTGACGTAAGAACCATCAAAATCGACCCACGAAAACATACATAAACATTCATACATACCTACATAGATAGGCTGATAAAAACATTACTCTCCATTGCGTCGCGCAGTGGACTAAAAGTAGTAAGTACCTGTTGATGGTACCGTGTGGTGCCGGACGTAAAGAATAACACCACCCCAGTTCTTCCCGTGGGTGTCGTAAAAGGCGACTAAGGGACTTACTAGAGAATGGGCAGCAGCGTTCTCTATGCATTTTACCACCATACTGCGATCGCCAACGCGCCTGCCAAGCGTGGCGATTATGGCAAAGCCCCCCAAATTGGGGGAGGCCTAAGTCCAGCAGTGGACGTCTAACGGCTGAAATGATGATGATGACCTGTTGATGTCCTTAGGTAGAGACTCCCTGTGGCTTCTCTTGCAGCCTTTTATGTGCTCATTGCGTGTGCAGAGATTTTTTAGAGCAATCACAAAGTAGGATAGTCGTTCTTTGTCTTTCGGGTACCCCCAGCGTGTTACACATCTGCGTGGAAAAACTTATCATGGGTACAGTTTCATTGTAAAATAAAAACAGCACGCACACAAAAATACTCAACATTGTATCATTAACAGCCACTCAAACGCCTCATCAAAACTAAAGTTCAAACTTTGACACCACAAAAACTACAGCATCGCATTTCGCTCTCCCAGACAGCTTGGCACCAAGTTTTTGCATACGTCTCTAAACCAACAACTTGGATGAAATGTCCCAACATGTGACCAATAAATCTTTAGACCGGATATGGTCACACGGCTCATACACATGGCCTGGCTGACTGGAACACCATGGACGCGTGGCTGTGGCGATAAAAGAAATTCTGCCATATTTTTGGAAGGAAAAAACTATTTCGTTGAGAGGATTCGAATGTGAAATGTGTTGATGAAAACGGTTTTGTTTTTGTTTTATTTTGCAAACGTACTGTGTAACCGGATTTAGAGGAGCTATGCCTGATAGGAGTGCTATTCTTGTTTCGTTTTTCGAAGTTGGTATACGACAAACTTCATAACACAAAACTGCAACCGTTTTTTTGTGGGTAAGAAATTATCAAATGACGTCTCCCGCTCCGAGTGGAGCAAAAGCGCGTGTCAGACTTTTACGGACTAAAACCCACCCGTGTTCCTTCATTTGCATATGCCAGTGGCCACGGTAACTCTTTTGAACAAATCTCGCGACCCTGGCAGGACCAAACTGCACCCTAATTGCGTAACACACTATTAATAAGAATCTGAATAATTTTGAAGGTTATGTCTAATCCATTACTTCATATGTTCCAAAAAAAATTCTACTTAGCAACGCAATCAACGCCATCAATATTGTAGAACTGTCAATATGAAAGCGATTCCTACTGACAGTCATCATCAGCTTTAAGTTATCTCGGTTGCATCCTTTCGGAGTAAGGGGTCTGTTTTCCTACTCTAAACTCTCCACTTTGGACGGTTCCTACTGATAGTGTATTACCCAATTACCCCACTGGTCGAGATGTGTTTACAGAGGAATTGTAAGCGGCCGCCGAAGTGAGGTCAGTTTCCTGACAACTAATTGTTCTGAATGAAATGAATCTTGAATCCCATCGTCTTCATGTTTTTCCACTTGTATTTAAAAAAGGTAGACTAATTAACCCTTCCAAAAAATCCATACACACCACCCATTAAAAAACTTACACGAAAAAAACACGGGCAAACAAGCCAGCCCCAACACACCGGGGCCCATTAAATAAAACGATCACAAAACCTAACAGCTCTTCAAACAGTATCCGGGCGAAATTACTCCCGGGCCGGGTAAACAAAATCATCATTGTAACACGTGTAATTTCGCGTTCACCGGTCATTACTTTTGACCGGGTTCCCGGGTCGCTGGTTGAATAATTGAGCGGTGCGAGAGAGATGGACCTCCCGAAAATATGAAATGATCCTGCCGGCGCGGAACGGTTAACCCGTGATTTCAGGTGTTGCTGACAAATGGGACTCGTTGAGATGTCAAGGGTTGAGTCCAGTTCAGAGTTGGCGAGCAAATATGTTTTGTACGGGGCTTGTGGCGCTGCGCAGTTTATATACGTCTGAAAAATGATAGAGAGAGACCTTTAAAGATTAATTCTAAATATTTTCATTGTAAATGTTTATTCTTGTATATTTTTAAGATTCTTATTGTTTGTAAGGGATAAGACTGCCCATTGTGTCACTCTGTGTGAAATTTCTACATTTCATATCTGTAGTACATAATAAATACGTAGTATTCTATCTCTCTATTACTAGATAAAAAGCTGCTGTACTGTCTCAATCAATTTTGAGATTCTTACTTAATTGAAAAATTATCATCATCTAATATTTTCACGTCTAGTAGTTTCATATTATAAGCGTACTATCCAGAACCTGCGTGTGTGGGATCCTGAGTTCCTTGTGTTATCGAACATAAAGAAGCACCATCCCATTTCTTCCCGTGGGTGTCGTAAGAGGCGACTAAGGGACTTACAAGAGAATGGGCAGCAGCGATCTCTATGCATTTTACCACCATACTGCGATCGCCAAATCGCCTGCCAAGCATGGTGATTATGGCATTCCCCCCTGGGAAACCCGAAACTGGAGGAGACGTATATCCAGCTGTGGCCGTCTTTCGGCTGAAATGATGATGATAATTCAGGTCCTGCTTAAAAACTTATTTGTTCTTACGAAAAAAGGTAGGTATCATTTCGATTCAATAACGATCCCCGTTTTTCACAACAAAACCTCGAAAATAAGCACACGTGAACATCAAAAAACTTAATCTCTCCAAATAAAAACGCGTGTCGGCAGCACACGTCGAGTGTCCGACCGGGAAGTGAACCCGACACCCGACCGCGGCCCACCAACGTATCTTCCTCCGCGCCAGATTGCGCTGGCCGCACTAAATTTATGGTTCCGGTCACCTTTTACTTTTACCGTAGACACGTGAACAAATATAGACAAGAGTAGTTAAAACTTTTTGGTTGGATGTCGTGATAAATTGTAATGATTGGCTTGACGGATTAGGTTGGCGTAAAAAGCTAAGAACGGTTATGTTAGTTGCCAAACTTAAGTAGCAGTAGACATCACTCGCACAACAGGTGGCCAATAGGGTCGAAAGGTTTAGGACTGGCGATCACAGACGCAGTTTTGGAAGGCCGCCCACAAGGACCTGTGACCTGGTGAAGACCGCAGGAAACCACTAGATGCGAGAAGCACAAAACTGGTCGAAGTGGCGGTGCGAATTATGAGGATAATGATTAAGATGTTAGGTAAGTGTTCTTTATGTGCGTTGATTACAAAATGATTAATGACTACAATGCTGATAAAACGACGTGGGTCTATTTGTAATTGTTCATGAAGATTACAGTTGCTCCGAAATAACCTTACTAATATATTTTGCAAAAAAAAAACCCACAAATCAGTCTCCTTAGCGCTGTTTCTATTAATCGATTGAAGACGCCACAGGCAAAATATGTAGTTTATTTGTACTGTAAGAGGCCTTAAATGTATCCTACGTTTCTGTATTAGTTTTTTCTAAGTATACAAACTTTGTAAGCTATCTTTACCTGAATTTGTATTACATAGTCAGGTAAAGATAGCTTAAGGTATACTAAGGTGCAGAAATGTATTTATATGTTTTACAGGTATTTTTATCGGTCTCAGCTAATTAAAACCACCTTTGTTAAATAATGGAAACATACCAAAGAACCAATTATAATGGTATTTAGCTACATTATTTCAAACATTTAATTCCCAAAAAAAAAAAAAAAAAACCCACAACCCCTCACAATTTCCTCGACACAAAATACATTAATTTCACTCATTTTGAAAACCCGTACAAACGTAAACACATACCCCTTTCTATATGTTTATCGTCAGACGCCTATCTGAGACGAGTCATTGTGCGTAAACGCTCATAATATTTGACGTATGCGCTTAATGAAGTGGAGTGTGTATTTATTAAGTTAATTAAACCGTTCTTGAAGCCCGAGGCTGGGGTCGGACGGAGAGTAGGCACCTATCTATCTGTGTATGATAAGATTTTGGCTCAGATTAGAACGGGTGGAAGGTATTTTGGTATGTTGGGTTTAAGAATTTTCTCTGTATGAGTAAAATTAGTATGTTAGCGTTTTGTTTAGGTAAAGGGTCGCATTTCTGTTTGTGAAAATGATGGGGTTATGGGCTTTTTTTTTTAGAATCATAAAAATTGTTAGTGTCTCTTTCGTTGTCTTAAAGCCCAAGTTCCTATGGACGTAAAGATATCGCCGCGAGATTTTTAGATGCACGGGATCCTCAACGCTCTACTTAGTCGCCTTAGAGTTGATAATCAAACAGCGTGTTTCTTCGACGAGCTGAGGGATGCATCCTGTTGGATTCTCAATGTTCAGTTTAACACTGAGAGTTCAAACCTAGTGCGCAAGAAAATCCTGCTGCGATATCTTTACGACCATGCGTACATGGTATTACAAGGTATAAGATTGGTAAAAAAACACTACAACGTAAAGAATAACTTTATTTTCGGAAGTCGGTGCCTTAGGATCTGTATTTAAGGTTTTTTGCCACCGACTTCCGAAATTAAAGTTATATTTCAGTTTGTAGTGTTTTTTTTTTAAGGAAGTCGGTTGTTATTGTTTTTTTTGTTTTTATTTTTAACTTTTTAGTTATGATATGTACCCCGTACTAATCTAATCACGTTATTCGTCCATTAGTCGCGCACATACTTAATGCAAATTTAAGACTTATATGGTTTTCACATGGATTGTTTTCACATGGACACACAACCAAATTAAAATGGGACCACACGGAAAGCACCAGATTTCAAATAAAAGAGAATCATCAAAATCGATTCACCCAGTCAAAAGTTCTGAGGTCACAAACATTAAAAAAATTAGTACAGTCGAATTGAGAACCTCCTTTTTTTGAAGTCGGTTAAAACGGCTATGATCTTACAGGTGTCCCATGTTCAATATGTAATGTTCTTTTTCCTTTCTTGTTTTACCTGAAAATAGTTGATTATTTATTGTATGTTCTGATCCGAAAACGACGGTATTAATCGTCAAGTATTGGTAATGCTGGGTCTGAACCTTTAAAATCTGCATATCGTTACGATCAAAAATCCTTAGATGTTACTTTAACATGCTTACCTCTTCTTAAGTCTTTTGTTTACTGTTTGACAGCGAAGCCGATGAATTTTCGAAGTTATATTTTAGTTAGGATATCATTTTGTTATTTATATTTAATAATTAGGCTCAAATGAGATTGGGCGGGTCACATCAGCCGCATACGGGATGACAGCTGTGAAAGGTCTCTAACCAATAGGTGTCTGAAGATGGACGACACCGCGGGCGGCCCAGAAAGCGGTGGCGAGATGACCTGGCCGCGTACCGTGACAGCCGGTTTGAGGTGGCATGGGTAAGTGTTTCTGGACGCACCTGGGGGAAGCCTTTGCTCAGCGGGGGACATTTTAGGCTAAACAAAATAGTTTTTGTAGAGTAATGTAAATTGTGGTCGCTTTATCTTATTAACTAAATTATAACTGTAAAATATAACTTTTCATGAAATACACTTTCATTTTTACACGCTTTATTTAATTAATCCTTCATTCCTACTCAAACAAAATAACAAATGTTTATAAATAAATCTTCTTAAGTTGAGCGTACCCATACGAGTCTTAATTTTAATAACGTGAAGCAATAATGAGACATTATTAGGAGAGAGACTCATATTTAACTTTTGAAGAATCGACTGTTGTGTAATGAACCGGGGGGAAACAATTCATTACTCAAATAGTATGTAGATATAATACATATGCGTATGTTAGCGTGGATATATTTTGTAGGAAATAATATGATGGGATTATAAAGACCCGCCGATGTTTATTTTGCAAATTAAAGCTCTGTTGTACTTCGTATTTTTGATCAAATACGATTCACGACTGTAGGAATGAATATAAGAACTTATGTTAGCTACCTACATTCTTGCAAATAAATATATCATTCATTCATTCATTCATTCAATAATCATCAATTCCATAATAACTGTAAAACGTTTACTGGCTTTCTGACCTCCACAACCCAGTTACTATATAGTTATAGCTGCTGTGTAACACGATACCCCTTGGTAAGATTGTTTGTCAGCCTTTCGGCTTACTAACGTTCCGTAACAACTATAAAAGATCCAATAACTTAGTGCTCATGGCTTAGTTATTAACAAATTATTACAGTCAACAACAAAGATTACAACTGTGACTTTTAGATGATGACTCGATACCTGCCTAGTTAGTCTAGTGGTCACAAGCGCTACCGCTTAGCAGGAGGTTCGTGGTTCGATTCTCAGCTTGGGCAAAGTTTTATTGGGTTTGTCCATCTAGAATTTCTCAGTAGCAGCCTGGAGTCTAGATTTATGCCGGGTTGTTGGCAGTAAGGTGGGTGACCTTACTGCCAACAACCCGGCATAAATCTAGACTCCTATTACATGGGACTTAAACATAAATGCCGAAATGTGTGTGTACTATAGGTACACCTCTGCCCAACCCTTGGAAAAAAAAAAGTTTGATGTTGTGTTATTATTCGATAGCCTGCTTTTTCATTCCTTCCAGCATTCTATATTTCATCATTTCATATAATATCTATAGAGTTAATAGTGTTGTTTACGAGTAGAGTACTACATTAACAGCATGACTGAGTTTTTAGCAGAAAAAAATAGCTGAATTGCTTTGGATTGCTAGGTCTAGCTCTTAGTTAAATTAAATATAAAAGTTTGCATGCCGAACGATGAAATATGATTGACCGCAAAACCTATTACCTACATTTTCAAAATAAATAAATATATATATAAATAAAATAATAATAATATAACATATTAATAAATTAGTGTGGATTCTATTTTTGTACAGTTTCGATTTAACTAAATAAAGAAATTGGTACAAGTATACATCGACGTTCGCGTACAGTACTACAAATACAACTGAACACAAAACACTTAAAACCCAATACGTATATCAAACTAAATCACAATAATATCCCTCTAGAGATCCATCTCAATTCGAAACATGGCGCGGAGTCCTAAAACATAGATCACTCGAAGACAGCCGAAGCCTCTGCAGTAATGAAGACAGCTCTACAAACTATAATACCCCATCTAAATGCATCGTCGACAGGCATAAACAATTGAAATAATTATCAGGATAAGCCCACCGGATCAGAGAAAGCCCTCGAGAATCTCAACCCTTCTTGGAACCTCCTGACAGCGTCTTATGCAAATTCACAAACTTGCCAAACTTAACGAGCAATCACTTATGTATTTGCACCCTACAAACAAAATCCAACCTTACTATCAGCTAATTCAGTAGCTTTTCCTTTACCGGTGAAATGATTTATGTCCTTTTTGTTATGTTCGATGATAATAGCTGCTCAATTGGTTCTCCTCTATGATATGCTAACTTATGTTTTGTTTGGACTCTTGTAGTGATAACAACTGCCACTTAAGATGTTTTGAACTTTGGCAAACATCTGCCTGATGTAATGAATGAGGGGGTTCAAAAGTGATGAATACTTATCCATTCTTATGTAAGAGTTTGTTTATTGTCTATTCTATTGAAAGAATATATAGTAGTGGACCTGGCAGACGTTGCTCTGTGCGAACAGCGCCACCTATCGGGTCCAATTGTAAATCTAAACCATCCAGGAATCCACTCAACAACCCACAAAAAAAAAACATATAAATCGGTCCAGCCGTTTAGGAGGAGTTCAGTGACATACACACGTACAGAAGAATCCTACTAATATTATAAACGTGAAAGTTTGTATGTATGGATGTATAGATGTATGGATGTTTGTTCCTCTTTCACACAAATACTACTGATCCGATTTACATGAAATTTGGCACACAGATAGTCTATAACCTGGAATAACACATAGGGTACTTTTTATCCCAGTAGTATGTTCCCGCGGGATAAGTTCCGACCTCCACGCGGGCGAAGCCGCTGGCAAAAGCTAGTTATATATAAAGATAATCAACATAACAAAACTATAATGTTTCCACTGCTGGGACACGGGCCTCCTCTCAGTGAGGGAGGCCATTCTAACCACGCAGGCTCAGTACGGGTTGGTAGATGTCACATGTCTTCCAATTTTTGGTTCCAGGACATGCCGGTTACCTCACGATGTTTTTTGAGAGCAGTGGTAATGAAATTAAAAACACTAAATGAAGTGCCTGCGTGGGTTCCAACTCACGACCCACAATTCGTTAGTCGAGGCTGATATGACGGGGCCACCACTGCTCCTGAAAGAACATGGTCGTCAAGAATAATAGTTTGTTTAAGTAAATGTAACCATTGGTGCTCCTTGTAGTACCGGGCGTAAAGAATAGCACCATACCATTTCATCCCGTGAATGTCGTAAGAGGCGACTAAGGGAGTTACTAGAGAATGGGCAGCAGCGTTCTCTATGCATTTTAACATCATACTGCGATCGCCAACCCGCCTGCCAAGCGTGGCGATTATGGCAAAGCCCCCTAAATTGGGGGAGGCTCATTTCCAACAGTAGACGTTTTATTGCTGAAATGATTTCATCCCGCAGGTGTTTTAAAAGGCGACTAAGGGACTTCTTAGACTTTAGTAAGTCTAATTGGTCCGTTAGTCGCCTTTTGTTTAAGACTTCGACTAGAGAATAATATATAAATAAAAAATAATCCTTAAAAGTAGGTAAGATGAATCAGTTGTACCTAATCTATATATTCGTTGTAGTACCGTGCGTAAAGAATAGCACCATACCATTTCATCCCGTGAATGTCGTCAGAGGTGACTAAGGGACTTACTAGAGAATGGGCAGCAGCGTTCTCTATGCATTTCAACATCATACTGCGATCGCCAACCCGCCTGCCAAGCGTGGCGATTATTGCAAAGCCCCCTAAATTGGGGGAGGCTCATTTCCAACAGTAGACGTTTTATTGCTGAAATGATTTCATTCCGCAGGTGTTTTAAAAGGTGACTAAGGGACTACTTAGACTTTAGTAAGTCTAATTAGTCCCTTAGTCGTCTTTTGTTTAAGATTTCGACTAGAGAATAATATATAAATAAAAATAATCCTTAAAAGTAGGTAACATGAATTCATCATCATCATCATTTCAGCCGTAAGACGTCCACTACTGGACTTAGGCCTCCCCCAATTTGGGGGGCTTTGCCATAATCGCCACGCTTGGCAGGCGGGTTGGCGATCGCAGTATGGTGGTAAAATGCATAGAGAACGATGCTGCCCATTCTCTAGTAAGTCCCTTAGTCGCCTTTTACGACACCCACGGGAAGAAATGCGGTGGTGTTATTCTTTACGTCCGGCACCACTCGGTACAAGATGAATTAGTTGTACCTTATCTATATATTCGCTGTGGTGCCGGTCGTAAAAAATAGCACCATACCGATTCTTAGACTTAGGGAGTGACTAGAGAATGGGCAGCAGCGTTCTCTATGCATTTTACCACCATACTGGGATCGCCAACCCACTTGCCAAGCGTGGCGATTATTACAAATTCTTCCCAAACTAGGTAAGGTATATGTCTTGCAGTGGGCGTCTTTCGGCTGATGATAATGATGAATAATTGTTGCAATTTTAAGATTTTATAGACAACGGTATAATTTCGAGACTGACTCATCACGATTGCATACCTACTCTTAAAAAAACCTACTCTCTTTAATGGATCTCATTTCCGTAGGAAACGAAGTATATAATACATATAATAAGTACTCATTCACTTGATAGGTATCATAAAAAAAACTTCTGCAAAGAGCAAGTGCAACACTAAATAAAATAAAAACCAAATAACATTTACAGAATCAACAAACATCTTAACAAAACTTAAAAGAACCGGTTTACACATTAAAACCTAATAAAAACACTTCGCATCTTAGAACTAACGAATCAAATGTTTATTTTTCCGTCTAGTTCCTTTAATAAAATCCCTCCTTACCCGAAGTTGCTTCGTGTTTACTCGGCAAACATCGGCGTAAACAAAATTTAGTGATATGTGAGCCATTGGAGCGGTTGTAAACTGTGGTTGAATGAATACACAACGTATAAATGTGAAAGTGTGTGTGTGTTCACAGTAATGTGATGCAAATGATAAGAGATTGACGGGTGAGGTTTATTTTTTAGGAAACTTTCAGATAGAATGCGTATACAACAAAAAAAAACATTTTAGTTATGGTAACTACGCCACACCAATTCGTAACCCACTTCTTGCTTGTAAGGAAGCAGTAGAATATAATCTAGATGTATAAAGTGGATTAAAACGTACTATCGAGGCTAACGCCAAAAAAAACCAAGCAAAGTAACTAAAACTTATATAGGACCACCTCATACATACCCTATCCACTAAAAAATTTTTTTTGAAATCCGTCCACAGTTGCCGGAGAAATCGCGGAACATACGTACAAAAAAAAAATACAGACGAATTGAAAACCTCCTCCTTTTTGAGATCGGTTAAAATCTCCCTGTTTAGTCCATTTTTTGTCACTCTTGATTGAAATGAGAATATTAGAATGTCATGTGTAAAACTTTCAAATTAATCTAAGTATACCTACTAATAAAAGAGCAGGGGTGACCCAGTGGAAACGGCCGCGATATACAAGTTTTAAGGTCATAGGTACGAACCCAGGCCGGTCCTATACTCTGTACACATTATTACAAGATACAAGATATTTATTTTGTAAAACATGAGTGCAGAATTATACAGGTCTTAAAAATAATGAGAGGTAGCTACATGTTTTGCCAATCATGGCGTACAAAATTAGTCGCACTAAGACAACTATTACAATAATTATAAAAATAGTTAATAACAAAATAAAACAATGACTTAAAAATTAGGATTAGGATTAATGTAATAAAATGTCAACAATTTAAATTCAATTTAAGTAAAATACATATTAGAAAAAATAATAACACAGGTACACATTCCAAATTCTATTGCAGTAGATTATCATTTAAAAAGTCATCTACGCTGTAATAGCACTTTTCTAGTAAAAACCCCTTAACGGACTTTTTAAATTTGGTTAAAGGTTAAACATTTAACAACATCAGGTATTTTATTATAGACAATGGGTGCCCTAGCAAAGAAGCTCTTTTTCAGTAAGGTAGTTTTGCACTTGATTGGACACAACAAATTCTGATATTGAGAACGAATTGGGGTTCTTTTGACGACTGAAAATTTTTGAAAAAATATATTTCATCACCACTGCTCTCAAAACGGCGAAGGCAAACATCGTGAGGAAACCGGCATGTCCTGGCAACAAATTAGAAGACATGTGACACCGACGAACACGCACTGAGCTCGCGTGGTGGATTTCCGAATTAGTCTAATAATTACCTGCTTTGTATAGTTTTCTAGTTCTTATTAATGTGTATGAAAACCTTGATCTTCATTCCCACGACCCATTTCAGCACAATACCTAAACAAAAAGAAAAACTAAAAACAAAAACTTTAGTGGTGTCAAGGGACACCTGGATGGAACGAAGTTCCTTTCCAGGATTCATAATTATTGTTATATTTTTTTATATGTACAAAAAACCTGTATACACTCAACAAAAATATTCTATCTCTCTCTCTCTCTCCCTCTCTATCTCCCTCTCTCTCTCCCTCTCTATCTCTCTCTCTACTCACAACAAAAAAAAAAACAGCAAAATATATACGGTCGAATTGAGAAACCTCGACCTTTTTTTGAAGTCGGTTAAAAAGTGTCGTTATAACTTTTCGTGAGATTTTTTTCCGTCTAGCCCCATTTCACAACGCGCGATAAGGAACTTCGTTCCAAAAACTCATTCTCAAATTATCTTAGTTAATGAACCCTCTTCTAGTAACAAAAAAAATAAATGCCTTAGTTATCACATTCAATTCTTCTAAGAAAATAACCTTACAAAATAATTCACTCAATTTGGTGGCAAGATTGGTCCTTTTTCCCAAATATAAACGCTTCATCTGAACGTACAGTCGGCACCTATTTAACGTAGGATGTGGTTACATCAAAAAGAGATCTTTTCCGTCTTGGAGGGCGGGGGTCGGAGGGTCCGAGGTTACAAAATTATTCCCGAATCAAAGGCCGTGGGTGGGTGGCCGGCTATAACAATAATTGTTTGGACCTCAGAGAATCCGTTGAGAAAACGCCGACAAATATCTAATTGGAATTTCTAATTAGAGTGGCGAAACGCGGCCCTAATTAGTTTTCAATTGGGGTGGGCGATGATCAAAAAGGTCGATGTGTTGTTTGAAATCTAACCGGCTTTTGCTGGCTATTAGAAATACTTGATGTTTCATTACAACAGTAGCTAAATGTATTGATTTTGATATTTTAATTTTATTACTTGACTAGCTGCTGTTCGCGCCCGCGTCATCATCCGCGTTGGTGTCGTGTTTTTTTTTTTAAGATATCTTCAAAAAGTGAAATAAGAAGTAAGAAACAAATGAAAATTAATGTCTTGTTTTCTTTCTTTGAAACCGACGTCACAAAAAGGAGGAGCTACTCAGTGTGGTTTTTTTTAATGTATGTTACCATTTGAACACACACACATTTTGTTTTAGGTTTGAAAGCATATACTTACCGGGTGGTCTAATATAAACTTGGTCAAGTTCTGATTCGTGGTTATTGAGTCTGGTTCAACTTTTTTTTTAACACGCTTTTTTCCTCTTAGTTTATATTGCTGACTTGCCGCTACCCGGGGCTTCGTCTGCTTGAACATCGGAAATCATCTCATGGGACCGTGCTACTGGGACAAAAGTCACAGCCTATGTTTACTCCTTATAGCATCAGCTATCTACAAATAAAAGCCCGTCAAAATCGGTCCACCCGTTTCGCACAATAGCCGGAACAACCAGACAAAAAAAAATATGTTTCTTCGTTGACAACGTACCGAATAAGGTAGGTATGTACCGAATATAAAATCATAAATATTTAGTAACTAGTTTCTGCCCGCGACTTCGCCCGCGTCAAAGTTTAGCTCCCCTGACCTTTCCCGTAGCATCGAATTGCCTGCCAGTATTTGTCCACTTTTCATTGCTGCTAAAAGAGTTTTTCAATTCGGACCAGTAGTTCCTGAGATTACCGCGTTCAGCCAAACAAACAAACTTTTCAGCTTTATAATTTTAGTATAGATAAGTTGTTAATAGATTTTCGGACCGTCTGATTAGTTAGACGATACGAGTGACTTGCACATACGTGACCTTCACCCTTTCAGAACTTGAAACTATTGAACTAAGTCTTAGGTGGGCAACCAAACGACAGCCTTTTGAGAGTTACAGGTGTCCATACAAAACAGAAATATCCTACTCTCTAAGTAGGTAAGCGATGAATTCGAAAAACTTTATCAAAAAAAAAAAAAAAATGGACATCGTTTCTTTGTCTTTTGTGTGAAGCGAACTGCATCAAACACTTTTGTTACTCTAGTAACTCAGTATTGTTCCCCATAAACACCCAAAAACACACAAAAACGAAGAAAAAGAATCACAATACACCTGCCGTCCTCCAAAATTAGCCATAGAACACGCGAAACAAGAGGGAACAATTCCTCTGACCCTTTCACATAAATTGCAAGTGCGATTTCTATTTAAACACACGGAGGGCATTAGGGTTCCTCTGGCATGTCGGGGGGAACGCTTGACCGTACGGGCCCCGCTGGAAGAAAGGGCTCATTTTCATTAGCAACCAAGCATCCTACGTAGATTTATATAGAATGCAAATTAACGAGATGCTCAAAGTTTTTTTTAAAGGTGGTTTTTTGTGGTACATTTTTTTTTTGTATAGTTTAAAAAAAATCTCATAAGAACTTAAATACCTATCAGTTTTCTTAGAATGAGATACAACAGTGCTTACATCTAATTAATTATAGTTGTACATAATTGCCTCTGGTGACGTTACATTGTAGGTACATACATGTTTCATAAGATTTTTTTTTTAAATGATTATATTATCAAACTTCTTTTACTCTTTCGGCAAAATTATTGAAAAGTCGTGCTCCCTCAACCAATATTGTTTGTCTACCGTAATTAATCCGTGCACATGTACTAATTATTAGAACTTGTTTATAGTTTTTGTGTTTTAATGTTGCTGTTTTCTTATGTAGTTTTTATGTTTGATTGTACGGAATTCAAAGTGATTTTTTAATAAAAATGCAGTTGTAACTTTAAGTATTGCTTTATTCTAGCTATCCGGCTCCAGCTTTCCAGCGTCTTAACCCGTGTGGAGATCGAAAATTATCCCTCGGGAACGTACTACCGGGATAATAGTACCATTGGTTTTCATCCAGATTATAAACTATCTGTGTGTCAAAAGTTCATCAAGTCCGTTCGGACTGTTTTGCGTGATTTAGTAACAAACATTTAAACATGCAAACTTTCACATTAATTTGTAATATTATATTAAATTTTCGGTTGTTGTTAAGATGACATAATTAATAAAATAACATTGATCTGCTACATTATTACATTCTAGTATGTAACTAAACAAACGGCGCAACAGCTTATTAAAGGACCAGAAACTATCCTCAAATTAAAATAATTTGGAGTGTGAAGAAAAAAATCTTCTAAGTAGAAACCGGTTGAAAGCGTCCTATAAGAATTAAAATTCCAATTCAATATTAGAGTTTTAACTAAAAGTTGTTTGGAATTAAATGATAAACTATTTACAAGTTTTTAATTTATAATAAAAATACCTAGTCATTTATTTATATTTGAATAATTTATAAAACTAACAGTTTCAATAAATTATTATTAAATTGTACACGTACCTATGTAAAAAAGACGTCAAATATCAAAGGACATCAAAACATTCATGCTGGCAATAGAAAAAGTGCCCAATGGCTGGCATTGCCACGTTGTATGGCACTGCTTCTTTGGTCAAAAAATAGGCAGATCTCTGGTCACGTGAACAGTCGACTAACCGTATGGCGATGTCTCACAAAACTTAAATTAAAATTTTCTGTTTCACAATAGCAAAAATAAGTTGTAAGCATTTTTGATACTATTTCTATCCTGAATAAAAATACTTAACTACCAGAACCACTTCTTATTATAATATCAACTAATTACCTCAACTTTGAGCACCGTAGCCTTCGCTAACGAGTGGGTAGCGCGTCCGGCGACCCTTCGTTTGAAGCCAGGCCAGTACTTTTTGTGTGCACCTACATTCCTAGTAAGGAACTCGACGCACGCTGCAAAGGAGACGATGACTGAAGTATGTGGACGCCCGGCCTTAGATGCCTTTCCGTCTGACATCCGACAGGTATGTCTATAAAAGGTAGGTAGGAAAGTTGAGTGATTAAATTTTATATGGAATAGTTGATTGTGGATGATTTGACTTGGAATATTGTGGCTAAATAATAATAGCCACACGGGTCAACTAATTGGGTTAAAGTATGCTTGCCGCGATTGATCCCTAGATGTGTGACCATCTTTACATACCCCACCGAGTCTCAGAAAGTACGATAGGCTGTCTTTTGTGGATCTTCGATAATCGTTACGGATCGTCAGAACCCAAGTTTTACCAAATTGTATCGTATTGTAATCCTCCAGACACCAATCTCAATGGAGATTACCCATATTATAGTACACAAGTCGGTGCGCAGACACAGGGGCACTTACTCTTTCCCCACTCTGACTCAGTCCAATGGGACGGCAATCCGACACTACCGGAGAGAGATCAGGCGCAGGCCCAACGACTTAAAGTGCTTATCGAGGCACGGGGGTTTCACACTGACAACTTCCAAACTCAGGCCTATTACTAAAATATTCCTAATGGAAATACCCAATAATACTTTGCCCGACCTGGGAAACTTGAATGAATTCCTTGAATGAATTAATAAAATTAAGGAATTCATTCAAGTTTCCCAGGTGCGACTTTTGGCGCTAAACCATTCGTTGTAAATTCAAATGTTGATAAAAGACAAAAATAGACATTCGGTTCTTAATTTCAGTGAATTTATTGCGTATGTTATTGCGCAATGGCATATAACAACAGCCACTAAGTACTCGATTAGGAAAAACATTTCGTTTTGTGTGATTTGGTACTTTTACAGAACTAGTAAGAAAATCAAACACTAATAGGACTTGGGAAGCGGCAAACACAATGAGCCATTCTTATAAGTCTATTTTATATTTATTTGCTTCTTCCCAGATAAAGCACGGGAAGTGGTGAAGGGCAGGCGTTATGGGGGACTGTCTTGTGTAATTTGAAAATTGCTAGTTCTCAGCCGATTTTGAATAATCGACGTAAGCCGAACTTTTTGACAATCCTATCCTAATCCAATCCTACTCGAATAATTTTAAGTACCGGTAAAACTCTATTTCCATTCGTTGCCCGCATCACTAGTCCAAAGACATGCTGCAATTGGTCTTTAAGCCATTTTTCGCAAGAAATTTACAATGATTTAACCGCGCGTAATGTTTTGCCTACATACTCGTAAGTAGGCAGTACTGAAACATTTTACCAGTTCTTATTTATCACCTGTGTAACAGTCTCAATAAAAAACCTACAAAGGAAAAACTTACTAACCTTCCGGGAAACAATTTATTATTTAATTTCAACAAACACAAAGGACTGAACACGTCCAAACCATTATCCCCTACGAGTGAGACCGACTTTTGTTTTAAAATGTAGAAAATTAAAGTTTCTTTTTTCGTTGGAACAATTCTAAACTCGGCACCAACTTGTATTTTAGCAGCCCACCCTCACATGTTTGTGGAAGTTTAAAAAGTTCCTACAGCGGACTTTAAAACGGCGATTCATTTCACTTTAGCCCCGCAATACGGAGGAATATTTTAATTGGTCCTGAGATACGGAATACCTACCGGCGCGTGAGTCGTAAAAGAGATGTAAAATGTTATATTTTACAACGTCGCTGGGTGGTGCCGTTCTAAGAAATCATAAATGTGAATTAATTATGTATAAAACTGCAGGCTATTGTTGTAGTGGCAGACTAACGTCATAGTGAGAGAATCTGGTGGAGATCTGGTTCTGAAAATAAAAATATATATTATTTTTTTAAAGATTATTTCGACATGTATCTTGGCCTTGTGAAAAACCTGTAGGTATAAAACTATTATCTATTTGATTTCCGCTAATCATATGAAATTGTTCCATGTGGTGCCAAACGCCTCGCCTGCCAAGCGTGGCGATTATCTCAAACTCCCTCTTTGAAGCTTATATCCAGCAGTCTTTCGGCTGAAATGATGGAAAAATGTGGACTTATGCCCCCTAATTATAAAACAAGTTTCTTTTTTAGATCAATATTAAACTACCAAGCCAACCTTTGATTAGTTATCAAAATGCAATGTTTTATACACTGAAAACTTAATCCGGTACTAAGTTGTCATTGTTGTATTAAGAACATTTCCCCTAATCGGAATAAAACTAGTTTTATTTTATTTTATTTGGGAAAATAAACGGTTACACATTACAATATTATGGAATAGAACTTAAAAATAAAACGGAAGTGTTAATGTAAGTTAAACAAACATGAACGACGTGCGATACAAATTACTTAGAATAGTGAGTATACTTAAAGATAATAGTAAAACTTATCTAAAACATAAACAAGTAAAAATATTAAAAATAGAAAGAAAAAAATGATTATAATTTAAATTACTTTTTTAGGATTTCAAGAATGTTAGATAATCAATTCTGATATAACCTTAAGTGCAATACTTCTAAATTTCGCTGCAGAAACAGCAAAGAACTCGATATCCTGGAAAATCTTATTGTACTGAGTGGTAAGACGCCGTAGGGGTGCTCGCGAGCCTGCGTTTGATCGACAAGAGGTTACAGCAAACAGCAGTCGGGCGCGCACACCTCGGCGTATAGTTGTTCTGGGTACTACATAACATATTCTATTGCTTATATCTAAGTCATAAGAATTGTTACATAAATCAAATAGAACGGACGATTCCAACAGTATACGTCTAGATTTAAGGCTTTGAAGTTTATAAGTATTCAGTAAGTTTCTGTAAGATGCATACGTACGACAACAACGGTAATGCATGGCCTTTAAAAATTTGCGTTGTACTTTTTCTATCATATTCGAATATTTTTCATAGAAGGGATTCCACACTGGGATCGCGTACTCCAATTGAGACCTGACCAAAGTTTTAAATAGGTATAAGTGTCGGAGCGTTTAAATTCCTGAGCCGATCTCATCACAAAACCGTTCATACGAAATGCTTTGTTCACAATTTTAGTAACATGAGCATCAAGATGGAGTCTCTCGTCTAACAAAACACCAAGATCACGAACCACTGTTGTAGTTCTCGGAGATGATACAATAATTTAAGATAAGAAAATAAGATCAGTTCGCAGCTATTCCGGATCCCAAGTCATGCACTAATGCAAAGTACCTACCTCTATACTTTCTACTATCTCTGCACCCAAACTCTACTAACCTGTGGACCAGTGGTTATTTGATCACTCAAAATAATCAAGTCGAAGGCAGCACGCATCGCCGCCGCCACTGCTTTGTCGGTGAGCGCTTATTCTGAATGGTTTATACTGACTGGTTGGGGTGTAACTATTTCCATTATACGATGCTAGGCTGCCTGTATGATATGCCTGACCCATCAATTAATTTAATGGACAATGATAGTGTCGGTGGGGGGAAGTAACAGAATAGGCCGTGAAATCCAAATTTTCTTGTCTCAACTATGTTGGTGACAACTTCTAGTCTAACTGGATGCAGCTGAATTTTACATGGAGCAACTGCATATTTCACCTCGACAACCCAGCTACGGGCTAATACGATAGTTTAGGTAAGACTGGTTGTCTTTAGTTTTTATTTATTATCGTTTCAAGCCAACCTAACAGTTTCTAGAACAGTTTAAATCTACACTGTCTCAAAATTAAAGTGATTTGATCGGCTCTTGAACCTGAGTTCAATCAACTAATCACAGTAGTTCACTTCAAACGCTCTTAACAAATTTTTTGTGTTGTTTTTCTTGCATAAGGCTGGTACGGAGCTCGTTTTGTTTTTGCACACTTTTAATAAATAACAAAAGTGTCGTGACGGTCAAATGTTAGTCTTTTTCGGTCTCGCTTACATTTCCAAGGTTGCAAAGTATAACTGAAGGAACTTTGTTGCTAATCTTTATGTCATACCCTTATTACATGACTAGCTTCTGCCTGCGGCTTCGCCTGCAATTATTTCGAAAAATTCACCACTTCAACCCCCCATTTCACCCTCTTAGGAATGAAATTTCAAAAACCCTTTCTTAGTGAATACCTACTTCTCACAAAGAACACACCCTCCAAATTTCATGTCTCTAGGACCAGCGGTTTAGGCTGTGCGTTGATATATCAGTCAGTCAGTCAGTCACTTAGGACTTTGAATTTTATATATATATAGATATTAAAATTTTAGACAAAGCCGTATACTTTTAAATTTTTTGTAAATACGTCAATCACATACATAATTTATCTGTGACTTACCTATTGAGTATAGTAATTTTATTCTAAATGCATGGTCTTCACATAAAATTATACAAAATACTTTTAAACATTTTAAAGGAGTAACGGTAGAATTTCTTGCCCATTCGTCTCCATACTAAGGTACCTTTTGGAAGGGTCGATTAGAATCAATTCAGTTTTATGGTGACGTTCGGAAATATTTCTAGTGCCTTTATGAAATTTAAAACTCTTTGACTTTGAATTGTAGGTACCTATTATCTTCCTTTTTTTCCATCCACCTTGGCCACATAAAGGCTACACACATACACGTGGAGTAATTAATCAGGCTGTGCGTTTAGGCGCGGCTGCAGGCACGGTAATTAGATTTAAGAACAACTGGGCGGCGTCAGCGGGCGAATGGCCTGCATTAATTTGAGCTTCTCTAACGAGGGCGACGGACGCTACAGACTGGGTAGGACCTTGGAACATAAGTCCAGTGGAGTCGGTATTATTTGTAATATATATTTTTATTTCTTTTGTTACTGCAGCGACCGCACAGCGTCATCAATTGCAATGTAAGCATTCTTCATAGTAAATGTACAAGCGACATGGGCAAAGGCCAGTCGTTCCGAGAGCCCCACTCGAGTCAGTGTTATCGTGTCGCGAGTTAATTGTATGTAATAATCAAGTACCATGGTGTAACTATTGGAGATTGAATAAAACTACAAGTGAACTCTTGGTCTATGTATTCATTTACTCATCCTGCCACACAAGGACCCCCACCGTGACCACAGTTACCAACCCGCACTGGGCCCGCGTGGTGGATTATGGCCCACTCCCTCTCACCGAGAGGAGGCCTGTGTCCCAGCAGTGGGAACATTTATAGGCTGCTGATGATGATGATGATGATTTCTTTTGTTAACAATAGCACCATCCCATTTCTTCCCGTGGCTGTCGTAAAAGGCGACTAAGGAACTTATTAGAGAATGGGCAGCAGCGTTGTCTATGCATTTTGCCACCATACTGCGATCGCCAACCCGGCTGCCAAACGTGGCGATTATGATAAACCCCTCCTTTGGGGGCGGCCTATGTTCAGCAGTGGACGTCTTATGGCTGAAATGATGATGATGATTCATTTTTTAATTGCTGAGATTTTGTAACATATTTGTAGTTTTGTAGTCCCATTATGGTAACAGAACCCATGTATAAAACGTTCAAAGATATATTTTTTTCTGGAGAAGGTAACCTCATTTAGTTTTTAAAATGTAATTGACGTGGAATGTACAATACTTCTAACAGAAATAAAATAATTTATAATCCCATTTTAATAAAAAAAACTAGCTTTTGCTCGCGACTTCGTCCGCGTTAAATTTCTTGTTCTTGACCCTTCCCATCGCGTCGAATCGCCTACCCGTGCGATTTTCCCCGTTTTTGCAACATTTTTCATTACTGCTCCGCTCCTCTTGGTTGTAGCGTGATGTTATATAGCCTATAGCCTTCCTCGATAAAAAGGCTACCCAACACAAAAATAATTTTTCAATTCGGACTAGTAGTTCCTGAGATTAGCGCGTTCAATCAATCAAACAAACAAACTCTTCAGCTTTATAATATTAGTATAGATATCCAGAAGTTCTCTTAGGTCCTAGGACGTGAGCTAAGTCACAGATGGGTAACCAACAGTATTACATAAGTAACAATTTATTTTTGCCCAATAAATATGTTAAGTACAGTTTCAGAATATCATAACAATTTTTGACAGACAGAAAAGTATCCTAGGGTCGACCTTATTTTTATAATAGTTGTATGTTTTTATTTTATAACACATTTCCTAAAGTATCCAATATGTTAAAAAACCAAAAATAAAAAACTAAGACACAACGAAACAAGAAACTATGTACGGTACCTACTTAAAAAAACGAAATTTTCATTAAACAGTTCCAAAAAAACAAAAACAACCCCACTACACACAGAACCACTCAACTCAAACGCATTCAACGCGTCTCTTCGGAGGCCTACGTCGTCCGTAGTCAAGCTGTGTCCACCGTAGCAGTGTGCTACGCGTCCACTACCCAATTAATATTGCAGTCTAGTAGTTTTAAAAAGAACAACTCTGTACCATATTTCCTCACACAAAGAAATTCTCAATTAAAATTCTAGTTCGAAGCATTTATTTCAATTAAATCAATTACATACATTTTTTGAACATCAAGGAGTGGGTCGGTCAGTCAGTCAGAAATATGAAGTTTCTAAAGCGTAGTAGGTTCGGATGAACGTACAAGAAACTCCTTTAAATCACACTCTTTTACATCAAAACATTGATTATATCGACGATTGAAAGGCTATTTGATCTAAGCGACATTTGTTGAAAGTTGCAGGAGAGTGATTCAAAGTTTTATTTTTCGAATAAAAAAATCATTATAAAAGAACTAGTGAGTGGATTTTGGTAAATATAAAACAGTTTTTCCAAAAACCACACACTAGTTCTTTGAAAATCTCGCGTCTCTATGAAAATCCCAGTGTAGTTTTACGCGTCCACTAAGATTATTCAATCTGTTGTGTCAAATCTGGCAGTTGAACAAATAGAACAACTCAATAAAAACTTTCCGTTCTCAACAACATTCTCAATTCAAACGCAAGCTACGTCTCTCTACGGAGGTCTACGCCATCCGTAGTCAAGCTGTGTACGGCGTAGTGTGCTACGGGTCCACTACGCTATGTTTATTTCAATCTAACAGTTTAGAAAAAGAACAACTCAATACCAATTTTCATCACTTAACAAAATTCTCAATTCAAACGCAAGCTACGCCTCTCTACGGAGGTCTACGTCGTCCGTAGTCAAGCTGTGTCCGGCGTAGTGTGCTACGCGTCCACTACGCTATGTTTATTGCAATCTGGCGGTTAAATGCCCGTCTGCTTAGTCCGCTTATACCGCCCTTTTGTTACACCGGATTGCAGCCCCCGTATATTTATGTTATTTCCTTTTAAAATGGTCAAATTAAAAGTATAGGTACGTGTGTTTTTTATTGTCTGGCGAATAGGGTGTAAGGGTTTTCGGGCAGTTACTTTAATTTATTCGGGTGTTATCTTATTTTATAAAAATAGAACATTAAAAGTAATAAGTTAATTGTGACTATTTTTTGTTTAGTATTGTAGTTCCTTAACGTAGTAAGGTAGTGCATTTAATTATCTTAATAATCTGCCTTGATTATGACAATAATCATTTGTTTTTATTGGATATAAATGTTTGCCTCATTTTGATTTTTCTAGTTCGCATTCATTTACCTAAAAGAAAAATAATAATAATAGTTCAAAAACCATAAGAACCAAAATTTGTTCCCACTTCTGATCATCAGGACCACTATCTTCATAATCAGAATGGGCGTTATTAGGTTAGTGAAGCCGCTTGTCAAGCGATTATGGCATTACTGTCTCACTCGCCTTGATAACGGTCTTGAGAGAATCGTTAACGGGAATATGGCAGAGGATTATGGAATGGCATTTCATTATCATTGTTGATACGACGTTGATTGACTTAATCATTATTTTAAGAACGTTTGTAAAATGTTTAGCAGTGTTCTTTAAACACATTACTTTTGTATTTCTAAATACGTATACCTAATTTTAGTTAAGTACATGAAGAAGCTACTATCTTTTACTGAAAACATGCTAAAAACAATTCATTGTTTTTCAGTGTTCTGATCGGGGATTCGAACCTAGGACTTCCCGCTCGGCAGCGGTGTTTATGAACGCCAAAACAGAACACAAATGTTCTTATTATACCCTAGATGAGTTTCTTAACGACCAATCTCTATAATTATAATAATGCTGGTATCAAGTTTATTACATTAATTCAGAATTTCCTTTAAATTTTGATATGAAATTAAATTGACTCTGAATTATAATATAAAAATATTTAATTTCTCGCATGCACAATTAACTTCCCAAATAATTATATTGTAATTTTATCATTGAAATTTAATTATTCACTTCTATGCCAATATTGACAAAACAACGCGCACTACCCTATTATTAAAAATAATTTTATGCTATTATATTTAAATATGACCATCTTTGCCTTTTAGTATCTACATACATTAAGATATACATAAATATAATAATACCTGGCGAAAATTAATAAAACAATCGCCTTTAAATCATAAAATAATCTAATCCGACGTTTCACCGGTCATCTAAAAGGGTTGTTGAACTATCTCCCTCAGCCTCTGCCCTTGCATCCCTTTGTGTGCCCGGACTTAAATAAAAGGTTTGATTTCGTGTTGTAAGGGGGCTATGATCAATATTTGTTGAGCGGACCGAAGGACCGACCGATCTGCATACCTTTATTACCATTGGTCCTTTGAGGTCTTTTACCCGTGTTTGTGTTCCCTTTGCGGATATGGAAAAGTATCCGAACTCTGTGGAATTTACTGAAAAGTATGCGAATTATTATCCTGATTTGTTTAGTCATTGTGGTTGAAGTTTTCCGGGAGCTTTTTTAAGCACCAATTGGCTTGTGTGTGTGTGTTTCATATCAACATGCTTCACTGGTTTTACACACTGCACTGCATTGGAAAAAGACATCTTCTCATGCAAGATAGAAACGAAAATTGGTTTCTAAATGTACATAGTGTGTGTTGGAGATTCCACATTCAAAAGTCCATAAAATTCCTCAAGTCACTGATTCCGAAGAAAATACGTCTTGTACTTAAAAAGTTACTGAAGGGTGAACCCGCACATTTCGTGACATTAAGTAGGTTAAGCTTAGGTTAAGCTACACCAGTGTTTGCATACGTGGGAGCATTTTAGCGAACTGGCTAAGTTAAATAAATCAATGATTTTACCACACTCAACACGGGCGGTTTAATTTTTCATCCCCAAGTTTCCATCAGCACAAGTGTACAGACCAATTCTCGTACGTTTGAGCAAAGTGACTAGCTTATTACAGTTAAATTGGTACTTACTTAGTTTACCGTAAGTTGAAGTCTACACGATTTTTTTAGCTCAGCCTACTTGTGAGGCAGCAATACCATTATTTACTTTTTTATTTGATTATAAATTAAATTAGATTAGTTTTGTGGGACGAGGGTTAGTTTATTTAGTTTAAGAGTAATTGATTATTTCTAAAAGCGCGATGGGATTGACCTCATCGCAGATTTGGATAAAAAGCCTTTGGGCCACCACGACTTTCCCCTTAATACAATATTAAATACTAACAATTTCTTAAGCGCACATAGTTAAGAGGCACTGCGCCGAGTTGCTTGCGAAAATGACAGCTGCAGCAAGCCGCTCTAATGGCTGTCCTAAGGTCCGCACATTGCAGCTCCCACGCCAACCATCACCACCCTTATTACTGGACAATAGAGTCGATATTCCAATAGCAATAAAGTAATAGATAGTGGGGACACAAACCGAACCGTCAATGGATTGTTGTAGGAAATTTATTGTGTGAGCACACGTTCGGAAGCTTGTAACGGGGTGCGTCGCAAACGATTTGTAACTACGAGTTGGTAGATAATAATATATGGAGATGTGGGTAGATATAGTGCTGCGGTATTGAGTTATAGTGATTGGTTTTAGGACTGTGAAATGATTTGATAAAAAAAAAAACACAATTGTAAATTACACGATTTGGATTCGATTTTATGCGACCTACATTCATATGCAGTCCATTTGGAGGGGACAAAAAGTTGTATAACTAAAGGTAAGTTTTATCGTGCGTTGTTCTTTTATTCCCAGCGTTAGTAGTACACATATGTAGATGTCTGCATAAATACAGCGACAACTAAGTTACTTAGTAAGTAAAGGTTAAATGTTTCGGTTTGCTTCGAGGTCCTTGCTACGACTTTGCTACGCATTGCTACGGCGTAGCACTAAAGGTCTTTATTAAACATCCATATGAATTAACAAAAATAATAATAATAATAATTAGATACCGTAGTGTATCTTTCTCAAACATTTAGATAAGATTTACAAGACTAACGTAGCAGTAGTGTGTGTAAAATCCTACAAAAAGTAGTTTATTTTAATGACACACACACACACACACACACCACACAAGAATCATTTTCCAATACATTAATCTATTGTCTGATCACAATTTGCATTCAAACGATCATCATGAAAGCAATCTTCTCCCTACGCACACTAAGGTCCATAAAATTCAGTAATTTCGCTCCCAAAAGGTGGGAACCTAAAACTAATCCGTAAGCAGATTGTGAGTCCAAGTGACGTGTACGTCTAACAGGCTTCGTTAACTCGATCTACTGCACCCCTATCCCGACTCATTATGAGGACACTGTGCGACGTCAAATCACTATAGTTACCTCACTTTCATTATGAAGGAGTAGTGTGGAGCTAAGTTTAGCTTGGGGTGTACGTTCGACGTTTGAATTTTAGAAAATTGTGTTAAGTTTCCTTGGGTTTTGATAGTATTCTTCTGTCGTGAGTTTATTTGTGTTGTGAAATATTTGGAATAGTTTTGGTTAAGTAATTTTGTAACACTCTCTGTACTCATTTTACAAACAACAGTCTTTGTATTCTGAATTCACTTCGCGTTATTTGCATTTCGCCCAAAACCGTACGACTGTGGTGACGGTGCTTGGTTGGTGGTGGTGGTACATCGGCGTGGTGGACCGGCTGCCGGCGGATCGGCTGCTAAATGCCGCAAGAGGCGCGCGCTGTCCCGCTTGCACCGCCGCGGTCGCCGCATCTCTCGCTCGCGCCGGCGCGAACACGTGTTTATTTGTATGTTTTATCCTTCGGCGGCTTTAAACCCAACCCACCCTGACCGCAAAGTGCGCTCCGCCGCCCGCCGCGCCCGCGCGCCGTCGCCGCCTCTCGCTCGCCGCCGCCGCTGCCGCCGAGCCGCACCGACTCACCCGCGAAACTTTGTCCGAAGTCGACGGGCGCGGACGTACGCCGCGTATTAATAGCCACCGCGAGTGGTCACCGCAAGCGAGCGCTGCCAGCCCCACGCGCTACGAGTCGCACCACGGCCGCGCGCCACGTCGCACGTCCCGCCACGCACCCCACTCGCGTAAACACGGACAAGTATCGCGCGCGAAAGCGAAACTCAAAACAAAACTACAAAAAAATTAAAAAACTTCGTCGTCAGCGGTGAAAGTGAGAGCGACGTGCGTGCGGCGATCGCGTAAATACGCGGTGCGCAAAAAGTGCCGCCGTCAGTGAAACTAGTGAAAAGTTTTTTCACCGCGTACGGGGGACCACCCCTCGACGCCGGAAAAAAACGGCCCCTCGCGTCCCTCGCCCGCCCGTCGCCGAACTTTTCATTCACCGGGGAAAAAAGTGTGGCAAGGCCGCCGTGACGTCACCGCGTCAAGTGGCCACGCGCGCGTTCCCTAGCAACGTGTTGACACGTCTCAGCACTGGCCCTTCTTGTTGAACTCGGGACTGTCTTGAGTGCGGGCGACGTCTTGAGTGTGATCATGTTATCAGTGTGTGACGATGGTGTGTGGTGGCGGTGAACGTCGGTGAGGTGTGTGCGGCAGTGTCATGTAGCGGGGGCTGGGTAGTAGACTCTATGTGTAGCACGCAGCGCGCGCGGGTGTCGAGGATGCACCTGACGGGCGCCAGCAGCGGCGCCGTGTCGCCCGACACCAGCTCCTCGCTACTGCACGAGACCTACACCAAGATGACCTCCGACATCCTCGCAGAGAGGACGCTGGGGGACTTCCTGTCGGAGCACCCGGGCGAGCTGGTGCGGACGGGCAGCCCCCACTTCGTGTGCACAGTTTTACCTCCCCACTGGCGATCGAACAAGACACTGCCGGTGGCGTTCAAAGTGGTAGCTTTAGGCGACGTCGGCGACGGGACGCTGGTCACTGTGAGAGCCGGCAACGATGAGAACTGCTGCGCTGAGCTGAGGAACAGTTCGGCGGTGATGAAGAACCAGGTCGCTAAGTTTAACGACTTGAGATTCGTCGGCCGCAGCGGTCGCGGTGAGTGCTGAAGGTGCAGTTATGTGATACAATGAATTTTAATGATTAGTAGCAGCCCCAAACTATTCAAAACAATATGCGATAAAAACAAAAACAAAAAAAAATAAAAAATTAATAGGTCAACCAAAAACTAGTTAGAGGTACAAAATAAATCAAAAGTTATTCGAAACAGTAATTGAAAACCGTTCCAATCCGCGAAAATAATTCACACGAGAATCCCCGACAAAAAACGCGACGGCATTTACGGAAAAGCGAAAAGTTAAAAGAACGAAAACAGAACAAGTAAAACGTATTAAAGTAACAAACAAATCCATGTGATTACAACTCCAACAAGTAGCTTCACACAATAATAACATTTAAATATTATGTCAAACTTTCTTAAGAAGGGGAAGCGCCGGTGACATTGCAAAGTACTCGAAACTTTTTCCGTGCAACTTAAGGAAATGCGGGAATGTCAAATAAGGAGGGCGGGAGGTTTGGGCGGCTATTTCTGCCCAATGAGTGTCCCGCCCGCCCTTTCTAAGAAAGTTTACTTTTTGTGAAGGGCAGAGGTTTTACGCGAAGTTACTTGTCCGAGGACATGGACTTGAAAAATTCTTTCGTGATATATCTAAAGTAAGTGTGTTGGATCAAAAAGTATTTCTAATATCAGTTTTATTTACGTTGATGTAATAAAATAATGGGATCAAATTGAAACCAATCATTAAAAATAATTTCCCGCCGGTGTTTCAGATTTTAACTGTTTTAATTACATTTGCATATAATTGCATTTCATTTTAGATGTGGATTAATTAATAAATATAATTCAATACATATAAAGCCTAATGCAACGGTTTTCGGGTTTGTTATAATCTCTGATATTGGGAATTTGGTTTAAGAGCTATGTGATTCTCTATTGTATTAACTAACATAATACTTAGCACTAAATAATATTTAAAAAAAACTATATAATATCTGAGCTAATACAAAATCACAACAAATTATGATCAATATTTAATCATTTGGAAAAAAGCAGTGTATGATAAAGGTATGCTATTGGAAAAAACAGGCTTGCAATATTTGCTTTAATTAAACATTTGTTTTTATTTAAAAAAAAAACATGGCTGCCACTCGCAACAGCATCGAGCTTGTTATATCATGTTTAAGTTCTGAATTAATGTATTACGCACACAAACCTTTTGAAATACATTCTCTAAATAGTTGTGAAAATCCATTACATAGTTTCGCGATAAAACTTAGAGAAAAGACACAAAAAGCGACTTAATTTTTATACTATTTTATATTTAACTACCGTCCAGCGCCTCTTGTTTTGCCCAATTTTTATGAAATGAGAAGCATATAGACATGACTAAATATAATACATATAACCTTCCGGAATAAATTCTATAAATTATAGTGAAAACCGCAACAAAATCCAATATATAATTTCTAAGAACTAAACGGTCGGACAAAAGCCACTTTATTTCATACTATTTGAGAGAAATACACGTTTCACACAAAACATAACATTGTAGAATATTGTCATAGGAATTGTTTACAATACTAGAAGAATGAACAACAGACGCATTTGCTGTTTGGAGAAATAATTTGCCTACCTATCCCTATTTAACCCTTTAAAATGTTTCGTGTTTATTCTAGCGTTTAGCGACCTAATCCAGGGTTGCTTACTGATTGTCTACTCAATGAACTAAAGATCTACCTTTTAATTGGTTCGGTGTATAGGAATATTTTTAACAAAATTAAGATATGGACTTTATCAGTAAATCTAAATAATATAATTTTAGGCAAAAAGCTTACTCGTACCTACCTAGTGTCAAAAGTGTAAACCTATTTCTTTGAATTTTGATGGTCATTAAGGGTCTTTCTTTCAACTTAGGTTAGGCATTTTCGAATAGGTGATTTAGAAATGAAAAAAAAATAGGGAAAATTATCTTCCTGATAAAGAAATGGCGTAAGTTAGATGGATCGGCTTTTTTTTATTGCGACCTATATGAGTTGTTCTTTGTTTTTTTTACTATAATTGAAGACATGTTACGATAAAATTAACATAAAATCTTCACTTCTGGTTGGAGAAATTCTCTACCTGCATCATAAAAAAAATAGTTGCGCTACCTATTTATAAATATAACATAATTCCACGCCTCTAATTTCTGAGGAATTAGACAGAGAAGTACGCTTACCGAAAAATAAAAATACCTAACCAGGTTCACAGATATAGTTGAAATTAAGTAAGAAATCGATGGATGATGTCTAATGAAATTATACTTAATTAATAAAAACAAACAGTTCACTCATCAAACTAAATTTCTTTCGAAAATTTCCATCAGTTTCTTACTAAACTTCAAATGTATCCGACGAACCTGTTTACTTAACTACGATTTTATTTAACATAATATTTCCTTTATTATTTAAAACTACTTCTAGGTACCGACTATAAAAAAAAAACATTCATAAACAACTTTCTAAATCGTTCAACAAATTCTGTTGGTCCTTTTCAAATCGAATTTTGCATTAATCATTGCACATCGCGTATGCCTTAATTAATGTGTGTGCGTATGCCCCAGTCATCAGTGTGTAGCCACCCTAGAGGGGCGAAGGCTGAAGGGTGCAGGTTATTGCAGGTACTGTTTTGAATATTGGTTATTTCATTTTAACTTATATAGGGCGGATATTAACTCACGAGAACGTATTACTGGGATAAAAGACGAAAATAATAATACTCTATGTCTTAACCCCGGTCATGATCTATGCGTGTCTAAATTTCATCTAAATCCGTTCAGCCGTTATGACGTGAAGAGGTAACGGACAGACTGATTGACAGGCGGACAGAGTTATTTTCGCATTTATAATATTTTTTTGGATGAAAAGATAAGGTTACTGAAAAATAAGTGAACTGTTCTTCGTACTCCAATCCCTATATTAATTTATCAGGGGTCAGCGTCGCGTGTCTACTTGTATGATCTCGGTAGTTACCCCTTCCGAGCCATATCTTTACATCCACACAGTCCATCTATCTTTTGTTTGATCTCCCTCTCCTCGAGTGAACTGTATGAATTAAAAGGGCACTATGTTATTCATTTATATTTTTAACTAGCTTTTCGCTCAATTTCCAACCTCCACGAAGATTGTAAACTATCCCGGGAACGTATTCGTATTACCGGTATAAAAAGTATTCTATGTGTTCATCCTAGTTATACACTATCTGTGTGCCAAATTTCATTCAAATCCGTTCAGCCGTTTTTACGTGTTTGAGTGACAAACATCCAAACATACAAACTTTCAAAAGTCCATGTCCTGGCACATGTTTATTTGGTACATTAACGTATGCAAGGAAAACATTTGAACAAATAAAAAACTAAAATACAAGATAGTAGTGCAAAAACATTTTATTGAAGAAACCACATCCGATCTAGCGATACATAAAACATTATCTATTATTATCATACAAACGGATGTGGTATGCAATTATTTCACATACAGTCGCAAGTAAAACATAAAAAAACAACGATTACTGACAGGCCCTACAAATTGTGTGGGATTCGTATTCCACGACCCACGTCAGGGAAACCGAACGCTACACTTGCATCAATTAAATTGCTATAAAGGGGATGTCCCTTTATCTTTTTTCCGTAGGTCTAAAAGGTGGCAAGAACAACAAAATGCGCATTGAAACCATACATTCAGCACATGACTGTAGGCCCTACGAATTTTTTTAAAATAAAATAAATAAATATCTTAGGACAACCAACACACCGGTATCTGATCCCAAACAAGGCAGAGCCTGTACTATGGTAACCAGACAACTGATAAATCTTTAAATATATAATTTTACTGTACGTGTGTACGTCACTGAACTCCTCGATTCACTATTGGACCCGGTAGGTGACGCTGCTATCGAGTTCTAGGAAACAGAACAACGTCTGTACGGTCAATACTTATATATTTCTAAATACATACACCACCACTCAGAAAGTATTGCGAACAAAAGTATTTTTGTATGAGAGACTGGCCAGTTATAAACTATTATAAAAATAATGATTTATTTATAAGTAAAAATAGGTACGTTCCAATTTGAAAATTTTCCGCCACGTTTTTTGCGAGCTAATTAAATTATCCTGTCTCATTGGAAAACGAATTTGCGCCGAGAACATTTTCGCGCTCTGATTTTTTACGATTTCAAGTGTCGCCTGAAACCGGACGAATCATACGATAGACTTCAAATTGCATTCATGGATGAAAGCCCTTCTAAGACAACCGTGTATCGTTGATATAATGAATTCAAACGTGGTCGACTAACTTTGGGGGACGAAGAAAGAAGTGGTCGCCCTTTGACGGCTGTTACGGAGGAAAACGTGCTAGCAGTGAAAAATTTAATCCAACACAATAGGCGAATTACGTATCAGGAGATTCAACAAATACTGCAGGTTTGGATCGGGAAGCCTTCACGAGATTCTACACGTGCATCTTCGCATGAGGAGGATAGTTTCACGCTGGGTACTGCACAACCTCACCGATGCTCAGAAGCAGGCCGGGATGGAATGGTGCCATGATAATTATGATAAACGTCTCGGCGTGTTTACCACATTATTACAGGTGATGAGTCCTGGATTTATCAATACGATCCAGGAAGCGATCTAGAAGCGGGTGGGAGATTTTGATCGCGAGATTTTTCAATTTGACTGGCTACTTAGTGTCAATCCCTTTACAGAACCAAAGAAGCATCAACGCCGAATAGTATACTACCAAATGCTTGGCAGAAGTTTTCTCTGTTGTGAGCAACAAGCGACCAAACACAGGGCTCCGCCACGACAACGCGCCCGCGCACACCGCTCTCAAAACGAGGGACATCTTGGACAGCACGCCGGTCAAACTTCTGGGTCACCCTCCTTACAGTCCTGACCTAGCACACGGTGCTTCTTTTTATTCCCAAAAATTAAAAATCAGATCAAAGGGATACAATTTTCGTCGCCGGAAGATGCGCGACGGACTGGAAAAAGTGTTTCGAAAACTGGTTCAGACGCATGAAACTTTGCATAGAGGCTAGTGGAGAATATATTGAATAGATTTAATAAAAAAACATTTACCTATAGTACACTTTTTATTTTCGCAAAACTTTCTGAGTGTCCCACGTAGGTAATATAGATAAATCACACCCAGATACAGAACAAATGATTGCGCTCATCACACAAAGATTTGTCCTGGGTGGGAATCGAACCCACGACCTTAGTCTTAGCAGTCAGGGTCACTAACCACTAGACTAACAGGCCAGAACCCTAGACGAACTAAACTAACAGTATGAATGTGTTTGTCAAAAATGGCACAGATAAATTAAATCTGGCGGCGCGTGCGTCATATTACTGTCTCAGCGAAATGTTGCCACTTTTTAATACTGTGTTTTTTAATATTTAAGATTTAGTATTTGTACTTTATTTTACTCATAGTTTGCTGCACCGTTCGACGTCTCACGTCAGCGCCAGCTGTCGCTGAAAACCAGCGTTGGGGCTCTGTCTCGCATATGATCGCAGCATTATGCTAAGCGATGGCCGTTTTGCGTAGATGTGGCGCATATTTTCCTCAGCTTTTTTTTATATTTTTGTTGTGATTAGTTTTTTTGCGTCACTTTAAAAAGGTAGATTCATATGGAGAAGAATGGGCAAGAAACTCCACCGTTACTCTTTTAAAATGTCATACCTACGCCATCAAAAATTTCGGTACGCCATTTTTTTTTTTGTCACAAAATTATGAACTGAATCCATGCTAACAGGTTGCGCGTTTATTTCCCTGCTATTCTATACACCTAGTCAGCGATAGTAGTTGTTTACATTTGTTTAATATTTCATAAGAGTTTTCCAAAAAAAAAAACTTGACTGCACTTGCTTGTAAAAAATATTGCAGCAGTGATGGCCCAACAGTACCGGCTGCGACTTACGTGTTGTAGATTCGAACCCAAACAGGCGCTTGACTTCGTATAAATTATTTCATTACCATTGCTCTTAAAACGGTGAAGGAAATCATCGTGAGGAAACCGGCAAGTCTTAGAACCAAAAATTCGAAGACATGTGACATCTACCAACCCGCACTGGGCCCGCGTGGTGGATTACGGCTCACTCCCTCTCACTGAGAGGAGGTTTGTGTCCCAGCATTAGGAACATTATAGCATATCTATTATTATGTTAAGGATACTTTAGAGACTATTAGGAATTGATTCGTTGTATATTTATTTAAAAGAATAATCAAGTGTTGCAAAGGCTTGTGGCGCAGTCATAACAGGCGCACGAGTCGATCGATCAGGTTAAGCTACGATACCGCAGTCGGTCTGTGGATGGGTTAAGATCTTTACATACCGACATGCCTCCGTGCCTCGGAAAGCACGTTAAGGTGTTGGTCCTGGCTGTGTTCCCTGGATCTTTGACAGCCGTTATGTGTAAGAAACTCGAAAGTCTGTCAACCAATTTTACGAAGGGTACCGTATTATCCAGTGACTGGGTTGTGGAGGTCAGTCCAGTCGCTCCAAGCATCCGAATAGCCTGAAAAGTAAGTAATATATTTGGGACAAGGCAAATAGTTAGCTCCAAAACAATCTGCGATTTTTTTTGCTGACTTTGCAGTAATGAGACGGAGAATGCAAAGTTTGGGTTGAATTTCACTTGCACCATGAATTAGATATAATTAATTTATTATTCTATTATATGATATAATGCTGTAAACATTATAAATAAATCCGGCCAAGCGTATGTCGGACCACGCACAATGAAAGGTTCCGTAGTGGGGATGACTTTATCCGAAAACAATTTTTCAATGTAAGTATTTAATTGGAAAACGTGTTTTCTCATACATCGATTTACCTAAGACGCGGCCAATTCTCTTACTGCAAATGTAAGTTTGTAATCACAAAAACTATGTTATGTGATAAAACTACAAATTAACGTGTTTCGTCCACTTGTGCTCTGAGCTCTTGCTTCTTGCCAAATCTTCTGATTCTTGGTCAACGTAAGTACGGTAGTCTAATCGACAAGTTGAAAATAGTACAAAATAGAGATACAGCTCTTAAAATTATGTGCGATAGCTCATTGGATCCGGAATGACACCTACAAAAATGTGCCAAAAGCGTGTATTAGCACATAAAAAATTGCAAAAGTTATAAACAACTAAAGATGAAAAAAAAATGGCATTTCCTTTCTTGCCAATGTTTCATAAACTATTAATATTTAAGAAATTTTAGAAAAAGATTTTGAAAGAAGAGGAAATTTCCAATAAAAAACTTTTACTCTTGGAACTCTATCTCTATAATTTATAATTTTAATTTAACGCTGAAAATAGGTCTGCGCGCGACATATTTAGGTTGAGCGCGCGGTGTCAAAAGCGAGAACGGCACATTAATTAATTTATTTAAGGTATTGAATTTTTTTTAATTTGAAAAATTGTGGTGTGTTTTAAACACTATAAATAATTTATTCCCGTTGGAAATTTTACTTAAAGTTAATTTTTCAACAAGTTAAACAATTGTTAACTAACAAAATTTTTTCCAACTTCCGTCTTAATTGTAAGTGAACGAAAATGTTTAAATAATTGTCGTAATAATTTTTCGCTTCGTAGAGCCTTTCTTACATACATACTTAACAAGATCGTGCCATAAAAGTTAAAAAAATATTTATACTTTGTTAATAATCCTTTTTTTTACTTGAACATAAACTGTAAGATCCAAGTAATGTTGTTAAAAAAAAATAAAAGCTCCATGGAACCATAGACTTACTTATTGGACTTTCATTTCAACTTCATATCTTCACGCGTTCCTTAGAAAAATGGTTCTTGACTGACTGACAAACGGACAAGCGGGCGGACAACGAAGTGACCCAATAGGGTTCTGTTTTTCCCTTTTGAGGAACTCTAAATAAGACCGTTAAAAAAATGTGAAACACTTAACCTTTTTGTTGTTCGTCTGTCAATGGAAATATCTGCTTATAATCTATTCGACATACATGAGCGTTCTCATTTATTGAAATCCGACTATCTACTATTAAATAGGTAATGTATTGAAATAAATAGTTATGTAAATCAATCCTTACATAACTAACTAAGCCGATAAATATTTAAATAGCTGTTACCAGCGACTATAAATATTTCATGGTAATTATTGAGGATGAAATGTAGCGTATGTCTTTCTTCAGACCCAAGCTTACATCGCGATCTATCTACTATTAAATAGGTAATGGATTGAAATAAATAGTTATGTAAATCAATCCTTACATAACTAACTAAGCCGATAAATATATAAATAGCTGTTACCAGCGACTATAAATATTTCATGGTAATTATTGAGGATGAAATGTAGCGTATGTCTTTCTTCAGACCCAAGCTTACATCGCCAATCCGCCTGCCAAGCGTGGCGATTATGGCAAAGCCCCCCAAATTGGGGGAGGCCTAAGTCCAGCAGTGGACGTCTTACGGCTGAAATGATGATGATGATGAAGCTTACATCACTATGAAACAGGGCGACACGTCAGAGTAGCAGGATAAGTAAATAAAAAACCGAACAAGTGCGAGTCTGACTCGCCCAGCGAGGGTTCCGTAAAAAATTTGGACCGCCGTTCTGTGCATAAACACCCTATTTTTTTAATGATTTAATTATAAATGTATAGTTTTCAGAATTTTCTCCATACTTGTAGTATAAGACGGTATTACTTGCCAAATTTCATAGTTCTAGGTCAGCGGAATATGCCCTATAAATTTTGATTCCCTTGAGAGTGTCGAAATATACGTTTTTTTTGCAGCATAAACGGCCGTATCTTTTTTTACGTTCACAGCTTCAAGAAACTATAGACTTGAGTACATAGTTTTAATTTCAACTCGATGCCTCCTCGCGTTTCTGAGATAATAGGTCTTGACAGACAGATGGATGGACAACAAAGTGATCCGATAAGGGTTCCGTTTTCACTTTTGTGGTACGGAACCCTAAAAATGTATATTACAAACTAAATTAATTTTGTTTTGTACGCAGCTGTGACAAAGCATGTTAGCTTAAAGATCATTAGCACCTTTTGCTGGGAATGTGAATCATCATTGAAGCTACGTATTGTTAATTATACAGGTATACTTCCTAGGGCGTGTCATTAGGGCTATCGGAGAGCGTCACCGTTACGACTATGAGTATCTTAAGGGGAAGCGTATGCAATAGATATATTGCACTAAATATGATTTGCAACCGTAAAAAATATATACATTTAGTCATTAAATTCAAATTCAAAAATGTATTCAAACTACGGGGATCCATATAGTATTTTAACTTAGCCATCTTAGCAAAATAAATAATTTAAGAATACAATAATTGCACTTTAATTGGGTACATGAACATGTTAAAAAATCATAAATACACCCCCTTTTTTTGGCTGGGAAATCATCAAATGACTTCTCCCACTCTGAGCGGAACGGGAGGGCGTGTCAGACTTTTACTGACTAAAACCCACTCGTGTTCCTTCAATTACCATATGCTAGGGCCACGGTATCTCGTTTGAACAATCTCGCGACCCTGGCAGGTAAATACAACCCCTTTAGTTCATTTAATTTTTTTATGGAATGTTCATTAAATAACATTAAATGATTTTTTTAAGGAATGTTCATTAAATGGGACTTATAAACTGATGCTGATCTGCAAATTCCAAAGTACGTAAGAAAAATTGAATTTTGAGAGCTAGCTAACCACATCCTCCTTTAGGTGCCTACTGCTCGATGTTTGACGATCGACGCGTGTTTCCAAACAAAATTGTTACAAGCAAATAAATATGTTGAATAAATGTGTTACAAGCATTAGAAGTTCGTTGTAGTATATTTTTAGGGTTCCGTACCCAAAGGGTAAAATGGGACCCTATTACTAAGGGCTTCTTCACACGTACCACAACCACACCACGTCGCAACGACAAAATGCTGTCAAGCAGTGGTTACGTGTGAATAGTGTCGCTGCAGCTTTTTGTAGTTGCGTTGTGGTACCGACAAAATGTCGATGTGGTTGCGTTGTCTCCAGTATTTGCGATGCGGTTACGTGGTGTGCAGCGGAACCACGTGTTGAATGACCAAACTCATGGAATTCGAAGAGGAAACTTTGTTATTGCTATCCTTGCTATTATTAAGAAGAAGACGGAAGTCACTGGTGGTTGCGTTGTGGTTGCGATGTGGTCGGTATAACGACTGCAAAATGTGGTACGTGTGAATAGTCCTATTCATTTTCAATACGAAATATACGCCCGGCCACGTGGTGTGGTTGAGGTGTGGTTGTGGTCGTAGTGTGGTTGTGGTACGTGTGAAGAAGCCCTAAGACTCCGCTGCCCATCCATCCGTTCGTCCGTCCGTCACCAGGCTGTATCTCATGAACCGTGATAATTAGACAGGTGAAATTTTCACATTTGATGAATTTTCTGCTGCCGCTATAACAACAAATAACGCCTAATAACAACTGCAACTAAAAAAAAAACAGAATAAAATAAATATTTAAGGGGGCTCCCATACAACAAACGTGGTGTTTTTTATGATTAGTTTCTATGATTAAAGCTTCACAAAATGTAGTGTCTTTTACAAACACTACATAAGACACACATGAAAATTTGAATTCAGTTAGAAAAACGTCAGAAATGGCAAGAGCTAGTAAAAAAATGGGCTTAACTTCTGTGCTTAGTATCTGTCGTTCTTGTGCACCATTCTTTTTGATCGTCTATAGGGATCAATGTCCTATAGGTTTTTTTTTTTTTTTTCAATATGCAAGCGTGCCTTTGACAATAAAACGGTCGCGGTCACAAAGCAATTATTGCGCAGAGGGGGAGTGGAGGGCCCAACATCCACTTTTACCTATTAACCTGTGCTGATTGATTTTGAAGTACTTTTGGTCGGCAAGTTTAATGTAATATTTGCAGTTTGCAGTATTAGTTTTATCTATATATATTATTTTTGTTGGGCTAGGGAGCATACGCAAAGGCGGGCCGGCACCGGTCGGGGATCGCGGAAGACAAATTGGTTCCCGTGGTCCCCGACGTAGGTGTGGGACGGGACACCGGGGTGGTTTTAGTCAGTAAGAGTCTGACAGACCCCTCCGCCCACCCCAGGGCGGAGGACATCCATGAGGATTTCCACCTAGTCATCAAAAAAAAAAAAAAGGGAGCATACGCTTACGGCTTTAAGATGAGAATATGTTCTTTATTCATATTTTTCAGTTTTCGGGTTTAGTTTTTTAAATAGATTTGTATTGAAATCATTTTAGGTATAGGTAATTAAATTAATTGTGAAGTGTGCACTAAGCCCTTACATTGGCTACCTAAGATGGCATCATAAGAAAAATATTTATAATTCATATAAATGGCGTTGGTTCGGCATTTACAATGTTTATTACCTACAGAAGTGAATTAGAAAAAAAGTGCGGAGCGAACGAGAGCCGCGGGGATCTAAAAGAGCACCTTTATATGCGCCCGTGACGAGGCGGGTGCGCGACTGACTTGGAAGGATGCGCGGGACGTCATCGGCGGCGCGCGCCGTTCATTTCGCGTTTCGTGTCACGGTGTGATATTCATGGTTTTATGTCCTCTAGATAACGCTATATTCAATTTAATGTCACGTCAACAACAGGCAACCAAACGCTTCCATCGCTACTTCTAATTTAGAAGTCATAACTCCTAAACAGACGGACATACATACCTACATAAATACAGACATATCGGTCAAAATCAAACCCCTCCTTTCTGATTAGCCGAAATCAGGTAAAAACAAAGCTTTTTTCTGGTAAAGTATAAACCCATGACATCTATGGGCACAATAGTTCAATCGGAAAAAGTCTTCTATTCTGTGACAAAAATTCAATTAGCAATTTTTGATCCATACAAATAAACCACACTGGTAAGGATCCACTTCATATCTAATAGTAGATTTGATCAATGTAAAATGACCATACAAATAAACCTCATCGACACTCCACTTATTACTTGACAGTAGATTTGATAAATGCAAAATCATGAAATATGACTTAACTTGTGACAGCTATACGAGGTATACCTGCAGAAAGGCAGGGACATCGATGCAAAAACTGTAACCATGACATTCAGTACGTGATGCGTAGACTATGTTCGTCGGTTATCAAAAAAAAAACTGCTGTTTCTTTAAAAAAATGTAATTCCTACGCGGTGAAAATTTAATTATGGAACACAATTTTTTTTAAAATTACAGACTATATACAGCTAATTTCAAACCAGGGATTTCAAAATTATGTTCTTAATTCATGGTAACAAATCCTGTTATAAAGAATTTAAGTGTACTATGTAATATTTCGAACGAGAAAATGCACTTCGGGAGTAGAGATAACTGTCAAATCGTGATGTTATTAATTCTTAGGTAGGGCCCCGAACTAATTTTATGTCCGTTATAGATACGCAGTAGGAAATGCGGGTAAATTTGGCTGAAACTACGGACTACAAGCTTAGGGAGAAGAGCTCCAGGTTGCGAGTAGAACGAATGTCGCGACTCTGGTAAAGTTTTTGTTTCACGTCTTAATTTATAGATCTAGTAAGACCAAAGTCTGGACTCACAGAGGATTCTCTGATCAGATCCATCATCATTTTAGCCGAAAGACGTCCATTACTTGACACAGGCCTCCACGAAATTTGGGGGGGGTTTGCTATAATCGCCACGCTTGGCAGGCGTTTAGTACTGCTGACATCACTTTGAGGCGCGCGTGGAACACTACGCGCCGTCGACACGGGCCTAGTCCTTACCGGGCGGCGAGCTAACTATTGCTCGCCGCCCGCAAGCCCGCGCCTACGGTGGCCGGGAGTCCGTTATCGAGTCCCGACGCCCAGAGCGTCTCCTCCTGCGGCGGCTAGGGACGTGAGGGCGCAGACACTGCCACTCCCTCACGCGCCCCGCCTCCTCCTTTGCGACCAGAAGGAAGTGATGGCTTCCTATGCCCTCTCGCTCCATACCATGGCTCGCACCAGGGACGGACGCGAGAGGTCGCCGCCGCCGATTGCCTCCACGAGAACACGACGGTGCTCCGCCCAGGCAGGGCACACCTCCACCGTATGCTTCACCATGTCCTCCAGACGATCCTCGCAATAGAAACACCCGGGTGTTTTCTCCCGCTATATCCTGAACAGGAACCCCCCAAAGCACCCATGCCCGGTGAGGACCTGCGTCAGGCGAAAGGTGAGGACGCCGTGATGCCTCTCTTTCCAATCCTCAAAGAGGGGAGTTATCGCCGCAATTGTGGCGTGCCCAGCATTAGGTTGCCACAATCGTACCGGCCATGTCGCTACGAGATCACACCGGAGCTCTGTCCGCCGTGCCGCGATTTGTCGCGGCAGCGGAATTTCACCCCGGCGTTTCGCCTCCTCAAGCCACTGTCACATGTGCGCGAGAACCTTTGCCTCTAGAACACCTCATAGGTAGACCTGAGAAATTGCAATCCCAAAAAATGCAATGTATTTTTTTATTTTATTGATTTGATATTATAGAAGTGACACTTGTTAAAAAGAAGAGAATAAGAGATATTTTGTATGAGGGACGGAGAGAGAGAGAAAGAGAGTAGAGATATCATTCCTCTCTCTCATGAAATGAAATATGTCTTTGAAATTTTACTTGAACAGCTGATTGAGAGCTGTCTCTGTTAGTTTTAGGGTTCCGTACCCAAAGGGCGCAAACGGGACTCCATTACTAAGCTTCCGCTTTCGATCCGATCGTCTTTCTATCAGCGGGATGTATTTCACGAACGTAATAGTTAAACAGTAGACATTTTTGTTTTTTTGCAGTTATAATAAGAAAAATAATTAATTGACATGAAGTGAAAATAAAAAGGGGGCTCCAACGTGTTTTTTCGGTGTTTTTTTGCAACGTGGTACGGAACCCTTCGTGTGCGAGTCTGATTCGCATTTGACCGGTTCTTTCTGTAGGTAACAATAAAGATTTGCTAACAAAGTAGTAAAACTACTTCAATTAAAATAAATAATAGTTTAAAAAAACTAAAAAACACGCTTCCATTGAAAACCAAACTAAAAAGTACAAAATAATGGAAAAAAAGCGTGGGGTGCTTTTTTAGGTATTATTGATATCAGGCACCCCACGCTTTTTTTCCATTATTTTGTACTTTTTAGTTTGGTTTTCAATGGAAGCGTGTTTTTTAGTTTTTTTTAACTATTATTTATTTTCTATTTTTTAGGGTGTTTCGAATTTTGAGACGTATGTCAGCGTAGTTTGTGACGTATGTCAGCGTAGTTTTCGAAAACAGTTTTTTTTTTCTGTCCTGGTAACCTTGGCAAGGATAATGGCACAAATTAGTTTGTGACGTATGTCAGCGTAGTTTTCGAAGACAGTTTTTTTTTTCTGTCCTGGTAACCTTGGCAAGGATAATGGCACAAATTAGTTTGTGACGTATGTCAGCGTAGTTTTCGAAGACAGTTTTTTTGCTGTCCTGGTAACCCTGGCAAGGATAATGGCACAAATTAGTTTGTGACGTATGTCAGCGTAGTTTTCGAAGACAGTTTTTTTGCTGTCCTGGTAACCCTGGCAAGGATAATGGCACAAATTTATGAAATTATTGCATTGTCATCGGTCCTTGACAGGTGTGCAAAGTTTGAATGAAATCGGGTCGTTTAAAGTAGGTCAAAATCGCGCTATAAGGAATCGGTTACAAACAAACATACAAACATACAAATATACAAACATACAAACATACAAATATACAAACATACAAGTGAAGCTAATATAAAGCTTGTAAAATAGTAATTCATAATATGAAAATATAATATTAGAATATATTATATTTTTTTTATATATTAACTAGCTTCTGCTCGCGACTTCGTCCGCGTTAAATTTCGTGTTACCCCGACCCTTCCCGTCGCGTCGAATCCCCTACCCGTGCGATTTTCCCCGTTTATGCAACATTTTTCATTACCGCTCCGCTCCTCTTGGTTGTAGCGTAATTTTATATAGCCTATGTTACTTGCAGATAATGTAGCTTTCTAATGGTGAAAGAATTTTTAAAATCGATTTAGTAGTTTTTGAGTTTATCCATTACAAACAAACAAAAAAATACAAATTTTTCCTCTTTATAATATTATTATTATATTATATTATTAGTGTAGATATCCATTTAAAATAACCTCCATTAGGATCAGCGGTGATGCTTAAATCCACCTCCAACCATCCATCATTTATCGATTCTAGATGCGGTGTAGGAATAAATCAATCTGGGCAAATATTTTTACGATGGTTTCTTCTCTGGATCTGATCTGAGTCTGATCTGGATCTTTGACAGTCGTTACGGAAAGGCAAAACCAGTCTTACCAAGGGGTGTCGTTTTACCCAGTAACTGAGTTGTGGAGGTCAGGCAGTCGTTTCATGAAAAAAACTGATTTTCAGCCGTATCCGGTCAGACTGGATTCCGTTTCTAACATAGTTGGGAAAAGGTTAGGTTATTTATTGGTTACTTACGAGGACAACGATACAGTACAATAATAGACACAGATGGACAGAAAGACAGAAGTACAAAGGAAATTGAGGTTTATGGCAAAAGAACTAAATAACAAATATTGTATATCGAACTCCAACTTTTCCAAATGTTCAAAAACGAAACGGAAATGAAAAGCGAAGATTTTTTCACAGTATTCTCTAATAGTCTATTAGACTTTGGTGTGTGCTTAAGACAAGCATAAACCAAAATCTTTCTAGAGATCAAGATGATTTTTATTTTTATTAATATTTTATTCACCTATTAAAATCGTAGAGAAGTATCGATGAAATTGATTTATTAATTTCACTTTAACATACGGCAATCTACCAATTATATTAGTTAAAGATAAACTATAAAATTGATTTATTGTAACGATTTTCTATGTTAAGTGTTCACGTTAGCGCTTATGAATAGCCTTTAGATCTTAGTGATGGTACAGACGCCAGCACATCAAGCTACCTGAACCTGTCTAATTTTACCAATTAATCATGAACCTAATACTTAACGGATAAAGTTGCGGCCGCAACCTCTGGCATTTGACCCTGGTGCGAGCGATGGTACGGAGCGAGAGGGCATGGAAAGTCGTTACCTCCTTCTGCGAAGCTGTAATGCTCGCGAAGGAGGAGGCGGGGCGCGTGAGGGAGTGGCAGTCTCTGCGACCTCAACTCCCAAGCCACCGCAGGAGGAGATACTCCGGGCGTCGGGAGTCGATAGCGGACTCCCGGCCACCGTAGCCGCGGGCTTGCGGGCGACAAGCAATGGGCAGCTCGCCGCCCGGTAAGGACCAGGCCCGTGTTGACAGCGCGTAGTGTTCCACGCGCGCCTCAAAGAGATGTCAGCAGCACTGAAGGGGTCTGCTAGGACCGATGCTTGCCAAGGTCGCGAGATTTGTTGGAAAGAGACACCGTGGCCCTGGCACATGGGCAACCGAAGGAACACGGGTGGATTTAGTCAGTAAAAGTCTGACACGCCCTCCCGCTCCGTCCAAGTGCGGGAGACGTCATTTGATGATTTCCCACCGACAAAAAAAAAAAATATATATATATAATTTTGTAAATACTTGTCAGTGCGAATCATAATTTAATCAACATAAGACCATCTGACACTGACCTGCAAGTAACTAATAACGTAAGAAAATATGAACTTTACGGATTACCCTGGCGCTTCCCCTTTAAGTCCAATTGAAATGAGAGTCTAGCAACTAAACTATCGTTTCAATTAGAACGGAGTCACTCCATACTAAACTCTAGTTGAACATTACAATGATAAATTCGTGGTGTAAATCTATAGTAATAATTCTGAGGATACATCCTTGTACTTGAAAACCCTTTAAAATCCAAGTCACAATCTTATTTCAGCGACTATCAATGGTGATGATTCTGTTGTGCACCAACTAACCTTAATGTAGGTTACAGCTGTCTTTATCCTTTTAATGAAACAAGAAAGGGGCGGATATACTCGTAAAACAGAGCTGTCAAATTTAGTTTAACTAAGATTTTCTTCGACGCAACTATGCCGAACTAAATTCAAAATTGTGCATAAAAGGACGCCAAATTCAAGGCAATTGTGAAGTCATTTATCTTTAAAGTTCGAAAGCGTCACTTGTCTTTTTCTTTCGCGGTTTGTTAGTAAGAGATAGAAATAACCTTTATTTTATTTTCTGTGCTGAACAATGGAATCGATGCCTTTGTCAAATTTAGGTTTCATCAAAAAAACACTACAAAGTTAAAAATAACTTTGGAAAAAATAAAATAAAATAGGAATTCGGTTGTAATTTTTTTGTAAAAAGTGTTTATTTTTAACTTTTTAGTTATGGTACATACCCCGCATTAATCTAATCGCGTTATTCGTTCATTTGTCGCGTAAATACTTTATGCAAATTTAAGACTTATATAGTTCTCACATGGACTCCATTGTCCGAATGGAACCAAATTAAAATGGGACCATTCGGAAAGCACCAGCTTTCAAATAAAAAATCACCAAATCGATTCACCTAGTCAAAATTTATGAGGTAACAAACATAAAAAAATAATCAAAAAAATACAGTAGAATTGATAACCTCCTCCTTTTTTTTGAAGTCGATTAACAAAGTCATTTAGACTGTTTTTTTTTTTCTCGCGTTCCTATATACATGTATTACTGTGTATTTTGGAAGAAAATATATTCTTTTGAATTCATGTATTTCATAGCATTCTTTTGATTTTAAACTTAAACTTGGGCTGGCTTAAAAATAGGTGGCGAGACGACCTAGATGAGTACTGCAACGGTTGGATCGAAGTGGCCCTGGAAGAGAATGCCTGGAGGGATTTGGGGGAGGCCTTTGCTCAACAGTGAGACATCGTAAGGATATATTTAAAAAAAACTGAATTAAGTGACTAATACTGGCGATTTAATGTGACCTGTAGTTCTGTTTTGTTATCAATATTATGCTGTAGAATAGAAGCATAAAAAATGCTTTTTTTATCATGTTTCGGTTCCATTTTTTAACTTGCATTTCTGTCTCAAATATTCATTCTCAACTATACCCGTTCTTTCTTTGACTTTTAAGATTTTAACAAACATAAAATGCAGACTATTAATTCTATTAATATCATGATTATTTTGTAACAGAAGTACCAAAGCACTAAGACGGAATACTTATTTCAAAATTGGATTAAATGCTTCTTATAATCAAATATAAAATGGTTTCCATTGAAAAGGTCACCAGCCAACATCTTTTTACCGTCTCAAAAAGTACGAAAGCAAACCGACTTTTAATATACTTCGCAAAAAGAAAACCCACCACAAGTTATTAATGGAAATTGAAGATTCACTGCATATTACTTAGGCCGGGTGCAAACAAAAAAAAAAAGTACGTCTCGAGAGAAACCGCAGCGAAGTTCCACGTTGCGCTTTAATCTGAAGCTATATTTCAGTGCTGTGCAAATGAAAAGTTAGTCTCGACGAAGACTTGAAGAAAGGCCCGCCTTCCCGCTCGCCAGCCAATGGAAAAGGTCGGGAAAGCAGCTTCTTCCGTGGAGGCGGGGCGAGCACGGCTGCGGTCGCCTCGCCATTTGAATAAAAATTTTCCTTTGAAGAATTCTTTATTTGAATATATTGTGGGCGCGTGGGACGATCGTGTTACGCTTTATAATCGCTAAGGATTTGTTGCGAGTTGTGTTTTTTTTTTTAATTTTATTCTCCATTTAAAAATTTGCCGTATCAACTTTTTTGTTTAAACAAAATTAAGATCACAGCGTTTAAATAAAATCTTCAAAATAGGTCAACATAAAAACACACATCCCTAACAATCCAAACTTAACCCATCAAACGCCAATAAAAAAAGACCTGACGCACAAAACGCAAAAAGGTTAGTCTACACGCAAACATCGTGCAGACGCCGCACGCACGTCCCGTCACCCACAACAGCCCTTGTCAACCATAACGCGGCCGCAGCCGGTTAACCGGGTGGCGGCCGGACCGGTACACCAACCCGGTTAGCCGGTTAGCCACGGAAAACTACCATTTCATTTACGGTCGGTCCTTGGTTTCGGGTAGTTGGTAACGGAACCCGCAAGTTACGTAACTATGCTTTGTGGCGCCGACTCACTCACGCTCTATTAAGCGCCGTTTTGTTATTAGTTTAGGTATTGGAGTTGAATGTGTGCTGAAATATAACTAAGGCAGGTATCTTGTGCTTGATAACATGCTGTGAATGTCAAATCAAATCAAAATATTTTTATTTAAACCTAAATGGGCACTTATGAAACGTCAGACGTTACGTGCACGGTTCCAAATTGTTGATTCCTATGGAGAAGAGCCGGCAAGAAACTCCACGGTTACTCTTTTAAAAATTATTGGCTTTTACAATGGTTTCAAATTTCAGTGTTAATAGGTATGGGAGAGCAGTGTAGGACTATCAACAAGTAAAATTGGAAAATTGTCTGTAGTCTACTACAAGGCCTGCAACGTTGGCTTGCAATGTGCAGGAGCATTGTTGAGAGATTCGTACGCTTTTACCCAAAAGATAACTTCAACTACAATCTCCAATTGAAAATTGAACATAATTCAGCATTACATATGTAAGCTGTCACGCACTTTATGCTAGAAAACTTTTATTTTTGGTATAATGCTGTTTACAATAATTTTTTTTTTTTTGCTTGAGTATAGATATCATTTTATTTCTTAGTATATTGGCTTGGCTAGCTGACATATGGCAAATTATTTAATTTAATGTTCTGTGTCTGTAATTACTTTGTATAGAATTAAGTTTTTCTAACGAAACAGGCAGCTGTGCTGCTGGGGAGTTTCTTGCGTCACTTCTTTTTCCCAACAAAAGCACTAGGAATTGGTTAAGGGCGGGCGTTTTGGGGGACTGTCTTTTGTAATTTTGACGTTCAAAAAGTGCTGATCTTCAGCCTAATTTGAATAAATCACTTTTGATTTTGAATACATCCTAAGGCTGCATGTTCACATCGCGATATTCAACTTCAGTCAGCTACTTAACTTAAAAGGTATTTTTTTTAATTATTCAATAAACTTACTTGAATAAAAAACACAGTTTATTTCAAAATAAAAACAAAATAATGTAAAATAATCTTGCTACTAAACACTAGAGCCATGGGGTTCGAATGCCCACTTGGTTTTTCGAGACATAGCCAAACGGTTGGTCGACTCTTCACGTGACCAGAGGATTGGCGTTGGCCAAAGAACGAACATTGCCATATAACGTGGCAATGCTGCCACCCTTTTGGGCACTTTTCCCATTGACAGCGATGCAGACGAGTTTTTTGATGCCCTGTGATACTTTTCTGTTTGTTATATTGCACAAGCTACTCAATTGCAAACCAAATAACACAAAAAATCCGTTAACCAAATCACTCAATCATCTAAAATGCCGACATATTGAAACACCTCACTTACACGGGCATATTAATTCACTCAATTAGTACACGAGGGCATTAGCAGGTCGTTATCGGCCGACGACAACGCTTAGTAATCGTGCGACTGCGACAACGCGACGAGTGTATTTGACAGCTGTCAAATTGGATTGCATCCAGCTATTAGGGAATGTCGTCGCCGGCGACGGAATAGTGTGGATGCATCGCGCGGTTAGTAACCGACCTTAAAATATTGTGACAACTGATTGGAAGTTTTGTACTGTTATTGTTATTTTTGTAAAGCATTCTTTTTTTTGCCGTTAAACTTCCGTCTACGTTTTAAACACACAGAAAGAAACCTTAAATTTTGTGTAAAATTTATACAGATGGTAACGACGTTGACACACAACTTGTAAACATGGATTCACTACATGATTCTGAGTTCAGCGCGTCGAAATTTGTCTTCGGTTATTAAAAAAAAAAACTAAAAAACAAAGTTTTTTTTCGATTTTTGCTACCCTTGTTGGTAGCAAAAATCGAAAAAAAACTTTGTTTTTTAGTTTTTTTTTTTTTTATATTTATATCCCGGCAAGAATAATGGCACAAATTTATGAAATGTTCGTATTGTCGTCGGTCCTCGAATCTCGATAATCTGCAAAGTTTAAGTGAAATCTGACTGTTTGAAGTAAGTATGTCAAAATCAACTCCAAGGAGTCGGGTACAAACATCGTTACATACAAACATACAGGTGGAGTTAATAAAAGCGTGTTGAGAACAAAACTGTCATACATTTTGACCGCAAAGATTTTCTATGAAACTTTTGATTTTTTTGAATTCTTAACCGACGAAAAAATTCTACACTAAAGGGTCTACAATCATGTGCTAAATTCATGGTTTCAGTTTGCGCGTCGATTTTCCCTGCCTGTCTCTATAAAAAGGAATAGAGTTCAATCTCGGCGGAATGTCCACAAGTTGATCGACTACCTCAAATTGAGATGTCGCATCGCTACAGAAGTTGAAACGGTGCAGTGTCGCCGCGACTTCACTCGTGCGACTAAACGTCGAGTGTGCTCACTAATTGTATCAACTCATCGACTTTGGCCCATAGTAGCGCTTTGGTGGAATAAATACAAGAATTGTTGTACAAGACTTAGACAGTTGATACATCGATCTGTTTCTGTCAATCATTTGAAGGTGATAAAGAAAGAATGATGTTTTATAAATGCTTAGTGTTAACCGCATTTCGTAAGTGAGCTTTAAATTTCATTTATTTGAGCAAACTAAAAAGTAAACTACTCAAATAATTACTAGAAACTTTTTGCGTCAGTCTAAACTTGTCGCGGGTCGAGTGAGGAAAATGTGAACTTATAAAAACCGGCCAAGTGCGAGTTGGACTCGCGCACCGAGGGTTCCGTACAAAATGATATTGAGGTTTCTAATATCATTATTTTCTAAACTGAATGGTTTGCGCGAGAGACACTTCCAAAGTATGTGCCCCCCCCCCCCCCTCCGTAACTTCTAAAATAAGGGTTTGATAAAACTAAAAAAATATATATGATGTACATTACCATGTAAACTTCCACCGAAAATTGGTTTGAACGAGAACTAGTAAGTAGTTTTTGTTTAATACGTCATAAATCGTAAACCACAATTTACCTTTCATTCAGTCAACTCAAATATAAACAAAAAACATTTAATTTCATAAACATAAACCTTATGCATAAAGTGAGAAAAGCTGAAGGTTCGATGCGCGAGTCCGACTCGCACTTGGCCGGTTTTTTGCCATTTGGCAACGGAACCCTAAAAATGGGGTTTTTATAGAGTGCAAGATACTGATATGAGAAGCAACTGCTGAAGCTGCAGCTTACCTTAGCAAAGGCTAAGATTACGGGTAAAGCGACAGAGTCAGAGCCATAGTCGTAGATAAAGGCTATTTAAAAAAAAAAACTTTTTTAGCATTTCTATTTGACTAATTAGATTAGGCGTTCATGATTCTCATTAAATAAGTATTTTATTAGGCCTAATCTTTTTTCTGGGTCTGATTGCTTTGGGATATTGTACTATTCCTGCCTGTTTCTAAGACAAAAAAAAAACACTTTACACTTACTCCTGACCCAAAACGACTGTTCACTTCACACTTACTTCGTGCTACACACTATAAATCAGCCAAAAAACAAGGAACAACAAACTTTCCTCGTCAATCGAAGGTTGTCGCGGCTCAAGTGAGGAAATTGTGAACTCATAAAAATGGCGCTAGGTATCGTGTGGGCCCCACATTAACTAGGGTTATTTATTTAGGCGCGCCGTGGTCGGTACCAGGCCGTATCGGTACCAGTACCGAACTGCTTTCACATCACTCATTGCCTTGTCTTGGCGCGTTGTTGCTACAGTTAGTTTTTGATGGGTTTTCGGGAATGGAAGAAAATGGCTGAAATTTTTTGTTATAAATGAATTTATTGATACTGAACAATCTCTGAATTTCAGGTTTTGGAACCTTTGTGTTGTTTTTAAATCATGCCAGTCGACTGAAAATAAGTACGTACAAAGTAAATAAAGTCCTGAAATAAAAAGATAGTTGCAATGTTCAATTAACTAGTCACTGCGTCATGTAAAAACGTATTAATGCGGCGCTTTAATCATATTTAATCCACGTATCATGATCGTGGATGATACAATACAGTTGTATACTACAGTAAATATTCAAACAAACATCTAAAACGAAGAAAACATCGGCGGTATGTTATAAAATGTTCCCGAAAGCGTAAAGCATCGCCAACACTTGTTTTGCGAGCGGTGCAAGCGTTCCTCCGGCCGCGTTAATAAACTCCGATAGGCCACAACAAGCCGGCTGCGTGTATGGCCTCCATTTTTAACGAGCCTCACCGCCGGGCCCGCAGAAAGTAGCCTACACATCGATGCCTTAGTTCACAATTGCACTAACTACAAAATGTTCAATTTTCGCTTTTTAATGCTAAACACACTTTTATACATTACAATATTGAGATATTATGATGTAGTTAAAGGACTAGTCTTATGAATAGATGCTTATTTGATTTGTTGTTTTACTTTGTTTTTGTACTGTTCTGGTCTAAACTTTAAAAAACTTTAAAACTCTCTCCTCAAAATTGTCAATTTTGTAGTTAGTGCAATTGTGAACTAAGGCATCGACATGAAATCACGTATGAATGAGGCTTTTTTCAGTTTTTTCGCGTGTAGCCAGCGGCCAGCCGCTCCAGACCCATTAAAGCTTACATGTCACTCTCCCGCGACCCCCCGGGGGATGGCGTGAAGAGGGGGGCAGCGGAAAAATCACAAAATCGGTATTGGCTGCATCCCGCAGCGCGCCAAAGCGCTCTACAATACAGCTTTGACGGACGGTCATTTAATATTAACTGTGGTTTTTCCGCAGATGGAAATGTTTTTTTTATTGCGAGCGTTACGCTGTGATGAAGTGGTCGGCCCGCTGTTTGTGACGCGCGCTCATGTGTTGCGGACGAGTTGCTCTTTTACACACTCCACGTTTTGAATGAGATTGTTTCGATTCAAGTGCTTGTTTTCGTTTGAACTTGTTTTATGAAACTGCTCTTGTTATAATTGCGATATAAGCCAATTTATTCGAGGGTCGATGATATTGAAACAGTGTGGGGAGTATTTTTGATTGTCAATGTTTGCCGTGGACGCGTAGTGCCTATTTCATATAGAAAGAATTAATTCGGTACGTAGGAATTGGAAACGAAGCGGCAATAAATTTTTAACTTTCGAACAAGTGATCAAATTCGAACTACAAAAAGTGGGCGCCCAGCGAAAAGAGTGGCGACCACGGATTGAATTTATGGCTTGCGTTCACTTTGAGGGAAAAGTTTGCGCAAATAATATTTTCAGTTTGTTATAATTACTTTTTCACTACGGCGCGATTTAATAAAATGCGACATTGTATTAAGGGAATGCCGGTTAAAGTTTTAAGAGCGAACATGCACTCGTTTATGGATTTTGTTTTAACGTAGCTTACAATAACGATTCATTACGTTGGTACTTAATCTACTGTTAGGCTATGAAATACTTATGTAGGTACTTATTTCAATTTGTAAAAAAAAATGAGTTATGCTGAGGAAATGTATTTTGTAAATTGGTTGTGTGGTGAAATCTCACCTGGTGAAGATACCTCGTCACTGATTCTTTTTCCCTTACAAAATTAGTAGTTATTTGATTTAGAGTTAAATAGTCAATAAGGTACAATGGGGTTGTAATGTCCGTGTGGATAAAAACCCCTTTTAATAATATACTAAGAAATAAAAAAAATATATTACGTATGTAACATAAGAACGTCTAGTATATATATACTAGACTTTTAAATGTCCTTACATTCACACATAAACTCACGCTTTGTTTCAAGGGGTTAGGCAGAACCTATACAGGGTGTGGCGTAAGTAATGGTCCACCGTTCAGGATTCGATGAACCAAATAATTAACTATAACAATTAAAATTTTTAACCATTTTTACCCAATTTTTTTTTACAAAAATTGCTCTTGAACTTGATGGTGTGTTAAAAATTGGGGTTAAAATTAGAGAAGAACCAACTTTCTCTTTAAAAGAGCTGAATTTACATAAAAAATCATAATTTATCATGATAGCTCTAGTATTCAGCAGTAATTAACAGAAATCAAAATGAAAAAATAATGGTTTTTGTTGAAACTACAAACAAATATGTAATAAAAGGTAGAAATTTCGTAAATAAAAGACAAAAATGAAATATTTTCGGAACCCTTGGGTAAATTTTTTTTAAATTTTAATTGTTATAGTTAATTATCTGGTTCATCGAATCCTGAACGGTGGACCACTACTTACGCCACACCCTGTATAACGCTATCTGCTACGATCCTTACATACTTCTTTTGCCTAGTTCATGTTCATACATCTGGTCATACACTTTTTACTTTTAAGTTTTTTTCTCTATTGTCTCTAATATTCATATGCTAATGTCATGCACTCCTGTTATTTGCATGGTTACTGAAGTGCCAATTTTAAATTGTATGTTATTTGAATTGTAAGTGATTGTGCTGTTGGTGTGCTTATTATAAATAAAATAAAATAAATAAAATACACACACGCCGGTTGCGAGTACTACGCACCTGACCTTTTTGAATAACATCACCAATAAGTTCACTATATGTTTAATGATCTTATGCGTCCACATAAATATTGCATCTGTGACCTCATTTAAACTTGTAGTTCCTAGATCAATTCATCGTCGTGGAGTTCGCGATTACCGATTGTTTGATCAGGTTTCCATCCGGACAAACGCTGGTAAGCGTGCTCCTCTTCGGCGTCTCACGCAAATGTACAATGAACATTTCCTAGATATAGATTTATTTACGCTACATAGAAATTCATTTCGCACTAAAGTTATTAATATATTGAAAAAAAATAGATAAATAATGTGGTAACTAACTGGTAGGTTTGTAAGGAATAAGAACTACGTTACCGATGAGTCCTCAGCTCACCATAGCATACCTTTTTGCAAATTCGTGGAAATGTTGTTGTTATTACATTGATTTTGTTTTATATAACTTTTTTCATATCTAATATGTAATGTAATATCGTTTTTTTTCCCAAATAAAATAAAATAAAATTTCCCATTAAATAATATAATCCATACTAGAATTTATAACAGAAATTTAGAATTTATAATACCCAACACTCCCGGCTGTCTATACCACCCCGTTTTATCACCAAATACTTGAATTACTTCTAATACTAATAGTAGGTACCTCTTGTTCCAGGTAAATCGTTCACGTTGACGATAACCGTGTCCACGACGCCGCCACAGGTGACCACGTACAACAAGGCCATCAAGGTGACGGTGGACGGTCCGAGGGAACCACGCTCTAAAACCAGTTAGTATAACTGTTTCGTTTTGGTTTGGAAGACATTTTCGACGGCCCGGTAAAAATGGTCGTAAAATTTATGAAGGCAGGCAGCGGGGAGATAGCAAGGAAAAATACCCCTTTTCACCTACTATTTAGACGGCAAAACTACCCCCAATTTCTGCCGTGCTTGTCGTTGTCATTACCATTATAGTCCAGTCTTGGTCAAAATTAGATAAGAATCTCGGAATTTGAGATACCCAACTGAATATTTGTATAAACGTGTATTTTGGCATTCTAAAAGTTGTCTCAAGACCTACATATGGCAGGGTGTACGCGTTTATTAAAATTTAAGGTAACAAAAATCGTTTTTTTTTTTATATTTTTGCAAATATCTCATTTCTTATGGGTTTTTGCTATTTGTATAAATTATCAATATTGTGGAGAATTAAATTCCATAAAACTATTGTTTCAAAATCTTTTTTATACGTTGAATACGCGCGCGATTAGAGCATTATTTAAGGTAGGGGTAAACATACTATATAAAGTTTATTAATTATTGATAAACAAATCATTAATAATAATTTTCATTTTTATCAAATATTACATTATACTTAATCATTTTTAACTTTCGTATCTATCGTTAATTAAGTATTCATTTATTTAATAACACTTACCTGCCCTTGTAGTTATAGAATTGTTAAGGAAAATACTTAAATTATATTTTAATTGTACTGTAATTTATATTCATAACTCCTTAAATAATTTAAAAAAAAGAAAGAAAGAAATTCTTAATTGCTTACATTATGCTCTAAACGCGCGCTCTCCGCCCTCTCTCAAAACCTTCATATGGTAGGGCCATATGTAGGTTTTGAGACAACTTTTAGAATGCCAAAATACAAGTTTATTCGAATATTCAGCTGGGTATCTCAAATTCCGAGGTGAACTACTAAGATGACTGGACTATTATCGCTGCCGAATCGGTTGCTGGAAAAACACCCATTAGTCATTTTATCGAAACTTGTCAACAGAGTGAGATTTAGGGAGGACCGTTTATTTAAGTTAGACAAAAAGAAAAATTGAAAAAAAAAATTTGTTTGTCACAGAACCACGTGCATACAAAAACATAATATCACTAGAATAAAAAAAAAAAAAAAACACATATACTACACCCTGTAAAGCAGACCGCTTAATAGTCGGCAGCTGCACGTTATGACTGTGACAAGAAGGCTTCCACTCAGCATGATGCTGTGCTATGGGAACTACAGCACAGCGCTGATTTTCAGTTGTTCCAGAAAAACAACGTTCGAGAAACAAGTTAGGTTGAGAGATTTTTAAAGAATTAGTTAAACTACCTAAAATAAAATAAAAGCACTTATAATTAATAAACGAAAAATACGTTTAAGTAAGCACTGCCGTATGTCGTCTTATAAAGTATTATTAGACGATATAAAATATTCTGAAGTACCTGCGCGAACACTAGACTAATTTATGTCTATGTATTCCACAAAACAGACAGGTGCGTAAAACAATTTCCATAGAGTTTTCATAGGAATTGTTTTAGAATGAAAACTCTAGGGCACCCTCTCCCGCAGATAGGCGCGACGCGACTCAAATAGTTGAGTCGCGTCGCGCCTATCTACAGGAGCCCTAAAGATGACTGATCAATTTTGACGTTTTCACGGATGCTTTGATAACTCTATTTTAACAAAAATATTCAATATACTTGACATCTACCATTAAAATGACCAAAAGAACAAACAAATCAAAAACGTAGCTCGAACAATAAACAAACGCACGTTTCGAAAACTGGGACAAAACACGCATCCCGGACCAATTAATTCTACGTCACTATAGTCTATTTACTCGTCTAACATCAAAGCGTCCGAATGTCTAAACACTCGACAGCAAACGAGCGGAACCGCAAAACATTGTAAAACACACTTAATGAAGATAATTTATTAATAATTTGTCAAAACGTACCTTTTTGAGTTCCGTCACCGTGAAATGGTGGAGGGTTTTCTTGAGAATATTCGCGTGAAATGTTAGTATGATGGTTGTTGTTACCACTTTGATTTGTTGAGCATACTTTGACGTGATGGGTTTTGACGTTTGCGCGAATTTTATCGATTGACAGAAACTTGTTTGACAGAGTGTCGAATAATATTTCTAAATCCTTTTTGGATAAAATTAATGACTAAAGTGGTATTTAAAAAAATATGTGGAATGTTTAGTGAAGTGCAGTGGATAGTGATGGTGGCGGAATAAATTAGTGATCGAACAGTGGTTGAAAGTCGGCCATAATTAATTTAATACTTAATAATAATTATTTCTAATACATTGTTCTTTAAAAATATTAGCTCTTCTTCTCTATAAAAAAATTAACTTCCAAATTTCATACTCCTTTTCTAATTAATATATGGTTAAAACACATGTGAATATTGATAATGATCACAAGATCGCAGAATAATTTTAAAATCATGTTTTTCATTTTCGGAGTTTTAATTTGGACTATGGAGTCGTTTGGACTGGTATGGAGCAGTGATTTTCTTATCGAATTGTTTATGCAATATTTATACAATGCAACATACACGCCTACTTAATACATGAATAAACTCATACTTTCTTCCCATGGGGTTAAGGCAAAAGCTACAAAACCCACGATCCTTACATACGTGATACACGGAGCTTTTCTATAGGACATCACCAAAAAGTTCTAATGTAGATAAAATATTTTAGCAAACACTACGTTAACAGCACTTAAACTAAAACACAACAGAAAATAGATCAAGAAAGCAATTTAAATAGTTAAAGGCCCGGGTGACGGTAACAAATGACGGGTGCCGACGGTCACCGAATCGCACCTAACGCTCGATCAATCCTCATCACATGAGAAATTAAAATAATTGCGAGCGCCGCGGGATAGTGCCGCGCGGGCGACCCCGCCGTCCCGCCGTCCCGACCGGGCCTTACAGACCCCCGCAGCAGGCGAAGGGTTGAGTACCGTCGGACTAGCAGATTAGGAGGGAATTTTACTGTTAAATCCGTTTTAGTACTTGCATATGTGTAGTGCATTTCTTTACGCGTTTTTTTGTAATGAAGCCATTTTGTGTTTTCTATTTTTTTGCAGTTGCATCTAAAATACATAATATGTAATTTTAATGGTAGTACATTTTATGAGTATTTGATATACCTAAGATACTGTTTTTTTCAGCAACAAAAGATATGTAATTAAGTCATTTAAAAATTCAATTATGTACGGTCACCAAAAGAGATAAGAAACCAGGGTCGTCTGATATAGCTGAGGTTTAATAAGAAACTGATGGATGTTCTCAAATGAAAAGTAACATAAGTAACAAAAAAAAAAAAATGTTCAGAAATATCCATGTTTCTTACTAAACCCGATGACCCTGGTTATTTATTCCTTGGTGACCGTACATTAAAAGAAATTCCATGCAACATTATACAGAATTCAGGAAACTGCTAAAAACGAATAGTCTAGACAAATTCATCACATATTTCTCACATGATGAAATTGAGAGCAGCCCAATGCTATCCGTACCTCTAGACGAATGTGAGGGCACAAAGAGGCTGATGTAATGAATCGGTTGTTTAATTAATTAGTCAAGAAAGGGCCGTTACCCCCTTAAGGGAGTTAACCCCCTCACCGCGTATGCATGTGCCCTGCATATTGATTTATTATGCCTCCAGTCTCTATACGGAGACGATAAATTATTTAATTCTAGTAAGTTCCGACGCATGTTAACATAGGATCCATACGTACTTGCGTTTATCAATTCATGTGAGGAATTTTGTTCGATATTTCGTTGTCTTACTATTCGGGTTAATATTTGATGGGCTCTGTAGAGTATCGGCGGGGTGAGGGTTAATAATTAAGTGTTTTGATTTGGTTGAACCATGTTTTCTGGATTTTGTGTAGGTACTTAGTACTTTTTTAATAACTAGGTGTATCCAGGGCTTCGACCGCGTGGATGTCATCCCAGATTGAAAAAATCTTATTTTGTTTTATTTAGAAAGACATGGATTATAAAAATAATCTATTTGCGGCCCTTACCTTCTCAACAATAATAATCTGTATTGCAAAAAAAGTGACAACATTGTAATAGACATTACAACATAATGAAGTTGTACCTACATCATTCCTGACGTTGTATTCCCCTAAAATTATCCGTAAAATTGATTGACACTTAGATCGACACGACTCTGGATTTTCAAGAATTTACATACTAGGCAGGTCACCTATAACGTCAAACATTCCTACGCTCCTTCCAAATTCTGATCTCCGAATAAACATTCTTAAACAACCGTTAATGATGTACACAGACTGGAGCAGCAAACGTGCGGATATTCCGGACACATTGAGTACAACCCTTACCCACTATTTTTATCCGCCGGGTGGGTGGCGCGTTTTATCTCATACAGTAGCCGACAGAAGCCGACTACAATTTAATAATCGGCCCGTCTAACGATGTTTTTCTTCGTGTTCTGTTCGGCTGGTTTCGGGTTATTTCGGGAACAGTGTGCACGGACCACCCGCGCGCGGCGCTAGCGTCGCCTGCGCCGATCTCAATGTTTACGACAATAAAGTTCGTTGTTTACTTCACACGGCGACTAAGTTCATAACTTTTGTGCATTGTCTATGGCGAGGGGTGATGAACTTTTGGAATTTATAGTTTTATGGGTATTTAAAACAAATATTTTATCGAAACTTTTCAGCTTAATTTAGTAAAACTATTTTGTTGACCCATCCGACTAAACCGGTCACGACCCAAACACATAAATAACACATCCAGCTTAAAGTCCATCTTAAATCTTCTAAACGAGCCACCATCAAGCAGACGACAGAGGCTAACTAGTAGAAATACTTGGCATAATAAATTTGACTAGACCGGACGCCATCCGGTGTAATCCTTTAATCAGGTTCACAGTAGCCCTTGCCCGCACCCTATTTTTCCCTCCCATTTGTAATACACCCCCTCCCACTGGGGGGTCGAACGGTGCAAATGACAGTTTCTAATTCCAACTTGCCATGAAAGTGTGTAATTGTTGCGTCGCTGATTTATACACTGGAACCTTTTGCACGGGAACAGAGCATGTGTGCGCTTGATAGGGCTGTCGAGATGTTGTTTTGTGCCGAGTCCGGGTATCTTTTTGACTGTGTTTTGTAAATTGAAAATGATACCACAGTTGTGTTTTGAAATTGGCACTTAGATTTATATGAACTAGTATATCAGATACTATTGGGTTATCACTTACAGGAAAAGTTATTGTAGGTACAGAGCGTGTGCCATTTGTTATAGATCTTCTAAGAAAAACCGATATTCACAGTACGTATAATGTGAAGAAAGACATTGGTGCTAGAAGAAGAAGAGAAATACGATGCTTAGGTTCAGATCCAGCGATATACGATAGTCTATGGCCTACTAAGACATGAAACTAACTTGAAATATAAATTTTAGGTGAAGTGAGTTGTCAATAGTTATCGTGGCCCTGGCATATGGGCAACTGAAGGAACACGGGTGGGTTTAAGTCAGCAAAAGTCTGACATGCCCTCTCGCCTCGCCCAGAGACGTCATTTGATGATTTCCCACCCACAAAAAAAGTGAGCTGTTAATATCTCATATGCGGTGGAATGACAGTTCCCTTCACAAGTTTTCACGTTTAGATATTTATAGAATAGACCAGCGCCCAGCGGTAACATCAATCACTCATTGTACCTGCAATTCATAGGTATAGTTTGACATAGGAACCTTTTACCGTTTTTAGTAGTCTCCCGACTAAAGGCTGAAGTCTTTACTTAACTTATTCCTTCTACAAAAGGGGCTAACGGTTTCACTATATTTTTAACCCACAGAAAAAGGAGGCAATTTTCTAGTCGACGTCGACGTTCGAAGTCAAATATATTTTTAAGATATTTTATTTAAAGTATGACCATGCATAACTTTTTACAGAGTCGTCCGATTTTGACAATTATTCTTTTTTATTGTAAAGGGTATATTTAGAAGTTGGTTCCACTTAAAATACAATATGCACGTACAACTGAAGCTACTGTAGAAAACAAAAAAATAATTTGGTCCGTTTATTTTCTGTCGTTTAATTTTTTTGTTAAAAAGTTTATCTTTGATTTTTAATATACGTTGTCGAACTACACAGCCCTACGGATGTCGAAGCGAACTGTGTCCAATGTGTCCATGGCTCCAATTGTTTTTGTTTGTGTGCGTGCATTTGTCAATATAATGCCCACGTACACTGATTAAATGCATTTATGCATTTTTGTTCTAGTATAAAACTATGGACTCTGTTCGCATGTACTGTGAGGTTGTAGATGTAGCTGCTTATCGAATACTGTAAGGAATTTAGATAAAGAGGTATTTTTTGGGGTGTTAGATTAGTGAAATTGACAGTTTTACTGGCTTCTTAGTAATTTCACACAAATTTACTCGCCCGAATTGTAGTGAAATTGACCATTCGTTTGGCCTATTAGTCGATCCTCACGAATTTACTCGCCGCCGAGTCTCGGGCCAATCAACACTTTTAAATAATCTTTTTTTTCATAAGGGACTCGCTCTAAGTTAATGTATTTATATTTGGGCTAATCGAAAACTCTGGAAATTCGTATTAGGCGAATAAGAAGTTTTGAATTATATGCAATAAAGTTACGATAAAAGGTCACATCAAGCACTTGCAATCTATACTAATACTATAAAGCTATAGAGTTTGTTTGCTTGTTTATTTTAAGGCACCCTAGTCTCCGAAACTTCCAGTTGGATTTGAAAAATTCTTTCGCATTTGATAGGAAAATTCTTGAAAGAGGCTTATAGGCTATTTAACAATGTAACATCACGCTAGAACTCTTTGGAGCTAACCAAAAAGATAAAGAGTCAGAAACAACAAAAAAGTAAATAATGCTTAGCAAAAACCAAGTAATAGCGCGGGCAAGCGATGTAATGCGGAGGGTCAATATATTATTTCACGTGAAAATTTTACAACCAGAAAGGGCAGAAACTAGTATAGTCCATAAAATTCGTGCAAATCGACTAATAAGTCATTTTATTTAGTTAATGTTGTTAAGTTTGACCTCTAAACTCCTTTTAAACCTAGTTCTCCTATCCCACATATTGATAAATTGATGTAAAACATACCTACATATATTCGGCTAATCTCAGTACCTACCAGCACAGTGGTGTAACCTATAGCGAATAATTGAGGCGACAAAGCCGCATTGTCTGCGACACTCTTCATCGCGACGTAATTCAATCTCGACGCACGGTGACGCTCTACCCGATAGATATGTAGCTTCTGGTCGCGTAGTAATCAGAATGAGGAGCGGCACGAATGCGTGTTTATTTTGGTTGGAAATAGGCTGTGGTTCTCTTAAAATTGGTGTGGAGTTCTGCAATTACTGTTAATTTTGATGAAATTGAGCAATGTTTTTCTTGCACCCGGGAACATTGCTAAATAGAGCCGAGAATGTAATGAGAAATGCTTACGGGTATTAAACGACGATTTTAAACTTTATAATCATATTTCTAACAAATCTTTGTGACTAATACCCGTTAAAAACCCGACGAATTATAATATTTATCTCTTTAATAAACTTCAAAATATATTTATGTAACAAATATTTCTGATAGACTAAGAGTGTCGCAGACAATGTGGTCTGCGACACTCTTCATCGCGACGTAATTCAATCTCGACGCACGGTGACGCTCTACCCGATAGATATGTAGCTTCTGGTCGCGTGGTAATCACAATGAGGAGCGGCACGAATGCGTGTTTATTTTGGTTGGAAATAGGCTGTGGTTCTCTTAAAATTGGTGTGGAGTTCTGCAATTACTATTAATTTTGATGAAATTGAGCAATGTTTTTCTTACACCCGGGAACATTGCTAAATAGAGCCGAGAATGTAATGAGAAATGCTTACGGGTATTAAACGACGATTTTAAACTTTATAATCATATTTCTAACAAATCTTTGTGACTAATACCCGTTCAAAACCCGACGAATTATAATATTTATCTCTTTAATAAACTTCAAAATATATTTATGTAACAAATATTTCTGATAGACGAAGAGTGTCGCAGACAATGTGGTCTGCGACACTCTTCATCGCGACGTAATTCAATCTCGACGCACGGTGACGCTCTATCCGATAGATATGTAGCTTCTGGTCGCGTGGTAATCAGAATGAAAAGCGGCACGAATGCGTGTTTATTTTGGTTGGAAGTAGGTTGTGCTTCTCCAAAATTTGTGTAGTGTTCGGCAATAGCTATTAATTTTGCTGAAATTGAGCAATGTTTTTCTTGCACCCGGGAAGATTGCTAAATGGAGCCGAGAATGCAATGAGAAATGCTTACGCGTATTAAACGACGATTTCTCAATACGAAAAAGGAAAAAAAAAAAAAAAAATTATATACATCATCATCATCACCATCATCTCAGCTTTTTTCCAGCAACTGCCTATCTGACCTCCACAACCCAGTAACTGAGTTTAAAAAACTTTATAAACATATTTGTAACAAATGTTTGTGACAAATTACAGCCAGAAAGCCACCGAATTATAATATTTATTTACCTAAAAAGTATCATTTCATATCTTATCAGGAATGAAAAAGTATCTTACGTCCTAACCCAGGAACTTTCAGGATCCGTATTGCCTGTCGTCACAGGTCAGATGTGCTGGACCTTTTTGATCAATATCTATTAGTTTCACTGTTCGTATGAAGCCATTTCAAGGAAGGGTCCATCACTGTATATCTTCCTGTTCTTAGCAAAAGCCGTTTAGCCCTATGAGTCAGAATGTTCGGCCACTAGGGATAAATGAAAGGCAGTTGCATGCAGCTGAGATAACAATGCTAAGACGGATGTGTGGTGTTATATAAATGGATATAATATGACATGAGTATAAAAGAGGAAGTCTGAAAGTGGGTAACTGGAAAGTTGTGTAGCAATCAGTTGTCAAAATGTGGGTATGTGATACGGAGGAATGAGGAAAATGTCGTTAGGTAAATTTTGAGTATGAATGTCGATGGCTATAAGAGTAAGGGAAGACCAAAGAAACGACGGACAGACTGTGTGAGTGATGTCACGGTTAGAAAAGAGGTGAGTACCGAGATGACGACTAACTAATAGAGAAGTATTGCGCCTACACCAAATAAAAGTGGCAAGAGAAGAGCCGTTTAGCCCCGATCTACAGAAGACACATCATATGCCTAGCTTTTTCCCTACTATATTCGGATCAGCATCCATCGTAGCCCATAATTTTACATGGATCGAGTGCATATCTTACCTCCAACTAGATACTGGGTTATACGATCGACACACATATAGAAACGATACCAACATAATCTACCATCACCAAAGTTCAGCCTATTCTCCTGATTGTAAAACCTCAACCAACATTCCCGTGTTAATATCGTTGACATGACAATAGTGCTCCATTCCACGTGCCACAGCTCAACATGTTTATATAATGTACAGGCGCGTAGATGAAGCCGACCTTGATTAGATTTGATTGGTTCATAGTACCATTCGGAAGTGTTGAATCGTGAATCTGAATAGAGTCTTCGATGTGTTAATTTGTTGTAGTAATGTGGTCACGTGTCAAGCATGAAGTTTTTTGGTTCCTTTTTACACGCTTTATATTAGCTTCACTTGTATGTTTGTATGTTTGTATATTTGTATGTTTGTATATTTGTATGTTTGTATGTTTGTTTGTAACCGACTCCTTATAGTGCGATTTTGACCCACTTTAAACGACCAGATTTCATTCAAACTTTGCACACCTGTCAAGGACTGATGACAATGCAATAATTTCATAAATTTGTGCCATTATCCTTGCCAGGGTTACCAGGACAGCAAAAAAACTGTCACAAACTACGCTGACATACGTCTCAAAATTCGAAATACCCTAAAAAATAGAAAATAAATAATAGTTTAAAAAAACTAAAAAACACGCTTCCATATCCATAAAAAAACACCTTAAAAAGCACCCTACGCTTTTTTTCCATTATTTTGTACTTTTTAGTTTGGTTTTCAATGGAAGCGTGTTTTTTAGTTTTTTTTAATTTTTAATGTATTTCATAAAAGTACCTACAGTTCGACCACGGTTATTTTACCTGCTAGGGCTGACAGACTTATAAGTGGCAGCAACCCAAAAGCAACATTATTGAAACGAAAACAAAGATCACGTTGGTTATGTCAGGAACGCAAAATTAGAGGTAAAAAAAAACCGGCCAAGTGCGAGTCGGACTCGCACACCGAGGGTTCCGTACAAACCTTCAGGTATTCACGGTTTATGCATAAGGTTTATGTTTATGAAAGTAAATGTTTTTTTTTTTAAATTTTTATATTTGAGTTGACTGAATGAAAGGTAAATTGTGGTTTACAATTTATGACGTATTAAAAAAAAACTACTTACTAGATCTCTTTCAAACCAATTTTCGGTGGAAGTTTACATGGTAATGTACATCATATATTTTTTTTTGTTTTATCATTCCCTTATTTTAGAAGTTACGGGGGGGGGACGGACATTTTACTACTTTGGAAGTGTCTCTCGCGCAAACTATTCAGTTTAGAAAAAAATGATATTAGAAACCTCAATATCATTTTTGAAGACCTATCCATAAATACCCCACCCGTAAAGGTTAGATAAAAAAAAAAAAATGAGTTTCAGTTCTATGTATGGGGAACCCCAAATATAATTGTTTTTTTTCTATTGTTGTGTAAAAATCTTAATGCGGTTTACAGAATACATCTACTTATTAAGTTTCAATAGCATAGCTCTTATAGTTTCGGAGAAAAGTGGCTGTGACATACTCGGACAGACAGACAGACAGACAGACAAACAGACAGATAGACATGACGAATCTATAAGGGTTCCGTTTTTTGCCATTTGGCAACGGAACCCTAAAAACGTGTGAATGGACTGATGACTCGGGAGACTAGATTTTAAACATTTTTCTTTTTGGACTGGCATTTGGCATTTGGTTTTTGTTGTTAAATATTGTCATATGAATGATTTGATTTAATTTTGCCAAAACCAGCAGCGTCAAAAAGAGAATATAAATTGGGGGTTAGGACAAGATAAAGAAATTGCTCAACCGACCGAGAGCAGAAGCTATCGGTCACGGAAAGGTCATCTATAAGGAGGTCTACCATTATGTTTAAAATGGAGAAATATGGACAGTGTATTGTCACAATTCTCACATGTAGTGTTCAAACCAGACCGTGTGTGGCACTTCAGTAGGGTCCATACTCGAGATTTGCCAGCGAGCCATAGAGCGCAGTTTCCTAGGGGTTCGAATTTCGGACCGTAGCTGCGTAGGTGTAACACAACACTCCGTGCCAAAACTAACATCACAGACTTTACCCACAAAGCTGCTTTACTTAAGTGGGGCTGGGGCGGACATGTCTGCCGCATGTCATGACAAATAGGCTAAGAGAACTACCAATTGGGTCTCACTAAACGCACTACTTACGCCATCTCGTTAAGCCGAGGCGAAAATGGAGTGACAAGCTTGGCTTCTAACGAAAAGGCTGCCCTGCCCAGCCCAGCTAAAGACAGAATTGTGTGGAAAAAATGATAGTTTAAAAAAACTAAAAAACACGCTTCCATGGAAAACCAAACTAAAAAGTACAAATAATGGAAAAAAAGCGTGGGGTGCCTGATATCAATAAAAAATACCTTAAAAGCACCCCACGCTTTTTTTCCATTATTTGTACTTTTTAGTTTGGTTTTCCATGGAAGCGTGTTTTTTAGTTTTTTTAAACTATTATTTATTTTCTATTTTTTAGGGTATTTCGAATTTTGAGACGTATGTCAGCGTAGTTTGTGACAGTTTTTTTGCTGTCCTGGTAACCCTGGCAAGGATAATGGCACAAATTTATGAAATTATTGCATTGTCATCAGTCCTTGACAGGTGTGCAAAGTTTGAATGAAATCTGGTCGTTTAAAGTGGGTCAAAATCGCACTATAAGGAGTCGGTTACAAACAAACATACAAATATACAAACATACAAATATACAAACATACAAGTGAAGCTAATATAAAGCGTGTAAAAACTAAAAAACACGCTTCCATGGAAAACCAAACTAAAAAGTACAAAATAATGGAAAAAAAGCGTAAATCATAAATTTGTGCCATTATCCTTGCCAGGGTTACCAGGACAGCAAAAAAACTGTCACAAACTACGCTGACATACGTCTCAAAATTCGAAATACCCTAAAAAATAGAAAATAAATAATAGTTTAAAAAAACTAAAAAACACGCTTCCATGGAAAACCAAACTAAAAAGTACAAAATAATGGAAAAAAAGCGTGGGGTGCCTGATATCAATAAAAAAATACCTTAAAAGCACCCCACGCTTTTTTTCCATTATTTTGTACTTTTTAGTTTGGTTTTCCATGGAAGCGTGTTTTTTAGTTTTTTTAAACTATTATTTTTTAAATAGAACTTATAGATAAAAGTGTTAGTTCGTTGGATAAATTATACGTAGATTCCTAATTTTACATGATATATATTTTATTGATCGTAAACGAATCCCCACACTTGGATCGAGGGGTAAATTTTAATGCTGTTGACCTCAGAACTTTATCATTTAGGGTTTTAATATGAAAAATTCTTCTATCGTTTGAAAGAGTGTTGTTTGAATACATTTGGTCAAGTTCTGATGAGTGGTTTTTAAGTTTCTTTCAATAATACGTATTTTTTCCACATAGTCTTTATTGATGATATTCTAATGATCATAATTAGATTCTGTCACTGTTATTTACTAAGCTAGTGAAGATATACGAATTTACCACACCAATAAACTGAAAATTAAAAACTATATATATCAGAAAAAAAAACTCACTTCCAAAACAAAACACTACAAAGTGAAATATAACTGTCATTTTGGAAGTTGGTGGTAAAACACGAAAATATAAAGCCGACTTCCGCAATAACAGTGTTTTTTTTTTAATTTGTTTTTTTCTTCTGTTGTCATCGTTCACATAATCATAATAATTCTTAAAACGGTAAGAGATTCAGAAACAAAACTAACACTCATACTGCAAGAACACAACCTCATTAACTACCCCCATTTAATCACAACTTCCAAAAGCAGCCTTCTCAATGCACATACACTTAAATGTGACGCTGAAACTAAATTGAAATTCCAATAAGGCTTCGATATTTCAAGGCGGCAAGTTCTAACTAATTCGTACACGAGGCAGAGAGGGGCGGCACGGCCATGTCACACGAGTGTCAATGAATTATCAAGTGTCTCGGGACTAATCGAAGGGTGTGCGAGGTCGTGGGACAGGGCACTAACACTTGCATGTGTTACTATTTACATGACCGATTAAAACGTAATATCACGCCTGTATTTCCTGTAGGGTTGGGCAGAGGTGTATTTGCCAGTTATTTTTAAGTCTCTTGTAATAGGGGGCGAGCCTATTGCCCTTAACCAGGAAGAAATTCAAACTCCGGGTTGCTACTGAGAAAATCCAGATGTAAAAACCCAGTAACACTGTGCTCAACCCGGGAATTGAACACAGGACCTCATTCTCAGCAAAAGCGCTTGCCATTACTAGACCATCGAGGCAGTCAGATGAATTCAATATTTCCTTTACGGATGACCTAGACAAGTAGATGCTAGAAACCCATTTAATTGTCCATTCGTTAAGCTCATGTAATAGGTGCTGAGCCTATTGCTATCAACTGGGCACAAATCCAGATTCCGGATTGCTAGTGAGAATTTCCAAAATGGAAAAAAATCCATTGGAAAAACCCAATACTACTTTGCCCAAGTCTACAGCAATAGCGCTTGTGACCACTAGACCAACAAGGCAGTCAAACATGACCGATTAAGTTTGGAGATTTAGAGCATCGAATGTTATAGAATGAGAAGATCATAATTTCAGCCGAAAGACGTCCACTGCTGGACATAGGCCTCCCCCAAGCACCGCCACTTCGACCTGTTCTGTGCTTCTCGCATCCAACGTATTCCTGAGGCCTTCACCAGGTCATCGGTCCATCTTGTGGGAGGGGAATGAGAAGATATCGTTGGTTTAATACTTACACATTAATATAATCGTGCGCACCTATTTTTGTACAGACGCCAGCTTATCAAGATTCCCAATAAATCTTGAACTCAATACTTTGGCGATAAAATAAAAAATCTGTTAAAGAAATTTCACAGATTGTAGTAGCTTTAACTGCTGGCGTCTGTACATTGGATCAACCGCATGGTTTGATCAGTCAGGTTAAGCTACGATTGCCAAAGTTTTTGTTCTTGGACAAATCGGTTTTCTTACGATGTTGTCCTTCACCGTTTTGAGAGGTGATGAAATTAAATACAAAATGTATGGGTTCGAAGTCACGACTGGTCATGATTCGTTAGTCCGGGTCGATAGCACTGGGCTATCACAGATACACCAATAAATAAATAAAAATTAATTGTAATGATGTAACACTCTTTCTCATTTCAAGATGTGGGTCTATTAGACCCCGCTGTAAAATGTGTCATATCAAAATGATTGTTAATTTTAAAGGGCAGCATGTATCGTACTGATGTAGTGCTCTCTCTCTTAGGGCAGCAGCAGCAGTTCCACTTCGCGTTCGGACAGAGACCCTTCCCGTTCCCGCCGGACCCGCTAGGAGGGTTCCGGATGCCACCCATCACTACCTGCCAGAGTAAGTATTGAATAAATCATCATGTATTTAAAATGTTTGATTTACTTTTTATTTTATTATTTTTACAGGATAGCTGTAGGTCGTGAAACAGAACAGATTATCAGGTTAAACATATTTGTGCAGAAAAGTAAACAGTCACACGATTTAATATCGGGAATTAAAACAATGTCGATATGAAGAGTGTAAACAAAACCGGAGCACAAAGTACTCCATTATTCTTTGATCTATCAATAAAATATTCAGTAGTGAAACAGAATAAATAAACATGTAACTGAAAAGATACCACGGCAACTCCACAAAAAAAATAACGAAACCAAACCAGAAATCTAAATCGGAATGATGCCGCACAAACCTTACGGGCACGCGGCTCAAAAGTGAATGAGTCGCCAAACCAAACGATACGCTAAACTACGTTCACTAAAGCGCGGATTCAATCAGCCGTTGCCAAAAAGAGGACCGAACTGAAAGCCGACTGTGGGTGCAATCGAACAAGCGTGCTGGAGCCCGCTAAAATCCACGGCTACCCCAAAACAACTGAAGCGGCTCAAAACGGGAAAAAAAGCATTCGCAAATCGACGGCGGGAACGCGTACCGAATAAAAACCGAGTCCGCCGATCGCCGGCCAAAAACGGAACCGTGATACCGAAAAATAAAAGCCACTGATACCGGGAAAAATAAAGTGCACGCAGCACAGTCGGCCGCCGGCCACGCTCGACATCTTTATAAGTGACCGAATGCGCTTTTCTGTGCAAACATTCGTGTTTGAATTGATAAGTACTGAATACACAAGTTTCACGCGACAGCTCATTAAATACAGCTGTGAAGCGTAGGTAGTATTTAGCATCTTTGTATTTGTATTTTTGCGAATCATAGAGACAGTTGGAGACAGTACGATGTTTTAGCGCTAGGTTTTTTGGGTATTTTAGACAGTTAAATGTTTTCAAGGTAAGATAAAGTTGTGCAAAGAAGAACTAAGTGATGTGCACTATAAAATAAAACATCTAATCTATAAAATATAATTATAATGCTAAGTATTCTATCCGTGTAGTGCCGAACATAAAGAATAGCATCACTCCATTTCGTCCCGTGGGTGTCGTAAAAGGCGACTAAGGGACTTACTAGAGAATGGGCAGCAGCGTTCTCTATGCATTTTACCACCATACTGCGATCGCAAACCCGCCTGCCAAGCATGGCGATTACGGCAAAGCCCTCCAAATTGGGGGAGGCCTATGTCCCGCAGTGGACGTCTTACGGCTGAAATGATGATTCTGTACGTAACTTTGTGTGACGTGTTTTGATTACTTAAATTATAATTAGTTTAAAACCATAGTAGGTTCGTTAGCTATTACGTTATTTCGGAGAAGGTGGGTTAAAAGTTTGAATAACTTTTCTTCAAAGACTACTCACAAATATATAGACTGCGGTCAGATTATTCTGGCCAACGAATTAATATAGTAAGCTACAAAAATTCAACCAAGAAACCAATTTTAAGATTTTTGCAGATGTACATGATCCTCACTAAGTCTAACCAAGATTATGCCTAGACTTCAAAATATACCTCTGAGTTTGTATTGGTGTTTCTTCTCACAGTATCAAATTTCTAGTTCTACTAATTTCTCAATTAGGATCAAATTTCTAGTTATAAAAAAACAGAACATACAAACCTTTCTTTCTTTCCCAGACATGAGTCAATTCGGCCTAAGTTCGAGCAATTCGCACTGGGGCTACGGCGGCGCGGGCGCATATCCGGCATATTTGCCGTCTTGTGCCGCGCCTGCTGCATCACAATTCAACCCTCCGGCGCTGGGCTTCGCCGGAACCGTGCCTGATCAGACACCCACGCAGGACTTTACCGCTAATAATACGGGTAAGAAAACTTTTAATTTCATGTGATTATATAAATACAGAAAACTCGACTTATTAACGAAGAAAGAGCGTATTTAGAGACTTTCAATTTTAAACACATAAAAGGCACTCTTCTAGATATAATATTTTTGCGAAACATTTTAGGATATTTTACTATTTAATATACAATTTGAACCTACAGTTTCTATGCAGATTACATTTATGGGTCTTCTTCTTAACGTGTCGGTGATAAATTCAGATACGGATATTAGATCCTCACGTGTACATGTGACTGGGCATTGATAACTGAATAAATAGTATAACTAAACATATACAACTAAAAAAATATTTTTATCATTACACACTACATTATGTTGGCCTGCGATGGGTTGTCAACCTAGCTAATTCCAACATACAAAAGCTCAAAGTTCAGACACAGAATTATTTTAGTAACATAAAACGAATTCAAATTATAATTTTCTCCAAATAAAAAAATAAACCTGAATTGTCTGTCTGTCAAGATTTTGAACAAATGGCAAACTACCTATTGACAAAACGTAAACCACTTTTGACTTAACTGTCTACTGTAACAATTTACAGTAGCCACTTCCTGTGAACTACCCGACACAACAGAATTACCAATCAATAACATTGTCCAGTTTACGTCTCCTATAACTCATTAATCAATATACAGTAGGGTGAAATTAAATCCACCAACACTTTTACGACGCACATCCTCCTTCAAATGATACGCTCAGTTGCGGACGACGCGACGCGACGCAAAGAGTATGCCGGGATGTAGATGGTACAAGCTGTAATTGACAAAAGGGGCTTAATATTTACTCCTCTGATCACTACAGCAAGAGTAATCTGAAATTAGTGACCTATTTTCGGTCGAAAGACAGATAAACGAAAGTTAGTTAATTATACGTTTATTTAATTTATGTATGTACTAATATATTGTATTTTAATCGTTTTTTTTTTTACTCCTTATTCCTCTGAACTAAATCATTTGCCATCTCATTTCTTCACCGCCTTTGGTTGATTGGTAAAGAATGCCTAATGCATTAAGTTCGCCTTTGTACCTTTTATTGCATGCGAATGTATAAAAAACTGGCCAAGTGCGAGTCGGACTCGCGCACCGAGGGTTCCGTACAAACCTGTAGGTATAAAGTTTAGAATTAAAAAAAAAATTTTTACTTTATATGATGTAACTAAAAATTTACGATTTTCGCAATTTTTCCTTTATCTGTACCATAAGACGTTGCTTCGTACCAAATTTCAAAATTCTAGATCGACTGGAAGTACCCTTTAGGTTTTGATGCCCTTGCGAGTTTCGAAAATTTGCGGTTTGCGGCATAAACGGCTATATCTTTTGATTGCGTTAGCTTAGGAGTTGATTTTTTCACAGCTCCAAGAGACAGTAGATTTGAGTATTTGATATAAATTTCAGCCTGATACCTCCACGCGTTCATGAGAAAAAGGGTCTTGACAGACGGACGGATGGACGGACGGACAACAAAGTGATCCTATAAGGGTTCCGCTTTTTCCTTTTGAGGAGCGGAACCCTAAAAAATATATAATAAATGGCCGTCATATATGGAACATTTATTTAAACTAATTGCTTTAAATAATAAGAAATAAGACAATCCGTGTGGTGCCAAACGTAAAGAATAGCATCACCCCATTTCTTCCCGTGGGTGTCGTAAAAGATAACTAAGGGACTTATTAGAAAATGGACAGCAGCGTTCTCTATTCATTTTACAACCATACTGCGATCGCCGATCCGCCGGCCAAGCGTGGTGATTATGGCAAAGCCCACCAAAATGGGGGAGCCCATTTTGGTGGGCTTTGCCATAATCGCCACGCCTACATCCAGCAATGGACGCCTTACGGCTGAAATGATGAATAAGCCAATAATATGGGTCAACAATAGGAGATGAAGATTACTCGCAGGCATTTTTCGTTCAGGCAATCATGACATATTTTTTTTAAATTCAAATGGGAAAACGAACAGTATACTAAAGATAAACAGAAAAAAAAACTTAACATACAAATTAACAAATATACCTAATACCCACTACATTTTCCACAGATTGGAATTTACAAATTTACGAGCTGATGATAAGTAAATGTTTGTATATTAACTGTAATCGGGGCAAAATCAAGTACACATTAGATACGCCTAAGGCAGTAAGTCCGCCTTCATATCTATTTTTGTCTGTGAAAACTTTATAATACTAGAATAAAAAAATATCCCGTGAAGACTACGAAAGTGGAAGACTTATATCTCATAAAAAACTTTTTTACAAAAAAAAAACAACCGACTTCCTTAAAAACACTACAAATTGAAAAATAACTTTAATTTCGGAAGTCGGCACTTAGGATCTGTATTTATGGTTTTTTGCCACCGACTTCCGAAATTAAAGTTATTTTTCAATTTGTAGTGTTTTTAAGGAAGTCAGTTGTTTTTTTTTTTTGTAAAAACGTTTTTATTTTTAAATTTTTAGTTGTGGTATCCACCTCGCACTAATTCCAAACAAACAATGCATATTTATGCGATAGCAGAAATCGCGGTTGATTTGCTGTCATTTTTTAAAGAGTTCCGGTGTCTATCTCTGGAACTCATCATCAGATCTATATTGAATTTATATGGGACCATTTCGGAATAAACTCCTTTCAAACAAAAAAAGAATTTTGCAAATCCGTCTATATATGACGGAGTTATGACCGAACATACATAAAAAAAAAAAAAATATAAACATCCGAATAGAGAACCTCCTCCTTTTTGAAGTCGGTTAAAAATCCAGTAAAATTGTCAGCCATTTTGTCATGTTAAGAAATTATTGGCAGACATCATAATGCATCATTTACCAACTCTCTCATTTAAATACTCTAAGGCCTACTAGTCGGACATTAACCGGCTCTCATTATAATTTACAGCGGCTCGCACACGTCCGATCCCGCCGATAAATTTACTGTCGATGCGTGCCCGATGAACGAAAAATATAGCCATATTAAAACCATACTAAAATGCTGTCGTACATCAACAATTACTATTTTTGGACATTCCACAAGAATGGAGCCGTTATGGGCGGCATATCGAGCGGCGCATTGTCTTCTTGAAACTGTTTTTTTTTTTACTGTTTTTATATCCACGCCTCTTAATCTGTCTGACTTATAGTCTCTAATCAAATATATTTTGTCCATACAGTTCTTCCGGATACGACGGGCGTTGACCTAGACCAGCAGCTATCAGGTCTTGTAGGCTCCTCACCATCGCACCACGGCAGCCTCCTACCACGCTACAACAACAACACAGACTACAGCCTCTCGACGGGCCCCCGGTCACTAAGCGACAACAGTTCGCAGCCGGAATCGCCCGTGCAGGACGACCTTCTCACTTCAAACACGACCACGAACATCGGCCACAATCACACAAACAGCTCGAACTTCCCTTCGTTAATGGGATCACAGAACGCTTCGTACGGTGGAAGTAACTGCAACAACTCACTTTACCCCGTCCTGCCTGCGAGCTTGTTATACAGTCAGTTATACACAGCTGCCAACCAGACGCATAACTTCCACCCACTACACTCCAACTCGATACACTCGACGCAAAATCACCATAATGAGTTACAGACAATGATGGACCAGATTTCGTCGACAACAAACAATCACAGACAACACGGGAATCATGGGCAAGAGTTGCTCCTGGGTGGCGGTAATTCTTGCGCGGCGGCCGCAGCTCGGGGCGAGGACGGCCGGGTGAATAATCTCGGACAAAGAGGTAATCCGCAGCCAGACAGCAACACAGTGTGGCGACCCTACTAAACAAAGTGAGCCTCCTTTTATTGTACCCATATGAACAATACGTGTTTGTAGATATAACGTCTGTGTCGATACCTCGGATAAATCAGTAGTGTGTCCATTTTGTATTTTTCATGTGACGAAAAGTGGTTTTACACTATTTCGGCGTTTCGATTCCTGATGAATGTCATCGTAGTTTGGCATAGAGAGGCTGCAACGAAATAGATATTCGATGACGATTTAACTAAATTAATTTTTATGTAAAATACGAGATACAGGTGATTCGATTAGTTGAAATTTGTATGTACCTAGTTCCAAAGTTCGCTCCCGTCCTAAATTTATACGATTTTGTTGATTTAATAATAAAAAATAACATTTTAGAACACTTTGGTCATAGTCTTGATTAGACTAGAAAAATATTTGGATACGATGTTGGTATAAGTGTGGTCAAATTAACAGATGGATTTAGATCTCATAACACTTCACATCTGAGCATTTGAAAGTTCAATGCGAAATTTAAACATCACATGTGTGTGTATAAACCAAAGCTTGGTTTCAAATCTTGGTAAACCAACACGAACAAACGCATGCCAATGCTCCGTGTCTTATATCTTTAACGAACTTATTGTATACGAATAGAGCGATGGATATAAAATTTGACATTGGTTCATGTTGGCTACCAATGTTTGGACAGGTTTCAAGATGTAAAAAAGAACTTTACTGTATAAATATCTGTCTTTTATCGACAAACTTGTAAATAAGAACTGTGAATACTAATTTGTTGTAAATGCATCTTGTAAAGTGCAATAGATGTGCAATTATGAAGTTGAGTAGATGTATACTTAGTTTTAAGTATCTGTTGAGTATGTGAACTCTGTCCAGTTGTAGATATCTTTAGATATGTTTTTTCTTTAATTTTGTTACAAAAAATATTTTGTCTAGTTTGCATTTTTGTAAAGTTATAACTTGAACTTGGCCTGACACGCTGCCGCGTGTCTAGATTTCGAAATTAATGTGACCACGATTTTCGGACGTCTGATTATAAGATTTTGGATGACGCTATGAGAAAAATAATCTGTTATTATGTAAAACTCTTTCAACGTTACATTAATGTGTTTTTAATTAATAATAAAAAAGTATTTGTCCGTCAGTGTTCTACGATATTTCAAATAATATCTGTAACTATTATACTTTGTGCAATATACTAAATATTTGATTTAATTTGTAACATTGATTTAACTTGCATAGCAATTTATATTTTGTCGTTTCCTCTTATGATTATTTCTGTTGACTACAAGTAGCGGAATTCATTTTACAATAAATAAAATCTACAAATTCATCCCTAGAGTTTTTTACTTCAGACAACCTATTCTTAGTATGGTTTAATTTAGTTTTAGACCTCCACATAATACAAACAACATTTTAGAACATTTTAGATTCCGAACACTTTTTTATTGTGATTTTAGAAATAACTTACTTACAACATTCCATACACCATTTTCAAATTTGATTTCCAGCCAATTCAACCTGTACCGTTCCCACTGCTGGGACACAGGCCTCCACTCGGTGAGGGGAATTGAGCTATAATCTACCAGGCGGGCCCAGTGCGAGATGATAGATGACATGTCCTCGAACTTTTGGTTCTAGGACATTCCGGTATCCTTACGAGGTTTTCCTTCACCGTTTTAAGAGCAGTGATGATGAAATTATTTACACAAAGTGAAGTGCCTGCCTGGGTTCGAACCCTACCTCGACTTACAACTCGTAAGTACCACTGAGTCACCACTGCTTACATTTTACTGTATGGTTCATCATCAGGTTCGTCTAACTTAACAGACAGCTGTGCTGCTGGGGAGTTTGTTGCGCCACTTCTTCTTCCCAGCTAAAGCACTAGGTAGTGGTGAAGGGCGGGCGTTTTGGGGAGACTGTCTTATGTAACTCTGACGTTCAAAAGGTGCTGACTCTCAGCCTAGTTTGAATAAATGACTTTTGATTTTGATTTCACCAACGCATGCAAAATCTAATTCCCCAACATTCTCACCAACATCATAACTAAAATTTCAAATTCTCGCTTCCAACCAGACCATCTCAGTAATTACAAATTCACAAATATCTGTCGCCATGGTCCGATAACATCCACTTTAATGAGCTCATATAGCCGTCTGTTTGTACACCAGCCTACATACCTGTCATATAGGTGAGCTGATATTTTGGCAACTGCAAACGAAACTCCGAAATAAATATCCCACCCTCATTAATTTGCGCCAATGCGATACGATGGACAGACGGACGTACGCCCACAGCAGGGCGGCCATCCGTTCTGTTGTTGTGGGATAAGTTTTATTTAGTTTTACAAAGAGATTACAGTTTTTTTCTCGGCATACGTTAGGTACTTAGCTGCGATACCAACCGGACTGACACTGTCTGTCAAAATTTCTTCATAGGTCGTTTCTCACATGAGAAAATAACAAGTCTTGGTAAGATTTATGATGTTGTTGCATGCTTTAGAATTAACAGTGCAATGCAGTGCTTAAAATTAACAGTGCACCATAAATAATCTATAGGTATAGCCTTTTTCTGGAAATTAATGACAGTTTTATTCTCTTGAGTCTGTTGTTAATTTCCAGAATAGCTAGCCATAATCTAAAAAAAACCGGCCAAGTGCGGGTCAGACCCGCGCACCGAGGGTTCCGTACAAACCTGCAGGTATTCACGGTTTATGCATAAGGTTTATGTTTATGAAATTAAATGTTTTTTTTTTTTTTAATTTTTATATTTGAGTTGACTGAATGAAAGGTAAATTGTGGTTTACGATTTATGACGTATTTAAAATAAACTACTTACTAGATCTCGTTCAAACCAAAACAAAGTTAACATTGTTCATTATATTTTTTTTTTAGTTTTATCATTGCCTTTTGTTTAGAAGTACACACATTTTACCACTTTGGAAGTGTCTCTCGCGCAAACTATTCAGTTTAGAAACAAAATGATATTAGAAACCTCAATATCATTTTTGAAGACCTATCCATAGATACCCCACACGTATGGGTTTGATGAAATTTTTTTTTTGAGTTTCAGTTCTATGTATGGGGAACCCCAAATGTTATTGTTTTTTGTCTATTTTTGTGTAAAAATCTTAATACGGTTCACAGAGTACATCTACTTACCAAGTTTCAACAGCATAGCTCTTATAGTATCGGAAAAAAGTCGCTGTGACATACTCGGACAGACAGACAGACAGACGGACAGACAGACAGACATGACGAATCTATAAGGGTTCCGTTTTTTGCCATTTGGCAACGGAACCCTAAAAACTGCTTGTTTTGTAACTATAAAACGAAATTAGTAAACGATAAGAAAAATGTGTTTCTTCATTCAAAATCCATATGTATGTAGGTGTTTAATTAAACTTACGATAAACAAAGTAAGCCTAAAACACATTACCATAAATTATTTCAAAATGGAAACTAAAATAAATAAATAGCTGATTAGGTATTGAACCAACAAAAGAGTATCAATGGTATTACCGTTCCAAAGCCACACTAATTCCATAATGAAATGATTGTCACCAGAGCATTGACGATAATATATGCGAGTCCACCACGGCTCGACACACACACGGAAAAATCGATGCCAGACCGATTTGAACGACTATAATGAAATTTAAAATTGCCAAGTAATTAATGAGGATTAGTACAGCAATTTCCATGATGAATTTTAACGTGGGCACACCCTACCGGTGTTTCAGAGCGTACATTATTTAAAATTATGTGAGAGGTCTTTTTGTATATGTCATTTTAAGGTAATTTATGATGACATAGTAGTCACATATGAATCAAGAAAACAAATAAAGAAACAATTGCGAGATATTTTTCAGTGACTCGAATTTAGAATGTCTAGTGGTCTAGGCATAGGCTCACCCTTTATTACATGACACTTAAACAAAACTGGCGTAATGGGGGTGTGTTATACATCATCATCATCAGCCTATAGCAGTCCACTGCTGGACATAGGCCTCCCCAATTGTACGCCATTTAGCTCGATTTTCGGCAACTCTCATCCCATCCAGCTGCTACCAGCCTTCCTGCGAAGATCGTCGCTCCACCTAGCCTGAGGGCCTAGATCTTATGTTATTTTTCAAACAATATTTCCTTCCGTGCTACGAAAGTACTACGGTTTGGCTACGCCCTAAGACATTTTTCTCCGTAGAGCTACTACGAACGATGTTTCGCTGCTGTCCATTCTCTAGTAAGTCCCTTAGTCGTCTCATACGACACTCACGGGAAGAAATGAGTTGGTGCTTTATTTACAAACGACACCCCACGGAAGTAGGTATATGTTGAATATATCAATGTTTACAAAAAAAAACATTTATTACACTTAGCAAACAACATTCAAACGTCACCATTGTTCTATCAGTTATTGTCCACAGCAATACAATTTCCAGATACACAAACTATATTAGCAGTATATCCTAAATTGGCCGGCTCATTGTATAAATTGATATTTAATATTATCGGTTGGATGTTTGCAATTAATTACAACAATCAATAATTTCGCGCTTCGCCGAGCGAAAACTACTACACAAACTGTATGGGGGGAGATAAAACGTGGCTATACAAACAAGAGCGGTGTTGTACTGTTTACTATGTTCATTTGATGTGATATTTAATAATATATACAAGGAATTATGAACAAGAATATTGTTTTTCGTGGCGTATTGTAATTGTAAATGCGTTGAAGATACGACAAGTCAACTGTGAGTGATTATAGCTTTTTGGTCGTTGCTGTGAGTGACTAAGACTAAAGCTTTTTGATACTTTTCATCGGATAGAATCTTTACATAGTATAAAAATAAGTTCAAAAACTAAAACCCGACTAAGAGGACGCCCTAGGAGAACATATAGTGAACTTATTGGTGATGTTCTTCAGAAGGGTCAGGTGCGTAGCACTAGTAACCGGCGTGCGTGTATGACCAGATGTATGAACTTAAACGAGGCAAAAGGAGTATGTTAGAATCGTAGCAGGTGGCGTTCTGCAGTTTCTGCCTACCCCCATGGGGAAAAGGCGTAAGTATGTTATAGTCACGCTCTAAAAAGTATAAAAACTTTTTTACAAAAAAAAAACAACCGACTTCCTTAAAAACACTACAAAGTGAAAAATAACTTTAATTTCGGAAGTCGGTGTCTTAGGATCTGTATTTATGGTTTTTTTGCCACCGACTTCCGAAATTAAAGTTATTTTTCACTTTGTAGTGTTTTTAAGGAAGTCGGTTGTTTTTTTTTTGTAAAAAAGTTTTTATTTTTAAATTTTTAGTTGTGGTATTCACCCTGCACTAATTCCAAACAAACAAGCATATTTATGCGATAGCAGAAATCGCGGTTGATTTCCTGTCATTTTTTAAAGAGTTCCGGTGTCTGTCTCCGGAACTCATCATCAGATCTATATGAAAATTATATGGGACCATTTCCGAATAAACCCCTTTCGAACAAAAAAAGAATTTTGCAAATCCATCTATATATGTCGATAAGGAGTTGTACCTTCCATCATCAGCTCAACGGAATATAAGAATACAAGTAACGGTCTAAACGTGCCTATAATATTCAAAGAATTATCCCCTAACCTTCTAACCTTTCACTGTAAGTTCCTATATGTACTGTTCACCGATGAGGAGTTCCATGCGGTATCTTCGAAGACTATAATTAGTTCACCACGGATGGATAGATAGAACCAGCAATTATTTTTGATCTTTAGTACAATATCCAAATCACATTACGTGTACTGTTTGTTTTTGAGGAGTTCCTTCGTTTATCTCCCAAAGTATACATCAAATCTTCACAAAATTAATATGGGACCACCTCAGGAGTATACCCTTACGAATAAAAAAAGAATTTTCAAAATCGGTTGACAATTGGCGGAGAAATCGGTGAACATACATAAAAAAAAAAAAAAAAAAAAAAAATACATACAGTCGAACATATAACCTCCTCCTTTTTTTGAAGTCGGTTAAAAATAAGAAAATATTCTCATCCGAAATTCTTATGTTCAAATTATTCAATATTAATCGTCAATTAAATAAACAACTTACACATAATATATTTCAATGTATCCCGTGGGTGTCGTAAAAGGCGACTAAGGGACTTACTAGAGAATGGGCAGCAGCGTTCTCTATGCATTTTACCACCATACTGCGATCGCCAACCCGCCTGCCAAGCGTGGCGATTATGGCAAAGCCCCCCAAATTGGGGGAGGCCTAAGTCCAGCAGTGGACGTCTTACGGCTGAAATGATGATGATGTATATAATAGATATTCATAGTGATGTTCAGAGAAAGGCCTTGGTCGTATGCCACTTTGCTGTAAAGTATTGCTCACTACTGCTAGATTAATAGTTTTTAAAGTAGGTGGCATACCACCACGGCTATTTTAAAAACAAAGTCACTTTCCGTGTCTGTACGCTTAGATCTCTTAAATTTTGCAACGGATTTTAATGCGAATTTCATCAATAGATAGAGAGAGATGATTCAAGAGGAAGTTTACTAAAACAAAAGCTAATATATAAAGAATAAAGCCACATCATAAAATCATACTTTACCGAGTCTCAAATTTCAAAGTTGTATGTGTTTTTATTTCGATAATACTTACAGTGCATTTCGACGCCTCCGACGCATAAGGTCGGTCCCTGACCCTTCCCGTCGCATCGAATTGCCTGCCAGTTTTCGTTACGTTACTGCTCTGCTCCTTTTGATTGTAGCATGATGTTATATAGCCTATAGCCGTTCTTAATAAATAGGCTACACAACACAAGTGAATTTTTCAATTCGAACCAGTAGTTCCAGAGATTAGCGCGTTCAACCAAACAAACAAACTCTTCAGCTTTATAATATTATTATTATTAGTAAAGATTATTTTCATTATAAACATATATACGCTCACGAAGGCACAAGCAAAACAGCTAGTTTATAAACAAAAATAGCTGAGCCTCTAAATCGTTAGTCAAAGTAGACATTTTATGTCCACTAATATGATGAATAATAAAACTCCAGACTAGTGATTAGCCATCATTATCTTGAAAAAGGTTACCGAAATCGAGCCCTTTGACCTTGACCCGGTGGGACCGTTTTTACAGTCAATAAAGTGACTCAAGGGTCGCCCTTCGAGTAAGGGTAGCCGACGGATCGCGGCGACAGGGAAAGCATAAATTAATGTCGTGAAGGCTTCTATAAAAAGTTCTTTTCTACCCTTAAATTGGCTGTATATTCTTTTATGAAAGTCTACAATACGAAAAACTGACGTAGGATGTCAATTTGCTTAACATTTATTTCTTTGTCTGTATTAACAGTCGTGCAGATCACATAGGTTAAGCTACGTTTGCCGCGGTTGGTCCGTGGATGGGTCACCATACCAAGACTCCTCCAAGCCTCTGAAAGCACGTCAAGCCGCTTGTCCTGGCTGTCTGTTATTCGTAGATCTTTGAGAGTCGTTACGGGTCGTCAGAATCCCGAAAGTCTGATAACCAGTCTTACCAATGGATATCGCATTACCCGGTAACTGGGTAATGAAGGACAGATGAGCAGTCGCTCCCTGTAAAATATTGGTACTCAGCTCCATGCAGTTAGATTGGAAGCTGACCTTTACATAGTTGGGAAAAAGCTAGGCATGTTGTATTCGAGCAAGCAAATGTAGATAAGTGGTAAAATTAAGTTTTATGACGGAAACCTAAAACGGAAAGGGCAACTAGTTACCAGTTACTAGTTGCCCGTTTTGTTTTTCATTGGAGGTTTCCGTCCAGTTAGACCAGTCTATAAAGGGATCTGTTAATATACAATAATATACAATCTCTATAACTCGAACCTCGTTAAGTCGAAATTCTCAGTAAGTCGAAAAAAAAAGCCATTCCGTTCCGCAGAACCCCTAAATACGCAATATCTCGAATTATTTAGACTTTGTAACTCGAACAAAATGTTATTTCCCTACGAAATATTGATAATACTCGAAAACGAAACAGGCATCGACTCAAATTTAAAAAAAAATGAAATGAAAATTCAAATTTGACTCTACAAATCGAAAAATATACTTTGAAATCGCGTCTTTGTATGTTGAAATTTCAGCAGTTCATGTCAATCATGCATCTCGAAGTTCTTGTTAAGTCGAAAACTCATTAACTCGATTTTTTTTTTGCATTTCCCTTGACATTCGAATTATTGAGATCCCGTTGTATATCTTTTTCTAGCTAAAATGAAAATTTGAAGTATGAAGAAAGTTTTTGAACGAAGTTACCGCCCGCAAGCTACATGTTGGTAGCACACATACATGAAATGATAAACAAACAGGTTGTGCGATTTAGGCGATTAGAGATTTAGCTTTAGGTGATTTTCAGGTCGAAATCTATAATGTGAACCCCGTGATATACTGTAATTGTTACTTTTTTTTCTTCTTCTTCTACCATATCTTAATCCCAGGTCAATGTGGGGTCGGGTCTTCTTGTACAGCGTTGCCAGTACGATGTGCTTTGCACACACTATCAAAAAGAATCTGAATAATTCTGAAGATAATTTCTAATCCATTGCGTCAAAGGTCTGAAAAAAAAATGCTCAACAACGTAAATAACGCAATGAATGTTGTTGAACTGTCAACATGAAAGAGATTCCTATTGATAGACAGTTACGCAGTTGCTACTCTGGGTTGTGATAGAAGTAAGCATTTGCGCTTTCACCTCCTTCCCGGTACTGGACCCCCATGTAGCGGAAACCTTCCTCTTCCGAGGTATTGCGTAGGTATACTCATAACTGTTTTCACAGAGAAACTATCATATCTTACGTGGCCTTACCATCTAATCCTTTTTTTTTATGGGTGGAAAGTCATCAAATGACGTCTCCCGCTCTGGGTGGAGCGGAACAGCATGTAAGACTTTTACTGACTAAAACCCACCCATGTTCCTTCATTTGCCTATGCCAAGGCTAAGGTAACTCGTTCGAACAAATGTCGCGACCCTGGCAGACATTGGTCCTATCGGACCGCTTCAGTTTTGCTGACATCTCTTTGAGGCGCGCGTGGAACACAACGCGCCGTCGACACGGGCCTGGTCCTAAATCGACGTCCGCAATACACTCCCGACGCCCAAGGCGTCTCCTGCGTACCATCTAAACCTGCTTTCTTTATCTGTTGTGTTTTCCTTGTGAATTAGTAGTGTACAAAATGGTACCGATTCGCCAAACGTTCCGTCCACTGTACATTCTAGATATATCCATAAGGTACCTACTTTATCACGTAAACAAAAAGCATATTCCATCCATAAAACTACCCACTTATCGCATATAAAACAAGCCTTTCGGAATGACGGCCGGCTTATCATCATGTCATTTTCATAATGCATGGCGCGTGCATTTTAGCCTCCCTGTATAATGTAAGGCCGATGCCACACTGACGCACTATTAATTACATACATACACAGCTTAATTATTGATTTTTAGTATTTAACACGAACGCTGGACTCTTTGGTTGGGAGCTGTTGGGACGCTGCCTGTATTGCGAACGTGTTGTCGGTACTTACTGAAATGTTTTGTTTTTTTTTGTGTTGGGTGTGAAGAAATTTGTTTTTGTATGACTGTCATTTGTTCTTAGTGCTTAAACATACATTGATTGTCATGACATAAATTGTGATGAGTGTAGCTCAAAGAATATCACACTTTCAGAATTATAGAGACGTAACTAGAATTTTTTAGATTTCAACTTTGACTCATACAATGATAAAACTCTTATTAAAACAGAGGCCTATATCACAATATAAAAGTGGTTCAATGTTTTAATAAGAGTTCTCTATAATTCTAAATGTGCGATATTCTATTTATACCTGACTACCGCAATTCAAAAAGGTATATCATGAATTTGATCGGTATGTATGTTTGTGTGTTTATCTATTACCTCATAACTTCTAAAACTATTTACCTTTATTTATTGATTTAATGAATTTGAACCAGAATACAAACTAAGACAATTCTTCCTGACATTATTTATTTGTTACTTTTCTCAAGACGAACTTAGCAGACAATAATCCAAACGGTGTACTGCCCACCTATTATCCGTAATAAATCAATACGGCATAGTATTGTAAACAGAAAACGAGGATAACTTTCGCACCGTTAGTACAGTTTACGAGTAGTACGGGGGTCAGAGTGAATCGGTTTCGTAATAACCTGAATTTATTAGTTACTAGCCAACCCGCCCCTGTAAAAACAGTTCGAACCGTTTTAGCGGGCAGACAAACTGATTTCTTTGTTATATAATATGTAAATTCAATTACATAATTAGTCTATAATAATAATAATATCTTAGGACAACCAACACACTGTTATCTGATCCCAAACTAGGCAGAGCCTGTACTATAGTAACCAGACAACTGATAAATATACTTATATATTTCTAAATACATACATATTATAGATAAATTACACCCAGACACAGAACAAAGGATTGAGCTCATCACACAAACATTTGTCCTGGGTGGGAATCGAACCCACGACCTCAGTCTTAGCAGTCAGGGTCACTAACCACCAGAATAACAGGCCAGTCAATTATATTCCCACTGGTGCTATTATGTTCCCACTGCTGAGACACAGGCCTCCTCTTGGTAATAGGAAATAGGCCCTAGTCAATCACGCGGGCCCAGTGCGGGTTGCAAGATGCCACATGACTTCGAATATTTGATTTTGGAACATACCGGTTTTTTAACGATGTTTTCCTTCGCCGTTTTGAGAGTATTGGTGATGTAACAATTTACACAAAGATTAACGCTCTAGGTTCGAACTTACTACCTTCAAGTTGGATTTCGCAGTTGTTACCATTTGGCCATTACTACTATTAGTTTAATCATAATAAACACAAACTTTACGGAATAAATTCACAAAATTATGATGAAAACCGCATCAAAATTCGCCGCGTAGTTTTGAAAAACAACGCGGTGACATAGACACGAAGAGTGTTTGTGATTGTTGTATGTATACTATAGATAAACAAAGATTAAATCTATTAATTCAATCTTATATCGAAACTATTAAAAATAAATAAATAATTCGTTTAGTTTTAAGTCGTCGTTAAATAGTCTTAAATCTTATGATCTGTTAATCTTAATGTTATTTCCTAAAGAAATAAACTATTTAGCTTTATTACTGTTTCAGCCATCCGGGTGTTAGTTTCAAGAACGAATTGTAAAAATTACAGGAAATGTGTATTTCTTAATGTCTATTTTATTAATAAGTTTCAATAAAAAATACAAACAAGCATATCGACATTTTTACAGTTTTTCTTCTGACATGGTTTAAACCAACGACCTAGTTTTTGAAATTCAAACGATTTTTTAAAATACAGTTCTTATTACAAACCTTACAACTTAGTCCAGTCCTAAGTTCTCGCGTCCGTATTACAAACTTTACCTTTATCGAAATAAAGTTCTAAATTCAAAAATTCACCATGGACGGACCGAGTCTAATCAAGATAAGTACTTCTATGCACTAAATTAGACAAATGATATACATACTTATTTGTAGTTATCTATCTATATATATAAAAATGAATCCCTATTTCCCTTGGTCACGCCATCACGCGTGAACGGCTGGACCGATTTCACTTTTTGTTTCTTTGTTGTGTTTGTGATTACCAGGAGAAGGTTCTTATGAAAGAAAAAAAAAAAAAATTGCGCGGAAAATTAGAAAATTTAAGAACTCTTATTTAAAAATACTTAACAACTATATAATAGGACTATGTAAACTTTTTTTAAATTACAGGACAACGTCTGTCGGGTCAGCTAGTAACTTATATATTTATGACTCACTGACTGGGTTCAGACTGCCTCGTTGGTCTAGTGGTAGCAAGCGCTACTGCTGAGCTTGTGGGCCTGGGTTCAATTCCCAGGTCGGGCAAAGTGTTACTGAGTTTTTCCATCTGGAATTTCTCGAGCCCGGAGTCTGGATTTATGTCCGATTGATGGCAATAGGCTCGCCCCCTATTACATGGGACTTAAACATAACAGGCGAAATGTGGGTGTACTATAGGTACACCTCTGCCCAACACTTCTGGGAAGCAAGGCGTGATGTTACGTTATGTAATAAAAGTAATATAGACCCCGTGAGGCAATATACAGCCTCCGTGCGGGAAAGGGACCAAGCAAAAGTTGTTTTATAAATGTCCGTATTTATGCAAAATGGAACCTCACGAAAAATTTTGTTTTTTACTTTTTTTACTCATTTAAAAATGGTCTAAATTCTTATACAAAAAATAGTATACCTTGTTTCCAAGGCAAAATCATGTGGTTCTTCTTTGTATAAGAATGTAGACCACTTTTAAAATAGTATTCTTCAAGAAAAGTAAAAACTAAATTTGTCGTTGGTTCCATTTTGCATAAATACGAACAAATATTATGAACTGAGAGCCAGCCTGAGAATCAATTCAACAAATTCTAGGTCGAATTGGTCTTCTCAGAGAATACAAATACTAAATTTTAATTTATCACATACAATATCCGAATCCGATCCAATACTAGAGAATGGGCAGCAGCGTTCTCTGTGCATTTTACCACCATACTGCGATCGCCAACCCGCCTGCCAAGCGTGGCGATTATGGCAAAGCCCCCCAAATTGGGGGAGGCCTAAGTCCAACAGTGGACGTCTTACGGCTGAAATGATGATGATACAATATCCGTGACATAGTGACCTAACGAACCTGTCAAACATCCAAACAACATAAAGCTAAGTATAGACACACGAAATGATCAACTATCCGCTAGACGGCCTGTCGAACTGCAATCGTTGGGAGAGGGGGGGCGTAATTTAAAACCGCACTGCACCCTTCACCCCCCTAGCGAAATTAAGTGCGAGGCAGCGGGTACGTGACACCGGCAAATGCGAAGCGCCTACCCGTGTGTACCCGCCTTAATTGTGAAGCTTCATTTGTTTCGTGTCACAGGTTGTGTGCTGCCTTTGTATCGGTGGCTTCGGAACATTCTTCGTAAATGAGGTAAAGTTTGGGAGGTAGGTCCAATTAAGTATCTAGGCGGGTACTTGAACTGCCATGATTTCTTTCAAATACAGAATTTGAACAACGTTCTAATTTTAAACGGAATAAATTGTTCTTAATTTGATTTATGTGCTTCGGAAATGAAACTAGAACTGAAAGATTTAAAAACCTGTTTTGTGGTGCAAGAGGTAAAGAATAGCACCATCCCATTTCTTTGCGTGGATGTCGTAAAAGGCGACTAAGAGACTTACTAGTGAATGGGCAGCAGCGTTCTCTACGTATGTTCCCACCATACTGCGATCGCCAACCCGCCTGCCAAGCGTGGCGATTATAGCAAACCCTCCCAAATTGGAGGAGGCTTATGACCTGCTGTGGACTTCTTTCAGCTTTAATGATGATATGAAGATTGGGCAAAACACAGGTTCAGTTTAACAAATCCATCTCTTGGTAGATAAGCGGTGAATTTGTTTGGGCTGAAGATGAGATTTGAGAAAAGGTCATTAATGTAAGTACAGTTTCTTAGCTTTCAAGTCAATCCTTTCTAACTATGATGTGCTATTGATACAAATCTACGAAAATTGGTACAGAAGACAAAATCATCCCTATCCTAAATGTATTATCCCAAACTGTGGCTTTTTCGGGGCTATTGATAAAATTTCATACAAACTTGAGAATAAAAAGAATCTGAATAAAACGATTAAACCACTTGGTTTTGAAAAATTCAATTAACAAGAATATAGTTTACTTAGTACCAATCTATTCCTTTAGAAGACCTCCCTTTATAAAAGCCAGTCTTTCAAATACTAAGTTCCCAGGAATATTTCCTCACTAGATCATTAGCTCCCAAAGTCCTGATGGAACACATATTCTATGGACAAAAACGAGTGCGAGGTTTGATACATCAATCATACACGCGCCCGACACTTGGCTAACCGCGCCCGGAGATATTATGATGTGCTGGCAAAACTATAAAATCGGAAAGCATTTAAAATCAAAATATTTTTATTTCACATAAAACAACATGAGCACTTATGAAACCTCAGAAGCTAGGTGTAAGGTTCCAAATAGTTGATTCCTATGGAGAAAAGCCGGCAAGAAACTCCATGGTTACTCTTTTAAAAATAATTGGCTTTTACAATGGTTTAAAATTAATAAGTATGGGAGAAAAGTGTAGGACTGTCAACAAGTACCAATTACTTAATAAAATGGAAAAATTGCCTTCAGTCTACAAGGCCTGCAACGTTCTCAAATTCACAAAGTATAAAAGAATCTTCAAAAATGATAGCATTTCTAAGTTTTTCCTATTACCAATTAGGCTGAGTATCAGCACTTTTTAAACATCAACATTACACAATACTGTCCACCAAAACGCCCGCCCTTCACCAGTGCTTTAGATGGGAAGAGGATGTGGTACAACAATCTCCCCGGCAGCGTATCTGAGAAACAATTCTCTAAATTTTAAGAACACAGTCTGATCTCAGTCTCAAACTGTCAAAAATACTTATACTTAATTTTGACATTTGATTGTCGCTGTGATGAGACTGCGACTAGATTTTGAACGTTTTTAATTACGAGACTAGGCCTCCTATTTATTCTTCTATGTCCATATTTGTGTACTTGAAAGACTCAGTCAAAAGTTTTTAAGTTTTTTTTTTTAAATGACTTGAGTCTGGATACGAAGGATAGCCGGACAGCTGTATATTTGTGTCCGACATATTGGGGCTAGTTAGTAATAGTCACTCGTTCATCAAGTCATTTCCCAGGTCCTGATGGAACTAATACTGTGTCGACGTAAAACCACTGTGAGGTTAGACACATCAATCATACATCCGCCTGACGCGCTGGCCGCGGCCGCAGATTTTATGATGTGTTCACAAAACTACGCTAATACAAACCATTGTATCAATAGGGAAGATGCAAATATAATATTTATGAAAATTTTATGATTAAAATGTTAAAAAAGTATAAAAGAAGGGCCACTGCAATGTTTTTATGTTACATAATGTTCATTTTTAACAATAATTACGAGTTAAAAATGACTTGAAACAAAACGTATTTCAAAACACCAATCAATATTATAACAAGAGTGACGTCACCTCACTCCTGTTATGACAACTTATTGAGGCTATGGATGTAAAAGTTAATATTATTTTATGGGATTATTAATCGCATTTTTATTGTAAAAAATGGAAGGTAGGTTTATAAAAGCAGATTCCAGGAATTTACTAAGAGTTATTTTTCAGAAAAAGTTTTCCTCCACCCATTTTAAACTTTAATCCAATTTTTGACGTCATTCTCCAACTATAAATGTAATACATGTTATAGACAAGTTTGTAAGTATTAGGTAGGTTACTAACGTGTTTTCACGTACAAGCAGATTTACTAAACATATAACAAGTATATTCGCTGACTTATTACGTCAAAGTGATCTTCACAGTTCACAGCATCGAATAATGCAAAAAGGAAAGAAAGCTATGCAATGAAGAATGAATGATGCATGATGATGATGTGATGTATTGTGGATTGCAATAAAGTTTTGAGTATTGAAATGGTGTTTGGAGAAAACTGAAATTTCTTTTCGCAGCTTGAAATCAACTTTTTCTCAGTTTTGGGTCTCAAGGACCAGTCAAAAACAATTTATTTGGAAACTTTGTTTAAGTATACACGGACTCACTGGCTGGATTATTAGTGGTATTGTTATGATCACCTGATGTTGACGGATAGTCCATTTTAATTTTTTCAAAAAGAACTATCTCAAAAGTCGAAAAAATATGCAAAAGTATGAAAGCCGACCAACAAATACAACCAGTGACAGACAAGAATGACGTCATCGGAACTATAGGTCCGTTTTCGCGGGAAAATTTAAACTGTCAATTTAAAACCTCATTTTTTCCGATAAATTACAATATTTTAATTTTTTTATATATTTGTGGTCTATTCTACATGGAATTCTTTAAAGTGAAAACAAAAATAAAAATATTGCATGTTGCCTAAAGAATAAGTCAACATTTTTGATAGTAGATCATTCACCAAGGGGATGAAGCAGTGTCTTAGTATGCTGTTTTTCTCTCACTGACTTTATGTAGAAGGTGGTGTAACTGAATGTGATCTCATTGTGTAACCAAAAACTACTGTCAGTAAGTTATCATCATCATCATCATCATTTCAGCCCAAAGACGTCCACTACTGGACATAGGCCTCCCTCGAAATGCCAGGGGTTTTGCCGTAATCGCCACGCTTGGCAGGCGGGGGGTTGGCGATGGCAGTATGGTGGTAAACGCATAGAGAATGCTGCTGCCCATTCTCTAGTAACCTTAGTTTGTCTTATGACACCCATAGGTGCGTAGTTTGACCTACTTACCCACATTTATCGTACCTAAATCTCATAATGCTTATGGAGCGCGGACGTGGGAATGCATGTTACCTTCGCACCTGAATGATTTGCCTGTAGAAATTTACAGTAGAATGAATAAGAAGAACTGCTCAAAGGTACTAAAGCGTTATTTTCTAGATTGCAGTGCGATCTAGTTAATCTTTTTGTTTTTATTTTTGTCGAGGTAAAATGTTTGTTGTTAATTAAGAGATTGTAGTGACACCGAGTTGCTGTGTCTGGCCATACCACTGTTAAACCCGCGATGGTTTGTGTGGTGTGAATGATCAATTGTAAAAGTTCATGTAAATTGATATTTTTTGAATAATAAAAAAAAAGGTAAAAATGGGATGCTGCTATTCTTTACGTCCGGCTCCACACGGAACCAACTGGCACCGCAAGGAACTTAGTAGTAAGTAGGTAAGTGTCTTTATTTGCATAAAATGTGGTAAATACTGGTGACTTTTTTTAGCGTCTTAAAAAAAATGGGGGTAATAGGTGAACGGAGTAGAAGCTTTTGGCATAGAAATTTTTATTATTTTTATTTTTGAATAACATGTAATTAAATTGATCTAGCAATAAATACTACACATTTAAAGTAACATTTTCATACTAGAACAACAAAAACAGAAATTTTGAAAAAATTTTATTAAAATCTATCGAAACTCAAATCATACGCACCCTACTCAATGCGCGGCATGTATCAATGATTTCGGAGCGCGGTCCTACCCTTTGAAGCCGGCTGATAGGCGGCCTGATTGATCTTTCGCAGGCGCACGAGCCGCACACGCATCCCTGTCCACCCGCGTCCCGCGCTCCTTTAGTCACCTACGATGAATCTGAAGGCCTTCCTGCCTTCTATTCTAGTTACACAACACGCCATATGAAGGTCGAGACGGTAAAAAATGTCATCCGGTATATAGAATGTTACTAATGCTAGTCTACGGCTCGTGATAAAGCGACGCTCTCTGTTGTACAGCAAGACCACGAGCTATGTGCGAAAGAAACTGCGCAAAGTGTATTTCGCTTTATCGAGACATTGTAGCAATAGTCCTTATAATTACCACATTATGTTCAAAAGTAGATCCTGACTTATTACTGACATTACTTTTTTTATTTCAAATCAAATCACAATCAAAACCGAACTCTTTTTCCTTCCTTTTTAATGACACCGCTTTCCTCATAAAGTCAAAGACACAAAAACAAAACACCTACCTACAGCCCCCAACCATCGATTCCTTACCTTTGTCTCACAGAACACCATGTAAAGACGAGTCCCATTGTTTGTAGACGTTCGAATGTATGTAATTACTGCACCTTTCATGTGGACCCTTCTAATTAAGGGTGGCTTTGTTCTGTGACAATTATTGTGCTAAGTAAATAATAAGAAGCGTGTCTTAGATGTCGCTTTGTTATTAGCTAGTACGTGTATTGGAGCTAATTTGGCAGGGGAGTTCGTTTCGTTGCAATTCTGAGTGAGAGTGGAGATTTTAGATTTATAAACTGTCTGAATTTACTATCCTATCTATCTACATCTACACTTTTAAGTATAAAGAGGTAAAGTTTGTGAGTTTTTTTGTAGGAAGTAATCTCTGAAACAATCAGTATGATTTGAAAAAACTTTTAGCATTTTTGCCTTAGGAGCAAAATTAAATAAGTCGGACAGAATCCGAAGTGTAAACGTTACGCACGTAAAAGTAACAAACAGCGCGAGCGGGCGATAGGATACGACGTGACGGGTTGGGGACCAAAGTTTCACGTGAACGAAGTCGCTGAAAAAAAAAAACAAAAAAAATACATTAATTCAACATAGACTAAAAGGCATACCATAACGGGTTAGAAGATTTCATAGTATGTCTTCGAATTTTTGGTTCTAGAACATTCACCCACGATGTTTGTCTTCACCGTTTTGAGAGCAGTGATGATGAAAAATTTATACAAAGTAAAATTCCATTTTGGTTTCGAACTTACGACTCATAAGTCGCGGCCGTTACCACTGGCAACCGCCGCTAAAAAAACAGTAACGCAATCTAAATAAACTAAACTAAACAATTACCCTTACAAAGTTCACGGCAATCAAAAATAATAAGTCCCCCAGAAAAATTAAGCACCCAAAAATATCAATGAATACTGATTAGGGTTGTCGGTTTAATGAAACAAAGCTGGCAGTAGCCGGGGCTTCTGGATGGGAATATTTTAATTATCACCAGCGCCACGCCTGCACGTAAATTTCCCACGACTGCGATAAAGAATAAACATCGGCATTGTCTTAAAGCCCCACCAAGAATTACTGCAAACAAGGGTTGGTAGGTGTAACAGTATTTAAATGAAATGTGTGAGTTCTTAAGCGAATATTTATGGAATACAATAAACATGATTTTAAATACAAGAATCGAATTTAAAGAAAGAAAGAATAAGGTGTATTTGAACATAGTTCGAAAACATAAAATACAAAAATCAAACCGCATTGTTTTTTTTTTTTTTTTTTGATTTGTCGGCTATGCCTGGTCTGAATTAAAATGTTGAATTTGAATTTGACAACAATAGTGTGTGCATAACGGCTGCGCCAAAAAAGCCACCAGTTGGTTATGACGGTATTACCCCTGATTATCGAATCCAAACCTTATCATACCACCTGAGCCTATAGAGGAAGAGACGAAAATGTTGAAATACGCTTATAATATACTACGTAATTTTTTTTCGTTCGCTTATTACCAGTTTAGAAATAACATCACCCTTTTATATGTATATGCATCTTTTTAGTATCTTTTCCTTCTTTTCAGCAAGTCTGACTGCAGGCCTTGCCGTAAAGGAGTTTTTTTTTAATTACTTCTGCTCGTTTTCTCAGTGGCAGCCCTATTCGGCAATGGCTCAAGTCGTGGAGCGGCCGCTCCCGGCGGGGCCATTACGCGGTCACCGCCTGATTACCGCCCCGTCTTGATTTCAACCCCTTCTTTATCTAACTACGTACCACCAGCAAGATTCACGGCCCTTAAGCAAGTGTTGATAAGCAGAGATACTGGCTTCTTCGAGTTTTTAGCTGCAGTGGTAGAGTTGTATTGAACGGGAGGTCCCTCTTGGGCTATTTAGTAAGTGCCTAATAGCCAGAGATTTCTTGAAGTTTTTTTTTTTTTGCTGGACTTCGTTCTAGGTCTCTGTCGGTTTCTACTTTCGCAGCTATATTCACACACTCTACAATAAAAAATAAACCTTAAAATTATGAATCGGCACTTTGAGTGATCTTTGTTCATTGATTTTTCAGCGCCGACTCAAAATTTTAAGGTTTATTATATTTTGCTTTTCAGTTTTTTCAGCGGTTTAATTTTTTGTTAAAAAGTTTTTATTTTATAATATTTTGTGGCTTTAATGTACTAATAATACTTGGCAAGGTATATCCTACCCAATGAAAAAATAATTATCAAAATCGGACTACTCTGTTTAAAGTTATGCGTGGTAATACATTACAATCAGTGAGTGAACAATCAATCATCCCCTGTTTTCCGACCATTAGGGTTCAATATGGGACATCTTCGGAGTATACCCATTCCAATAAAAAAAGAATTATCACAATCGGACTACTCTGTAAAAAGTTATGCGTGCTAATACATAAAAAAAAAAACTAAAAAAAAATATACGCGTCGAATTGATAACCTCCTCCGGTTTTTTTGTCGGTTAAAAAATGTCTTCGTCAAACTACCTTTAGAGTGACAGAGCTTTGAAATCAACATTTTATTTCTTCTAGTGCACATCTCATGATCACTTGCTCAAAAAACCTTTCTGCACAAGCATTTTGAATTGAAAATACTAAACTCAGAGGGCCTTTGTCAAGGTTTTTGATTTGACAGGGTTTCACCCCTCGATCTCGATTTTGAAATTCGAACGCTACAAAGGTTGAAATACAGTTATTTTTACAAATCCGACAACTTAGTCTGGTGCTAAGTTGTCGATTCTGTATTAAAAAAATTACATTTATCCAAAATTAAAAAATGGATTTACCGGTTCACCGGTTTAAACCGGTTTCTGATGATAAATCGTGTTTTAAATAAGATGGAGAGTAATTAGACACTTAGATATTAACCGTATTAAGATTTGAGCCATTTTTCTAACTTCTCAAGAACGATTTCTACCATAAACTCAACACCATCTTAACTCCAAAAGGGCGACGTCTCAAACAGTCCCTTGGCGATCATTTTGTGGTCACCGCTTGATTGCCTCTCGTCTTCATTTCAACCCTTCTTTCAACCTCTGCGTCGTGGCAAATTATTTTTATTATATTCATGACCATTTTACTATCCTTACCAATATTTCGTACTTACAGATTTTTTTAAACACTGACAAAAATAACTTAAAAAGACATTACTTTCAGGGTTCATCGCTTTAAATACTATTTCCAGAGCATAATCAACCTATATTGTCCCACTGCTGGGACACAAACCTCTTCTGTGCCCACCACGCGGACCCAGTGGGGGTTGGTAGACGTCACATGTCTTGGAATTTTTATTTCTAGAACATGCCACGGTTAACTTACGATATTTTTCTTCACCGTTTTTGAGAGCAGTGCAGCTTTTTCCATAGCTATCGTTTATTAGTGTACTACAAGCTCGTCAACTATTCTGCTTGTCATATTGAAACGGTTTTCGTAGCGCTGCGTAGTACTACGTAGCACGGCGTAGCAGTGCTATCGCGTAGCACAGCCCTGTATTTTCCGTTCAGTATTCTATTCTCGCGCATAGACTTGTTTTTTTTTTTTACTTTGCATTCCTTTCTTTCTTTCATTAACTTATTATAATTCAAGTACTTATTTAAAAATAACTAAATCACCACTAAATAATATAACAAACGATACCTCTTCCCAACAACAGCCAACTTTAATAAAGGTGGATGCGTACATTAAAACATAGCGGCGCGTAATGTGACCAGCGAGAAATAAATAGTCCAGAAAATTACCACCTCCCCCCCTCATCCCTCACCACTCCGCGCCCCCCACCACCACCTATAGTAGTTAATGTTTGTAGATAATATGCTGGTACACATACGTACTTATATGGAGCTGTTAACATACTTTTTGGCGCCATATTGTTTGTTGCGTAAAAATGGTAATGAAGTTTGATAATGAGTTACTATTTCAGTTAAAAGTAGGTACTTAACTGTATTTTTAATTTGATAGCGAGTTTTGTTGATATGATTGATTATACAATTTCTCCATTGATTAATTTTCATTTCCCGAAGGTACATATATGGGTTAATGCCCTATCAACCGTTTCGATACGTATGTACGTTTTCAGTTTCGTATTTTGAACCATGGTTTCTGCAGATAAATATCTATGTATTTTCTTTTCAACTTGCAAGAACTGTCTTTAGGATGGACACACAACTGAAAGACTGACGTGGTCAATAGCATCACGGTTTGCCTCTCCGAATGGTTGGGCAGAGAGTACCTATTGCCATATTTTGCCAGTTTTGTTAAGTTACATGTAATAGGGGGCGAGCCAATAGACAAGTTTAAAATCCAAACTCAGGCTCAGGGTAACAAAATAAATGGTGTGGAGAACCCAGCAGACCAGCACCTGCTGTTACAATGTACTTCCGAGCCTATACATACACACCTATAACATTTATATAAGTCGAAACGTTCATATCTGTAACCTTCTCTTCTTCAGTACGGATTACCATCTACTAGCTTCTGCCCGCGACTTCGTCCGCGTTAAATTTCTTGTTCCCCCGACCCTTCCCGTTGCGTCAAATCGCCTAGCCGTGCGATTTTCCCCGTTTTTGCAACATTTTTCATTACTGCTCCACTGCTCTTGGCTGTAGCGTGATGTTATATAGCTTATAGACTTTCTCGATAAATAGGCTACTCAACACAAAAATATTTTTTCAATTCGGACCAGTAGTTCCTGAGATTAGCGCGTTCAATCAAACAAACAAACAAACAAACTCTTCAGCTTTATAATATTATTAGTATAGATTTCAAGAAAATGGTGTTTATTGGTAGAATTTTCCGATAGGTAGGGTACCTACTTCCCCAAACTGTAACATCTCGCTCTGATAAAAGGACAAAACTTATTTTTAAACACGTTTCATACTTAAAAATATAAATACCACCATCCCTTTATGCTAATTCCGCCATACCGGTAGTAATATCGCTAAAGTTTTCCGACTATCATTAAGCAGCACTATCCCCGGAAGGGACCCCTGTTCCACTAGTCTTCAAGGACTATTAACCGCTAATCAGTCTGTAGACGCTCCATCATAATTAGTGTTCTAATAATGTACTTAAAGAAGGGGGAGATTTTCTTGTGAAAGTTTTCGTCCATTACCTATAATGATACGGGACATTAAATAGAAATGCAGTTTCTTGCCGGCTCCTCTCCATAGGAATCATTAATTTGGAACCATGCAACTAGCTTTTGATTACTTATGAAACATCAGAATATTTATATGTGAAATAAAAATATTTTGATTTGATTTTATATTGAAAATAAATTATGTTGAAACTGTTTTGTACTCCTCGTCACTCGTCCCTATAGGTTCATTAGAAAACCAGCGTCAGACAGCATCTGTCTGGCATTAATGCTGAAATGAACCTTTTTGGCGCAGCCGTGAGGCACACACATGTTGTTTTATTTTTCTCAATTCGGATGTTTATATGTTTTTTTTTAAATGTATTTTCGGCCATAACTCCGCCATATATAGACGGATTTGCAAAATTATTTTTTTGTTCGAAAGGGGTTTATTTCGAAATGGTCCCATGTAAATTTCATATAGATCTGATGATCAGTTCCGGAGACAGACACCGGAACTCTTTAAAAAATGACAGCAAATCAACCGCGATTTCTGCTATCGCATAAATATGCATTGTTTGTTTGGAATTAGTGCGGCGTGAATACCACAACTAAAAATTTAAAAATAAAAACTTTTTTACAAAAAAAAAAACAACCGACTTCCTCAAAAACACTACAAAGTGAAAAATAACTTTAATTTCGGAAGTCGGTGGCAAAATAACCATAAATACAGATCCTTAGACACCGACTTCCGAAATTAAAGTTATTTTTCACTTTGTAGTGTTTTTAAGGAAGTCGGTTGTTTTTTTTTTTTTTTGTAAAAAAGTTTTTTTTAAATTATTTTTTCATGTTATTTTATTTTGTGTTTTACGAACTGTGTCAAATAAACGGTATTCTTTCTTTCTCTTTCTTTCATTTTACCCAAAATGCCTCGTTGGTCTAGTGGTAGCAAGCGCTACTGCTGAGCTTGAGGTCCTGGGTTCGATTCCCAGGTCGGGCAAAGTGTTATTGGGTTTTCCATCTGGAATTTCTCAGTAGCAGCCCGGAGTCAGGATTTTTGCCCGGTTGATGGCAATAGGCTCGCCCCCTATTACATGGGACTTAAACATAACAGGCGAAATGTGGGTGTACTATAGGTACACCTCTGCCCAACCCTTCTGGGAAACAAGGCGTGATGTTATGTTGATTATACACACAATGGTTCTACCTAAAAATTTTGGTTGTATTTTTAGGGTTCCGTTGCCAAATGGCAAAAAAACGGAACCCTTATAGATTCGTCATGTCTGTCTGTCTGTCTGTCTGTCCGAGTATGTCACAGCCATTTTTTTTCCGAAACTATAAGAGCTATGCTGTTGAAACTTGGTAAGTAGATGTATTCTGTAAATCGCATTAAGATTTTCACACAAAAATAGAAAAAAAAAACAATAATATTTGGGGTTCCCCATACATAGAACTGAAACTCAACATTTTTTTTTTCTTCAAACCCATACGTGTGGGGTATCTATGGATAGGTTTTCAAAAATGATATTGAGTTTTCTAATATCATTTTTTTCTAAACTAACTGAATAGTTTGCGCGGGAGACACTTGCAAAGTGGTAAAATGTGTGTCCCCCCCCCCCCGTAACTTCTAAAATAAGGGAATGATAAAACTAAAAAAAATATATGATGTACATTACCATGTAAACTTCCACCGAAAATTGGTTTGAACGAGATCTAGTAAGTAGTTTTTTTTTAATACGTCATAAATAAATAAACCACAATTTACCTTTCATTCAGTCAACTAAAATATAAAAATTAAAAAAAAAAAACATTTAATTTCATAAACATAAACCTTATGCATAAACCGTGAATTCCTGCAGGTTTGTACGGAACCCTCGGTGCGCGAGTCCGGCTCGCACTTGGCCAGTTTTTTTCTTTTATCTGTCTGTCTGTGTGACGGCGTCGTTCTTATAAAATTGGCAAAGGAATTTGGTGCGATTTTTACAAAGATGTAGATAATTTATTAAGGAAGGTTTATGTATCTAACACACACAACATGACGACAAAAAATCTCTAAGGGTTAGGCAGATGTGTACCTAATCGTACACTCACATTTTGCCAGTTCTATTTAAGTCTCATGTGATAGGGGGCGAGTCTATTACCATCAACCGGGCACAAATCTAGACTTCAGCCTATCGCAGTCCACTGATATAGATTCGTCATGTCTGTCTGTCTGTCTGTCTGTCCGAGTATGTCACAGCCATTTTTTTCCGAAACTATAAGAGCTATACTATTGAAACTTGGTAAGAAGATGTATTCTATGAACCGCATTAAGATTTTCACACAAAAATAGAAAAAAACAATAATATTTGGGGCTCCCCATACATAGAACTGAAACTCTAAAAAAATTTTTTCATCAAATCCATACGTGTGGGGTATCTATGGATAGGTGTTCAAAAATGATATATAATATATATTTCTAATATCATTTTTATTCTAAACTGAATAGTTTGCGCGAGAGACACTTCCAAAGTGGTAAAATGTGCGTCCCCCCCCCCCCCCGTAACTTCTAAAATAAGGGAATGATAAAACTAAAAAAAATATATGTTGTCATAAATCGTAAACCACAATTTACCTTTCATTCAGTCAACTCAAATATAAAAATTAAAAAACAAAAATAATTTCATAAACATAAACCTTATGCATAAACCGTGAATACCTGAAGGTTTGTACGGAACCCTCGGTGCGCGAGTCCGACTCGCACTTGGCCGGTTTTTACAGTAAATAAATAGGTACCTACCTACTATCTCATAGCTCAATAGTTAGAAAATTACTGAGTAAATCTTTCTCGTTAATTTAGTGCCTCCTCACTCTTGCGTCTCTATGACTATCTATGATTCGAGATACATTAGAATCTCAACAATAAAAGTGCTTAGAAAAAATCAAGCTTTATAGGTGGATAGATGGGACTCGACTTTCAAAATCTTCCAAGGCCAAAGTAACTCATTTAACAGGCAAAAACTTTACAACTAGAACTTGTAGCCTACTCGCAACTAACACTAAAGTATAAACAAGTACCCTCAAATCTTACAAACATTAACAAAACATAATTAAACTAATCTAAATGCCACGTAAACTCACACATGCTTACAACTAATCTTCTAAAAGCGTTTCCAAGTCATCTTTCAAACGACTATCGAGTTTCACAGACTCATTTATTTCGGCAGAAACCACAAGACCCAGCAACGCCATCTTACGGATATTTTCCGTATTACTAGCACACTAGCGCCATTGTCGACACACATTTTTATTCCCCTGTACGCACACTCACTCACACACAACCGCGGAAAAGTTGCCAAAAATTGTCTACGCGACTTTTGTTGCAAACTCTCTGCAATAAAACAAGCGATTCTAAACTTTGTGCAGTTGTGCCAAAGTTGAGTTTTGAATGTAGCGTACAAAAAATAATAGCCATTTTTGCTTGTAGGGAGATCATCTATACAAATCCAAAACGACACTTTATAACGTCTTTCTGTATGCACTTACGCCGTTCTTCAACCGAAGGCGTTGAAAGTCAGTAATGTAAAACTAGAAGGTCGTACAGTCGCGCTGAAAAGTGTCGCTTAGGACATTTCAACATGCGCAGTGAGGACTTCATTTCTTAGGGGAGAGTAGACGGTTTGAATGTGTGAGTGGGGGACTGTACGTGAACTTTCTTCCAAGGAGTTAGCTTTCTTAAGAACGTGAAGAAACTGAAAATGTTCGCACTTGAAGGCGTTTTGTTAAAAATAGGGTGCAGATGGTTCGCGCTGTGTCCGTTAGAGGGCGTGTAACGGGCTTTTTTTGTTAATATAACTATGTATAGAACAGTTCCAATGGATTCTAGTTCTGTGTAAGAGCTTACACTTATCGCTACAGTGAGTTTGATAATAGTTTGAAGAAGGGGTTTATAATATTTGTAGGCGTGTTTCTATTCATTTTAGTAGGTTATTATTGCATTTGCATAAGGAAAAGTGTACCTACGTAAGTTAATTCTGCTATTGGTCTAACAAAAACCAAATTAAATCAATTTATCCCACAAAACAAACCCTTCAACAACTTCCTAATGCTGATTCGTCGAAAATTCAGCACTTGGGGGAATATAAAATAGATAATCAACACTCGTAACCGCAGCGGCCAGTGGCGAGTCAGCCGCGCGAACAGCCCCGCGACAAATCCTACCAACTGTGTCCACAATCACAGCCCATTATAATCTTAACGAATAGCGTTTCGCGGTTAACCGCAAAATTACCGCAATCCACCAATCACAGCTCTCAACGACATATATTTTCCTCTATCTATTTTTCCAGGGGTGAAAATCTTAGAAACCACACGACTAACCGCAAAGGTCAGGTAATCGACCAATCAGAGGTTGTAAATATAACCACAAGCCACGCCCTTTTAACCGCAAACCAACCACAACGCGAGACGTTCACTTCACGTCATCGATCGTGGTAACGGGAACATTCTTTTTTCGAATTACGATCAGCGGTTGGTTATTTACGGCGAGTTGGCTCGTGATTTATTCGTAAAACGTTGTCGGGTTAGATTTATGAAGGAGATGGAGACTTGGGAGAGTAACGTAAACCGTTGTGTTTAAAATAGTTTTTAATTAGTGGGTACGTGTCGTGTGGTATGTTACAGGATAACATTAAATCGGTGGCCGTGCTCCACAAAGATGAAATATTGATTCCACCGCGTGGTAGGAAGGCGCGCCACCCACACACGCGTGTGCCACGTACCGACGCACAGACACAAGCGCGACCGCATTATATTCATAATGAATACAGCTATCCCACTCGCCAGTCGTCTTTGACTTTGTATAAATATATTTTGTCTCTTTCGCTCAGTACTTGAGCGAGCGTTTCCCCCTCGCGGGAGAGGGACGGGTGAGGGTTAGGAGTTTGTCTTCGAGAGGTCGCCAATTTCTATTTCATTAAGTGGCGCGGCTGAAACCGCAGCGGATCGATGGAAGTTGGCCACCTGAAAAATGTGTGTTCGCTATATCCTGCAGTAACCAGATGTTGGTGATCTTAGGAACCTTATCAACCGATCTATTCTGTTAAATCTCACCGTAAGAACTGAGGTGAAGTGACCTAAAAGTGAGCTATCATTTGATTCCATCCGGTGCCAGGGATCCACAAATGACAGGTCACTTTGCTCACTTCACCCAAGTTATCACGGTGAGATTTTTTACAGAATAATACTACTTACTGCTTATCTTCATTCAAGATGAAGGCATTGAAGGTTTGTATAGTTCTAGATATGAACGGTAGCAGTAGAAGAGCGTTGGTAGATCAAGCCAGGTGAGTGGATGACTTGAGAGCAGTGGTGGCCCAGTGGTAGTGGCCAGAACTTACGAGTCGTAGGTCGTAGGTTCGCACCCAGGCAGGCGCTTACTTTGTGTTAAATATTTTCATCACCACTGCTCTCAAAACGCTGAAGGAAAACGATGTGAGGAAACCGGCATGTCCTAGAACCAAAAACGCGGTGGATTTACGGCCCAATCTCTCTCACAGAGGTTAGGCCTGTGTCCCAGTCGTGGTAACATTATAACCTGGGAATTTCTAAACCATTGCGACATTTGTTCGAATAAATTGTCGGCTCAGCGACGTAAATAACGCAATGAATGTATTTAACTATCAATATGAAACCAATTTCTACCGATAAAAAGTTACGCAATTACCCCTCTGATTATGCTATAGGTGGATGTCCTACAGAGGATCGCACATGAGGCCTGGATGAGACTCACCTGGACCCGGTAAGCATGGCACAGAAGCCCACTGGCAAAGCCTACACAGGGAGTAGGTAATGCATGACTGCTTGTTTATCTACCAGGTGCAGCTGTACATCGGGGTCTCCAGTTACCGAGATTCTATATTAGATACTTCTTTTTCTTAGATGTAATTCGTCATACGTGCCGCCGATTGAGCCAAAAAAAATCAATCTTATTTCAAAGCAATAGGATTCAGTTTCTAACGCATAATGTAATGCTAGTATGAACTCGTTTTTCTTAATAGAAAGAGTTTGCAAAAAAAAAGTTTTGCTACTATATTACAGGCCTACTCTCGGTGAGAGAGATTGGGCCATAGCCCACTATCCCCCGCTCGGCACAGTGCGGGTTGGTAGATGTCACATGTCTTCGAATTCTGGATTCTAAGACAAGCTACTTTCCTCACGATGTTTTCTTTTACCGTTTAGAGAACAGTGATGGTGAAATAATTTACACAAAGTAACGCGCCTGCTTGGGTTCGAACTCACGACCTACCACTTGTAAGTAGAGTTGCAAAGGACTCGAGTCTACGAGTCCTAATTATAAAGACTCGACTCAATTATGCAAGACTCAGTGTGCTCAAAAGGCTCGGAGTCTACAGATAAGCACTCGAGTTTTAAAAAGGACTCAAGTCATAAAAAGGACTCGAGTCTTAAAAAGGGCTCGAGTCTTAAAAAGGACTCGAGTCTTAAAATGAACCCAAGCCTTAAAGAAAAACTCGAAGCATGAAGATGAAACCTCATCATTCGAAAAGACTCGAAACAAGGCTATAAATTCAAATTAGTGGTTATGATGACGAGTATAAGTTTTTCAAATGATGAGCTACAAGACTCGAGTTCATTTTAAGACTCGAGTCGTTTTTAAGACTCGAGTCCTTTTTAAAACTCGAGTCCTTTTTTTAGACTCAAGAATGACTCGAGCTCGGCTTGACTTTAGACTCCGAGTCTTTTGAGCACTCTGAGTCTTGCATAATTGAGTCAAGTCTTTAAAATTACGACATGTGGACTCGAGTCCTTTACAACACTACTTGTAAGTCGCGGCCGTTATCTCTGGAGTACCACTGCTCTGACTCTTTGCCATCGAATTAAATGATCAAACATGTTGCCATGTCATGCCCACTCCTCACAAGTTGGCGATCCTTGATAACCCTATAATTTATCCGCCTTTCACCATTTTCTCCGGATAAAAGTTCTGTCATAATTTCACTCTAAAATAAGCAAATAGATAAATAACTATAGATTTATTTGAACAAATCCCCATATTGTATTCAGCAGTATTTCCTTTGAAAGTGGAATTCTTATTGTGATTTGAGTGCGTATTAACTATTCATAGGAGGACATGTCGGTGAGGAGTTCGGCAGGTACCTCATATTGTGCCTATCTGCATAATATAATATGTACCTATGTAAAGGTATGTAAGTCAAGTACTCGTATGGAGATTGAATCCATAAGTAAACGAACAGCTTTTGACAAAAAAAATAACAACGGACTTCCTTAAAAAAACACTACAAAATCAAAAATAACTTTAATTTCGGAATTCGGTGTCTTAGGATCTGTATTTAAGGTTTTTTTGCCACCAACTTCTGAAATTAAAGTTATTTTTGACTTTGTAGTGTTTTTTTTTTAAGGAAGATGGTTGTTATTTTTTTTTTTTTTTTTGTAAAAAAAAAATATTTTTAACTTTTTAGTTATAGTACCTAGATACCCCGCACTAATCTAATCGCGTTATTCATTAATTTGTCGCGCAAATACTTAATGCAAATTGAAGACTTATATGGTTTTCACATGGATCCCATTGTCCGAATGGAACGAAATTAAAATGGGACCATTCGGAAAGTACCAGCATTCAAATAAAAAAAGAATCATCAAATTATTTCACCCAGTCAAAAGTTATGACTTTATGAGGTAACAAACATTTTTTTTAAATACAGTCGAATTGATAACCTCCTCCTTTTTTTGAAGTCGGTTAAAAACTGTTTAACTTTAATATGTGGAATGTTTTTTTGAATCGGATTAGAGCACAAAAACATAACATATCATCACCGCTCTTTCCCGAAGGGTTGGGCAGAGGTGTACACCCACATTTCGCCAGTTATGTTTAAGTCTCATGTAATAGGGGGCGAGCTTATTGCTTCCCATAAACCAGGCATAAATCCAGACTCTGGGCTGCTACTGAGAAATTCCAGATAGCCAATTACACTGTCGCCCAAAAAGGGCCTCATAAGAAGGTTGAAAGTCACCCAAAGGACAAAGGAGAGAGCTATGCTTGAAGTTTCTATATGCGATCGAATCAGAAATGAAGAGATCCGTAGAAGAACCAAGGTAACCGACATAGCCTGAAGAATTGCCAAACTTAAGTGGCAGTGTGCAGGGCATGTTGCCCGCAGAACAGATGGCCGATGGGTCGGAAGGTTCTGCAGTGGCGACCGCGTACTGGAAGACGTAGCGTTGGAAGGCCTGCCACAAGATAGTCCGATGACCTGGTGAAAGCTGCAGAAATCTGCTGGACGCGAGGAGCACAGAACAAGATATTTTTTTTTTTAAACATGAGTGCTGAATTATACAGGTCTTAAAAATAATGAGAGGTAGCTACATTTTTTGCCAATCATGGCGTACAAAATTTGTCGCACTAAGACAACTATTACAATAATTATAAAAATCGTTAGTAACAAATTAAAACAATGACTTAAAAAGAGAAAAAAAAAACATAGGATTAATAAAAATTTAGGTGGAAGTAGCGGTGCTTGGAAGAGGCCGATGTCCAGCAGTGGACGTCTTTCGGCTGAAAGACTAATTATGAATACCACTTTGCCCAACCTGCGAATCGAACCCAGAACCTCATGGTTATACCACATCGACATATGAACATTATCGTCAATAATTGAACACCATGTATATCGTTACTTAAGCCAAACAAAATAGTGAGATAACTAAAACTAATTATTCCAATGTGATTTGAAATCAAAAGATTAGTGAAGTGTGCAGGCATTGTCGCCCGCGCAAGGTGTGGGCGTAACTAAGATAAATGGATAAGTAATTGGACGGTTATGTTCTTAGGCGCCGATAGATGGGCTATAGTAGTGACTAGTTAGTTCTGTGTGGTACCGGACGTAAAGAATCCAACCCATTTCTTCCAGTGGGTGACGTAAAAAGAGACTAAGGGACTTACTAGAGAATCGGTAGCAGCATTCTCTATGCATTTAACTAGTATACTGCGATCGACAACCCATATGATGAGAGCCCAGTTTTGCTCAGGCCTATGGTACAGCAGAGGAGTACGCAGACTTTCTCTCTCACAAAGTTACGGCCTGTGTCCCAGTAGTAGGAACGTTATAGGCTCATTTTAGAGTGAGTTGCACCAACTAACTTTAACAATAACCAATGCCTTATCAGCTGTCAAATCTCCGCCCCCTTGTCACAAATGTGACCAGTTGTGACAAAAACGGGAGTGGGGGTCAAAAAAATCATGAAATTTGTGTGATGTAATTTACGGATATGGTCCCTAGCCGGAGATTTGACAGAACCAAGGCATAAGTTATTATTAAAAAAAAAAAAAAAAAAAAATTGCACTCCGGGAGTGCCGGCAGAAGTGAAAACTTGATTATTAACGTTGAGCATGTTTGATATTTTGGAATGGTTAGGGAATAATTTGTTGTTCAATTTCCATATTTTAAGCACTTTATATTCACGAATTTTACGAATACACAACAATGTGATCACTACACAGACGGTCGAGCCATCAGCTGTCACCATCCATGGATGCGCGTGGCACGCTGTAACATAGACGAACATTCGCGCAAGCGCCCTGCGCCGCCTAAACGAAACAGTAGGCCCAGGCATACATTTTCGCCGCGCCGTAGAGAGGGGATAGCTTTCTACTCTCCATCCGTCCTACGCTTTTTCGATCAGGTCACGTGTCCTGACGCGAGTTTAAGATTTTATACCCATTACAGAAAAAGTGCTCAACGCCGCTAAAGAAGTTTTCACTTCAAAAATATTATTAAAAATGTCCTGTAGGATTCCTTACTTTTGTGGCTTAGGATCCACCTATCCAAAGTTGAAGAAAGTAGCCATGAAACATCTGTGCTGCACAGCAACATCAACGGAAAGAATTTCTTCAAAGGCTAGTCAACATCTGTACCAACAAAGGAACAGATTATAAGAAAAACTTTTGAAAAAGTTACTCTTCATGCAGAGTGCACCCAGAATATACTGGGAAATATTTTTTTTAATCTATTGAATACATTTAATAAATAAAATAATTATTACTTTATTTCGCCACCTAAAACATCGATGTTTTCCTTTCGATATTTATCGTAAATCGATACTATTGAATCGATGTTTTTCTAACATCGATCATCCCTATCATTGTTCTCCTGCTCTTATCCCAATTTATTTGAGGTCGGCGCAACATTGTCTTTTTCTTCCACACTTCTCTATTAGTCATCATCTCAGTAGTTACCCCCTTTCTATCCATATCATAATTCACACAGTCCATCCATCGGTTCTTTGCTCTCCCTCTACACTGAAAGCCATCGACATTCATACTCAATACTTTCCTCACGACATTTTCCTCATTCCTCCGTATCACGTGAGCATACCATGATTGATTCCCACACAACTTTTCAGTCAATGGTGCCACTTTCAGACTTCCTCTTATGTATTCATTTCTTATTCTATCCATTCGTGTAACACCACACATCCCTCTTAACATTCTCATCTCAACTGCATGCAATTGCCCATACAAGACCGCAGGAATCCTGCGCACGCATAAAGCACGCATGTTTTTTGTGTTATTGTTGTAGTGTAGTCGCTTAAAAGAGTGACCACGTCAGTTCCATGCGAACGATTATTTTCTAAAGCGGGTCAAATTATCAATGAAAAAAGATCAAGAATAACTTCTTCAAAAGTTAGAAAGCTTCTATTTTTAAATCATAACATGTAAAGTAAAGTAACCAAAACAATTTTTTTATTATAAGAAAGATATAGAGAGAAAAAAAGAACTGATTAAAAAGTAGTACTCATAATAAAGACTTATTTTAAAATTATTTTTATTTCATTTCTTTCTTTCCTAACAATTTACGCTGTCCGAAATTTAAATCGTATGAATAAAATAAAATAAAATGTCCTACTGTAAGTTCTGTAATGTAAACTGTTCAATTCAAAATGTGCCAAATGATCCAAAGTATTCCAAAGATCCGAATGAATAAAATGTTCTGGTCGAACCGCGGAACCAAAATAACCGAGTGAGTCCCGGTGCCAAACGGAACCGAAGGAGCCGATAAGGTGAACCGGTACCGGAGTCGGAGTAAGTGAATCAATTCACTTGTCGGAATAAAGATTACCCATCTCTACGCAGGATCGATCAGAATACAGGCTCATGCAATTGCCCATACAAGACCGCAGGATCGATCAGAATACAGGCTAAAGGCAATTTCGTGCCCGTAAGCCGTTTCAAAAATACGGATTAGTGATCGCAGTATGATCATGGTAAAATCAACTTGTAAAACTATAAGCCCGATTACTTATACTAGCGCCGGTAACGAAACCATAGCGACATGTAATTCGACCCCAACGCCATCTATCGAGCGAGGCGACAACTCGCGGAAAAATTTGGAACTTTTTTTTTTTGGATTTTTTTGTTGAATGTGTACGTGATCTTGTTTGTTATACATGGTCATTTTGTGCGTTTTTTTTTTTTTTGTTGGAATTTTTTGATTTATGGGACTTTTTGTACTGAAAAATAATATGGTCGGATGGCAGATTCTTTCATGTAGTTCATCTTATGTCAATGTTTTAGTAAGTTTCCGTGTTATTCACTTGTTATTTAGAGTCATCATAATCAGCCTATATTGCTCCCACTGCTGGGACACAGGCCTCATCTCGGTGACAGGGAGTGGGCCGTGATTTACCACGCGGGCCCAGTGTGCGTTGGTCTTCGAATATATGGTTCTTGAACATGCCGGTGATGAGAGAAGTAGTGATGATATTACAGTTTACACAAAGCAAAGCGTCTACTTGGGTTCGAACCCTCAACCTACTTCTCGTAACTCGATGCCGATACCACTGGACCACTTCTGCTCTCTGAAGACCACATAACCATCCATAATTTAATAACACTAATAAAACACCAAAGGCTTTACTGAAAGCCTCTAAATTAAAGATAATTCAAGTTAAGCTCAACTCAACAGCCCTTATATTAATTAGCAGGAATATTTTGGGGGATATTATTTACGTAATAAAGCCTAATTTAGAGCCCCCTAGATAAAATATGAGCAATTGAGGAGAATAAGTACTTAGCACGGTCGTTTGTACTCACCTCATTGAGAGTTAGAAATGGGGGAAAGTGCTGTTTGGTGGACTGGTATAAAGTCATAATTTTAATTGGTTATTTGTATTATGTGGCGTACCTTTGCTTACACTTTCGGGATAAGACGTAGAGCTAAATGGAAGAAAATCATTTAGCTACATCTGACGGATATTTCAAATCGAAATTAATCAAAAGAGATACGATACTCAGAAATCATCAACATCTGCCTATTCTTTTCCCAACAATGTTTCGGACGGCTTTCAGTCTAAACTGATAACCAGATTTCTATATGCAGCATTTGCTCATCTGATCTCCACTACCCAGTAATTGTGTATCACGAAACTCCTCGGTAAGACACGTTATTAGACTTTCGAGCTGAAACTATCAATCAATCAATCAATCAACTCAGCCTATCGCAGTCCACTGCTGGACATGGGCCTCTCCCATATTGCCCCACAACACCCTGTCCTCCGCCTTCCGCATCCAGTCTGCCCCAGCCACTTTCTTTAAGTCGTCAGTCCACCTAGCTGGGGGCGTCCCACGCTACGCTTGCCGATACGCGGTCTCCACTCCAGGACTCGTCCGCTCCATCGGCCATCGGTCCTTCGACAGACATGGCCAGCCCACTGCCACTTCAGTTTGCTTACTCTGAAACTATACCCAAACAAAAATACCTTTACTATGCGAAATTAATAACAAAACGCGTAGGTATCACAGTAAAGTAAACAACCTAACCATCAGTCCTTAGTTTTAAACGAGACAACAAAATGAGGTGACCAAAACATTACTAAAAACAGGCGGGTATCAGTTCACATTCATAAATTAGACTTTGAATTTTGTGTCTGCATCATGGCGTTCCATTTATTTATGCATAAGCTCACATAGTAGTTGTATCCCAGCAATGGCCGCCTTGTCCAAAAATAAGATCAAACAACAGTCTCCTCAAATTCCTATAAAACAATTAGTTACAAATTTTTTACCCGACCCCACCTAATTCAGGCTCTTGAAAGAGCGTTCTGCCGTGATTCGATCACGCAAAAAGTCAGCATACACATTATTTAAACACAATGGTCGTTCGTTAGGCTGGCCTCAAGAGTTCGATGCAAGATTTAATTAAATCGCCCCCTCTCGGGAACTCGCCCCCCCGCGCGTCTCACCCCCGGCCGCGTCGTCGGCAATTTCCTCGGGGGTTGATTTATTGTCGCCCCTGGCCGCGAGGTGCCGCCTCGCAGGCCTACGGTAAAGGATTGGGCGATACATCTGTGTTGCTTGAATCTGTTCAGTAAACATATAGATTAGCTGTGTGATATATGGTTTGTCTTTGGAGCCTTGTTGCTGTGTGAGCAAGGACTGCATAATAATACAATCGAGGTGACCTATGGTTCTTCATAATCATCTTAGAACTTTATAAACTTCAACTCAGACGAGAGGTCTTACACAATTTGGAAAAAAAAAAAGCCCAGAGCTTACGATATATTCACAGCTTACTTTGGAACTATGTAAATAAAGAACCATTAAATGAACTGAAATATCTCCATACATTTTAGTAAATGTGTATGTGTAGTATAAGTTTATAATCTAATCATATACTAGTGTTCCTCTCAACCAAAGCACCTGCCATCTAATCTATTCGCCACCCTTGATTGACAGGTAGAGAAATCCTATGCCTTGTTCATTAAGTCCGTTTTTGTATTCGAAAAGTTTAAATAACTAAACATATTTAATACTCAAGTGACAAATTGTTATTATCAAATACTAGTTTCTGCCCGCGATTTCGTCCGCGTTAAATTTCTTGTTCCCCCGAACTTCCCGTCGCGTCGAATCGCCTACCGGTGCGATTTTTCCCGTTTATGCAACATTTTTCATTACTGCTCCGCTCCTCTTAGTTGTAGCGTAATGTTATATAACCTATAGCCTTTCTCAATAAATAGGCTACCCAACACAAAAATAATTTTTCAATTCGGACCAGTAGTTCCTAAGATTAGCGCGTTCAATCAAACAAACAAACTCTTCAGCTTTATAATATTATAGATTTAACTTGCACACAAAAATACAGACTACCGAAAATATTCACCCGCTATACACGTCAAAATACTTCACCAAGTCCTTTTCCCTCCCAAAAGGCTCAAGGCATCCCCACCTTTTCAATAAAGAAGTCCAAAAACTTGCTACAAGTACATCGTGTTAAGTGTATTCCTATGTCCGGCAGGGTAGGGTTACTTTTTCTTGCAGTATATTAAGGCGGGATCAGACGGGCGCGTATGATTTATGCCGCCCGGTGACGCCTGGGCCCAGGGCTGCCATTTGTTATATTTACCGTACGAGACGTTTGGTAAGACGCCGTGTGGGGAACATAGCTGGTATTTATTAATTGGGGTGATTAAGGATACTGTGGCTCGGTTTGCTATGGTAGTCTTTGGTGATTTATTAGCACTGTAACTAATTAATAAGATCATTATGTAGGTGCCTCAGTTTGAACCTCGTACTGTGTGTAATTTCATCACTTGATTTTACTCAATTATGAACTGTGCTAAGGATGTTTTTAGATTCAAGATGTCATTTCACTGAAATAGCGAAATGAATAAACTGAATTGAAAATATAATGGTAGGGTACATACATACATAACATAATCAGCTTATACCGTTCCCACTGCTGGGACACAGGCCTCCTCTCGGTGAGTAAAGAGTAGGCCGGAATCTACCACGCGGGCTCAGTGCGGGTTGGTAGATGTCACATGTCCTGGAATTTTTGGTTCTAGGACATACCGGTTTCCTCACGATGTTTTCCTTCACCGTTTAATAACAAGTGTGCAAGTATCCAAAACAAATTCGATATAGTGCCAAACAAAAAAAAAATGGTTAATTATTCAAATATAATTTTAGCAACCCTAGACGGCGGGTGGCGGTATCGCGAGCGATACGTCACTCGGACACCGGCTGACAGTTCACGCGATAACGCGATACGCATCAATGTGAACACGCCTTATCTTCACAATTTATCCACTACAACACTTACGTGCTACATACTTCTTAATACGTATTCCAACGTTCACCTAAAAATGTTTTGATGTCTTTTGGTAAATTAGGTTGGATCTCGTCAAGAGTGAGCAACTCTGCTTTACCAGAAGCTTCCAAGCATTTGCTATAATCATGAGGGCTCAACAATATAGAACAAAAAAACCTATTCATTAAGTCTTGAGGAGTCTGCAGGTAATAAATAATACTTTGAGAACTTCTTCCTTAGTACAATACTTGGGTACCTACATTTGTGCTTACATAGCGTCACTGGAAAGGCAAAATTACTTAACCGCCAAATTGGGCATATTGAGTTACATAAATAAAATATACAAATAGTCCAAATTAAGTTATTTAAAATAGTATAGTGTAGTATTTTTTTTTAATGGCAATTGTACTATTTTAACTAACTTAGTTTGGACTATTTCGTCACTGGAAAGGCAAAATTACTTAACCGCCAAATTGGGCATATTGAGTTACATAAATAAAATATATAAATATACAAATAGTCCAAATTAAGTTAGTTAAAATAGTATAGTGTAGTATTTTTTAATGGCAATTGGACTATTTTAACTAACTTAATTTGGACTATTTGTATATTTTATTTATATATTTTATTTATGTAACTCAATATGCCCAATTTGGCGGTTAAGTAATTTTGCCTTTCCAGTGACGATTTGTATATTTATATATTTTATTTATATATTTTATTTATGTAACTCAATATGCCCAATTTGGCGGTTAAGTAATTTTGCCTTTCCAGTGACGATTTGTATATTTATATATTTTATTTATATATTTTATTTATGTAACTCAATATGCCCAATTTGGCGGTTAAGTAATTTTGCCTTTCCAGTGACGATATATATTATAACAGAAAAGAATCATTTTTTTTAAATGTCTTTCATATTTTAAAAGAGTAACCATGGAGTTTCTTGCCGGCTGTTCTCCTTGGGAATCAAAAAATTGGAACCTAGCACCTAGCTTCTGGCATTCCATAAGTACCTTCCCATGTAGGTTTATGTGAAATACAATATTTTGATTCTGATGCTCTGCCTAGCCTTTTCACAACTATGTTTGGGTCAGCTTTTAGTCTACCCGAGTGTAGTTGAATACCAGTATTTTGTACTTGAAGCGACTGCCTAGCTGACCTCCACAACCCAGGTACTGGGTAATGCGATACCCCTTACCTACTACCTCTAATATCATGACAGAGATATCAACTCAAATTCAGTGGAGAAAAAATAATGAAAAAATAACAAACACATAAGTATACTTTAAAAAATCCTGACACAAACAAGAAGTTATTTATGAACAGAACACGAAGATGTCCTAATCACATCCCCGTCAACCCCTCGTCTCGTCAAAGAGTCCAAGTTTCACTCAAAAAGACGTTTTATAGAACTTCCCTTATTAAGTCGAACAAACTCACGAACTCGCCTACTTTTCATATCAGCCTTACTAATTAATCAGCTATCCGGAATACAACAACAAAGTATTAAATTACAACTCGGAAATGTTCTAATAACGTTAATTAATAGAAAACTTTAGGGACCTCAACGAGTTTTGGGGATTGATTTTAGATCTCATTGTTGACATTAGATACTTGTCGATGGTACCGTATATCTATGGTTACATAACATTTTATTTGAAACTTCATGATTCGTTGTCGCAAGCATTATTAATGAGGGTAGGACCCTGGGTTTGATTCTCAGGTTGGGCAGTGTTATTAGGTTTTACTACCTGTAGTAAATGATAAATGATTTTATTTCTGTGTGTTTTCTGTGTGTTTGTACAAACACTTTTACATGTCAATGATATTTTTTGTTAAACTAGATGAGTTCGGCGTTTCCTAACTGACTACTCTGAGAAGAAAGGCCGAAACAAACTCAGAGGTCACAGTCTCTTTTAAAAGTCCAGATAAAATATTGGTCACAACATGTGAAGACCATGTAGATTGGTGACTGAAATGGTCTTTTGAGGAAAGAACCACACAGATTTGTCACTAATCGTTTAGCTCAACTCGGAACTTAAGGAGCAACGCTGCGACGAACAATACCAAAGAAAGGACATTCGGGTAGGCCACATAAAATACTCAAACTGCCAGATCATGATTGCTGAGAAAGAAAAAAAGCAAAATAAAAAAAAGACCCACATAGTCTTCACATTCACAATAATTAAAACAATATGATACTTTACAAAGTAAATATTCATGTCATTGTATATATAAAAATTATCAATGTCAATGTGTAGCAGCTTGGAGTCTACATTTGAACCCGTTTGGTGTTAATAGATAGCTCCATTACCTTTGACTTCGGGTGCTACTGAGAAATGGAAAAACCGTAAACGATTAGATAAAGAAAAAGGAAGAATGCTGGCAATGTGATACCGCCGAGCGTCGAAAAGCACATTAAGCCATTTGTCCTGCGCCTGATCTCTCTTCGCTCGTGTCGGATTGCCGTCCTATCGGACTATGAGAGTGAGGGAAGAGAGAGTACATCTGTATCTGCGCACATACTACTGCAGTATAATATTTCTCGCGTCGAAGGCTAGTCTCCGTTGATATTGGCCGCCACCGCCGAAATACAGTCTGGTGAACTATAAACAATAACCGAAAAAAAATTAGTGCACAAAACTACAGAAACACTTCAATCTCGAGGAACAAGGTGTGACTTTTTAAAAGTTTAGTCTATACTGTCCCACTACTGGAAAAACGTCTCCCCCACCTCCTCCTAGATGAGATTTTATGTTACGTTATTAAAGTGACAAAACTTCGATTGCTGTTGAATGCTCCGCGAACAAAGTCACATCTGAAATTTACATAAATTCAGTATACAAATCACCAGATCCATATTTAAAGCCCTAGCACCTCTAGAGAAAGCAATCAGTGTACGACAGCCTAGAAATATACTCGACCATACAGAGCCCAGAGCCCAGTAGGGGTGGCTACCACGCAATATATCATACAGGCGCCATAACTCATACGCACAAGAGTGTTTATCATTTCTTTGTCCACCCCAGAGATTTATTGAGGCGATGTGTGACGACCCTGAACCCTTGGACCTTAGGGACAGCACTACGACGATAACTCAACTAAAATGTTATTTATTTGCTTCATATCTGATAAGATAACTTTGATGGGTTGACAAGTTGGGATGACATTCTGATAAATGAAAAAAAAAGTAAAAAGAATGCTATGTTTTGTGCAAAACAGGTCATATTTACTTTGGCCAAGTATAATATTCTGTCCAAGCAAATTATAAATAGGATAAAAATTTTAAAAAACACATTCCTAGCAACTATAACTTCAACATTCGTGTAATTTCGTAGAAGGTCCGAAAATTTGAATGACTAGCCCAATGTCTTGAAAGGCCTAGGTTTTTAGGGTTCCGTTTTTTGCCATTTGGCAAAAAACGGAACCCTTATAGATTCGTCATGTCTGTCTGTCTGTCTGTCTGTCCGTGTATGTCACAGCCACTTTTTACCAAAACTATAAGAGCTATGCTGTTGAAACTTGGTAAGTAGATGTATTCTGTAAACCGCATTAAGATTTTCACAAAAAATAGAAAAAAAAAATATTTTGGGTTCCCCATACATAGAACTAAAACTAAAAAAAAAAAATTCATCAAACCCATACGTGAGGGGTATTTATGGATAGGTCTTCAAAAATGATATTGAGGTTTCTAATATCATTTTTTTCTAAACTGAATAGTTTGCGCGAGTCCGACTCGCACTTGGCCGGTTTTTTGTTATACAGGAAGATTTTTTAGTCACCGTCCAAATTATGATATATTAATATTTTGCGAAAATCATTTAATACGTGTTTTTTCTTTTAGTATCACTCAATACAAAAATATTGAGATATCACATCACAAAGTTATCTATAAAAAGTTGATGATTCTGGACACCGCCGCGCGCTAGGTAATAGTGCGGGCTATTACCTAGTGCGTATGCACCGCGCTAGGTATTAATTTTGGCGGCCCACCCCGCGCGCCGCCGAAATTAATTGAAAACAATAATAAACAAAGTTGCAAATTTTCCCTTCATACCCTCACGGGCGGCAAGTGTAGTATTATTAACGTTTAACTTAGTGACCACGCAGAGCGGATAATTCTTTCGAAAAATTGATTTAAAATAAAAAAAATATGTATAGTTTTTTTTTTTTCAAAAATAGATTTATTGAATGATACCTAATGCCTAGAAAAAATTTGGATAGTGACTAAAAAATCTTCCTGTATATGATTGATAATTATAATAAAATAATAAATAATATTAATATATTAGCTGAAGAAAGCTACTACACAGTCAATGAGTACCTGGAAGACAACTTGTAATTTATTGACATTCTTACTATTTATACTATTTTTCTCCTATGACGTTCAATTTATTGTAATTATATAATATAAATGACTAATGAAAGTAGATTCTGAGCTTTGTTTATTAATTATGAATATTTCTTATAATTTTATTTTTAGAAGACACATATCTATTGACATTTTTCTATTTGTAATTAATCTAATTGTTTTATTATATTTTAACCTAATTTATTTCGTTCAATTTGTGATTTATTTGTGAATTTTGATTTACCATCGCCCTTATTTCTCATCCACGATTTCGTGTGCTCCAGAATGAAAAATAGCCTATATCCCTACCTAAGGTATAGTCTATTTGTGTGCCAAATTTCATCCAAATCCGCTTAGCGGTTTTTGCGTGAAAGCGTAACAAACAAACAAACTTACGTTCGATTTTATAAAATGAACTAAGATTAGGAATACAGGTTTTCATTACGTTATGCAATACTGCGATCTCTGACAATAATAAAGTATGATAATAATTATAGCCCTGCTCATAAAATACCTATTCTTTATTACCATCCCAAAGCAAAATCAAAACAAAGACGAATCTAAGTAAAATCTAAGCACTGTAAGTATCTCTACAACATAGCGTTGGCTGCATCGCTGGCTCGATTGCTATTAAAGGATTAACGTAGTACAAAGCGATGGCATTTTGTTCGCCTTGCCCCTTGTCCGGTCACCCCCTAGTTTCACCCCTTTACCCCTCACGCCCCTTGCCCTTCTGCTAAGACCCTCAAGACCTTCGCACATTTGCATAGCTTTAGAGCTTAGGTTTTTTTGCTTTCACTAAGTTCTTAAAGGATAAAGAAGGAAGCGAAAGACTTTCTCCCGATATTTTTTTTTTCTATACCTTATCGTGTGTAGCTAAGGAACTTGTAGTTAAGGGGCATATTGGTGTAATGTTGTTGTCGTGAAAATCTTATGCATTGTTTTTTTTCTACTTATTAAGAAGCTTAAATTCATTAAGTCACTGTCAAATAACACACTGCTTAAAACTCTGATCCTACCAATATAGAAGCGTGAAATTTTGCACAAGACTTTTGGAAATTCATCCCCTAAAGGAGCCAATGAGGGCACGAAAATTTGTACAGACGTTCATAATTTTTGCCAGTTGAAAATCTCATCGGCTACATGGCTTGCCCTCAAATTTAAACTATGTTTCGCACAGAATTAGCTGTCATATTTCTAATCTACGGCTGCGCAAAAATGGCGCTGAAACTATACACTAAAATACTACCGAACTTTGGTTTGAACCATATGCTTGTTAAAAAAAATGTTGGCACAGAATAGCATTTAAACGGTGGTTTTACGTATAATAAATTATTTTTCAACCTTCAGTAGATTTACTTTAGCTCTAACACTTTCTGGTTTTGATTGATAATAAAAAAACAAATATGCTATTGATAAATGTTAAATTCCTACTATTCTTACCTACTACTTAAAATTAGGGCCATCTCTGTGTGAATAGTCAGGTTTATCAAAATCAAAAGTCATTTATTCAAACTAGGCTGAGAGTCAGCACTTTTTGAACATCAAAATTACATAAGGCAATACCCTAAAACGCCTGCCCTTCATCACTTCCTAGTGCTTTAGCTGGGACGAAGATGTGGAGCAACAAACTCCCAAGCAACACAAAGAACTTGACCCTATACAATATTACGTAAGTAATGAACATTACGTAACAAAAACAATTAAATGGAATTATTTGCTATATGCCAGCTAGCACACGCCAACATACCAAAATCTACCAAATATCTACTGAAGAATCATTAAAAATGGATGGATTTAGTATCACAGTCTCTAAAACAGTGTCCAAATCTCATCACTTGATTGCTAATTAAGAGTGCCGTACATTTGTCTGTAGGTAAGTATGCGTCGAGCTCAGGTGAGCTCTTAAGCCTGCTTTCGCTTTTAATTATTAATTCAGACCAGCTGAACACACCGTCCGTCTGCATATTCATGTGGAGGACTAACATGTCTATAATATTCAGCCAAATACAGTAACATGTAAAATATTCACGTCGTTTTACAAAATGTCGGAGCTTTAAGGAAAGTTTTATACGAAAATATGCAGACAACACGGCGGCTTCAAAGCTGTAAAGGTTTATGAAAACTAATTTGTTATATTGAAACTGGAATTATTTATTACCAAAATTTTGTTTGTTGAAATATTTTCAGAGTATTGTACCTCAAGGCTAAATATTAACAGCCTCACGGATTGATCGAAAGTTAAGCTGCGTTCGGTTCGTGACTGGGTTACCATTCATTAGATACCTTCGCACCTCGGAAAGTACGTTAAGTCCTTGGTCCCGGCTGTCATTCTGTAGATCTTTGACAGTCGTTCATCATTTCAGCCGTAAGACGTCCACTGCTGGACTTAGGCCTCCCCCAATTTGGGGGGCTTTGCCATAATCGCCACGCTTGGCAGGCGGGTTGGCGATCGCAGTATGGTGGTAAAATGCATAGAGAACGCTGCTGCCCATTACTAGTAAGTCCCTTAGTCGCCTTTTACGACACCCACGGGAAGAAATGGTGACAGTCGTTACGGGTAGTCAATAGGGAAGATGCAAATATAATATTTATGAAAATTTTATGATTTAAATGTTAAAAAAGTATAAAAGAAGGGCCACTGCAATGTTTTTATTTTACATAATGTTGATTTTTAACAATAATTACGTATTAAAAATTACTTGAAACGAAACGTATTTCAAAACACCAATCAGCGTTCAGTGACGTCACTACGGTTACGATACGAAGACTTGAGGTTGTGGTTGTTACAGTGAATATTATTCTATGGTAATATTAATTACGTTTTTTAAATAAAAATGGTAGTTGGGATTATCAAAGCAGACTCCAGGAATTTACCAAGAGTTAGTGTTGACAAGACATGAGATCTTTTTTCTGAAAAAGGTTTCCTCCACACATTTTAAACTTTTACCAATTATCGACGTCGATCTCAAACTGTAAAATTAAAAATCTACTATAGACAAGTTTTGTAAGTATTAGGTAGGTAATTAACGTGTTTTTACATACAAGCAGATTAACTAAGCATACTCGTATAACAAGTATATTCGCCTTATGACGTATAACACACACGACATATAACAAGTATATTCGCCTTATGACTTTTTTTTTTTTTTTTTTTGGATGGGAAATCATCAAATGACTTCTCCCGCTCTGGGCGGAGTGGGAGGGCGTGTCAGACTTTTACTGACTAAAACCCACCCGTGTTCCTTCAGTTGCCCATGTGCCAGAGTCACGGTATCTCTTTCGAACAATCTCGTGACCCTGGCAGGCATCGGTCCTAGCAGACCCCTACATTGCTGCTGACATCTCTTTGAGGCGCGCGTGGAACACTACGCGCCGTCGACCCGAGCCTGATCCTTACCGGGCGGCGAGCTACCCATTGCTCGCCACCCGCAAGCTCGCGCCTACGGTGGCCGGGAGTCCGCTATCGACTCCCGACGCCCGGGGCGTCTCCTCCTGCGGCGGCTAGGGACGTGAGGGTGCAGAGACTGCCACTCCCTCACGCGCCCCGCCTCCTCCTTCGCGAGCATTACTGCTTCGCAGAAGGAGGTGACGGCTTCCCATGCCCTCTCGCTCCGTACCATGGCTCGCACCAGGGCCGGACGCGAGAGGTCGCCGCCGCCGATCGCCTCCACGAGGACACGGCGGTGCTCCGCCCATGCAGGGCACACCTCCACTGTATGCTCCACCGTGTCCTCCAGACGATCCTCACAATGGAAACACCCGGACGTTTCCTCCCGCTTTATCCTGAACAGGAACCCACCGAAGCACCCATGCCCGGTGAGAACCTGCGTCAGGCGGAAGGTGAGGACGCCGTGGCGCCTCTCAATCCACTCCTCAAAGAGGGGACTTACCGCCGCAATTGTGGCGTGCCCAGCGCTGGGTTGCGACAATCGTACCCGCCATGTCGCCATGAGATCCTGCCGGAGCTCCGCCCGCCGTGCCGCGATTTGTCGCGGCAGCGGAGTTTCGCCCCGACGTTTCGCCTCCTCGCGCCACTCCCACATGTGGGCGAGGACCTTTGCCTCCAGATCCCATGGCGGCACTCCGGCAAGGAGGCTCGCCGCCTCGCAGGAGACCGTGCGGTATCCCCGGACTAGCCGGATGGCCATGACCCTCTGGGCCGCACTCAACCGGCGCGCTGGGCGCAGCCTCAATGAGGGCGCCCACACCGGTGCCCCGTAGAGGGCCATGGACCGCACGACCCCCGTGTAGAGCCTCCGGCAGGAGGCGTTTGGACCCCCCAGATTGGGCAGGAGCCGCTTTAAGGCAGCCCCAGCCCGCTCCAGTCTGGGAGCCAAACGTCGGAAATGCTCAACGAAGTTCCACCGGCTGTCGAGGACAAGTCCCAAATACTTCATCGTCGACTCGACGCCGATGTGAACTCCTCCCACCGTGAGTTGGGCACCCGAAGGTGGCGCGTTCCGAGGACCATGAAAACCCATGGCCTCGGACTTGTGCAGGGCCACCTCGAGTCCCAATTGCCGGATTCTTTCGACGATTGTCGCAACCCCTCGTGTCATTAAGTCGGCCGCCGCCTCGTACGACCTCCCGTGCGCCAGGACCAGCGTGTCGTCAGCGTAGCATACCACGCTGACGCCGTTAGGGAGGTCGGCGCGCAGCACCCAGTCGTATCCGATGTCCCACAGATGCGGCCCCAGGACCGATCCCTGTGGGACACCGCACGACATCTCTCGCCGGTTCCACTCTCCCTGGTGACCGGGGTAGATGACGGCCCTATCCGTCAGTTCGCCTTATGACTTACGTCAAAGTGTTCTTCACAGCATCGAATAGTGGTCTTTGCAGAATAATTCTCATTTCTTTTTGCAGCTTGATATCACTTTTTTCTCAATTTTGAGTCAGAACGTCTAGTCAAAAACAATTTATTTGGAAACTTTGTTGAAGTAGTCACGGACTCATTGGCACAAAACATGAATAAACGCGGCTTTTTTCGGATTATTAGTGGTATTGTTATGATCACCTGATGTTGATGGATAGTCCATTTTAAATTTTTAAAATGTATCTCGAAAGTCCAAAAAATATGCAAAAGTATGAAAGCCGACGAACAAATACGGCCAGTGACAGACAAGAATGACGTCATCGGAACTATAGGTCCGTTTTCGCGGGAAAATTGAAACTGTCAATTTGAAACCGAATTTTTTCCGATAAATTACAATGTTTTAATTTTTTAATATATTTGTGGTCTATTCTACATGGAATTCTTTAAAGTGAAAACAAAAATAAAAATATTGCATGTTCCCTATAGCTTAAAAGTGTCACAACCAGTTTGAACAAGCGCGTCATGTGACCTAGTAACTGGATTGTGGAGCTCAGATCGACAGTAGTAGCTCCATGCAAATTATTTGTATTCAGCCGCATCTGGTTAGAGTGCAAGCCAACCCCAAACATAGGAAAAGGCTTGGAAAATAGAATCCCATTTTCACAGTATTTACATATCTATATGTAGGATAAAGAGGTGACCTATCCTAGTTAACATTGCATTAGTTGAAAGCACACAGGAGTGGCGTAGAACGATTCAGATTAGAATATAAACAAGACTTATTACATACAAACTGTTCGCAACCAAAATAACTAGTTTGACATCACAAAATACTAAGGTAAATATCTGATTCCACTATACTAAATTACTGGCACTTACACCATTTGCTTACTTTAATCTAAAATTCTAAACCAACCTCACTATCGATCGTTCCTATTTAATATTATGAATGTGACAGTATGTTTGTTACTCTATCATGCAAAAACGGCTAATTGGATTTTGATGAAATTTGCTGGTAGTATTTAACCTGGATTAACACACACAACATCTTTTATCCCGGTAGGATATTCTCATCGGATAATTTCCATTGGATAGAAATTAGTAAAGTAGAATTTTTTTGGATGTTTTCTTGTTACGTTTTTACGCTAAAATGACTTAACGGATTTGGATGCAATTTGGCACATGGGTAAACTATAACACAGGATTTTTTTTAAATATTTCCTCACATTTTTATCTCGATATTCCTACGAGATCGAGACTTATGTGGCAGAAAATGCGGGTAGCAGCTAGTTAATATTATAACTTAGTACTTTTCTTTTTTTTGGATACCCCATGGTTGATTCTTTCTAAAAACTTAGTCAGTTCTATTTTTGGTTTATCAAAACCAGAGTCTACCCTAAATTAGGCATTAGGAATCTCAAAACCCTAGAAAACCCGTCTATACCCCTTTCACCTTCGAACAATGAAGTGCCAGGGCCAAACACCAACAAATTCCTGCAGCTCAGCAGGTGCATATCTTACATACCTGGACATCGGCACGGCACGCGCGGCATGCCGAATTCTGACGCCGACCAGCAATATTATTGTCACATTCCGATCTCGGCATAAATTAATCTAAAGGGAATTTAAAATGATTAAGCTCATTAATTAAAGCCATGTGAATGGAGTTGAATGAACAATAGAGGTCCAAAAATCTATAGGGAGATTTTTAAACACGAATAAAGGCTGTGGATTTTGTTCAGGGATGATGTTGTGAGTGTTAGCCTTGTGGTAACAGCCCTGATGAGTTGTAGGTCGTAGGTTCGAGCCTGACAGGCACTTAACATTGTGTAAATTATTTCATCACTACTGCTCTGTCAACGGTGAAGGAATACATCGTGAGGAAACCGGCAAGGCTTGACCAAAATGCAAAGGCGGCTGCCAACCCGCACTGTGCCCACGTGGTACCAGTAGTGGGAACGTGGCTGATTATGATATGCTGTGATTGGCAGTGTCTAAGCCAATCAGAATGAAGCTGTTTATAATAAAGCGCCTAGTATTTTTACACGCTTTATATTAGCTTCACTTGTATGTTTGTATATTTGTATGTTTGTTTGTAACCGACTCCTTATAGCGCGATTTTGACCCACTTTAAACGACCAGATTTCATTCAAACTTTGCACACCTGTCAAGGACCGATGACAATGCAATAATTTCATAAATTTGTGCCATTATCCTTGCCAGGGTTACCAGGATAGCAAAAAAACTGTCTTCGAAAACTACGGTGACATACGTCACAAACTAATTTGCGCCATTATCCTTGCCAGGGTTACCAGGACAGCAAAAAAAAACTGTCTTCGAAAACTACGCTGACATACGTGTCAAAATTCGAAACACCCTAAAAAATAGAAAATAAATAATAGTTTAAAAAAAACTAAAAAACACGCTTCCATTGAAAACCAAACAAAAAGTACAAAATAATGGAAAAAAAGCGTGGGGTGCCTGATATCAATAAAAAAATACCTTAAAAAGCACCCCACGCTTTTTTTCCATTATTTTGTACTTTTTAGTTTGGTTTTCAATGGAAGCGTGTTTTTTAGTTTTTTTTTAAACTATTATTTATTTATCATGTTTTTTCAGTGGTTTTAGGCGATCGGTGTTTTGTTCTTAGTTTCGATAAATCGTCATCTTGCTACTTGAATGTGTTTATTTTCGTGAAACCTCGTAAGAAGGATGCGTTACGGTAGATCGCGAAGTCATCCTTCCAAGATCTTAATATATTTCTATTTATACAACATGTAATATAATTAACAAAAGACTTCATACACCTAGAAAATTGGGTTAAAAGCATAATACCAATGACCAAAACTTTTATTTTAAAGCTTACTATTATTAGAAAATGGTGATGACCCTAGATTAAAAATTCTGAGTATTCTTTGGCTCAGTCAGCGAATTTATGAAATAAATAATACATTTTAAATTTATGAAATAAATCATAAATTTTGAAAATAATACCCATGCTAAAAGTTACTGCAATCGATTCAGAAGTCGGTTACGAATAAACTACTTTCAGGAGTTGCGTTTGTTCTGTTACACGATGTAAATATTACATGAAATGGACATTCAATGGAATTATATGAACTTATTAATGATTAGGTACAATTCTGTAAACATACTTGTTACTCGCAAATCAAATTTTTTTCAACATACAGCGTAACACGGACCTGCAAATTTAAAAAAAAAAACATATGAAAATTTGACTGTCGCGGGTAAGCCTGGCCGATCTCCTTGAATTACAAAACAGACATTTTAAAGAACATTGTTTTAATGTAGGGATTATAAACAAAGTATGCCTAGGACACTTTAATATTTAGATATGTCTGTTTCCTAGGAGAGGAACAGTTCTTTTGAAACTCCAAGCTTAAACAAACGAACATAACATCTCACATCCTCATTATATCGACCACAAAGTATCACAAAAAGCATTAGCAACTCTCAAATGCATGTCCATCCACGTAAAACTCAGCTTATATTTCAACTTACATATTGCAGTCCCCTTGCACCTTAGAACAACGTAGCAAGGGTTAATTTCGTCTGATCAGTAACGAGGTTGGTAAGTTAAATCTCGGCCGTGTATTCTTCAGAAAGGCTCGCATTTTGCGGTTGTCTTGCACCTTATGTTGATAGGTTAAAGTCGGTTTTTGCGTGACTGGGGTGTAGTATGGTAAATGTGGCGATATTGGCGTGATCAGTAAGTTGACACGAAGGCTTCGACAAACTTCGCCGACGTCTGCCCGTCTGCCTTGCTCCGAAGATATCCTAAGTTTCACGTATCAGTCCGGTTATTTGTAAATTGTATTCGTGTGAAACGTCGAATATGTCGATACATGATGTTCTTCATTTATCTTTCCATGATACAGTATGGTATTTGTCTCAGTGCTGTACAGCTTGCAGCGTGGTAGGTACGCTACTTGTAATTTTATTAAAGTGCTGTAAAATATGTTTAAACAACTTGAAAAACAGAGGAGGTTCTGAATTCGGTTGCTTTTTTTTTTTGTTTGTTTGTTACTTCTGAACTTCGAAATTTATGGGTCCCCGAAAAAGTCAAACGGCATCGCGGAAGCTCCAGGCGTAGATGGCGGGACGCACTCAACGCATACTTACATGAGGGATTGCTCCTTATTAGCTCAGGATAGAGTTGAGTGGATAATGGAAAGGGAGGCCTTTGCCCTGCAGTGGGACAATGCAAGCTGATATATAACTCTGCCCCATCATCATAATTTTAGTCGACATTCACTGTGGTACTCTAGTGTGGCCGCTTCAACCGGACCTGTGCTTCTTGCATCCAGGCAATCAAATCAGCCTATTGAGTCCACTAGTGAACATAGGCCTCTCCATGCTGCGCCACAACACCGTATCTTCCGTTTTCCGCATCCAGTTTGTCCCAGCCACTTTTTGAGGTTGTTGGTCAATCTAGCTGAGGGGTGTCCCACACTACGCTTGCCGATACGCGGTCTCCACTCCAGGGCTCGTCTGCTCCATCGCCCATCGGTCCGTCGACAAATATGGCCAGCCCACTGCCACTTCAACCTGCTTACTCTGCAAGCACAAAAGATGTTAGTAACAGCCAAAACATCTAGTCAATTACTCTGCCTTATTATCAAATAAACATCAATGATACTCAGATAGTAAGAAACGCAAAATCAGCCTATAATGTTCCCAGTGCTGGGACACAGGCCTTCTCTCTGTGAGAAGAAGTGGGTTATAATCCACCTCGCGGGCCCGGTGCGGTTGGTAGATGACGTCATGTCTTCAAATTTTTGGGTCTAGGACATGCTGGTTTTCTAACGATATTTTTCTGTCACCATTTTGAAAGCAATATAGTGGAATAATTTATAGAAATTAAAGCGCCTGTGTTTAAACCTTCGACCTACAAATCGTATGTCGCCCTGACTTGTAAAACAAACATGGACTATTTTCATTATTATTAGTTACTAGCTGACCCGACAGACGTTGTCCTGTCTCTTTGATGATATTTGAGCACGCATTCTGTCAATTCTATGTCAAATGTCATAATGTTACATTAAAAACGTTTACATTGTCCTATTATATGGTTGTTAAGTATTCTTAAATAAGTGTTCTTAAATTTTCTAATTTTCGGTGCAATTTTTTTAATTTTTTTTTCATAAGAACCTTCTCCTGACAATTACAAACACAACAAAAAAAAAAAGTGAAATCGGTCCACCCGTTTACGCGTGATGTCGTGACCAAGGGAAATAGGGATTCATTTTTATATATATAATATATATAGATAGATTTAAGTAACATACTTTGACATATTTGAATTATTCTTATTTTTGATTGTATTGTAATATTAAATTTGTATTTGACTATGATTATCAGGTCTGCAAATTTGAACTCTTATTTTCCCCTTTTGGATTTGATTGCTGATCTTGAGGTATTTTGGTGCGCTGATTACGAATATGTACTTGGATTTGTCCTATCACCCTCAGTTTTTTGAAAAATCCTTTTATGTGAAATCGGAAAAAAAGGCCAACTTTACAAAGTTTTTTTTTATTACAATGAAGTAACAATTATATTACTAAACTTAAAACATTAAAAATACATTGAAGGGACAGTAATAAATAAATTAAAAATATTAAATACTTTTATGGTATCTTGCTTTTTTTTCACCGAAGCTCCGATTGTGAGATTTTCGCTTGAAATTCCGACTTGGATCATCACGCTTTAATAGCCAACAGTAGTCTGCCATCATTACTTTATTCCACTTTCCCTGATAGCGACGTTCCATCTCCTTCAAGTCCTGGTGAAATCTTTCGCCTTGCTCTTCACTTACAGCTCCCAAGTTATCAGGAAAGTAGTCCAAATGCGAATTAAGGAAGTGAAGTTTAATGCTCATCGAACATCCCATTTTGCCGAAATTTTCAATCATTTTCTTTACAATTTCCTCATAATTTGGACTTTTATGGTTTCCTAGAAAATGCCTCACTACTTCCTTAAAAGATTTCCAGGCTTCTAATTCAATTTCACTCAATTTTTCATCGAAATCTATATCTTTCATCAATTTTCTTATGTCCGGGCCAACGAAAATACCTTCTTTCAGTTTAGCTTCAGATATAGATGGAAAAATCTGGTGTAGATATTTAAAACCTTCTCTTTCTTTATTCAGCGCCTTCACAAATTGTTTCATCATCCCCAGTTTTATGTGTAAAGGGGGTAGCAAAACTTTTTCTCGGGGCACTAGATTGTCTCTCACAACATTTTTGGTTCCAGGGACTAGTTCAGTCCTCGGTGGCCACTCTTTCTTTGTCCAATGTTGTCCTCTGTTTCGACTATCCCACTCGCAGAGAAAGCAAGGGTACTTCGTATAGCCACCTTGTTGACCGAGCAGCATGCCTAAAACTTTAAGATCTCCACAGACCATCCAACCGTGTTCTACGTACTTTATTTTATCCAAAACATTTTTCAAATTGTCGTAGCACTCCTTCAAATGTACAGAATGGGCAACTGGTAGTGAAGCGTATTTATTGCCATTATGCAAAAGGACTGCTTTTAAACTTCGTTTTGATGAGTCTATGAACAATCTCCATTCGTCTGCGTCATATTCGATGTTAAACATTTTCACTAAGCCCGGAATGTCTTCGCAATACACTAGATCACAATCTTCAGCAAAATATGGTACAAAGTCTTTTTCGCTGTTGCGATACCAAGAAAATGAAGTGCCAGGAGCAAGCATATTCTTTTCCGATAGTCTTGATCCGAGGAGCTCAGCTGCGTCTTTTGGAAGGTTTAGATCTCTCGTTAAGTCGTTCAGTTCTGATTGTGAAAATAATTGTGTTCCACTTGTACTTGGCTCAAATTCAGCGTCAGGTTGAGATACCTCTTCAACATCACTGTCACTGTCTTCAGCTTGTAATGATTCCAAGTATGGCGGTGATGGCGGTGCAATGTTCTGGTCGCGATGCACAGCGAGTGTTACTGACTGCAATATTGGATATATCAAGTCCTTTTTTGTTTTTGAATTGTAGCCTGTAGTCTTGCAGCAGCAAAAATAACAGTCTTCAGTGTGATTCTGAGGTTCTCTCCATAAAACAGGCGATAGGAGATCAAACGTATTGTTCTTTCCTTTTGACCACTTTCGAAGTTCACGAACGCAGGTGGTACAAACTTTATGTGGGACCCACTGTTTATCTTGATTGGCGATTGATAGGCCAAAATACATATTATAAACGTTCCTTATAAATTCGGTTATGTTATGCTGCTGTTTTCTCAGCATAAATTGCCCACAAATGTAGCAAAAATTGTCCGGAGAGTTTAAACACTTTTGCGATGACATTTTTCAAGTAAGCGTTACGAATTGCACAGAAGTACTGACTTTTAAAAAATAGTGATGGTGCTATTTATACAAAATAATATTAATCTACCCTCATTAACTGTCTTCTAACGATTTAAGTTAATTTCTATAAAAAAGCATTTAGCCTACAAGAAATGAGGTCTTTAGCAAATGACCTAAAAATCCACTAGTTTTTTTGATAATAAGGGTATATCACATACTTAATTAAAAGTTATGTTTAACTACATTTATGAGAACTCATTCATTAATGTCTACTTCAACCATTTAGTGTGTTTTTTGTTCAATAAGATACGATTAAAATAAAATAATTAATAAATTACTAGGAAGGCTTAAGTAATTTAGGCAAAAAAAAGAATGACCTATAACTAAAAATCCTGACGTGATGGATTTTTTTTAATATTTTTCCCGTAATCAGCGCCCCAAAATCTATCCAAATCGCTCATCAAAACTGAAAGGGGAAAACCATTGCAGACCTGTGATTATATAAGTAACAAACCAATTTTGACATTATGGAAATCAGAACTTTTTGACCGTTAATAATTGTTGTTAAATAATGCATGTATGAGTAAATAGTGTTGTGATGATTTTTTTTTTCTTAATCGTTTATATTTTGTACGCTATTAAGGCAAAACATGACAGCGACTTGACCGAACTTTATGTAACGTCTTGCATTTATGTGTACACTCATGTTTTAGCAAAATAAATATCTTGTATCTTGTCGCGGCTGTTGCCACTGGGCCACCACTGCTCTCAAAGTTTGTGCTAAATAAATGTTTTTTCTTTCTTTCTTTTCTTTTCTTTCACCGATGTATACCATGTACCGGAGCGAGGAGCGATGGAGCGACTACCTATCTGACCTTCACAATCTAGTTACTGGATAATACGATACCCGTTGTTTCTGAGGACCCGTAACGACTATCAAAGTTTCACGAATAATAACCGGGACCAACGGAGGTCTTGGTGTGTAAAGAAGTTCATCATTGACTGACCGAACGGCGGGAAGCGTAGCTTAACCTGATCGGTCAACCCGTGCGGCTGTTATTACATAACCGCAAGCCCCTCTACGCAATTATTCATCTTCATCGTTTCAGCCGAACCGATAGACCTCACCAAATTTTGGGAGATTTTCCATAATCGCCACGCTTGGCAGGCGGGTTGGCGATCGCAGTGTGGTGGTAAAGTACATATACAACGTCTCTTCGTCGTCGAAATGGGATGGGGCTATTCTTTACGTCTGGCACCACACGGAAAAAACCTAACATATTATCGTTTGGATAATGAGGGTAAATGTTTTGATTACATAAAAATGTTACATCTTGAAAAAAAAAAACGAGTTTTAATTTTGCAGTATGAATCGGAAATGTCATAACCCCAAATATTTTCAATATAACATTAAATTGTTCGATCGACAGGTGGAATTCAAATATGCCACAGTGTGCACGTTCCACATTCTCGCACCCCCACAGCCGCTAGCATGAATTTACTATCACGCCTCATAGTGAGGGTAGCTGTCAATAAATATGTAACGCATGTTGTTCAGTATACATAGATAGGTAGGTTTAAAAGAGAGTTCATAGATATACTTAGGTGCCTAGGTTTGAAAAGGGGAGCTGTTTACAGCATATATTTTGGAACGTTTTCAAAAAATCAATCGATTACAAACCTTAGCGGTTTTATTATCGAACAAATGTTTTCTTTACTCAAATTATTCTTATTTCAAAAACAGAATGTATGGTTAAAACCATAAATTCTGTTTTTGAAATAAGAATCTAAGTACAGTTCTTTTTACAAAACTGTCAATGTCAGTTAGACTGTTGCTAAGTTGTCATTTTTGTATTAAGAATGTAATAGATATCGAAATAAAGTTTGAAATGCAAAAACTGGTTCAGTATTGTTTTGAGTTTTGTTCAGTATATAGGCATAGATAGGTAGGTTTAGATAGAGTTCATAGATATACTTATGTAGGTTTGAAAAGGGAAGCTGTTGACAACGTTTATTATGGACGGTACTGAAAAATCAATCGATTACACACCTTAGTGGTCTTATTACAAAGGTTTTTCTATAGGTATGGTTTCAACAATAAAGTCTGTGTTTAAAATAAGAATCTAACAAATATTACCGTCCGAAGATTACCGTCCGAATTCGATTTCGGACCATACATTGGAGTCCTAGAACTGGTTCATAAATTTGTGTAATTATTGTTCCAGAATCGATCGTTCACTTCGACAAATGCATGGCAAACATAGTGTCTCACGACGTTCAGTTATATTTTATTATAATTTTAGAAATACAGACCTTTGAATATCAGGTTATTTAGCTTCCTCTATCACCAAATAAACAAAAACATCTCATATATCTCCGAGAACTTTCGAAAAAGTGTATAAGTGTGCCTGGGATACACGCACCCTGAAACTTGATAAATTCAGCACATGATTCCAGACACTCTTATGTAAAAATATTGAGGTTATCAAAATAAAAACAACTGTTTCATAGTAAGTGCAATACCTACGCCGTCAAAATGAGCGTCTACTATAATTTAAAGTTAAAATTTAAACCTACAAAACATTCCCACGGGGTGTTTAGAATCAAGTATTGCAAACGAAGTTACAGGTTGTGCGAACCAACCTGTAGAAATAAATAAAAAATGTTCATCTCAACATTGGTTCATAATGAACCCCATCCAACACCAACAAAAAGTCATACAGCTTCTGCAGAGGAACTGTATTACACATTATCAAATTCTATTTCAGATAGGTACTTAACAATATTATCAACATGTTGACACGTGACGTGCAAATATTTTCCTATAAACATGTTCGACATACCTCTCACCCTCTCGCATACATCACTCACTCTCGAACGTAATGTGGTACCTCTACCTGTCGATAAAGTCAAGTTGATACTATATAGGTATATTTCTGAAAATACTAGCAGTGGCGCGTGACATTGTCAGCAATTCAGGATGGAAAAAGCATTAGTCCTTCTTTGGAGAAGGACTAGGCTACCTATCTGTCCAATTTCATAACGATCCGTTAAGTTGTTTTTACGTGATTGAGTTACAAACATCCAAACATATGAGTATGTACAAGATTCTCATTTATAATAATAATAGCTTTTGCCAGCACCTTCGCCTGCGTGGACGTCGGAAATTATCCCGCAGGAAGGTACTACCAGGATAAATCCAGGTTATAAACTACCTGTGTGCCAATTTTCATTCTAATCCGTTCAGTCGTTTTTGTGTGAAAGAGAAACAAACATCCATCCATCCTCACATACTTTCAAATTTATATTATTAGTAGGACGGATAAACTAAAAAATGATGTGTAAGTGTGGCTATTCGACAAGAAAGAAAGACTAATATACGTTATTCAAGGCAGAAAACTGCTACACCTCTAATTGTGGCGGATAAATTGGACATCTCATTTTGTTGAATCCGATACTTTTCATGAACCGTACTCAAAATACACGCTTTGTCGTCTTGCGAACACCAGTACATATTACCTAACTGCATGTTTGTGGTGATGTTGACCTGGAGTGAAAAGCATCTGGCGTCTGAACACCTTGGTCTCCAGAACCTTTCGGCCCTAAAGGCAATCTGTTCCGCGAGCAATGTGCCCTGCCCACTGCCACTTACGTTAAAATATCTATTACAGGACTATTTTTCTATCTTTTCAGAAGAACAATGAGATTATAATAACCAATGCTTTCTTTGACAACCTAGATTATATTTATAGCGTAGTATGTAACAACAAATTATATAGACTCTCGCCAACATTCTTCACTATCCACTGGACATAACCCGCGTCACTGAATGTTCAAGATCCTAATACATTTGACCTCACGTTTATAGTTATTTGTATCGTTCAATGTACGTTTTACTGCTTCAGTAATAAGGCCAAATAATATGTTGTCGGAAGTAGAGTTGTAATGTGTTTCGATCAATTCTTTTGCTGGTTTATTGCGGATTCTATGCCAAACAACAAATTCACCAATCAATTTATTGTTTTAGTGTATTGACATAGTTTTTATATGGGGTTTTGTATCATTTTGCTGTTGGTAAGTTGTTGTCTCAGGCATGGGTGCACTGCATCGTCAGTTCAAACTTCAGTTTAAGTAATATAATATATGGCATGCTAAATATTTGTTAGTTGAAACTTTTCAGACAGGAGAATGATGAGTTGAAACTTTTCCGATCAACAAGCCATAAACAGAGCTGTTTGAATAAAAATCTCACAGCGTTGCAGCAAGGTGTTCGCGTGAGTTTTGAAGACTTCTATGATCTTCTGTCTATTAAAACTTGATAATGACAGGTCAGTTCCTAATCTATTAGTTAATTCTATCGTCAGCTCGCTGCAATCCTATGACTATTATATATGTGATAGTTTGAATGTTAAATGTTTGTAACACGTTCAAGCAAAAACTTCTGAACCGATTTGTATTAATTTTGGTACACAGACAGATTATAGGCTGAATTAACACATAACGTACTTTTATCCCGGTGATACGTTCTCGTAAGATATTTTTCGATTTTCACACGGGCGAAGCCACTGGTAAATGTTAGTGAAACCATAAATTCTCGCGAGTTCGTACCATAGTGAAAGATTAAAGAGGTAACACAGAAGAACATAAGGCTATTTCATTCTAACAATTAAAACTAAAATCTAAGACAACTTCTTCAATCAACGCAGTATGTTTTGAAGAAGAAAACATTATGTACAAATTGTAGGAACCTACGTTATTACAGTCTACAAATCAATCAATCAACAAACTTAACAATGCTAACTTGAAACCACTTCAAGTCTTAGAACATCACTCATAACCGACAGGCACCCTTCAGCGAACTTATCCGTAACTTAGTCTCTCGGATGTACCGAGCATACAAATATCCCGCCCCGAGCCCTTTCGGCGCACTTAAGACATCCGTCCCGTGACCCCAGTTGTATGGGATATTTTACTACCCATGGGAACTGGCACACAGTTTGAAAACTTTATTGATGGCCTGTCAGTACCTTTTAAAGGAGTAGCCTTTTTGCTGTCCAGTTGGGTTTCAGTTCGATGTTGGAGTTATTTGGACTTGATAGTGGTAGGGCTTTAAAGGGCCCGTATATGGGGTGATTGTTTTACCTATGTAACATGGATGCTCCGATAGTTTATTTTGTAATTCCATACATAATACATACTAGCTTTTGTCAGCAGCTTTACCCGCGTATTACACATATAAACCTTCTTCTTGAAACATTTTGTCTATTGATTAAGTCTTCATCTCATCGAAATCGGTCCACTCAGAAAAACTTCAAAAGTTTTGTAATTTAAAGTCATAAAGTAACTTGGCTAACATGTAAGTAAGAGCAATATAACGTGGTCAATGGCGGCAATAGCGTAATTCAAATTTATTATGATTATTAAAAAAAGAGTATTCATTATTTTAAGTTTTACATTTAGAATCATCAAAACCAGTCTAAGTTATAATAAAAAACTGGCCAAGTGCGAGTCGGACTCGCGCACCGAGGGTTCCGTACAAACCTGCAGGTATTCACGGTTTATGCATAAGGTTTATGTTTATGAAATTTAATGTTTTTTTTTTTAAATTTTTATATTTGAGTTGACTGAATGAAAGGTAAATTGTGGTTTACGATTTATGACGTATTAAAAAAAAACTACTTACTAGATCTCGTTCAAACCAATTTTCGGTGGAAGTTTACATAGTAATGTACATCATATATTTTGTTTTTAGTTTTATCATTCCCTTATTTTCGAAGTTACGGGGGGGGGGGGACACATTTTGCCACTTTAGAAGTGTCTCTCGCGCAAACTATTCAGTTTAGAAAAAAATGATATTAGAAATCTCAATATCATTTTTAAAGACCTATCCAAAGATATCCCACACGTATGGGTTTGATAAAAAAAAAATTTTGAGTTTCAGTTCTATGTATGGGCCCCCAAATATTATTGTTTTTTTTTTTCTATTTTTGTGTGAAAATCTTAATGCGGTTCACAGAATACATCTACTCACCAAGTTTCAACAGCATAGCTCTTATAGTTTGGGAAAAAAGTGACTGTGACATACTCGGACAGACAGACAGACTGACAGACAGACATGACGAATCTATAAGGGTTCCGTTTTTTGCCATTTGGCAACGGAACCCTAAAAAGATTATTTGTATTTACTATCGGAAGCGCGGATAGGCCATGACCAAGGTCAGGAGATAGGACAATTACTATTCCGCTAGTAAGTTCTCGTGAGATAAGTTTCGAATTCCACGCGAGTGAAACCGTGGGCCTTCAAGCTATTTTCAAAATAAGGGCACAAAAATATGTGGGTACATAAAATATTTTTAATTTAATAGCAGCCTAACCTCATAGCAATAATCCAAAAATATGAGCCATAAAGCAATAAGTATGAAGAATAGTCCGCACTTTAACATAATTAATTACACGGCCGTAATTACATTAATTGGGACGTTAAGAGTCATAAAACGATACATATCCACATTTTTGTATATGACAATTTAATAAATAAATAAATAAGCAACTGTGAGAACTCATTGTAAAAGTTATAATTAAAATTTATTATTTAAATTTATTTTATATTTGAGTTCTAAAGTTAAAGCAATACTAATACCTTTTATTATTTAATCATTCTTAGGGCGTCTCATGACTTAATAATAATAGCAGCACAGGTAGATCTACAAGGTTAAGCACTGACTATCGAGGTCGATCTGTAAATGGGTGACCATTTATTACAAATCAAGATCCCTCTGTGCCACAGAAACTACGCTAATCCGTTGGTCCTAGCTGACATTTGAAGACCTCTGACAGTCATTACGGCTACTCAGAAGCCTCTGACAACCGTCTAACCCAAAGGTATCGTGTTACCCAGTAGCTGGGCCGTGAGGTTCGATAGGCAGTAGCTCCATATAAAATACTGGTACTCAACAGCGTCCCGTAAGACTGGAGGCCGCCATCAACATCGTTAGAAAAAAGCTAGGCAAATTGACCTATACCTCAATATTAGTTTTAAACCTTGATGCTGCATCATTCTTACTTTGACTAAGGCAGAAATCGACACCCCTTTTCCATGCTGTTCACCACCATTATAAAAATTGGAAAAGTAAGGTAACCACTCGATATGTAAGCGTCGCATGCAGCATATCAGCATGTCCCGAAACAAAAAACTGTTACTTATTAACTAAATGTTACCAAGAAGAAAACAAGAATTTCCACAGCACCCACGCAATCAAATGCCAAGTTATATTTCGTGGCATTGAGTGCTGTCGTGGGGGATATTTCTTACCGTTGGCTGTTTATGTCCTGAGACCAGACAGGCATTTAATTCAATAAGTTTCTAGGAGCTACGAATATAAATGCACATCGATACACAAGTTTATTTGTTGTACTAGATAAGATAATTGCTGAATTATCTTACCTAAATTGGCACTTGCAGTAAAACTGCTGAGTTTTATTGTAAGTTAAATAATATCTCTCTTCGTTATCCCGGTTGCATCTTTTTGAAGTTGGGTCTTTTTTTATGACTTTAAACTGAGATTATTATTGCTATAAGACTTACATAGTTGCTAATCTGCATGTTATACCTAAATGGAGTTAGAAAGAAAGAAAAGAAAAAAAAAATGTTTATTCTGCACAAACAAAACGTACATTACAAGATAATTTTTTTTAAAGATACATAAAATGCACATATACAACATAACCAGAAGCCCCGTAGTAGCCCCGAGTTGTAGATTGAGTCGCTTCTGAAATGCCTTCTGTATTTCAGTGATTTTCATGCGTCTTACAAGATATTTCTTTCCTGCAGTCACAAATCGGAGAGTAAAAGCTGTAGTTAACTAAATACCACATCCAATACATTATAATCTTGCGCAAACCAACTGGGGTCCGGTCGGAAAATCACTAAGTACTCACACTGATTGAACAAGTTTCCGCCATTGCCATAAGAAGCGGGAGAAGCTCACTCTCGTGTGAAATTAGCCGACAGGTCTGATTGGCCGCCATATTTTTTTCTTTCGGTGCTCATAACTTGTAATTGTAATTAGCAAGGATGAAAGACAAAGCGAAATAGTAGATAGAATACTTTTATTCGCTAGGTTTGATTCTCAGGTCGGGCAAAGAGGTATTGGAATTTTCCAACGGGAATTTGTCAGAGTGTGGATTAGTACCCAGTTGATAAATATAGGCTTACATGGGATAGGACTTAAAGATAACAGGCGTAATGCTGGTGTTATAGGGACACCTGTGCCAGACCCTTCAGGCATTACAAGCGAAGTACTATGTTTGTTATGCTAACTATATTCTTTAGTTGTGGCAATAATAATATCTTTTGGACAATCAACACACTGTTATCTGATCCCAAAATAGGCAGAGCCTGTACTATGGTAACCAGACAACTGATAAATATACTTATATATTTCTAAATACATACATATTATAGATAATATACATCCAAACACAGAACAAATTATTGTGCTCATCAGTCAAAGATTAGTCCTGGGTGGGAATCGAACCCACGACCTCAGTCTTTGCAGTCAGGGTCACTAACCACTAGACTAACAGGCCAGTCAAATGTGATTTCTTAGAAGATAGTTTAAATAATTTCATATACAAACTGTGATTTTTTAACAGATATCTTTAATTGTTATAAAAATTGTGATTAGTGATGACTGAATAAAAATAAATACAAACCATACAAGCACTTTTCTTACCATCAGTACTTTTGCACCTTCTAGCTATACACGTAGGTAGATATATATGGACCGGGCGAGTTGGGACTGGGGATGAGATGGGACGAAACCGGATTTGTGCCCAGTTGATAAATATAGGCTTACATGGGATAGGACTTAAAGATAACAGGCGTAATGCTGGTTTTATAGGGACACCTGTGCTAGACCCTTCAGGCATTACAAGCGTGAAGCTATTTTGTTATGATAACTATATTCTTAAGTTGTGGCAATAATGGTAGTTGTGGTAATATGTAATAGCTATAGGTCAATGTCAAAGCACAATGGAATCGTATCCAGAGAGAAAGTCGAAAACATCAGCTGTTTCATAGAAAAATGCAATACCGACGCGATCAAAATGTACGGATAGGCATTTTTTTTTTAAACATCGGCAAAAAATCTGAACGCGGCGGAGGTACAGAATCATGGACTGACTCTAAACAGTTTGTGCCACCCTGCCACCCTGTTCTCCACTAAAATATATAAGTACATGTCGTGCACAATTTGTATGAAGATACTGATATTTTTACGAGAGGGGTTTGTGGCTAAGTAATAACAGCTGCACGGGTCGATCGATCAGGTTAAGCTGCGCTTGACGCGGTTAGTCCGTGGATGGGTGCTTCAGAAAATACTTTAAGCTATTGGTCCCAGCCATCATTCATGGGTCTTTGAAAGTCGTTAAAAGTCGTCAGAAGCCGAAACTCTGACGACCAGTCTTCCGGGACAGACTCAATAACGATTGAGGAGGTCAGATAGACAGTCATCATCATCATCATTTCAGCCGCAAAACGTCCACTGCTGGACTTAGGCCTCCCCCAATATGGGGGGCTTTGCCATAATCGCCACGCTTGGCAGTCGAGTTGGCGATCGCAATATGGTGGTAAAATGCATAGAGAATGCTGCTGCCCATTCTCTAGTAAGTCCCTTAGTCGCCTTTTACGACACCCACGGGAAGAAATGGGAAGATAGACAGTCGCTCCATGTAAAATACTATTACCCAGCTGCATCCGGTTACACTGGAACCCGACCCTAACATGGAAACGGCTAGGCAAATGATGATACTGATATTATCAACTACGTACATTTTAAATAGCCCGCTGACATTGCCACCAAAATTGATACATATAGGTACCACAGATATTGGTACCCATCAAAATTGATCTGTATAGTAAAGATATACACATTGGATGCCACACCTCAGCTCCATCTTGACATGATATAATACGGCTAATGCCGGTTCGACTGTGTAATTATCAATGACAGCTAGTAATCTCCACTAATGCTGAGTAAATACCTGCTTGTCACCCTGTAATTAGTTAGACAGCCTCATTTGTTTGAATTACCTCTTGTCTATGATTTATTATAATGTCATGTGTTATGTTTAACTAGAGTTGTCACAACGTTTGGTGGGCTCGAAAGACCATTTATACCTAAAATTTTTTGGTCCTCCAATCAGATTTTGCTAATGGTTAGTGGGCAATTGTTCCGTGAAGTGCCGAATGTTAAGAATAGCACGAACCTTTTTTTTCCCGTAAGTGTCGTAAGAGGCAACTAAGAGACTTACTAGAGAATGGGCAGCATAGTTCTGTACGCATTTTATCACCACACAATTATAAAATGTTGTAACTGAGGGACAAAATTTATATCTTATACCTTTAAACGAGCAATTCTTGTAATACCTTTAAACGAGCAATTCTTGTATATATATATATATATAATTTGAATCTCGGAAACGGCTCCAACGATTTTCTTGAAATTTAGTATACAGGGGGTTTCGGGGGCGATAAATCGATCTAGCTAGGATTCATTTTTAGAAAATGTCTTTTTACCAAAAAACAAAACGAGCAGAGCTCGGGCATCCAGGTACTTTATTTTATTGGCTTAAAGGCCTGATCGATCGACCCAAGCGACTGTTATTAGTTTAACCACGAGCCCCTCTTAAACGCTATTAATCGGGCAGTATATTTGAGATTTCTTAGTAGCAGCCCGGAATCTGGATTTGTGCTCGGTTTATAGCAATAGACTCACACCCTATCATGTATATGGGACTTAAACATAACAGACGAAAGACTAGACGATAGACGATAGTACCAACACCCAAATTCCTGCCCATCCGTTCGGAGGAACAAGGCGTAATGTTATGTTATGTTATGCTATTAAAGTTCAATCTTCAGAAAGAAAAATTAATTAACATTTTAATTGTTTCAGTCACACATTTTTCAAAGATTCACAGTGTATATTTTTTCTAAAACTCATCTTTAGCAAAGGTAGGTACCATCAACCCATTCAACTAAAATGAGAAAAGATCACGATAAAATAAATTCCTAATCGAACCAAAACGATCACCCGAAAGCTGTAATCCCAAAAGAATTTTCCGAGTCATTCGCATCGAGTTAAGCGACAATAAGATTTAATTTAGCCGACAACGCGGACGGCGTGTCATGTGTTTACCGACACGAGATGACGGTGATCGAACGTCCCTTGGGCGTCAGGCGTTACGTTCAAGCTGAGCGGGAAAAAACGTCACGTCAGCAGTAATGGGATATTTTGGGAGTGTGTTTACGATATTTTTTGGAGTTAACTATATTTTATTTCTACGATACAAGTAAATAATAAATGCCTTTCTCTTTAACTGTGATTATTGTAGTAGATTTGTATGTGTAAAATTCAAATGTCTAAAGTCTAGTCTTGAAATCTTGATGTTTTTGGCTTTTGATATTTAATATCTATTATGTGTAGATTCTTTTATATTTCGTGAATATGAGAACGTTGTAGGCCTTGCTAACTGTAGATCTGTCGATTATTTTCTATTTTACTAAATAACGGGTAGGTACTTATTGACACTGTACTTTGAAAAACTGTAAAAGCCAATTAATTTTAAAAGAGTATACGTGCAGTTTCTTGCCGGCTCTTCTCCATAGGGAATCACTTGGAACCGTGCTAGTGAACCTAGTTTCTGACGTTTTATAAATGCCCATGTAAACACAAAACTTGGATATCTGAAACACTATAAAAATGTGTCACTCCAAAACACAATTGCAAGTCTTCTAATCAAATCAGCTTAAAATTACATAAAACAAAGAAAATATGAAGTAGGCACTCGTATTCTATTTAATGCAAAGGTCTACAGACAATCATGTTTCTACAATTAAGTGGACAAATATATCCCAACTCTGTATAAAATCTTGGAGCATTGTCGTCTAACAACGGGTCCTATCCGGTCCGGATCCGCGAGGTTACGTTTATTTACCCGCCGGTCGTCCTCTGTTTACTTAGTACGGCTCTCATTTACGAAGTTAGACGTCCGGCGAAGCCTCGTCTGTCTTATTTGGATAATGCTAAGCAAATATGTAGATTTGGAAGCATTATGTTCCCTACCAGTTTTTGACAATGTTAAAAATGCATGAAGTTGAGTCACCCTTTTCACCTACAAAGTCTACGTGCATATATAATTTGTTTGACAAAAAATTTGGGACTTTATTGCTCCCTCTTTAGAAGGCATTAGTAGTCGGTTTTTATAGTTTTTTTTTGCATATTTCGTGTATATATTGTGTCGTATAGCGATGTTGGCGCGACGCCGAGCCGCGACAGTAAAATTTCACGCAGCATAAAGCAAAAACACACCCCAACGCATTACCACTGTTATATCTAACGACCACATTATCAGGACCTACCAATATTCCTCCAAGATCCCTTATAACCTGCTTCTTCTTCGACGTAACGAAGGGGGAGGGAGGTCAGCTAGTATGGTAGATAAAACACATCTTGTTATGGTAGTGCGGAAATCGAGGAACTTAGTTGGATGTTGAGATAACAACTATGAAAAGTAGAACTATAACAATTCACATTCGGTTTAATGAACATCATGTTTGTCTGTTTGGATGCTCGATTTGGAAAGATCCATGTTAGCTTTTCTTGGTTTCCCTATTTTACCTAGTTACACAGACAAGTAAGAGGTCCTCTAATTTAAACTATAAACCGATGCCTCTTTACAAAAAATTACTTATACTTACAATCATTTGAAATCTTTGCAAGAAGCAGTGAAAGGATGTGTAATTTTAAAGTAGAAGATCTCTACTTACTGATGAAGATCATCTTCAGGGACCAGAAAAACGAATCGTGTTTCTTATTTTCTACTAATAAAACTATATCTCAGTAACTAATGGGTGATTCATTTACATTCATTCGGACCGTTAAATTGGCCACGTTGATCGTGTGATACCACATCTCTAGATTTATTGCTTTGGGCTAGATGTGAAGTCCAAAGTTTACCTGAAAGATACGATTAAGAAATTGGAATCCAACATTCCTCGCGTTATTCGCCATATACCACTCGAAATGCACGTACTCATCACTACATAGTATATAACAAAGTCGCTTCCCTCTGTCTGTCCCTATGTATGCTGAGATCTTTAAAAATACGCAATGGATTTTGATGTGGTTTTTAGGATTCCGTTGCCAAATGGCAAAAAACAGAACCCTTATAGATTCGTCATGTCTGTCTGTCTGTTCGTCCGTATGTCACAACCACTTTTTTCCGAAACTATAAGAGCTATGCTGTTGAAATTTGGTAAGTAGATGTATTCTGTGAACCGCATTAAGATTTCCACAATTTTGGGGTACCTACCCCATACTTAAAACTGAAACTCAATTTTTTTTTTTTTTCATCAAACCCATACGTGTGGAGTATCTATAGGAATAGGTCTTCAAAAATTATATTGAGGTTTCTAATATCATTTTTTTTCTAAAGCGAATGGTTTACGCGAGAGACACTTCCAAAGTGGTAAAATGTGTCCCCCCCCCCCCCATAACTTCTAAAATAAGAGAATGATAAAACTAAAAAAAAATATATGATGTACATTACCATGTAATCTTCCACCAAAAATTGGTTTGAACGAGATCTAGTAAGTAGTTTTTTTTAATACGTCATAAATCGTAAACCGCAATTTACCTTTCATTCAAACAACTCAAATATTTTTTTTTTTTAACATTTAGTTTCATAAACATAAACCTTATGTATTAACCGTGAATACCTACAGGTTTGTACGGAACCCTCGGTGCGCGAGTCGGAGTCGCACTTGGCCGGTTTTTTTTAAGGATAGAGTGATTCAAGAGAAGAGTTTAAACGTATAATACGCGGGCGAAGCCGCTGGCAAAAGCTAGTCATAGATAATTGGAACTTCAAAATGGCCCATGTTAACCGCAGTTAGAGCAAACATTTGAAATAAATAATCACAAAATAATTAATGTCAGGAATGGTTCTTTTACCTTATAATAAAGGTAACTAAAAAAACGATTGCTTTTTTTTGTATAGAATGCAGGTGTTGCTTTCGGATATATTCCTAGTACACTCTGCCTGTTGGCATACAAAAATATAGCATTAACTTACAGATAATTTAGAAATTAGGTACTTACTACGGTATTGTTTAACTTAAAAAAAAAAACACATGCTAATAATGATACGTTGGCGCAGGATTTCTTCTGGTTTCCTTTTCTTAACATGTAAAGTATACCATAAGATATTTTTCTTACCTCCATGGTAACGTATTTTTCACTGGAGCGTAAGATATAGACATTAAGTTATTTTACCAAGGTCGATTCTGATAAGTTGTAAGTCCCTGTTAGTTAACTAAATAAGTAGGTTACTATTGAAAAATTACGTTCGAAGAAATAAGAAAAAACAACGACCCTTGAACTCCTAATGAATAAAATAAATGTTACTCAAGTATGAAAAGTTAGTAGAAATAAGTCAATCAATATTCGCCTCCGAAGGTACACCGACTTGTCGGATAAAACCTTAGAAACAATCTTGATACTTGAACAGAAAATAATTAAAAACTTGTACTATATCTTATGTGCATACAAGGTACCGCTGCATGCAGTATCCTTAAATATATTCATAAATCTGTTGTAGTTTACGGTTTAAGGTACCAAAATTTTCGCCGCTTTTCAAAGTTTTACAAAATAAACAGGAAAATTTTCGTCTATTCAATGATAAGAAAATGGTAGGACACAGATATAAAGTCTTAGTCACATACATGATTGAGATAACCGAGATTTCGAAGAAGAACTCACATAACAAATGAATAAGATGCACTAAACATATATGACAAATATATTTTATAGAATTGGAAATGGAAACCCACAGTATATCAACTGGGCGTGGATCCATCCCTATTTAATATTTCTTTCCGATTTCATTCTATACTAATAATAGAGCTGTGGAGTTTATTTGTTTGAATGCATAATCATTGGAAAGACCAGGTGGATTTGGAAAATGGTAAAAACTGCCAAACAGCCCTAAGGAGCTGAGTAAAAAGAACGCTGAGCGAAAACGAAATAACAGCGCAGCCAGGCAATGTGATCCGACGTGGTGGGACAGAGGAATAAGAAATTTCACGTGAACAAAGTCTTAGTCTTCTGACTGCAACTTCGTCTGCGTGAAATTTTGCTAGTCTAGACTGAATCCCTTGAAAAGGTAAATCAGCTTTTATAAAATAAATAAATAATAAAGTATCAAGTCGTCTCGGTCTCACAAGTTAATCTTGTAGAATTTTAACGTTTGCGCTCGTTAGTCTGTAATAAGACGGAGTTGTATCAGTCAAATATTGATGCTGAGCTACTTTATATTGATTAGCGGGGCGGTGCCCTGCTTGTGCCCTTATCTATCATTATAGGAACATTTCTGAGTGTTATAATATTAGTACCTACGTACCTATGTACATAAATACGCTTTTATTAGTTTGGTATGGATGAATATACGTATTTTACGGAATCGTTCACTTCAAGACAATTTGAAATTTTGCACTTTTGTCAAGGACCGATGACAATACAATAATTTCATTTTGTGCCATTATTCTCGCCAAGGTTAACAGGATAGCAAAAAAAAAATACTACAAAAGACGCTTTTGTAACTACCCGAACTAGAAAATAGAAAATTAACAATAGTTTAAATTCTAAAATCAAGGTTAGTTGAAAAACAAACAAAAAGTAGACTATTACATTATTAAACTATTTTTTTTTTTTTTTTGTTATGAAATATGTTGTTGTAAAGCCTGTATTACAGAATCGTAGTCAAGACTCAAGAATGACATAAAACTTGATAACTACTGTGTGTAATTATATTGCTAATTTATCATTGTGATTAAAAAATTCTAAATCAATTAAAATTATTTCTCTAATGGTTATGCATCAGAGTAGATCCCATAGAAATTTTCATAACTTGGGTAGTTTTTGCGTTAGTTTCGATTATACGTTTTAAATCTACTTTTTGTATCTTGATGATAATCTAATAGGTACTTCTTGTCGCTCTTGTTAACATACCAAGTAGTATACGAATAGATTTGGAGTAGGTAACATATCAGTATCAAAAAAAAGAAGGTTTTTTTTTCTTTTATAGATAAATAAAAACGTAAGTTACGCTAAGTTTCATCTCACTATCTTATCCGTCCCAAAAAACCGTCTAAACTGGGCTTACTTCCTCTTTTCCTCCTCCACGTGACACACTACTGTCCGTCTTCATTAGTGTAACGCAATCAGCGTGAACGTTCGCACCAGCACGCACTCTCTCGCTCTAACTACAAATCACTACTATTGGATATAAACTCACTAACTGCACTATACGAAGTCACCTGAACAAACTAGGTGAGGAACAGCAAGGTAAACCTTTCGAATTGAGTGAGGCGTATTAACTATGACTCAGATGATTCTAGAAAACTAGAAATAGTATCCCTAAATCTTTATTTTCGATGTAATATTTTTTAATGGCACTCTTTTTTTTTTCTTTTTTTTTTTGTTAGTCTATATTTTATACCACTGCTGTGTCAAGGTCTTCCGTTTTCTCTTCCAAATCTATGTCTTGTGTGATTTCTGGCCATATAGGTCCTGCAAAATTATCTTAACGTTTTTACAAGGTTTTATTATACGGTAAGATTATTGTGGAATACTGAGATGTTGTTTAATAGTATTTATTGGTAGTTAGGTTAATTTAAAGCTAAATCTTAAAAAAATAAATATGCACAAGTTTACATTGATTTTGTTTTATATAACTTTTTTCTAATGTAATATCGTTTTTTTTTTTCAAATAAAATAAAAGAGAAAGGAATGTAGGAATAGTGTTCAAGAGGCTGGCCGCATTTTTTCGGCTGTAATGATGAGCTAATGTTAAGAGATGAACCAATTATCGAGCTTAGAAGAGTTAGATTGCCCAGGATTTACCGAACGTGTAGACCCAAGTACAGTCCAGTCACACTAATATCACCTGTTATATCATCACTATCAAAATTGCAGCGATTTTTTTTCTCGTTACTAGCTTTAGCCGGGACGACATCTGCGTGAAGGTCAAAAAAAGTCTTACGGGACAGTACTACCTAAATAAAAGTATCCAACGTATAATCCATCAGGGTATAATCTATTTTTGTCCCAAATTTCATCCAAATCCATACAACCAATTTTGCGTGATTCAATAACAAACATTCAAACTTTCACATTTGGATTTTTCATTATTATAAGGATTGTTGCTGTTAGGTTGTTTGTCCATCAAATTCACAGTGACCTTTATACTAGTAACGATTAAGCTGGATAGCACAAATCTACACTCTGTGCTGCTACTGAGAAATTCCAGAAAAAAAACTGGCCAAGTGCGAGTCGGACTCGCGCACCGAGGGTTCCGTAGAAACCTGCAGGTATTCACGGTTTATGCATAAGATTTATGTTTATGAAATTAAATGTTTTTTTTTTTAATTTTTATATTTGAGTTGACTGAATGAAAGGTAAATTGTGGTTTACGATTTATGACGTATTAAAAAAAAACTACTTACTAGATCTCGTTCAAACCAATTTTTGGTGGAAGTTTATATGGTAATGTACATCATATATTTTTTTAGTTTTATCATTCCCTATTTTAGAAGTTACGGGGGGACACACACACATTTTACCACTTTGGAAGTATCTCTCGCGCAAACTATTCAGTTTAGAAAAAAATGATATTAAAAACCTCAATATCATATTCGAAGACCTATCCATAGATACCCCACACGTATGGGTTTGATGAAAATTTTTTTTTTGAGTTTCAGTTCTATGTATGGGGAACCCCAATTTTTTTTTTTTTTCTATTTTTCTGTGAAAATCTTAATGCGGTTCACATAATACATCTACTTACCAAGTTTCAACAGCGTAGCTCTTATAGTTTCGGAAAAAAAATGGCTGTGACATACTCGGACAGACAGACAGACAGACAGACATGACGAATCTATAAGGGTTCCTTTTTTTGCCATTTGGCAACGGAACCCTAAAAACTAATAAAACTTAGCGATATAAGGACCTTGTGTTCAACAGTAGCGCTTGCGACCACTAGACCAATATAGTTAGTCAGACGAATTCAATATTTCCTTAACGCATTACCTAGACAAGTAGATGCTAGCAACCATTTTAAATGTCTATTCGTTAACAAAGCTAATGAGAAAATCAGCGAAATTTCACAACTAAATACGAGTGACCTACATAGAGGGAGTTCACTCTGCCACTAACAAGTTACGAAATTCAGCTTCAGCTCTACAAAGTGATCTCTACAATTAAATGTGCAGTGAAACTATGAAAACAGACCGTTTTAAGCTTATAGTGATTAAAATAAAGAATAAATATGCTATTGCTGCAATTTTTCAGGAAAATTAACAAAATTATCAATCAATCAACTCAGCCTAGCTGTCCACTGCTGGGCATAGGCCTCTCCCATGTTGCGCCACAACACCGTATCCTCCGCCTTCTGCAACAGGCACTTTATCCATGGTGAGGTTTAATGCCCGTAGTCACCACGCTGGGCATGCGGGTTGGTGACCCCAGAACCAATCCTAACAAAATTAACTATTGTTTTAAAAATGTTGTAAGTAGTTGTGTAAAAAACGACAGATAGAGGAAGCCTAAGTATGTCAAATTAATGTTTGGCAAAATTACGGGATATATTTAAACAATATAATACAAGTAAGAAAAATATAAAAAATCAATTTTGTAAATAAATAGATGCAAGTTTATTCCTCCAAATTAAGTTTACTGCATTAATCAAAACAGTTGCAACCATATTCAAGATCAATATATTCAAACGTAACGAACCTTACTTTAAACAAAAAACCGACATAAAATTTGAAACTCGAATCCTAAATTTTCAACGAAGGAACGTTATAAGGGGAGTTACATAAGAGCGCACCGTTGGCGTAGCATCGTAATTGTTGGAGCTTGCGTCGCATAGTAACGCCCGGCGCTGTGTGCCGGCGCGCGAAGCGTGAACGACACCTGGCTTGCTACCTGAGCCTCATCGACCACTGTCTCTACCGTGTGTACGAGGTCTTATTTTACGGTAAGATTATTGTGGAATATTGAGATATTGTGGTACAAATTCGTGTAGGTTTATGTTATCTTAGATATATGTAAATGTTAGTCAGTAAAATACGTTTTAAAAAGCTGATAATTATTGAACGTAAGTAGTTTTTTTTTTTTTTTGTTTGCCTACTTAAATGAAGTTCCCGAAAGTGATTGATTATAGTTCGAAAATTGAGGTCAATATACGGGTGCTTCATAAGTGTTACGTATGCTACGTAACTGCTGCGCATGCTACGTAAGCGCTACGCGCGCTACGAAAATACTTCTTTCACTTTAATTGTTTCTTTTAATAATCATGGGAAACATTAATCAATTTTGTTGAAGTACTTAGATATTTATATTTACATACATCATACTCAAAACAGTCAGCCACACCCAAGTAATTCATCAAACAAAGATTAGCACCATCGAATACAGAATGTGTCGCTTCAAAGAATATTTCAATTGATAGAGGAAGGAAAGATCACTCACAACAAAGAGAGGACCCGGAACTGCCTGAGGGTTGAAATAGTTTGAGTCCTCCGATCTCCGAGGTCAGAGGGAAGGGGAGGGTTCAAATGTTACTTCATTTCCAAATATATAAATAGGTCAACGAGGATCAGGAGAATTTTTTCATAGATTGATATAAGGTTTTTTTTGTGTAAAAGAAATAAATGAATAAGCAATTAAAGACAGTTAACGACTAATTTTATAATAGTCAGATAACTTTTATCTGAAGTATAGTTTGACAGATATCACATGGAAAATATATTAAATATAAATAGTAATATTTATTCTTCGGATAGGAACTGAAAAAACCGGTCAAGTGCGAGCGACACAAAATTATTATTTGACATCATAGCTGCAATAGTAATACACACTTCGAGAAAACTTCAAAAGCTATTTTCCCTTTCACCGTCAACATTGTCAGTAATTATAAAATCAATGGCAACGTTCTTCACTGCACATCCAATCAATCACTCAATCTTAGCACCACATTGCTTGCAAATAACCTCTAACACTCACTTTATGAATAAAGTGAACAGCACACTTGAAGCTGTACCTACCCTCCAAACGTTGCCATGAACAACACATACTTATAAAGTTGGCAGCTTCTCCCTGTTTCTCGGACACGTCTCGTGGGCTGCATGGGGTGTAATTTGAACAAATGAGCGACGGCTACCGAACCAAATTAGATTCTCGCCGGTCGACCGCCGGACGGCGCCGCTGCCGGACCGTCGCCGGATCGCCTCCACTCGCCAACAGATTACGGCACTTGGGTTGGGAGCTGGTGCAATTTGTATCGTCTCGGCAAATAGATCTTATGCCTTTTTGGAATCGGATTAGGTAACAATGGGGTTGGTATTGGAATCGCGTCTGTTGTAAATGGTATTAAATTAGTTTTTTTTATTTTTTATTGTAATAGCCGTTCAGTATAAGTAACAGATAGAAATGACAACAACATGACATGAAAATTTTTGCATAATATAAGTTGCATAATCTATACTATATATAATATTATAAAGCTGAAGAGTTTGTTTGTTTGATTGAACGCGCTAATATCAGGAACTACTGGTCCGAATTTAAAAATTCTTGTTGTGTTGGGTAGTCTATTTATCGAGAAAGGATATAGGTTATATAACATTACGCTACAACTAAGAGGAGCGGAGCAGTAATAAAAATGTTGCAAAAACGGGGAAAATCGCACGGGTAGGCAATTCGACGCGACGGGAAGGGTCGGGGGAACAAGAAATTTAACGTGGACGAAGTCGCGGGCAGAAGGTAGTTAGTTATACAAAGTAATGCACCTGCCTGGGCGCGAACCCATGATCTATACCTGTAAGTCGGGAACATTACCACTGGGTCACCACTGGGCCACCATTGCTCGAATATATATTGGAGTCAGGTTCAATACCCGGTTGATGGCACTAGGCTCATCCCTTATTTCCTAGGACTTAAACATAGCTGGCGAAGTATGGATGTACCAAAGGTATCCTCTGATTAACCCTTAGGCAAAAAAAGTTGTGATGTTGTGTATGTTGCCCGAGTATACTCTCAAAATATTCAGCCAAGTACTTATAGGCAATGATCGGGAAGTCACTGCTTCCCAGAAGGGCGATTCTCATAATTTTAAGAAAATTCACAGTCTGATCTCAGTCTCAATCTGTCAAAAATACCTCGAGTTTCCATACATTTTTGATATTTGATCGTCGTCGAGCTCAGACTGCGACTAGATTTTGAACGTTTTTAATGACGAGAATTGGCCTTCTGGTTTTTGACACAACTCCGTGATACTTTTTGCAAGCTATACAGTGACCTGCCAGGATCGCGGAATTTTTCGAAAGAGGTACCGTGCCCCTGGCATAGGAAACTGAAGGAACACGGGTGGGTTTTAGTCAGTAAAAGTCTAAGACGCCCTTCTGCTCCACCCAGAGCGGGAGACGTCATTTGATGCTTTACCAACCACAAAAAAAGCTATACAGTAAAGCTTATGCCTATTTATTGTGTGACACTAAAGACGACGTCACAGACAATCTAGATCATAAAACAGTAAACTTCTTTCACGATTGAATGTGTTCCACTAAATTAAAAATTAAAATCATCTCTAAAAAGAACAAATTAAAAAATAAATCAAATCAATACTGGCCGAATGTAAATAAATGCCGTGTTATCCGGTGTTTAAACAGTGTAGGGCTCCCCCACCGGCTCCTAATAAAAAAATTGAACTTTCAATAAAGGGAATCATTAATTCTGCTTAGGGAGGGATCTCGTAACATCCTAACGAACTCCACAAGAATCTTGGGATGTTTTTGTCGGATAATTATTTGAAAGAAATACTTAGGAGCACCGGGCCTCCGTCCACTGGGGAAATTGTTTTCGACGCTTTGCAAACAGCGGAGAAAAATGTCTTAGTTCTACTTGTATGGGTATTTTATAGAGCTATGGATGCTACGAATATGTTTACGTTTATTATTGTTTGACGTTTTAAAAATTCAAAATTAGAATTTTCTCCTTCTCTTTTTAAACAATTGGGAGAAAATTCTAATTTCGAAATAAGTTTCTTTCAATTAAAGATAGTACTTGTAAATGATTTTTTTAAATACAGATAGGGTTTTCAAAGGCTCCAGACCAGCGCAACGCGACAGCGCAACGCAACTGCAGATAATTTCCATGAAGTTTTCATTAAAATTGTTCTACGAAAGACCTATATGCGAGAGCCCTTAGAATTCAAGTGTTTATTAAAATTTAAATAGGTAGATAGAGAAGATTATTCGTTTAATATTCGCACTGACTAATAAACATTATAAACTCCGAAATGGATGTCTAGATAAGTTTTAATGTTTAACGCCTTATAATGAATTATTAATTAATTAACTATTGGTCGCAAACAGAAACATTGCTCTCAATTAATCTATATTCTATCAGCAAACAAGCACCGAACAACCACAACAAACAGTGTCTCGTGGATATTGATCGGATATTTTTCTCAGACGCTATTACGGTAATGCAGCCAATCTCCCGACGAGCTAGGAGCCGACATCGCGACCGGCGGGAATTAATGATGTCCTTTATTGGAGCCACCATTTTTTGATTCCTCCCCGCACCTAAAACACGAAATTTTATCCTATTCCTTTTATTCCAACATATATTACGCAATTTATTAACATCCAACACCCTCCATCTTTAACAAAGCAGGCAATGTATTTCGTCCATGGAGAAAATTCCGCCTTCGTCGTCTCTAGTAGGCTTTTTACTGAGAACAATTGCCGGAGGCGTAGGAAGCCAACAAAATCCTTGTTTACACGATCTGGGTCCACATTAAAAGCATACCCCAGTCGCTTTAAGGCATTATTCGGATCTGTCAGGGATTACTGTATTATATTGTCAAAAAGGGATGTTACAATTTCGATTTGTTAACACAATTCTACATTGGTTAACCAGTTTTTTGTATTATACGTTTTGGGGAATTAAGCATTAGGTACCGTATCAGACAACTTCATACAAAATTCAGTTATGTTCTCTAAAAACTTATGACAAACTAGGTTTTACCCGGGGCTTTGCCAGCGGAAATTGTCCCACGAGGACCAACTATCACTACTAGGAAAGTAGTCATCATATGTCCTAACCTCAGGATTAACCTACTTAAATTCTTAGATGGTGCTAGCAGTTCACTTAATCCTACTATCCTACTTAATATTATAAATGTGAAAGTTTGTTAGTATGGATGATTGTTACTCTTTCACGCAAAAACGACTGATCGGATTTAGATGAAAATTGGCATAAAAGTTTATAACCAGAGGGGTAATTGCGGAACTTTTTATCGGTAGGAATTGATTTAATATTCATAGTTAAACAACATTCATTGCGTTATTTACGTTGCTGAGCCGACAATTTATTCGAACAAATGGCGCAATGGTTTAGAAATAATCTTCAATCCCATTCATATTCTGATAAATTGTGCGTTTCGCAATTAGGGTGCAGGATTACACTTAAGGTACTTTTTATCCTGGTAGTACGTTCCCTCGGGGTAATTTCCGACCTCCACGCGGGCGAAGCCGCTGACAAAAACTAGTTCAGTGTTTGTTTGTGCTGCATGTATTGTATAGGTATTAAATTGGAAATCCGTAATTAGCTGTAAGACTAGTTATATATTTTGAGAGAGATGGGCTGTGGATGTTGTGATCAATAAATAAATAAATTTTATAGAAAAATGTTTAGCCGTTGAGGCATAAAAATATAACAGAGATAGAGTTACCTACTCTCCAATTTGTAATATTAGTATGGGACATAGATAATAGTACATATCAACTAAGTATAAACAGCAAGGTTAATAATAAATAGAAACTGGTGACGTGAAAAACCTTTTATATCTTTTTATTCCTCAATATTTTACCTATATTGATACTTTCGAATCGAGTAAGTTATATCCAATGACGTCAAAACTTGAGTATATGTTTGTAGCATACGCTTTTAGTTCTCATAGCATCACATACAAACCACGAGAACCACTGCCCCAACAACTCGCACCTAATGATAAAGCTAGCGAACTCTTTGACCAATTACGACAGACAAACGATACAGCGCACACGCAGCAGCCGGCTGATCGCATCACCTCCCGCAGAAGCGAGAGCCAATTAATTGAAGGCACTAGAAATTCGGTGTCGCGCTGAGCCCGGATTAGCCAATGAGCGTGTGTCAAAATACCGTTCATTAGTACAAGTGTCGATCTTGTGCTGTCTATTGATTTTAGTATCGGTATTTGGGTCGGTTTTTCGTGTAACTAGGATTTTTTCGTTCTGTGTGTTGCCGGCGTTTTGTGTGGTGCGGTTTGGGAAATTACTAGGAAAATAGAGTCTAATTTTCACAGTATTAACATTTCGATATATGTACAATGTTCTGTGTGGTGTCGGAGGTGAAGAATAGCACCATCCCATTTCTTTCAGTGGGTGTCGTAAGACACGACTAAGGGACTTACTAGTGAATGGGCGGCAGCGTTCTCTATGCGTTTGACCACCATAGTGCGGTCGCCAACCCGCGAAACAAAGCGTGGCCATTATGGCACACCCCCCCCCCCCATTTTGGGAGAGGTCTGTGTCTAGCAGTGGACGTCTTTCGGCTGAAATTATGATGATGATGAATAACACAATCCATTATAGGTTGTCTTATTTTCTTTAGGAATACTCTATATAGCATAATTTTTTATCCAGTGCGCAAACTGTAACCATGAATTCAGCATATCATTCTAGACCCCCCAGCGTAGAAAATTTTTGTCGGTTATGCAAAATAAAATCAGCTGTTTCATAGAAAAATTCAATACCTTCGGGGTCAAAATGTATGGAACAGCAGATTTTTTTTGTATAACCGACGAAAATTTTCTACGCTGGGGTGTCTAGAATGATATGCTGAATTCATGGTTACAGTGTGCGCACTGGAAAAAAATTATCCTATATATCATACAGTAATAGCTATAAACATCAATAGATTAAGTTTATTGTACAACAGCAATCTCGCGGAACTAGGGCAATATGAGAATCATAATACTATACTGTTTAAAGATGTTTTCAAAAGGCTTTTTTGTGGGTGCCCTCTGGAGGGAGTGGAGGGGCATGTCAGACTTTTACTGACTAAAACCCACTCGTGTTCCTTAAGTTGTTTATGCCAGGGCCACCATGAATCTTTTGAACAAATCTCGCGACCCTGACAGGCATCGCTCCCAGCGGACCCCTTCAAATGCTGACATCTCTTTGAGGCGCCCGTGGAACACAACGCGGCGTCGACCTGAACCTGGTCCTTACCGGGTGGCAAGCTACCCATTGCGCGCCGCCCGCAAGCCCGCGCGTATGGTGGTCGGGAGTCCGATTTTCAAAAGGCTGAGTTATTAAGATTAGGTTTATATTTATAATATGTTTTGTTTTATAATATTAATAATTTACACAATACTGTATAGAATCAAGTTCTTCTAACTTAACAGACAGCTGTGCTGCTGGGGAGTTTGTTCCGCCACTTCTTCTTCCCAGCGAAAGCACTAGGAAGTGTCGAAGGGCGGGCGTTTTGGGGGGACTGTCTCATGTAACTTTGACGTTCAAAAAGTGCTGACTCTCAGCCTAGTTTGAATAAATGACTTTTGATTTTGATTTTGAATATGTTTGATCTGTTTAGAGTCCTAGTAGCATAATCAGCCTCTAATGTTCCCACCGCTGGGACACAGGCTTCCTCCCTATGAGAGAGGCCATAACCTACCACGCAGGCCCATTGCGGGTTTGTAGATGTCACAGGTTTTCGAATTTTTTGGTTCTAGGATATGCCGATTTCTTTACGATGTTTTCCTTGACCGTTTTGAGAGCAGTGGTGATGAAATAATTTACACAAAGTGCCTGGCTGGATTCGAACCTATAACTCGTAAGTCTGGGCCGCTACACTGCTTTTCAGATTTTAGGGACCTAGTGCTTAAAGTATATTTCGGGACATTGTCAACCGAATGGTGGACTCTCCACATGAACATTGAGCTGACCTATTTTTAGCTCAAAGCAAGGCATTGCCATTGAACGTGGCAACGCTGTATACGTATACATAATATATATATATATATAGAGTCAAATTAAATTAGCTGGCAATATTTTACCCATAGGTATGGATAATTAATAATAATTAAACGGTTTTTTTTCGTCACCTAACTTCTGTTCAAACTTTTAATGACATTTTCAGTTATCATTTTCATTTTCAGTTATAGTTTTGGAAAAATTACAAAACCAGCTGACCGATTGTTGTCATTGACTTTCTTCACCCATCAAATGGTGAATTTTTTATTGTTTTTTTTTTTTGTTCCGTTAGTTTTCACTATCGATACCCAACACGTGGATAAAGTATTGCCAGCTAATTTAATTTGACCCGTACATAAATGTGTGTTAGCTTGTACAGTAAAATTAAGGTTTGAAAAAATAAAAAGTGGCTACCTAAATAAAAAGAAAAAGCTTTACAAAAATATTGGTTCGAACATTTATCGAACAAATCAAGAATAAACAACGCTACTTAAAAACACAATTTCTCTTAATTCTGCCCTCAGGAGCTTTCTTTATTTATCTCAATTTTTCAGTAAAATTCAGTAAATTTTCTCCATTTTTCGTCTCGTCCATCCAGTTTCAGTCTCCATCGTACGTATCAATTAGGCGGGGTGCAGACGTTCGCGCCACTATCTTCACGGCGATCGCGTTAATTATCGCCAAACGGTTACCCAAGTTATTGCCCCCCCGGATACTTGCATCTTAACTAGATTAGCTGTCGAATTGTGCTTTTTACGATCGCTTGTGTTCATGGCTTAACTTTTGACTCCTATTGTTGTTGGGTAATGGAATTCTGGGACTTTATATCTCGGATAATGGAAAATGCATTTTAGGTTACGTTAATTTTACGCCTTTTTCCTATGGGGGCAGGTAGAATCTACAAAATGCCACCACCTGCTATGACCCTTACATATATATTTTGCCTCGTTTATACATCTGGTCATACATGCACGCACTATATGACCTTCTAGGATGTCTTGGCAGATTATTGTTTTCAGTCCTACAATGATTTTATCCTGTACACCTTGTGAATAAGTAAATGAAGTGTTGAAATGTCGACAATGTGGTAGCAAACTAAATAGTAACCCACATGTTTTAAAGCAATAGTTCGCAATTTGCGTTACTATTTTATATTAAAACTAGCTTCTACCTGCGACTTCGTCCGCGTTAAATTTCTTGTTCCCCCGACCCTTCCCGTCGCGTTGAATCGCATACCCGTGCGATTTTCCCCGTTTTAGCAACATTTTTCATTACTGCTCCGCTCCTCTTGGTTTTAGCGTGATGTAATATAGCCTATAGCCTTCATCGATAAATAGGCTACCCAACACAAAAAGAATTTTTCAATTCCGACCAGTAGTTCCGGAGATTACCCCCTACATACAAACTTACAAACAAATGTTACCTCTTTATAATATTAATTATAGATAAATTTAAACATCTAAGTTTTTTACATTATTAGTAATTGGTACATTAACTATATTTTTACTCATCGTTTTTTTCTCATTTTGCTGTGCTCTTACAGGTTCCATATTTTTTTACCTTGCCTTCTTTAAGGCCTTTGTAGCATCTTTTTTTTACAACATAAATAAATATCAGTATCAAATAGTTCACGTGGCTTTTAAAGAACACACATCCACATCCATAAATAACCCTTAATTCCTTTAAAAATCCATTCACACCACTATTTTCTTGTCAAATTACGCGTAGAAATAGAGCAGTGAAAAGCTTGTAACAGTAACAATTGACATTTGGTAAGGACGTCGGTGTCGCGTGTCCGTTACAATCAATCTCATTTGTTGCAATTAGCGAGACTGTGCCTGCAGCCGCGTGACCGTGTCCACGTCAAAGTTGAACCGAGGAAGTTTGGAGCGAGTGGGGAGGATCGCGATGTCGATGCGATGTTGTTTTACAACAGTGAGTTCTCAGCTTTATGGAGAGCAAAACAAAATCTGTTTTACCGTGGGCAGGTTTTAGTTAGTCTGGTGCCGAAACGTATAACAATACTTGATGGTTCAAAAAAAGAATCTGAAGATTTGGGAACCTCTTCCTTCTTTATAAAATGTCGATTACAAATAACTACCTATAAGTTCTAGACAATCTCGCCATATTGAACTTTGTTTTCGAAACGCCTGCCCATTTTTGGATCAAGTGAATTAGGCGTCACCTCACTGATCAACCAAAATCAATGCGACTTAAACAAATGCCCTTTATCTCAACTTACTTCGTCATTATACAGAGACAGAGAAACAGATATAACCATTTATGAGCCGATTATTTTAACTGTGTACTGGTGTGACTGACAAATCAAAAGATTTCCAAGATTTCATTCACCCGCCCGTATCCCTTACTACCTCTCCGCTGATTCCTTCCGGTGCGGTCGAACTCCCGTGTCGCCTTTTATTACGTTTAAAATACTTAGAATGTTAAAGACAAAAAACACTCGCATATCTATTTTAGAGACAAGAAAGAGGAAAAGAGTTACGAAAGAAACAAGTTGATATACATAAAGCTAACCCTGACTTAACGTTGTGACAGCCTCACTCAGACTTTCAAAACAATATCGTGTCGATATAGAAGCAGGATAGCTGGCCAGGTCCATGATATTCCCTCGCAGCGTGACATTCTGCCCGTGTGATTGGCTGCCCACCGCAGCACGCCGAGTTTTCTGCTAGCGGTTTTCTAATCTGAGCACAAAATTCGTTCGCGTTTTCGACAGTTGCATTGAAATGTTTTATCTGTATCTGTGTAAATATAGTTTGGTTGAAATAGGCAGTTTTATTTGGGATATTGACTCGTAAGTTAATTTATTTTCGGCACAAGCCCAGGATAGATGAAGATCAAAGGTGTAGGCACTGCCAGGGTCGCGAGATCTGTTCGAAAGAGTTACCGTGGCCCTGGCAATTGGGCAACTGAAGCCCCTGAAGTTCCTTAGCCCAGTAGAAGCTTGGGAAGTAAATAAATTAATTAAAAACCTAAAAAATAAACAAAGTTACGGTTTAGACGAAATCCCATCTACGTTATTGAAGAAATGCGCAGACGAACTCACTTTACCATTTTATCTACTATTAAACCAGTCTTTTACAGAAGGCACTTTCCCTGAATTGTTAAAGAGATCATTAATTAAGCCAATCCATAAAAAGAACACGAAGACAGATCCTAGTAACTACCGCCCCATAGCTCTCTTGCCATCAGCATCCAAGATTTTCGAAAAAGCTATCTGTGATCGAATTTATACCTTTTGCGAAAAATTCCACGTATTAAGCGATTGTCAAAATGGATTCCGTAAAAACCGTTCCACCACATTAGCCGTCTACAAATATATTCAAGAAGCCCTAAATATTATAAATAACAAGGAATACGCCGTAGGGATACTACTGGACATGACCAAAGCATACGACAAGGTACAATTTAAAATACTACTGAATAAACTGTACGGAATAGGAATTCGCGGCAAAGCTCATGAATGGCTTACGTCATATTTAAAGAATAGAGAACAAGTCGTTGAAATCGAATACTATAACAACAATAGTAGAGAAATAGAAAAAATTCGATCTAAAAGCAGAACAACTAACGCTTCCATCCCCCAGGGAAGTGTTATAGGCGGCCTATTATTCCTCGTTTACATCAACGACTTACCGACAACCATAGAGGGGCCATGTGTTTTATTCGCGGATGACATATCCTTATTACTCTCATGTCAAAATAACACAAACATAGAAGAAAAACTCAATTCCACACTCACAAAAACATGTGACTGGATGACCTCACATAACTTAGAAATAAATTACAATAAAACTAAATTAATGACTTTTCACCCTCATCAAAAAGCTCCGCTACACTTAAATTTCAACTTTAATGGCACATTATTGGAGACTGTTGATGAATTTACATTACTAGGACTTACAATAGATAAACATATTAACTGGAAAACACATATACAAAGAACACGTTCAAAAATTTCAAGATTTTCATATGCCCTCCGCGAAATTAAAAAGACCACCAATTTTCAAACTGCCCTTACCACCTATTATGCGTATGCCAATGCATGGCTTAGCTACGGCATAACTCTCTGGGGAAATAGTACAGATACACCGACACTCTTTACTCTACAAAAGAAATTAGTCAGAATCATGGTAAACATTGATCAAACCGACAGCTGCAAACCCCACTTTCAAAAACATAATATTTTAACACTACCCAGTATTTATATTCTAGAAACATGTAAATTTGTCCGCAAGTATCCAGAGTTCTACACAAAGCGCGAAGACATCCAGTCACAATACACACTTAGGCACCGATCAAGGCTAAACATACCAACCTCCAAGCTAAAAATGCATTCTACAAGTCCCTATGTAATGTCTATAAAAGTATACAACAAACTGCCTGACATTATAAAGAATGAAGAAAAGTTCAATATATTTGTAAGAAATCTTAAGAAATTACTAATTAACAAATGCTATTACTCCTTAGAAGAATATTTAAATGATAAAAATAAATAATAGATATACATATAATTTAATATGATAATAAATACTATAATGATGATAATTGATAATAATAATTAATCATAAACACGCAATTTATAGGTATATGTAAAATAAATTAATGATACTAAATTGTATGTATAATGTATTTAAAAAAAAATACATAATATAATAATAATTTATCGAATAATATAAAAAAACAAAAATTAAATCAAACAGAAATAATTATAAATAAAATTAAAAACTTAATAAATTTAACAATATAACTAATAATTATTGTTGAAAGAACAACAATCCATATAAATGAATAAACAGAATTATTATAATACATAGATACTTATATAAAAATCATATAAATTATGTTAATACATTTTATAGATAAATAAGCGATATATTGGTTTATTCTAGGACATCTCCTGACCAAATGATTTTCAAAAACAGAGCTTCCTCTCTCCTATCCTTTTGCTGTGCCCTACAGGGTCCATAATGATCTAAATTATATAATTACCACCTAAGTTCACATTATGGTAAAGCAATAAAGATATTGAGTATTGAGTATTGAGTATTGAAGAAACACGGGTGGGTTTTAGTCAGTAAAAGTCTGACACGCCCTCTCGCTCCTCCCAGAGCGGGAGAAGTCATTTGATGATTTCCCATCCAAAAAAAAAGGGTTCCAACCTACAGGCGCTGTACGTTGTATAAATTATTTCATCACCACTCCTCTCAAAACGGTGAAGGAAACTGCGTGACGAAACCGGCATGTCCTAGAAGACATGTGACATCTACCAACCCGCACTGGGAGCGCGTGTTGGTTAATGGCCCACCCCTTCTCACCAAGAGGAGGACTATATCCCAGCAGTAGGAATTTCACTTTCTATAAGTTATTAAAAAAAAAACTACAGTAACTATATTAATATCTGTAAATAAACTCAGTTTAATAAAAATAAATAAATACAATAAACAAAAAGACTACGACCTCATTACAATTTTTTTAAAGTTAACATCATTTTGTCTGTGTTTTGTCTATACCTAGCTTGTGTCACATGTCAAAATTTGTAAATATTTCAACGTCATTTATATAATACAAAATTTAAATCATTTTTAATTTTTACTGAATGTAAATTTTTGTGAACTTAAAACTTAATTATGGAAGAAAAAAACGGTAAATGAAATCCAAATTCATTGCATTTATTTTTCGATACTTTCGTATGAAAATATTATCGAAAAAGTAACGTAAACGCAGTAAGTACCGCAGTAGTAATTTGCTAAAAATCAAATACTTTTCTTTATTTCTAGCGTTGATTCTTAAGGACATGATTTGACTCTTCATCATTATTATTGGAAGCCTTGTTCTTTCCTCTGCTGAGTGGCCTCCTCCTCTTTTATGGCATGCTTCCCTGGTATGTGCGTCTCTCATCCATGCTATTTTATTTGTGTACGACTTATTTACTTTTATTTTGACATAAAACGGCTATCCGCCAATTACATTGTTGGTCAAAGAAAATTACAAATACACTTTCTTTATAGAACTTCAAACATTTATAAATGACATGATCATCTTCCATTCGGCCATAAACACATCACACGTCAATGGTTTTCGGGGTTCCGTACTCAAAGGCTGCCAACTATTTACCTAGCATCCGCTGTCCGTTCGTTCATCTGCCTGTCAGCGAGCTATATCTCATGAACCATAATAGGTAGACAGTTAAAATTTTCACAGGAAGTGTATTTTTGTTGACAAGTTTTGCAAAAAAATATAGTGTTAAATTTTACACGGTGGTACAAAACCCTTCGTGTGCTAGTCTTATAGCTTAGGGCCAAAACACATACAGACAATACAACGTTGCATTGTAGCATGTTGCGACATCGCGTCACGATGCGATGTCGTGTCCTGGAGTATGTGTTTTGGCCCTTATTTACACTATTATCAAATTCGTTCTATTCTCTGTGTATTACCAGACAATTCTTAGACCTATTTATGAAACTTCGCCACTGATGAGCAGGTAAAAGCATTTGTAAAGAATAAAATTCACTTTACAACTGATACCTGTCCGGGTACGCATCCAATACACATAGGGCAGCCCACAATGTAGTAACAAATGTCGTTATATCGGACATCGATTGCCATACATTGACCACAATGACTGGCATTCGATTTGTACCTCCCGCTGGGAATATGAATGTAATTTACCAATATATTGTCCACCATTTTAAATAAACAATGGCTATACGATAAGTATGTAATGACTTCGGCGACTTCATATACACATACAATCATTGTCTCTTTAATACAGTATTATTATCATTATCTTGAGTTCCTTTAAGGTTAACACGTTGAGTGCCGAACAAAGATTGATGGTTAATCCCATATGGCCACAGATTTAGAGCGCATACAAAATTGTTAGTAGTAAGCACGCGATATCGGCCATAATGCAGAGGCGACGAATCACGCGATATCGCGTGATCGGCACTCAACGTGTTAAAGATAAATCTTTACAATAAGTCTGTCTCGTTCGTTCAGTGGTCGCAAGCTGAGCAATAGATCCTTGATTCGATACCCTGGTCAAGTAAAGCGTTATTGGGTTTTCTATCTGGAATTCCTCAGTAGCAGCCCGGAGTCCGCATTTGTGCACTGTTGATAGCAATCGACATGCCCCCTATTACATGGGACATAAATATAACTGACGAAATGCAGATGTAGGTACTGTAGGTACACCTCTGCCCAATCCATTGTGGAAACAAGGCGTGATATGTAAATCTTTAATTGCCTTAAATATGGTATCAATTTGTTATAGTCCGGTTTTGATATAATGTCCACATGTTTAGCTATACAGAATATTATATCAAAAACATGAGCAATGGATGAAAAAAAAATTGCCGCTTGGGCAGCGTTAACCGTAAAACTTCACGCGGACTGTCTTCAATGCCGTCAGTTTCTATACGTCATTTTTATCGTAGTGTAAATAAACTGCGACACTCTTTTTAACAACTTCAAGAAACGAATTTCTCAATTCTATTGTTTTTTTTTAAATGTTTGTCACTTCGGAACTCCGTCGTCGTTTATAAACCGATTTGAAACGGTACGTTCTGAGTGGTCCCATAAATAAACTTGGTCGAATTCTTATTAGTGATTTTTGAGCTTCAATACCTGTTACGTATTTCTGCACTTAGTTTCTTCAGCATTTCAGCCTAAAGACGAAAGAAAAAGTCGTTCACTGTTGGACATAAGCTTCCCTCAATTTAGGGGGGGGCTTTGCCATTATCGCCACGCTTGGGAGGCGGGTTGGCGATCGCATTAGGGTGGTAAAATGTATGGAGAACGCTGTTGCCCATTCTCTAGTAAGTTCCCTAGTCGCATCGTACGACACCCACGGAAGACATGGTGCTAATCTTTACGTCAGGCACCACACGGTACACTTACTTTATGTTGATGATATTATAATGATGTACTATCAATGTTATTTACTTCGCAAGTGAAGTTATACGAGTTTGTGTGTGGTAAGGTATCACGACTAAAAAGAAAAAAAAAAGATTATTAAAAAATAAGACTTCCAAAAAACAACACTACAAAGTGAAAAATAACTTTGATCGTTGTTAAAAAATAACGAAAATACAAAACCAAAGACACCAAAACTTTGTAGTATTTTTTTTGGAAGTCATTTTATTTTAACAAAACATTTTCGTATGGAAAGTGTTGACATTGCCACCTCCAACAGCAGCCGGCTAGACGTCACCTTACTCTGTGCTCAAGCCAAATAATCAACGTACTAATATTTTATTTTCCTTTCAAGTTAAATGAACATCATATAAAATGAGCGTAGCCGTGAAATCTGGTCACATTCGACGCGTGAAGACTACGATGCCTAGACCTGACATGTTTTATATCTTTGATGATACAGATGATTCAGACTCAAGCAAATCTGGGAAAATGAAATGCGCCGATAACAGCACACAAACCAAGTCGGATCAAAGTAAACAGTAATTTTTACCTATTTATAAATTGTGAGCAGTAGTGGCTCAGTAGTTTGGACCCAGGGAGGTGCTTTGTTTGTGTAAATAATTTCATCACCACTGCTCTCAAAACGGTGAAGGAAAACATCGTGATGAAACCGGCATGTACTAGAATAAAAAAAGGATTGTGTGGTTTTTATAAAACCACGATAAATGTGAAACTTTTTTTCCCATTATAGACATTTAACTAAAAATTTTCGGAATATATACAATAGCTTAATAAAAAGACTTAATTTAATATTCATACGAAATAAATGATAAATTCAAGCACTCAAAATTGAAATAAATCCATAAAGAACAACATGCACCAGCGAGCGCCTTTCACTTTATCCCCACACCGTGGCCGACCGTCATGCGACATGCAACACACGGAGGAAAAAGTGTGAGACGATGTAACAAAAGTTTCACTTTAAAAAACGAAGACACCTACCAACGCGTAGTGGGTTCGCCTGGCAGATTATGGCCCACTCCCTCTCACCGAGAGGCTATGTACCAGCACTGGGAACGGTATAGGCTGGTTTTTACTGCAGATTTTTTTCTTACGCCCTCACTAAAATCAGAGAAATCTCTCAGTTTGTCGGGTTTTTGCTTTATACTGCTCTTGGCCGACGATAAATGCAATTTGATGCTCTCGATGCATACCAAACTGTGTAACCAGGGTCACATGTCTGCCTAGAGCAGCACTAAATATAATAATAACATAATAATATTTTAGGACAACCAACACAACGTTATCTGATCCCAAACTAGGCAGAGCCTGTACTATGGTAACCAGACAACTGATAAACATACTTATATATTTGTAAATACATTCATATGATAGATAAATTACACCCAGACACAGAACAAATGATTGAGCTCATCACACAAAAATTTGTTCTGGGTGGGAATCGAACCCACGACCTGTCTTAGCAGTCAGGGTCAATAATCACTAGACTAACAGGCCAGTCTTATTAATATAAAGCCATCCATCTAGCCAACCATGTTTCCCAGTAACTGGTTGGCTGTAGGTCCGATAGGCAGACGCTCCATGTAAAATATTGATATTCGACTGCATCCCGTTAGACTGAACGGCTACCCCGACATACTTGGGAAAAGGAGACACTGATGATGACGTAGTAAAACCCTTTCAGATCGATCTTAAAAGATCTTCCACAAGAAATGGCTTTGACTGGCCTGTTAGTCTAGTGGTTAGTGACCCTGACTGCTAAAACTGAGGTTGTGGGTTCGATTCCCACCCAGGACAAATGTTTGTGTGATGAGCACAATCATTTGTTCTGTGTCTGGGTGTAATTTATCTATAATATGTATGGTATTTAGAAATATATAAGTATATTTATCAGTTGTCTGGTTACCATAGTACAGACTCTGTCTAGTTTGGGATCAGATAACAGTGTGTTGGTTGTCCAAAGATAAAAAAACAAACCTCCGAACCTAATTAATTTCAAATTAAAGATCAAAAGGCTAATTTTCGTAATATAATTTTCGTAGTATAATTCAAATACTTCGCAATCTAGTCGCAGTCTCATCTCAGCGACAATCAAATGTTAAAAACTTAATCAAAAATGTATGGAAACTCGAGGTATTTCTGACTGATTGATACTGAAATCAGACTGTGAACGTTCTTAAAATTAAAAGAATTGCCCCCAAGAACTGTGTTGATACAAAAAATATTTATGGTATTTTTAAGGGCTACGCTCACCACATACACTTGAAACATGTATAATTACGCCGAGGAAGAAACTAAAGAGAAGAAAAGGTAAGAGCATGTTTTACCCAATGAGCATAGAAAATATCACTCATCCCGTCTTTGTCGTTTATCATGACATCATCTATATAGAGGGGTAATTGCGGAACTTTTTATCGGTAGGAATTGGTTTAATATTCATTAAACAACATTCATTGTGTTATTTACGTTGCTGAGCCGACAATTTATTCGAACAAATGACGCAATGGTTTAGAAATAATCTTCAATCCCATTCAGATTCTGATAAATTATGCGTTTCGCAATTAGGGTGCAGGATAGGAGGGACATCGAAATATTTTGTCGGTTATTAAAAAAAAAGTAGCTGTTCCATATACATTCGCTTTATCCTGTCATAAATTTAGAAAAGCCCTAGTTTATGGTTTAATGCCATATTATGGTGTTGACGCTGATAGTGGTCCTAGGAATGAAGTGTAGCACTTTTGTTTTTTTTTATGTTTCGCATACTCAATTTGACTTAAACTCAAATTAACTTTATGTAGATCATTAGCTGCTATTATTTAGTTATTATGTTTACTGTACCTGTTATTTTCAGCAAAACTTATGGATTGGAAAAAATACCACAGACTTAACGTAATATATTCATTTATTGATGATCTAGAAAAAGACTACCCAGCGATTTGTACCGTAACTGTGATAGGAAAATCTGTGGAAGGAAGAGATATTAAGGTAGAAATAAAATTATTCATTAGTATTTTTTTGTCCTAAGAACGAAGTAGAAAGTAAGTAAACAACATCATTATGTATATTATGACGTTATGTTGTGTTGTTGTTGTTTTTTGTTGTGTTTGCTGTTGATGTTATGTTGTTGTTGTTGCTGTTGTATAGCCATCATGCCTGCAATACATAATGTAAATAAATTAAATTATTAAGTTAAATTCATTGAATTCAGTTAAAAGCCATATTGCTTCATACACACAACTAGCCGCTGCCCGCGACTTCGTCCGCGTCAAAATTTTTGCTCCCCTGACCCTTCCCGTCGCATCGAATTGCCTCCCAGTTTTTGTACATTTTTCGTTGCTGCTCCGCTCTTTTTAATTGTAGCATAATGTTATATAGCCTTCCTTAATAAATGGGCTACCCAACACAAAAAGAATGATTAAATTCAGATCAGTAGTTCCTGAGATTACCGCGTTCAACCAAACAAACAAACAAACAAACTCTTCAGCTTTATAATATTAGTATAGATATTGTAAGAGAACAGATTAAAAAAAAGAAATAATAATGTGATTTAGAAAACGAATGAGGTAGGTACTTGTTCCAACAGACAAAAATCCTGATAGTCAACTGTTGACCAAAACTATATCTAAAACCCTAAAGAATCTACTAATCTAAAAAAACTACTGAAGAATCGTGCTCAAAAAAGTATGATACAAGAAAATATTCTCAGCTGAAAGCCGTAGTTGTATGCCACTTTTCTCTTAAGCTTATAATCGCTTACTACTGTTAGAAAGTATTGTTTTATTGCGGTAGCTTTAAAGTGGCCTATAACCAGCGGACAATCAACACACAACACGATAACACATTTCTCAAATTATAATAAGCAATTTAGAAGTTATGAAGGAACAAATGAACATACATACATACACTCAACCCAATCGAAATCTCTCTCTCCTCTTTGTGTCGCCACAGTCGGGTAAAAACAACGAACAACTAAATGACGATAATCATCCTCTTTCAGATGTTAAAAGTATCGAACAGCAATGCAGGCAACTCCGGGGTATGGCTGGATGCTTGCATACACCCCCGGGAATGGATCACCACAGCAGTCGTCACGTATATGGCTAACGTGCTTGTCAGAAACTTTCACAAGTTTTCAACTGCTGTTACAAATAAGGATTGGTAATGAGTCAATTTATTACCGCAGTGTCTCAAGACAAAAGTCTTTGACCAGTGTGTGTTGCCAGTGATGACATATGGCACTGAGATGTGGTTGCTCACAATAGGCCTCATAAGAAGGCTCAAAGTCACACGAAGAGCAATGGAGAGGGCTATGCTTGGAGTTTCCCTACGCGATCGAATCAGAAATGAAGGGATCCGTAGAAAAACCAAAGTAACTGACATAGGCCGAAGAATTGCCAAACTTAAGTGGCAGTGTGCAGGGCACATTGCTCGCAGAACACTACGCGCTGTCGACCCGAGCCTGGTCCTTACTGGGCGGCAAGCTACCCATTGTTCGCCGCCCGCAAGCTTGCGCCTACGGTGGCCGGGAGTCTGCTATCGACTCCCGACGTTTGCATACCTTAATTGAAAAATCGAGTAGCAATGAACCTTTATCTGCCTATCCTTTTCCTAACCATGTTGGGGCCACCTTCAAGTCTAACTAGATGCAGCTAAATACTAGTATTTTACACTAGCTTCTGCCCGCGACTTCGACTGCGTCAAATTTTTGCTCCCCTGACCCTTCCCGTCGCATCGAATTGCCTGCCAGTTTTCAACCATTTTCGTCGCTCCTTTTGATTGTAGCGTGATGTTATATAACCTATAGCCTTCCTTAATAAATAGGCTACCCAACACAAAAATAATTTTTCAATTCGGACCAGTTGTTCCTGAGATTAGCGCGTTCAACCAAACAAACAAACAAACTCTTCAGCTTTATAATATTAAAGTATAGATGGAGTGACTGCCTATATGACCCTCATAGTCCAGTTACTGGGTAATACGATAACGCTTCGTAAGACTGGATGTCAGACTTCCGAGCTACGGACGACCCGTAACGACTGTCAAAAATCGAGTAGCACCGCATATTGCAGAATGTCCTGCATATTTCTAATGACTAGACTATTATTTTCAGGCATATCGTGCCGGTTTTAAATCCAGATGGTTATGAATACACGCACACACACGAACGCATGTGGAGGAAAAACCGAGCGACCTATGGAGGAGAATGTGTAGGTGTTGATCTGAACAGAAACTTTAGGTGTGTGTTTTAATAATAGACGAACATTTATAATAATATTAAGAAGCTTAAAATAGCTATGAAATACATAATAGAACTCGCTACAGTTTTATTGACAGAGTGGGAAACAAACAAGCCCATCTGCATGCGTAGCATGACCACCGTAGAAACGGGTTTTGTCGACGGAAGAATAGACCAAATTACAGATTGTAGAAAGATTAAAGACAGAATTAAAGATTGTAGAAAGATTTGTACCGTTTTATGCTGGCGTAGCATGACAGTTCTACTTCTATTCTACCAAGAATAGACAACGTTCTTTCTATGGTGGTCATGCTATGCGTGCTGGTGGCATGTAATCATCGTCACGCGCCGCCTAGACATTTATAACTCTTAACTGACATACAACACTGGAAAGTAATGCTTCATTTGCAGCAGAGGTGGCCGCAACTTACGCGTTGTAAAGTTGTAGGTTCGAACCCAGGCGCTTTATATATAGTCCTCCAGACCGAATTTCGGCCACGGCGGCCAATCTCAACGGAGACTAGCCATCGGCGCGGGAGATATTATAGTGCTCAAGTGTATGCGCAGACACAGGAGCACTCACTCTTCCCTCACTCTCATAGTCCGATGGGACGGCAATCCGACACGACCGGAGAGAGATCAGGTGTAGGACCAACTGCTTAACGTGCTTTCCGAGGCACGGGGGTATCACACCGCCAACTTCCAAACTCCGGGCTGCTACTAAGAAATTCCTAATGGAAAAACCCAGTAACACTTTGCCCGACCCGGGAATCGAACCCAGGACCCCACGCTCAGCAGTCGCGCTTGCGACCACGAGACCAACGGGGCAGTTACAGGCGCTTTACATTGTATATTTCATCACCAGTGCTCTCAAAACAGTGACAGAAAACATCATAAGGAAACGTGTATGCCCCAGAACCAATAATCCTAAGACAAGTGACATCTACCAAATCTGCACTGAGCTTGTGAGCCCTCTCACAAAGAGGAGGCCGGTGTCCCAGCAGTGGGAACAGTACTGTACTTGTTAAGAGTACAATATTATGTCAAAACCTATTTTATGGTGTTTCAGTTATGCATGGGGACAAGGAGAAGGCTCGTCAGACGAACCAAAACATGTTTTCTACAGAGGTCCAGCACCATTTTCGGAACCAGAATCGGTCGCAGTAAGGGTAAGTTTCCTATTTGATCCTGACGGAACCATTGAAAATACATTGACTTGCAGAATACTAACACTGGCTGAAAATCTTGCTTTTTTTTCCTAGGATACAATACTTGCATCGATAACGCCTTTCAAGGTGTTTCTGTCCTTTCATAGCTACTACGAGTTGATAATCTTCCCGTGGGGCAACAGGACGGATCCGTGTCCAGACTACATTCGGCTACTGGAAGGTGGCAGTATCATGGCCAGGGTAACTCCACGTAAGAAACTAGTAGTAGCTACTACAGACCATACTGTACTAGTAGTATGATCTGTTCCAAAAGCGTCTGATAAAAATGTAAACAAATGGATCAGAAAACGCACCTATGGATGCTAATAAGTAGTGTCACTTACAAATTTAATTCTTCGATTTGATTATTTGAATACTTAAAACCCCAAATTGGATTTAAAGAAGGCCTTAGGCCAGAAGTGGGCTGCCAGGGTCTCGAGGTTTGTTTGAAAGAGTGACCGTGGCTCTGGCATAGGCAACTGAAGAAACACGGGTGGGTTTTAGTCAGTAAAAGTCTGACGCCATTCCGCTCCACCCAGAGCGGGAGACGTCATTTGATGATTTTCCATCCACAAAAAAAAAGGCTAGCAGTGGGTCAGAATAGACTACCAGAAACAATAACAAACGTTTAACCTTATTGTATAAACGTTTAATTTTATAACCTCAATTTTAGTCGATGATTTTCCAGTCACAATATATACGTAATAATGTTATTCAAACAATTATTGTTGGGAAAAGCTGTGATATAACGTTAAAACCTTCTAAATACAAATAAATATTAAAAATTCTGTTTAGTGATTGATTGACCTGTAGGATAATTGCGTAATACACTAACAGTAAGAGTAACTTTCATTCTGACTGCTCAAAAACATTCATTTGCGTTAATAACGTTGTTGACCTGACAAATTTTTCGAACATATGAAGCAGCAATTAGCAATTTCCTTCAAAATGATTCAAATTTTGATTTCTAGTGTGTTACGCAATTAGAACAGGGTTTGTTTATGGTTTCACCAGCTATTTTTGGAACAGACATTAGTATTATTGCAAATATGTGAATTGTTAGAAAAATGGTTGAAGCGAAAAGCCTTCAGACTGATTTACATTTCAGGCAATACATGAAACTAATGGGAAGACCTATAGAGTCGGGAGCACTAAAGACCTCACTTACTACGCCTGCGGGACCAGCATTGACTGGAGCTATTCCATCGCGAAAATACCATTTTCTTACATGGTGGAGCTAAGGAGTAGAAAGTACAAGTTCAGACTTCCGAAGGATCAAATTCTGGCCAACTGCACGGAAGCCTGGAACGCTGTTCAGAAATTGATGGATTTTGTCGATGAACATTAAAAAAAGCCAAGTCTTAAACTGTTACCATTGTAACAGTTTAAGACTTGATGACTATAACTCTGGTGCAGTTTTCAATTAACTATAGAACTGCTACCAATAATATAAGTGTCTGATTAAAAATCAATACCAAATACGTGCTTCGCATTTTAATTTGTATAATCCATATGAACATGATATCTACACTTTTAAATTAATCAACCATTTAAGACACTAATCTACGTCGTCTCCTCATGATCTGACCAAAATTATGTCTTGACCAGTCAGTCAGTGCTTATTTGGCTTCTCTTCAGAGTAGCCAAATAAGAAACGCCGGTCTCATCTGGTTTGAACAAATATGATTGACGAGTAAAAGTGTTTGTACATTCAACATTGATATAGTAAAAAACTTTACTAGAAAACTACTAACGTTGTTTGGCATCAAGAGTACACTTCAATTATGGTGCTTTATCAGCGAATTCAACAAGAGCTTTAACACCGTTTAATATTTCTTTGCAACAGATTAATATTTCGTTCTTAGGTAGAAGAAATTTATGCTGTTTACTTCTCAGTTCGACAAGATAGGAAAAGGGAATACGAGCTGTTCCATAACTCCAGTCGATACTCGTACCAGAAGCATAATACATGATATCCTTGAAGTTTCCAACTTTATACATGCGACCACTTGTTTCGAAGATGGCCTGAAATTTAAACAATTAGTTAATTAACGATTTAATCCACGCGGACGTATCACTAGTGATGACTTAACTACTAAACTAAGACTAAACTTGGTCACTCATAATGGGCCTAATAAGACGGGTAATTGTCACCCAAAAGGCAACATTGAGGGCTATGCTTGGAGTTTCCCACGCGATCAAATCAGAAATTAAAAGAACCGTAAGAGAACCAAGGTAACCGACATAGCCCAAAGAATTTCTAAACCTATATGGCAGTGGGCAGGGCATTTTACTCGCAGAATGATGGGGCCGAAAGGTTCTGAAGTGAAGACCGCGTACTGCAAGGCGTAGCGTTGGAAGGCCTCTCATAAGATGGACCAATTGTCCGGTGAAGACCGCTACACTGGATGTCAGCACAGGACCGCTGGAAGTGGTGATGCTTGGGAGAGATCTATGTCTAGCAGAAGATGTCTTTGAGCTTTATTGATGACTAGATTCTGCCCACGGCTTCGCCCGCGTGGATGTCGAAAAATTCACCATTTCAACCCCCCATTTCACCCCCTTAGGAATGGAATTTCTAAAAACTCTTTCTTAGTGGATACCTACTCCTTACAAAGAACACACCCTCCAAATTTCGTGTCTCTAGGACCAGCGGTTTAGGCTGTGCGTTGATATATCAGTCAGTCAGTCAGTCAGTCACTCAGGACTTTGAATTTTATATATATAGATAATGATGATGGACGAAATCCTAAAGAATAGAATATCTTTTCTGATCTTACTTTAGCCATAGCAGTTCCTCCTTCTAGTAAATTGACATAATCAGGGCATGGTTCCGCTGTGTGACACCAAGGAAAAGAAATAGCTTCACTGTAAGAGTGAAACGTCAGGAATATCTTGAATGGTGTTCCTGAGTACAGAATAATGTCCTATAAAAGCATTTATAAGGTATATCTTTAATGCTACGGAATTTAATAAAATGTTTATATTGAAGTCATCGTACCTTAATTGCAGTAGTTTCAGGTTCCGAAAATGGTTCTGAACCACGATAGTTTATGTGATTTGGTTCATTAGATGAATGTTCGGTACCACCACGACCCCAGAAATACCTGCAATATAAATCAAGAAGTGGAATTCATACATCAAAATCTATGAGGACCTCCATAAAACTCAAGGGAGTTTACCCATAATTTCTGTTAAGGTCAACTCCAGTAATAGTATTTCCATAACGTGCTCTGTTTTTTCGCCACATCCTATCCACTGTGTGAGAATGGTTGTATCCATCTGGGTTCACTACCGGCACAATATACCTGAAAAGTTCAGTTTTCATTTCATCTTTCTTACTTTTTCTTGTAATAAATCTATTATTTTTGTTTGTTTTTAATTCGGAATGTTATTTACCAGTCTTTATTTGTTAAGTTTGCACTAATTGAATTGAAATGTCTAGCTAAGTAGTCAGCTATGTAGGTAACAACTGATGTGGTGATCCACTCTCGCGCATGAGTTGCACCGTCTAACCAGATTCCTGTATTGTCTGCATCGCTATTTGAAATTTTAAGCATCTGAAAAATTAAAAGCTCTTGTGTAGTTTCTATTATATCCCCTTTTTCAATTAATGTTTAATAATCTTATATTCTTGACAAAACCGGTTTATTATTTTTTGTGTTGTATCATTTTGATTAACCTCAACTAGTGACGGAAAAAACATCCTTTGAACGTAACTATGGTTTACAGACCTTTATATCTCTTCCTTCTGAAGATCTTCCAATTACGGACACTGTACACGTTGATGGAAAAGCAGTTTCTAATTGTGCCAAGAAATGGTACACGGCGTGAAGTGGATAAAATTCTTTCCAATCTAGATCACGTTCTGTAAATAAAATGACACTCTTTGTTACATATGTTTTATATATTCTGAATTAGTTACTTTCTAGCGCTATCTACAGACTACAAAGATGAAATTATTTGCAACAAAACAACGTAGATTTTTGAAGGCCACTGGGCAGGTCATTTTGTACTGGCCTGGCATATGAGACTAGCAGTTGTATCATTTAGTTAAGATAAATATAGAGCTGGATCCATTCCGGGAAACGCAACTATGAGAAAGAAGCCGACAGAAGGATCCAGTTGAGTTGGGCAGCGTTTGGGAAACTTCGTCGATTCTTTTCGTCGCTGTTCCCGCAATGTCTGAAGACTTAGGTCTTCAACCAGTGTGTGCTGTCCATAATGACATACGGTGCCGAGACGTGGACACTGATGGTTGGGCTGGTCCGCAAATTCATTGTCACTCACGTTTCTTTAGAGGATCTCTATCTAATAAAATTATTTGGAAAAGAACCGCAGTCACCGACATAGCTCGCAGAATAAGCAAGTTGAAGTGGCAGTGGGCTGGCTTTGTCTGTTAAAGGACCGTTGACCGATGGAGCAGACTAGTCTTGGAGTGAAAAACACGCGAGCGAGCGAAGCGTGGGATGCCCCTCAGTTAGATGAACACACGAACTAAAAAAAGGGGCTGGGACAAACTGTATGCGGAAGGCGGAGGACAGGGTTTACTGGCGCAACATGAAAGAGGCCTATTTCCAGCAGTAAACTGCGATAGGCTGAATGGTTTGATACATAGAGCCAACACGTGCGACACTGCTGTAATACCCAGCATTCCCTGACCAGACAAACTCGTCACCATTGCCAAGAAAAAATGGCCTCGGAAACTATCCTCATATAATTCGTGCCCACACGAGTGGAAAAATACTACTTATGGTCGTACATTAGGTACTTAATTAAATGATTAACCAGCTATACAAATGAATTCAGAAACAAAAGGAAACTTCGGCGTACTCTTCCACATCGCGTTATTGTAAAAGCGAAAGAAAAAAAAGATATATGTAGTCTATGAAATTAATTAAAATATTATAGTCTTACTCAAAGGCGATCGTATACGTCCGCCCGACACTGGCCGGGGGCGGCGAGGGGCGCCAGCGTAGGAGTTGGAATCACTCATAACCACAACGAATGCTATAGTCCTCTCCCGAAAGAGTTTTTCCACTTGCATAGCACGCTGACCCTCCACCAGCACTTCCATAGAGGCTTGAGTCTCTTTGTTGATAATTATAGCTGGGGAACAGAAAAAATGTTCTCAGTCACTTTAAGTAACAGTCTTTTGGTCGAAAATTTTAATTGGGGTTTACTTAACTCCAATTAATATTTTTTTAATTTAAAAAAAAAAATAAAACGATGAATATTTTGCATGTAGTTTTCCATTATCATCATTTCAGCCAAAAAACGCCCACTGCTGAACAAAGGCCTCCCCCAAGCATCGCCTCTTTCGCCAGTCCTATGCTACTTGCTTCCAGCGGTATAATGGAGCCTGCATAAGGTCATCGGTCCATCTTGTGGGAAGCCTTCCAACGCTACGTCTTCCAGTACCATCTGCCATCTGTTCAACGAGCAATGTGCCCCGCCAGTTAAGTTTGGCAGTGCTTCGAGCTATGTTGGTTGGTTTGGTTCTCCAATGGATCTCTTCATTACTGATTCGATCACGTAGAGAAACCAAGTAGTTATATTATTGTAAATAAGAGTCGCCTTTCGTATCTGTCTGTGTAACTGCGCTGTTCTTCTGAAGCACGCAACGCATTTTTAATCCGGTTTTCACAATTAATTAGAGAATTTATTCCGAAAGGTGTATATGTGTTTATAAATTTTGTGTGTATATAATGCATTAATATAGAACTGTCTCACATGTTTAGTAAAGTCACAAGACCGTGCAATGCAGGAGTGGGTCGCTAGTTTAAGATAAATCAATGCATACTTTATATTTTATATCATGTTCTCATTTATAGATTTACCCCCAACATGCACACATTAATAGAGTTGCTTGTTACAAGGTTGCATGTAAGCAAGTAACATCTTCATCTTCTTTCATCTATTTGTTGATCCGCATTTACACATGCAAATTGAGGTCTAGATGATGATACTATAATGTTTACGTCTTCCATGGCCACTTATAAACGGAAATACACAACCACTTACAGCCTTTGCTGTCCAAGCTTTTTAAAAAGGTCTTTTGACCCTCTCTCGAGCAATGGACCTCCCATATCTGGTATCTAGCGTCTTTTCGTGCCACTTTGAACGATATGTTGACTATTTAACTTTGATTTTTATCTAAATTATTTTTAAGCTTTAACGAAAATTTAACAGACACTTGACATTTCAAAAAATGATTTGACACAAAATTGACATAATACTACGTCACGTAGACCACGTAATTGTAAAGGATAGGCCTAGAAAGAGACCTTATTTTGTCTCTGCCATGACCAATGGCCAAATCGAGTACAAATTATTTGATCAGAACCCTCAGAACATTAATGACTAGAGGCCCAATGGCCTCGACCTCCCACTCGTCTTTAGATCGTAGGCTGGAAACCAGACAGGCATGCAATTTACTTTGTGCAATTTATTCGATCACTACTGCTCTCAAAACGTGAAGGTCACAAAAATCACAGCAAATCGTGAGGCATGTCCTTGAAGCAAAAAAATCGGCAGCGAATGATATCTACCAACTGCTTTGTGACGTGGAGGATAACAGCCCATTCACCCTCATAAAGAGGTCTGTGGCCGACTAGTGGGGACAGTATAGGCCAATTACTCTATTGAAGTACCTAGTAGATATTCCACTGATATTAAAAATCTAAATTGTATTCGGCTTTTCTTTGAATTAGTTAACACCATTGTAGCTCTGACCATTGTAGCTCTAACAATCGTATAAATACTCTTAAAACGGATGCAGAAATAGAAAAATATAGAGAGAACCTGAAAAGCTATTTACCAGACTTACTCGCGTGCGAAACATCAGAAACAGTTCAAACCCATCACGACAAATTACTAAATACTATCAAATGTAGTCTGCAACATACAAAAGAGAAAAATGACCCTACCAAGCACAGAATTCTTACAGAACAAACCATGTCACTAGTGAAAGGAAGACAAGAACTACAAAGATAAAAACTTTTTTACAAAAAAAAACAACCGACTTCCTTAAAAACACTACAAAGTGAAAAATAACTTTAATTTCGGAAGTCGGTGGCAAAAAAAACATAAAAACAGATCCTAAGACACAGTTTTTATTTTTAAATTTTTAGTTGTGGTATCCACCCCGCACTAATTCCAAACAAACAATGCATATTTATGCGATAGCAGAAATCGCGGTTGATTTGCTGTCATTTTTTAAAGAGTTCCGGTGTCTATCTCCGGAACTCATCATCAGATCTATATGAAATTTATATGGGACCATTTCGAAATAAACCCCTTTCAAACAAAAATAGAATTTTGCAAATCCGTTTATATATGACGGAGTTATGGCCGAACATACATAAAAAAAAAAAACATCCGCATTGAGAACCTCCTCCTTTTTGAAGTCGGTTAAAAAAAAGATAAATCACGATCTCAAAGAAATGAACTCAGCGCTCTGTACAAACTAATAAGCAAGTATATTAAATTCGATTATAAAAACCACAGAACAAATATTATACAAAAAACCGTTGAACAAGGTAAAGGTCTCAAGAAAGCATATAAATCGCTACAAACAAATAAAACTTGGATCGAAGGTTTGAGACAGTCAGGAAAAATATCTCACAACCGGAGAGATATTAGTAATATTGCTACAGAGTATTACCGAAACTTATACAATGACAATAATGAACCAGAAAACAACAATGCCATGCGTTACGAAATTTCCGAGGAGAAGGTAGAAGCCATCGACGAGATCGAAATCATACAAGCGATAAAGAAGCTTAAACTAGATAAAAGCCCAGGGTCCGACAACATCACAAACGAAGCTATAAAATACGGCAACATGGATCTGGCTGGACCACTTATGAGGCTCTTCAATATGATCCTAGAGACCGCAAACACACCTTTGCAATGGTCAGAATCCGATATAATCCTTCTCTATAAAAAAGGAGATCCAAACGACATCGTCAACTACAGGCCTATCAGCCTTCTACCAACCCTATACAAGCTATTCTCTTCGATTATAGAACGAAGAATGAGTCAGACATTAGAAACAAAGCAACCCATAGAGCAAGCCGGTTTCAGGAAAAGTTTCTCAACGATAGACCATATACACACCCTAGAACTTGTCATCGAAAAATACCAAGAGAATCAACGAACACTCTACATAGCTTACATCGACTATCGCAAAGCATTTGACACAATATCACACTCAAGCATCTGGAATGCCTTAAAAAACAAGGAGTAGCAATACGGTACATACAAGTAATAAAAGAGATCTACAGTAAAAGCACAAGCAGGGTCAAATTGGAATCTACTGGTCCAAGCTTTCCCATCAAGAGAGTAATTAAGTTAGTCAGACAAGGTGACCCACTGTCTCCGAAAATTTTCATTGCTGTACTGGAAGGTGTCATAAGTAACTTAGATTGGAAGTCATGCGGCTTAATTATCAAAGGCAAGCGTTTGAGTCACTTGAGATTTGCAGACGATTTGGTTTTACTATCTGAAACTAGCGGTAAGCTACAATACATGATAGACACTCTCCACACTGGCAGTAGCGAAGTGGGATTAGAAGTAAATTTATCGAAAACAAAAATTATTTCAAATGGCTCAAAGAATAACATTTTGATTGAAAAAGAACCATTAGAATATGTTGATCAATATATCTACCTCGGAAAACCAATTAGCTTCAAAACTAATAACAATGAGCTAGAAGTAGAACGACGATGCAAAATAACCTGGAATAAATTCTGGACACATAAGGAAATATTAAAAAGGAACATGCCGATAGTAATTAAAAAGAAAATTATGGATTCGTGTATTCTTCCCTGTTTAACATACGCCTGCCAGTCATGGAAATTCACGAGAAAAATAAAAAACAAAATAACTACTTGCCAGAGAAGCATGGAGCGTAGCATACTAAAAATAAAAAAGATACATAAAGTCCGCCATACAAAAATCAGAAATTTCGCAAAAACTATTGATGCTCTGAGCTATGCTCAAAAGTTGAAATTTAGATGGGCCGGTCATATTACCCGGTTAAAAGATAAAAGATGGACATCCATCATAACCACATGGCACGGCCCACAAGCAAAAAGACGCACGGGCAGACCATATACACGTTGGGAAGACGACATTAAAGGGTTAGCGGGACCACATTGGATGCAAATAGCAAAGGATAGAGAGAAATGGAAATCTTTGGAGGAGGCCTTCACTAAGGAGGGTCCGTGCATGAAATTTTATAAATATATAAATTAAATTTAAAAAAAAAACTTTCAAATTAAATACAAAACAAAACAAAAAAATATAATATCATAAGCAACTGTAACATTATTAATGTTGTTAAGTAAATGTAAAACTTTAGTTCTTTTGCATGGAATAAAAGGCTTTTTTTTTTTTTTTTTATTAAAAATCTATATACATACACAGGATAAGTTTTTATCCAGTGCGTAAATTGTAGGTAACCATGAATTCAGCATATCATGCTAGACCCCCCAGCTTAGAAAATTTTCGACGGTTATACCTACAAAAAAAAAAATTGCTGTTCCATACATTTTGCCGTTTTGACGTTTTGAAATTTTGACCCCGTAGGTATTGCATTTTTCTATGAAACATCTGATTTTTTTTTGCGCACTGGTTAAAAACTGATCCTGTATAAAATTCAAAGTGACTGACTGATATATCAACGCACAGCCTAAACCACTGGTCCTAGAGACATAAAATTTGGAGGGTGTGTTCTTTGTGAAGAGTATCCACTAAGAAAGGGTTTTTTGTAATTCCATCCTTAAGAGAGTTTAACGGAGACGAAGTCGCGGGCAGAAGCTAGTATTATATGTTTGAGTGATTAGAAATTTTGAAACTTATTACTCTATCACGCAAAAACGGCTGTAAGTCTAGATGAAATTGGCACACAGATAATTTATGACCTGGATAATTTCAAAACCGCCACGAGGGCGAAGCGGCGGGCATAAGCTCGTGCTTACATAATAGGTAATTCAATGGATTTCCTTTGTTTAAGGGTCTCATTACAAAGTCTCGGTCTACCTTGAACAATGTTATTGTAAAGAAAAATTGTGGCTCAATGCCCGCGAACTGAGGCGGGCGAGCTGGTTCGATAATTACATGTAATCAGATATTTTCTGTAAGCGCTCCGCTCGCCCTCGTCTCGCCTATGCACTCCCCACTAATGAAACAGAACCCCCTACCATCGGTCTGTGCTGTGGATTTACTCACTATGATTTCGTCTTATGTGACTCTGACATCTTCTAAGAACAAATAAGGGCGTAGGTCTTAAGTTAAACATTGCGGAAAAATGACTAATGAATATTATTCAAGTTGCTCTATATAGCTCTGCATGGAAGTTAAAAAAGGTCGCGAATGTGTGGTGGGATACATTGCCATCCATGTTCTTCAAGGAACAAAAGTCACGACGTCCACTGCTGGACTTTCTCCCCCAAGAGTCACCACATCGATCAGTCTTGTGCCTCTTCTGTCCAGCAGATTCCTGCGAGACAAGGTAATCGATTCATCATCATCATCATTTCAGCCATAAGACGTCCACTGCTGGACTTAGGCCTCCCCCAATTTGGAGGGCTTTGCCATAATCGCCACGCTTGGCAGGCGGGTTGGCGATCGCAGTATGGTGGTAAAATGCATAGAGAACGCTGCTGCCCATTCTCTAGTAAGTCCCTTAGTCGCCTTTTACGACACCCACAGGAAGAAATGGGGTGGTGTTATTCTTTACGTCCGGCACCACACGGTAGCAATAACACGGTAGTAATCGATTCACCGTAGTATAAATAGTAGCTACCGACATCATAATTGTCATCTTTTCAGCCGACAGACTTCCAACGCTGGACATAGGCCTCTCCCAAGGAAAGGGGAGTTTGCCATAATCACCACGCTTGGCAAGCGGTGGTAAAATACAAAGAGAACGCTGCTGCCCATTCTCTGGTCACTCCGTAAGTCGACTTCAACAACACCCAGGGAAATAAATGGCATGATGCTATTCTTTACGCCCGGCACCACATAGACGGACAAAGTAAAGATATCACAAATAATTTAAATATAATCAATAAACAATCGAGCAGAGGCGATAAACACGGTAATTCATGTACATACCCACACACACCAAAAAAGCACCAACGACACGAAAGAATATTAGAAACAGTAGTAGCTACAGCTGGCTCATAGCAAGTTGTACCAGCAAACTGGGTTACTTGTGTGCAGCCGGTCAGTCAATCCATTCTGTTCAGTGCCACATGAGTAGGTATTACCTTTGCAATCCCAGCTACCCGCTAAGTAAATAACCCAGTGCAATGGGACCTATATTTTGAGGTCAATAAAAGTCGTACATGTGCTGCTATTAAACACAAGTGGACCAAAAGTCGACTGGCCTGTTAGTTGAGTGGTTAGTGATCCTGACTGCTAAGACTGAGGTCGTGGGTTCGATTCCCACCCAGGACAAATCTTTGTGTGATGAGCACAATTATATAATCTGTGTCTGGGTGTTATTTATCTATCATCATCATCATCATTTCAGCCGTAAGACGTCCACTGCTGGACTTAGTCCTCCCCCAATTTGGGGGGCTTTGCCATAATCGCCACGCTTGGCAGGCGGGTTGGCAATCGCAGTATGGTGGTAAAATGCATAGAGAACGCTGCTGCCCATTCTCTAGTAAGTCCCTTAGTCGCCTTTTACGACACCCACGGGAAAAAATGGGGTGGTGTTATTCTTTACGTCCAGCACCACACGGTACATTTTATTTATTTATCTATAATATGTATGTATTTAGAAATATGTTGTAAATTTATCAGTTGACTGATTGCCATAGTACAGGGTCTGCCTAGATTGGGATTAGATAACGGTGTGTTGGTTGTCCTAAGATATTTTTATAATTCTTAGCGAATGACAGTTTGGAAACCGATTCAGTTTTTAACTGGAGGAATGAACATTGTCTACTGATGGCCTCATATAGCTCTGCATGGAAGTTCAGAAGGACATTCAGATGTACCTACCCAGTCGGAGCGGTAAATTGGAAATGTGAAGTGTGTGTGTCAGCACGGATCCAGTAATTTTGAGCAGATGCAAACAGCTTCCACAAATGGGGGTTCATGGATAGCTCAGACCTCCGATGTGTATGCGGCTTCCTCCACAGATAGAGGCTCACCTCCCATCTTGCACCGCTTGCCCTATACACGAGGAGCTGATGGCTGCGTCAGCGAACGGTATTCGCGTTTGCTGAATTTTGGGCCAAACACATTTAGAAAACTATATATTATTTACGTATATTTTTCGACTATTTTTACCATCGACACGTTAGGAAGAAGAATCAGATGATGAACAGTTTATCATAGCTTAAAAAGGTGTGATTGAATACAGCGCTATCTATGTACGGCATGGCAATTCTGGGCACGTTCATTCCATCATGAACTTCATCCATTGCTTTCTATCCGACGTATTCCAGTTCAAGAGCCCATTGAACAAATTAAAAAATAAAAAAATAATGGCCTTTTACGTGCCCTGATGGGATGTTGGCCTTTTTTTTTTGGATGTGAAATCATCAAATGACTTCTCTCGCTCTGGGCGGAGCGGAAGGGCATGTCAGAATTTTACTGACTAAAACCCAACCGTGTTCCTTCAGTTGCCCATGTGCCAGGGTCACGGTATCTCTTTCGAACAATCTCGCGACCCTAACAGGCGGATAACAAAAGCCACTGGTTATAGAGGTTCTTAACTTGTCATTTCGAATCAATCTTTATTTCAACAAACATCACATTGCTCAGTATTGTATACATTCTTATAGCCGTTAATAGATATTCTTCTACCATCTCCTTTTCTTTTTCTTCCTCACTTACAACCTTGGAGATTGCCAAAAATAACTCTGAAATTATCACCTGTAGTTGCTTCTAAAGGACCTACTTATATCTACACCAAGTAATACACCTTTCCGAGAATGTATACATTTATTTTATGTACACCACTTTTCCCCACTATCACGAGCCAAGAGATTAATTTATATTAATCGATCGGTTCACCGGCTGTAAATGGGTTTGATTTACAGATTGAACAAAATGTTTTTGGGAATTTCTTTGTAGAATTTCTCAAAAGCAGCTCGGAGTTTTGATTTGTGCCTGGTTGATGGCAATTGGCTCGCCCCCTATCTTAATAACTAGCGAAATTTGAGTGTACGGTACAACTCTGCCCAACCCTTCGGGAAAACCAAGGCGTGATGCTGTGTCCTATAAATCAATAAGACATAGACGTGGTCACACAAGATATAGAGATTTGGCAGAATAAAGGGGACTAATCACAAAAAATTAGGATACAGAATTGATTTACAACGATACAGAACTTAAAGAAACTAAAACAATGACAAATTTTGAAATAGAAACAATTAGTAGGGACAAAACTGTCGGTATCCCGCTAACCAGCCGGTGGACCCCAAACTGCGACCCGCCCGGCTGTCACCTCGGCTCGGTCTTACGCGCGTTTATCTTTTTAATTGTACACCCTCGCCCCCCTTTCTCCACTCTTCGCAGACTGCCTCACACCAGCGCTTGTTACTACCTCGTTAGATTTAGCGGATCACTCATACGTCTACTTATTTATATCTTCAGGAAGATTGAAGTTGCTGCCTTCTTGAAGGACTTTTATGTTTGTTTTTCCGCATGACGACATAAAAGGCACTATTATTTGGAAACATACCCTGTGTATATTGTTTTGGTTCTTGTCTGCCATTGGGCGACTCCATACTCAATATTTATTACGTCCCAAAATGTGAACTTAGGCCGTATTAAAAAAAAAAAAGTGGACTTTTATGTGCACAGCAAACTAGTTAAGAGGACAGGGCTTCACCTCATTAAAACTAGGTTTTATTTAACACGATGTCACGGTGGCAGTACATTGGCCTATAAAATATTATCCTGATACTGTCTTGTAGAGACAAGACATAATTTAATGTCTTTGTGTAGAGATATCTATTCTAAAGTCTTAATCATACAATACTTACTACGCTCCTTTAGACAACTACCTAATTAAACAAGTTAGCTAATTTTCTTACAACTATTACCTATCACTGAACTATTTACTGGATATGAAATGAGATTAGAGTTGTTTTGAATTTTTTGTCAAGACCATTCCTAATACTGCCGCTAATACTATACAAATCGTTATTACAGTTCCTCTCCTCATTATTTCTTTGTCATAAGGTCTACTTTACTTTGATTTAAACGAAATAAACAAGGATTAACAATTAGTCGCAAAATGTACGCACCAACGCTTAGTGGGTGTTCAGGGGAGGTAAATCGGTAGACCCTACCACGATACAGGAGAGTTCAGAAGGATTACACCAAATTTTACAAAGATAAAGACATTTATTCTTTGTGGTCGAACAATCACCTGTTGTAAAAAAACATTCCAAGTGCGAGTCGGACTCACGCTTGAAGGGGGAAACCTTCCAGTACCATCAACGTCAACACTTAATATTATAAATGCAAAAGTAACTCTGTCTATCTGTCTGTCTGTCTGTCTGTCTGTCTCGCTTTCCTGCTAAAACTACTGAACCAATTTAAATGAAATTTGGTATACAGATAGTTAAGAGCCTGAGAAAGGACATAGGCTACTTTTTATCCCGGTAGTACGTTCCCGCGGGATATTTTCCGACCTCGACGCGGGCGAAGCCGCTGGCAAAGGCTAGTTATCTATAAAGATAATGGCACTGGAAGGATTCCCCCTATACGGAACCCGGTACCCGGACCCGGTATTTTTTTAACGGCAAAAAAATTACATTTGTTGTATGGGAGACCCTTTAAATATTTATTTTATGCTGTTTTTAGTATTTGTTATAGCGGCAACAAAATACATCATCTGTAAAAATTTCAACTGTCTAACTATCGCGGTTCACAAGATACAGCGTGGTGACAGACGGACGGATGGACGGACGCACAGCGGAGTCTTAGTAATAGGGTCCCGTTTTACTCTTTGGGAAAGGAGCCCAAAAAAAATGGCAATTGCAAGCATCTTCTGGGCATGCTCGTTCCATCATGGACCGATCATCGCTTTCCATCAGGCGTGATCAATTCCATTCATCATATAAATCGTCTAGGAATATAAGTTTATAGCTCTTCCTGGGCGTAAAATAAAACATAATGTAACATTATATTAAATTATAACAGCCATGCGATCGAAAGGGTAAACTACACTTACCGTCGTCGGTTCATGGATGGGTGACCATCCTTCACATATCGAGATATACATACAAAGCACGATAAACCGTTGAACGGCCGTCATTCGATCTTTGACAATTGTTACGGATAGTCAGAAACCTAAAAGTCTGCAAACTATTGTTAATGTTTATCGTGACACCTTGGATTGTGGAGGTCAGTCGCTTCATGTAAAATACTGGTACCTATTCAGCTGCCTTGGTTAGACAGGAAGCCGACCCCAACATAATTGGGAAAATTCTGAATAGGCTGATTGATCAGCATGTGCAGATATTGTTACAACTAAAAACAAAATTACTTGCGTTTTCCTTTGAGTAAATAATACCATCACCACTTTTTTCATAACGGTAAAGGAAAACATCGTGAGGAAAACCGGCATAACCTAGAACCAAATATTCGAAGACATTTGACTTCTACCAACCCGCACCCGCGTGGTAGATCACGGCCCACTCCCTCTCACGAAGAGGAGGCCTGTGTCCCAGCAGTGGGAACAATATTGGCTGATTATGATGAAACACAAAATTGACATAAGGATACATCCATAAACATACGTCACACGTTAAGGGGGGGAGGGGGTCGACGAATTGTGACCTTGTGTGACAAGGGGGTGGGAGAGGCCCTAAATTTTGTGACGTCACATTTCAAAATTGAATATACATATTTAAAGTAGGTACTATTAAAACACAAAATATGAACTACAAAAGATTTTTTTTTTAAATGCAATGTCTACATGTACAATTGCAAAATATGTGACGTCACTCTTGGGAGGGGAGGTCTCACAAATGTGACCAGTTGTGACAAGGACGGGGGGGGGGGTCAAAAAATCATGAAATTTGTGTGACGTAATTTATGGATGGCCCCTAAGCGAAATACACAAAACACATCTTCATATTTTCCAATCTTGATGAAATTGTCCTTCTGTTCGTATTTGTGTCCTGACTCTGCTTTGTTTTTCATTAGACGCTGCTTATGGGGCACCGTCGCTCGTCGCGTCGCTAAGCACTTAACTGCCATCCCTGACTTAGTATTCAGTGAGAAAAACGTTTTAACGATCTCTTTGAAATCAAATGAACCTTTTGTTCTTAGGTCTGTCGTGACTAGAATGGTGCTTACTTAGATCTCTGTTATCTGTGAACTGAAATATCTTATAACGTACAGGATTATTAGTGGATCTTAAGAGAAATCTCCAAGGAGAAATAGATAGCCCTCAGCGGTGCAGGGAACATGGTTTAAAACCAACAATAATTTGGTGTTACTATACTAGTGAACTTTAAACGTGCGTTTTAACTTGCATCCTACTATACATATACAATATTATAATATATATCCTACTATAATATTGTTACGTAGATCGTAAAGTCTAGAAACATCGTGCTAACTCCATCTCAGAAAGGGACAACGTTACGTAGATCTAAAAGTCTAGAAACGTCACGCTAATTCCATCTAAGGATGGGGCAGTGTTCGAAACTACTAGAAATGACACGCTAACGCCATCTGTTATCAAGTAGCAAATACTACGAACAATTGTACATAGACGCCACCGCCATCTATTGTCGAATAGCGGATTAAACAGTAAATAGATGTCTGTGGAAGTTACTGGAAGCTTCTACGCTACTTATGAACTGTGGAAAAGTGTTGGATGTTCGCGAATGTTCTGCTCGGCATATAAATAGCGGATTGTCGGGCCGACGGGTAGTTCGATTTCGGAAGCGATCGGATACGAATCAAAGGATACAGTACAAGCGAAACAAGTGACTCTGTTTGACATTTTAATTATTGCGATATTTGTGATTATTTAATTAAACTGTTTTGTGTGTTTCGATAATATTGGTTTAAATTAATTTATCCCGAACCCCAGCTCGTAACAATATTATAAATGTGAAATTTTGTGAGTATGGATGTATGGATGTTTGTTACTCTTTCACGCAAACACTACTGAACGGATTTGGATGAAATTTGGAACACCGTTAGTTTATAAACTGGATTAACACATAGGGTACTTTTTATCCAGGTAGTACGTTCCCGCGGTATATTTTCCGACCTCCACACGGGCGAAGCCGCTGGCAAAAGCTAGTAGATCATAAATCGTAATTGCATGCATGGTAAAGCGTACTTTGTGGGATGCAAGAAATCCATCTGTTATTGCATGCACCACAGGGTTCGACATATGTGATATTGCGAATTTAAGGCATGCGCAACTGCGCAAAAGCATGCGTCTAGGTAACTAGCGCTTGTGTCTAATGCAAGTTGAAAACGAATATTGGAAACGTACGAGTGTAGACAGGTACAGCAATGACTAAAATGGGCATCTTGGTATGTTTTTTTTTCTAGATCTAGCTTTTAGCATAGGCGTCACCTGCTTAGAGGTCGGAAAATATTACCGGGAAAAAAAAAATCTGTACGTACTTTCATCCAGGTTCTAAACCACCTGGATGCCAAATTTCATCCAAATCCGTTTCGTCGTTTTTGCGTGGTTGAGTAACAAACATCTTAACGTCTAACCATCCAAACATATAAACTTTCATGTTTATAATATTAGTAGTTATATAAAAATATTAGTATAATATTTATAGAAGAATAGTAGGACTGAATGTCTAACTGGTACCAAAAAGAAGCTGTAGAAAATCAATCCTAACTATTTTCTATTCACATTTTTATAAGAAAAACAAAAACTCTGTCAGTTAAGCACCGTATGTCACCAATAAATCTCACATGTCATTTGACGAAAGTTTTAGAATACTTTTTTGGACATAATGCCATACCATTAAATCTAAAATACTCTAAAAACCACAACACCAAACTAACTTTAATAATGGACCCGGCAAAAGACGATGCGCAAAAGCCCTGCACCGACACAGACGAAACCCCATTCGATAAACTTCTTCGTTGCCTTAACTGCTAATAACCATGTCAAGATCAGCAACCTATAAAACAAATCACAAAAATCCGAACATATCATCATTGGCTCGAAGGGATTTCTACCGAAAGTGCCGCATGCCGTACGTACCTCGCATCCCGTACGTACCTCAAGCCATAAGAAATTCACATTCTTATGGTCCCATAAGTCAGAAGTACGACGAATACATCGAGTTATTCGACGAGAGCGATGAGAGTGACCAAGAAAAGCCGACTAAAACCAGCAAATATGATCTCAACACGATCCAAAATACACATCAAAATATTGTTGATGACTCCAAGGCCCCGGGTAAACCCATCCTACACTGTTATAGTACAGCGGCAGAAGGCAGGCATATTCTCTACAACCAGATTACCTCAAAGAAATCGGCACCTATAAAGAAAATAAGCTTTGCATTACCAGGCAAGTTGTTTAACTTTTAGAAACGTGGACATAAAAGGGAGACAAAAACTGTAGCCTTAGTCTCTGATTTTCAAAGACTCTGAGGAATAACTTAATCTACAGGGAACATAAATCATATACAAATAAAGTAGGTATGGTTGACATTTGCAATCTCTTTTTTTTAGATGAAAAAAGACTTCTGGACAATGAACGTATGGACTGGAAAGACTACTATCCACTCGAAGCAATATATAAATTCATGGATGATCTTGAAGCAGACTTCCCCTCTATATGCACCACCGCTTCCATTGGGCACTCTGTAGAAGGAAGGAATCTAAAAGTAAGGGATCAGAAACAAACTATTTATTTAAACTTTGTGCAACATAAAACATACCATAACACCACGCCTATGTCCTCCCGAAGGGTGAGCAGAGGTGCACTGATACTAAAGGCACATCTCGCCAGTTATTTTTAAATCTCATGTAATAGGGCGACTCTTTTGCCATCAACGGGGACAGTTCTAGACTCTGGGCTGTTACCGAAAAATTCCAGATGGAAAAAACCCAATTCCACTTTGTCTGACCCGGGAATTGATCGCAGGACCTCACACTCAACAGTACGAACAATAGACCCATGAGGCAGAAGAACAAAGCCAGCGTTAATCCTTTCTTTGTATTACTTATTTACTTACTACCTTTGTGAACAGGAATATTCAATTCCGTATATGTTCATCACCACACATGATTGCAAGCTTCATCAAAAATAGAACAGAATATCGATAACATGAGGCGAGTGCCATCTGACATCACAACCCAATTTGTTGGCAAGACTGATATTCTCAAACCAGCCCAGCTCTCTTTTTCGGACTTCTAAAAAATTTGAGCCTGAAAAAAGAGTTAATGCTTTATGTGTGCAGGGAACAACAATTTAACGTGCCCTTTAAGACATTGTAAAGTGTCGATATAGGTCAGGCCACATGGTTATGCCTATGGACTAACCGTGGCTAATGCAGTTAAAGCTCGTAGTTTGATCCTGTCGAACAACTCCATGTATTTATCTCTACTCCTATGCTAGATCCTAAAGATTTCGAACAGCAACGCGAGCAACGTAGCAGTTTGGATGGATGCAGGCATACATGCGCGGGAGTGGATTGCGCCCGCTGTCAACACGTACATCGCAAACCACATCAGCAGGAACTTCGAGACTCTTCCTGAAAGTGTCACAAATAAAGATTGGTAATATAATTATGTGTATTGTTTTTGCCCATAAACCAGCGCTGTTAGAGACACTGCTTCATGCTGCCACTTCTGAAGATTCAGTAGAAATACTTACACAAAAACTTTCCATCGTAGACCTCTGCTTTCAACTAGATGAGAGCATCGGGAGTTAAGAGAAATCTCATTTTAAACAACTAAAAACAAAATTATCAGGCCTTTAAGTATGCAATACAATCAACTCAGTCTATCACAGTCCACTGGTGGACATAGGCGATTCCTAGGCTTCGCCACAACACCCTGTTCTCCACCTTCCACATCCAATCTGGCCCAGCTATCTGAAGGCCATGGATATATTCAGGTAGTGTGTTTGTCCCATACTGCGCTTGCCGATACGCGTTCCCCAATGCAGGCCTCGTCTGCTCCACTGGCCATCACTCTTTAAACAATCATGGACAGAATTTGTAGACTACAACAACTGTCAGTGTCCATGTTTAGGCACCGTTTGTCATATCGGACAGGACGCACTGGTAAGCAAACTGGATAGAAGTCTTTAATCTACAAACATTGCGAGATAGGCGACGAGGAGTTTTTCAAACGCTACCCAATTCAAATGCATCCTTCTTTTGGCTTATTTCTTAAAGTTGTGTCTACCGGGATGGATGACTTGCTCTAGGTAAATAATTAGACATACTCCTTCACAACTTCAAAAAGTCACCGTTCGATGTGGGTGGACTCGGCAATACGTGAGAATTGTACATGACTTTCATTTAGTCCAAATTCGTGCCGAGTCAAACCCTCCAAGAGATTTCATTTTGGCTGTGCAGCATCCAATCGAACTGTTTCAGCTTCTTTGCCATTATAATGATGTTGATGCAAATATGTATAATAATGATAATGTTGGTATTTCTTTTATTTTTTATTCCAGGTACTTTCTCCCAGTAGTCAATCCAGATGGGTACCATTACTCGCACACCACAAATCGCATGTGGCGTAAAAATCGTGCAAGTCACAATGGTCAAACTTTCGGAGTCGATCTCAATAGGAACTTTGGGTAAATCCTTTCCGACCTTCTGTAATAAACCAAACCACCACCAACTGAGAGCCGTCTTCTGTCTTATACAATTTGAATACAATCATATTGCCACACAGCACTCTATATAGTCGCCATTATCAACTTTACTTCCATACTTGGTTATCTTAGAGTGTTTTTTTTTAGAGTTGGTTGGGGCGGCAAAGGTTCATCAAATCAGCCTGCTAATTCATTCTACAGAGGACCTCGACCATTTTCTGAGCCTGAATCATGTGCTATGAGGGTAAAGTATTTTTTTAATTCTAAACATTGATTTTACTGAGCATGCTTTCTATAACTGACTACGAGACAATTTTTTTTTTTTAGTTTAATATGTGGCTTTCGATACTACAATTTTTCTATATGGAAGTAACAAATGATTTAGGAAAATTACTACATTATATGGTTACAACAAATAGCATAAATCATATTCAAATTGTGCCGGCATCTACATCACCATACGAGTGCAATGCATCACACGGTATCACGCAAAAATCCTGCATCGCACAAGCAGACTTTACCGCGCAACTAGCATATATACAACATCTCAACATCAATCCTCTGGCAGTTGCCCACCAGATACAACATCCGTCTTGTCAGAGTATCCTCCCTTTTCAATAGAGGACAAGTGAACTTTTCACCCCTTTCCTCATACATTGATACTGGTGACTCCGATGAATGTCAGCGCATTCTTCGGGTGCTTACTTCAGCGTGTCGACACTATCGACCTCCGTTCTCCATATGCAAACTACGCATCACATTGTCAAAGAACCGCGCAATCGCGCAAGCAGAGTTTGCCGCCGAACTAGCGCAGTATCAAAGTTGCAACACCAATTGTCGGGCAGTTAGTTGCTCACCTGCAGGCACAACACCCACCTGGTCGGAGTATCGTTCTTTTTCTTTAGGAAGAAAAGTCAACTTTACACCCTGTTTCTCATACGACTATAAACGCAGGAGGAGACGCCTCGGGCGTCGGGAGTCAAAAGCAGACTCCCGGCCACCGTAGGCACGAGCTTGCGGGCAGCGAGCAATGGGTAGCTCGCCGCCCGGTAAGGACCAGGCTCGGGTCAACGGCGCGTAGTGTTCCACGCGCGCCTCAAAAAGATGTCAGCAGAACTGAAGGGGTCTGCTAGGACCGATGCCTGCCAGGGTCGCGAGATTGTTCGAAAGAGATACCGTGACCCTGGCACATGGGCAACTGAAGGAACACGGGTGGGTTTTAGTCAGTAAAAGCCTGACATGCCCTCCCGCTCCGCCCACGAGCGGGAGACGTCATTAATTTGTTGTTTTCCATCCAAAAAAAAAAATACGACTATAAACCCTGGGCTACATTCAAAGTTGTGCGTAAATACTCACCGCTATCTTTCACCAAAACACAATAATCATAATACCAATGGGAATATAGAACAAACGCACAATCTAATCAACCAGCAGAAAGCGTAGGAAAACGCCGACCATTCAATACATTTACATTTGTAGATGACCTAAATGATCACTGGAGTTCCCGCGATCATTTGACTGTAATGTGCCGTTGATGCCGAATTCGTGTCATCGCCATTCCATGCAGAGATTAAACTGCAAACAGGATTTAGCCGTAAATCATTTTCACAATGATTTAACATCATTTTGTAACAATAAATTTAATTTACTGTTTTTGTTTTAAAGTGTTACTTGGAGAATACTTAATGATAACTATAATTTTATTAACTTTCGAGTTTGTCCGAGTAGTTAAATATTGATTGGTTTAGTATAAAATTCAAAGCAACGCAGTTGGTACAAATATTATGGCGATTCTGAGAGCATGGTAATATCGCCTGTTCTGCATTGAAATACGTAACAATAATCTATTAACTTGAGAAAATTTTGCATCTTCTTTCGACTCTTTGACTTGAACTGTAGACCAAACTCTTTCTTCTCTTTTTCGTATTATAACGGCCACTGCAGTTTCTCAAGCAATTCTAGGGCCTCTTTTCTAGTGATTTTTTTGGGCGCAAATTGCAAAACAGAGAGAAAATAAATAATAATAATAGGGAGAACTTTACCCTGCACCTGCAGTGGAACACAACAGGCTCATAATAATAATAACTACTTTTTTTGTCTAATTTCAGGAAGTACTGGTAAACTCAGGAATAAAGTTTCAAGTGTATATAACACTGCATAGCTATGGGCAAATCATTATCTTCCCGTACTCCTGTACTACAGAAATGGCTCCCGATTATGTTACCCTGCTTGAAGGAGCTACTGTAATGTCGAAGGTAATCAATATCAAAAAGGTTGCTACATCATAAAGGCATTTACTGAATGATGGCAAGCTAAGTTTTTAATGAATGAAAGTTCAATTTATATTAATGTAAAAATTCAATTAACCAATATTAAGTATAATGATCTTGTTGTTTCGAGTTGCAACAGATTATTTTATGTCAAATCTCTTTTTAACCGACTTCAAAAAGGAGGAGGTTTTCAATTCGGATGTTTATATTTTTTTTTTTTTTTTTTTTTATGTATGTTCGGCCATATCTCCGTCATATATAGACGGATTTGCAAAATTCTTTTTTTGTTTGAAAGGGGTTTATTCCGAAATGGTCCCATATAAATTTCATATAGATCTGATGATGGATTCCAGAGATAGACACTGGAACTCTTTAAAAAATGACAGCAAATAGACCGCGATTTCTGCAATCGCATAAATATGCATTGTTTGTTTGGAATTAGTGCGGGGTGGATACCACAACTAAAAATTTAAAAATAAAAACTTTTTTACAAAAAAAAAAACAACCGACTTCCTTAAAAACACTACAAAGTGAAAAATAACTTTAATTTCGGAAGTCGGTGGCAAAAAAACCATAAATACAGATCCTAAGACACCGACTTCCGAAATTAAAGTTATTTTTCACTTTGTAGTGTTTTTAAGGAAGTCGGTTGTTTTTTTTTTTGTAAAAAAGTTTTTATTAACAAATATAATTCCTAAGCCCACGTTCCGACGGACGTACCTAATAACATTGCGGTGATATTTTTCGTTTTTTATTATATTCAACGCTAACGTCGAGAATTGAAAACACACACTGTTCGATTTTCGAAACGCTGAGATTCACTCTGTTGATTTCTCAATGTTCAGTTTAACACCGAGACTAGAAAATACAATACGCGAAAATATCCCGCCACGATTTATATTACTTCCTTGTTTATGTCGACTAAAGCAGTACAAATTGTCATTTTAATTCATAACAATTCTACTGTTTGCTACCTTCAGGCCATCTATAACACCAACGGCGAGACATACAAGGTTGGCATTTCAAGAGATGTCATGTACGCAGCCGCCGGTACCAGCAACGACTTTGCGCATGGTGCCGGCATACCTTACTGCTACCTCATCGAACTTAGAAGCAAAAAACATAAGTTCAAATTACCAAAAGAAGAAATTGAAGACACCGGCAATGAAATTCTCAGCAGTGTTCTAGCTTTGGTGAAATTTGTTGATACCTATAAGTACCAGGAAAAAGTTGACCAGAAAGTTGATTTACTACTGGAGAAGAATGATTCTTTTGTAAACACTGCAAAATCTCACGTGAAGCAATGCGCTTCTTACAATAGGCCAAACTATTCTTATATAAAACCGAGTGATTCGCTCATGAAATCACAAAGTTCTTACGTTCGTTTGACTCACGTCCCAGGGGAAATGTATGATTCTATCGAAGAATCAACTGATGCTGAGTGGTCTGATTGTATCACCAACAGGGATAAATCTCTGTTTGAAAACGTCACTACTTCGGAAAAGGAAACCGGTATATACAAGAAATGTAACGAAGTTAATAAAGACTCAAGTCAATATGTACCCTTGAATTACGATTCATTCACCCAGAACCCCGAATCTTCTAATTATGCAACTGATGGTAACGAATCCTTCGAGGATCTGACTGAAGCTCTTATGCAAAGAGAAGACTCTTTCGAGGCTTGGAACAATTTCTACAAGACGCAAAACGATTTTCACGAGAAGAGAAACCATTTAATACATACTGGCACTATGTTCGTTGCAGCTGACGTTCAATGGTATGTTATAATTTTTTAAAGACAAAACTGAAAACTTAAGGTCTTGCATGTCCCTTAGTTTGCTCTTTTTGGTATATGTATAGTCGCGCATATAATTGCTTTCCGTTAAGTTGAATGTCACTTGCACATCACAAAACAACGAGGTCCAAAATTGCTGACCAATGTGATCGTTTGATAATTTTAACCTTAGTGAAATTTCAATTTACTGGGAGCACAGTGTATGGAGCTTTGAAAACGGCAGTCGTGGCACCGAAACTGCGTTGAGCGCACAACTTCTGTGACGGGCCGCCTTTAAAGCAATCTGTTTTTATACTTTACTAGCGGTCCCGACAGACGTTGTCTTGCCCGAACGCAGCACAACCTACCGGGTCCAAATGCGAATCTAAACCATCCAGTGACCCCTTTAAACACACACAAACCATTTAATTAAAATCGGTCCTGCCGTTTAGGAGGAGTACAGTGACGTACACACGTACAGAAATATATACATACTTTATGTATGTTAGTTAAGGTGTGTGTCGTAATGGAAGCAAACGATTCTACGCCTGGTTGTATGCAAAGGTATGCTAGTGCTACTTTTGGTACCGGCCATCTAGGGATATCCGGACTCTGTGAGTCTCGTCTCACACTCACACACAGTCCCGTCACAAACTTTGGAAGTTTCCTCCAAAAGTGCTAAAGTAAATACTACCGTATATGATATGTATACGACGTTATAGACATAACGTAATACCCCCAGGAGTCGGCTCGCTAATCGCAAAATCCGTAGTTTCGGCCGAATTAACGGGCCTTCCGTACTGCGTATCACCTACGGGAATCTATTTATACATTAATACATGAAGCAAAAACTTCGTTCCCCTTTTTAAGAAAATTATGCGAACGGAGCAGTATGAAATTTGGCACAGTTAAGGTTTACATAGAAAAAGGGTGCAGAAATCTGATATTCATGTATAATATGCATTAGAAATACGCTTCGTTTTAAATGAATTTTAGTAGGATTTCAACCACTGGGAGAACACTAGTAAGATTAGTTCCGGACTCGAATGAACGGCCAAAGAAGTCAATTAATCGGGGGCATGGTTAATTCCAAAGTGGGATCCCTTCTTTTCGCATAATGTTCTTTTTCCTAATGTACTTTAGAATAGAATAGAATATTTTTATTTCAGACCGGAGTCCATAGGGTTAGTAACAATTTTTCTTAACGTCTAGTGTTAGTAGATTACACACACAGGTACAAACATATAAATTAAAAACTTTGGCATACCTATTTTGGCATAATTTGTTTTGCCATAATAAGACTTTGCTATACATAATTTTTAGCATACAGTTTATGTTGGCATAATGATCTTGAAGGCTAATTTGTTTTGGCATAATTTTAATTCGTATAATGTTACTAGGTATAATGACTATTAGCATAATAGTGTTTAGGCATACTTTTTACCATTCAATTTTTAACCCTGACTAAAAGTTAACGTATTGTATTATAAATTCAATATGTTGTGCTACAAAATTTAGTGACAGAAACGAATCGCTGCAAAACCGACTGCACGTAGTCTTGTCTGCCCTACCCCTAGAGTGTAATTTAAAACCGCGTAGGCGTGGAGGGGCGCGGTGGCCCGCGAGCTGAAGAGCAGACGGTTTTGACGCTCGCCACCGCGGCTGAGGCTGGGCGGCGAAGCCGGCCAGCGAGCCGAAGCTGCGGTGGTGACCGTAAAACACATCTGCGACGATAAGCTCGCATGGGATCGCCAGAACCCCGCAGCGCCGGAGCCGTGACAGAAACCATGCCTGCTCGATGTTGCATGCTTGCTTGTATGCTGCATGCTTGCTGCATGCTTGTTTGCATGCTGCATGACTGCTGGATGCATGCTTGCATGCTGCATGCCTGCTGCATGCTTGCGTGCCTGCTGCAGGTTTGCTGTATGCATGGTGTATGCATGTTTACATGTTTATTAGTGTGTAACATTTTAGGAGTTCATTATTATGCTTCTTTATTATGCGTTTAAAAAATATGTCTTAATATCATTTTGCGTTAATATTTTATGCTTTAGAATCGTATGCTTAATCATTATTATGATTAAAGAAAATATGCTTAAAAATATTATGCGTAAGCTGGTATGCGTAAATAATGTTATGCGAAAATATAATTAGGAGAAAAAAAGTATGCCAAATTATATTAGGTTTTAAAATGTTGTGCAAATGGATAGGGAACCTTCCAAAGTATAACTTCTTTAATTAACTTCTTTCGGGCTTTTCTTTCTCATAAGTAACTTCTTTCGGGCGGGTTCGCAGCTGCCTAACCGTACTTAGAGAGTAGGCCTGGATGGTAGGTACGACTGAGTGAAGATGTAGGACCTGAGACAAAGGCAATGTCAGAGATGACCTTTCGAGGCGTTGCACAAGAGTATTTCATGTACTGATTAAAAATTTTGAACTTAGAACCTGAAAAAAGTTCACAACCTTCACAATAATTCAAAGACAAAATCACTGTCAAAATAACTCGATTATTGTCAACCAGTGTTGACATTTTAGTCTTGACCCAGATTGTCAGCGCGTCATTGCAAATCAAAATTTTCAGTAATGTAGGTGCATCTAAAAATCAACTCGCCAAATTTCTTTGTGATCAATATACCGTAATATAACAAAAAACATTATTCCTATCGAAATATAACGTAACTCGGTCAAAGTGGCTCCGACAGCGCAAAGATCCCAGTTATGGGAAGTAAGATTCCCTGTAGAAGGTCAAAGACAGTTCGTGAAATCATTGGACTCTTTAGGAGGTGCGTACTAGACCTGACTGGCGAGGTCCTCACAATCTAAAGGAAAAAAGGAAGTCAAAAAAAGCCTTTTAATAAAAATGTCTCGTTGGAATCTAAAACGTAAAACTTCCAAGGAAGATCGAATGAGGGTGGTATCAAATGATGATATCTTGGCTGGAATATTCTTCTTCATAGCACAGTTTATGCAAGCGGCGAACAGTCGTCAGTATCATATTTTTATATATTTCAACTATATAACTGCACAAACCTTTTGAAACTTAGCTTAATATTGTTTGTTCACAGCAATCAATATATGGAAAGAGGAACGTAGTACAATGGACATAATGGTTTACGGCTCTAAAGCCGGCCAGGTGTCTGGATTACTGCATGAGAGGGATATTCCATACACCATAGCCATAACAGACATAAATGCATTACTGGATAAAGAACTGAATACTGCTACTACTTTCGCGATAAATTTAGTTAAAACTACACGTAAGAATAGAAATCAATATTCAAATAGTAAAGTAGTGAAAATAAGTAGTGTTTTTTTCTCGACATATTCATGGCGCATTTGTGATGTATATACAGTCAGTTCATAAAGTACATCCATCACACCATTGGTGAAGTTCCATAACAATCATGAATTGTAGTAATCTACTTAAAAATACCACAGAGTTTTGATTCCTTTAGTAATCAGAAGCACCAATCCGTATAAGTAACTTAAATTATGGACGCATATCGACGGTTGAAAGGCTATTTGATCTAAGCGACATTTTTTGAAAGTTGCAGGAAAGTGATTCAAAGTTTTATTTTTCGAAAAACAAAATCATTATAAAAGAACTAGTTAGTGGATTTTGGAAAAACTGAATTATATTTAGCAAAATCCACTCACTAGTTCTTTTAAAAGGATTTTTTAATCATCTTAATCATCAGGCCGCAAGCATACTGCTGAGGTCAAGGATTAGCGCATTCATGTAGAGATTGAAAAGATTTGGTGATATCACATACCCTTGCCTCACTCCAAAAACCCGACCATCTGTAATGTACTACAATACTTGTAAAAAAAAACCTTTCAATTCATTTCACCCCGCATTCCAAATCTCAATTTTCCGATCTCGCCTCACCACATCTAATAGTATTTCTCTGACACGAGTACACCGGACTATAAATTCTCTAGGAACATTGGCTACGTAGAATATCATAATCAAAAGCTTGAGAAAGATCTAAGAAACACGCACTTAAATATGAGTCATCCTATTCGTGGAGTACTCAGCAGTCTGTGTACAAGGCTAAGGATGGCGCTCACGGCCACCCGTCCACGCTTAGGCGTCCAACACTATGCCTCATTCAGACGTAAGTACTGGTCTTATTGTATGGTATAAGCAAACTATCGAATACTTTAGAAAGAAGAACTTCGAGCACTTTTTGTAGAATTGGGCTTGTAATTGAAGACGGCGTCTTACTCATAATTCATTCATCATTTTGAGCGGCAGGTAAAATCTAAAGGAAAACATTGCCGGCATCCTCTGTATAATTTTAAGGTTCAGTATATTTAAGATGCTCAATGCTGTCGCCACCGATCGTTACCGAGAGACTTTCCCTCGCTTCATACCGTTGACACGACCAACTTGCTTAGCGTTAAATATGACTGTAAAATTCTTCCCTCAGTCTCAAGAGAGCATCGAACATCGACCCCCGGATCCCAGTGACGATTTACCATTCAAAAACGCGTTATAAGATCATAAATATAATCATTTAAAAATCTGATACAGCTACAATGCTCTCAAAAATCTGTTTTAAACTTCTTAGCACTACCAGAAACCTTGAAAGGGATTTTTAGGATGAAGTGAAAAAAAATGCGTTGAGTCACCGAAACAGTTATTTTCCTTTACAATACATACTCCTAACTGATTCTATCATTGCGAACCTATTAAGTAATATAATTATCTGTAACAATATTACATTAATTAGTGCTATTACTAAATTAAAACGTAATGAGCTCAACATTATCATACAGAGTCGCACAAGTTCGTGTGGTCACAAAAAAAATGATGGCTACAATAGAACGATTAGTGCAATGGAAGCACGTAATAATCGCCTGCCTTTAAAACCGAATCATTTGTTAAAAAAGAGACATTCATTTATCACTACATGTACGATTAGCATCAATACCAAGTGAACTTCCAGTGCAGACAACTAAAAGTAAATATTAGAAGAATAACATTAAATAATTCTGTCCGTATTTCAGCGAAGGCCATGGATTGGAACAGCTATCACACGTTGGAAACGATCTACGCTTTTTTGGATAGCTTGCAAGCTGAATATCCGTATTTGTGCTCTGTCCATGTGATTGGGAAATCAGTGGAAGGAAGGGATTTAAAGGTAAATACTTATATTATAATACAGCTGTTTCATCAGCACTTACTCATAAATAAGGAAATCCACCAGATAAAGGCAGGTTAAACTGATCGTTAGAGGAAGCTTTTGTTTAACAACTGTTTATTTAACACAAATGTTTGTAAATTATTATTTGTCTTCGCTCATACTATTTAGCGGTGGCTTTACACAACAACGACATGGATAACTTTTTTTTGGGAATGACATCTTGCAAACAACCTATGAGGTTGTCGGCTGCTTAACCAGACTTGCCTGTGGCTACTCTAACAAGTTAAGGCCTCCAGCGAGGGTTTCAAACCAGAGCGAGTACACGTCAAGGGCACCCCCTGTGGGGCATCACTTGGAGAGGGAAACAGGGGCGGGCTGAATCTGAGTGAAAACATGGTTTTAAAAAATAAAAATGTTTATTTCAATTACATAGATTTTTTAACATAAATGATTTGGATATCACCATGCAGTCAGCGACAGTGTTGGCGATACATCCCACGACAAAAGCAGTGTTTATAACCTATGTGTTATTTTCAGGTCATAAAAATTTCTAACGGTGAGAAGGCAAACCCCGGAGTATGGCTGGACGGGGCCATCCACCCGCGTGAATGGATCAGCCCGGCTGTGGTCACCTACCTAGCAAACAGGATCGTTAGATCATTCAACGATATGCCAGAGAGTGTCACCAATAAAGATTGGTAAGTAAACTTCTGTAATTTCATCACAGTATATTTGCTTTATAACATTTTACTTCGGAAATCCGTCGTCTTTTGCAAAGGAAAGCAGAAAATGTAACATTATCAGATTCCTTGTACCGAGCTATAACATGAATTGACGTGTAATTCGCGTACAATGTTACGTGAACAATGACTTTATTTTTTACACAAATATTTCTGTAAAATATAAATAAATGTTTTTTTTTTTTTTTAATTTAGTTGCGTTTTGATATTTTTAGTTCAGAACTATTTTACGAAACAAAATTGTTATGGTACTTTACTTATTGTCAAGTATCAACTAGCTCATTAAGGCGATTACAAATGTGTTTAATTGCAACGGCGGGTTAAGGCTCGCGCAGACTACTGCAACCTGAAAACGCGTGTGACACTTCACACAGGGGCGACCTGTCGCGCCGCAAAAAGGTCATAGAAATTGTTCTACGGATATAAATCGCCGAATCGCGCGCGACCGTCGCGTCACGCTAATCTGCACGAGCCTCAACTGATGAAAGCTTTTAAAAAGAGCGATCTTACTGTTTTAATAAAATTAATCTTTGCCATTGTAGGTACATTCTACCAGTTATGAATCCAGATGGTTACGCATACACTCACACGCACGACAGGATGTGGCGGAAAAACCGAGCACGCTTCGGAGAACTTGTGGGCGTAGACCTTAACAGAAATTTCAGGTAAGTGAAATAGTGTTGGACTTCTATTTCATTTAAATATACAGTTGATATAAAGCAGTGGTGGCCCAGTAGAACAGGCAGCTTACTTTATGTAAATTTTAACACTGCTCTCAAAAACTGTAAAGGAAACATCTTCCTCAACCGGGAAAATATTTAACAATATTGTGAATATGTTACCGACCATTCCCGATTTTAGTATGAACTATTTGCGCCTAGGCCAAACTATTTCTCCTTATACGCGATAGGACAAACCAGTATAGATCTATACAGAAAAGACAAGAAACAGCATTTACAGCCTACTACGGTAAAACAAGTAGCGATGTAGTGTTACGGTATCATTCCAATGTGAAACTTTAACCGTTGTAACACACACACACACACACATAAACTTGTTTGGCTTAGGTGAAACTAGTTCATCCTAAAATCGGGTTTGGCCGGAAACAAATACATTTATTATAATATGTCAAGACGATGCACCTAGAATAATTATACAGCCCAAAGGGCTGAATAGGCTAGGTTCCTTGTTAAAACAAGCTTACCCATTTTTATAAACAAAATATCCTGCAATTCTCATAAAAAATATTTTTCTAGTTACGGTTTTGCGGAAAAAGGAGAAGAAGGCTCATCAGATGATCCTGGAAGCGTATTCTACAGAGGACCGAGAGCCTTTTCTGAACCAGAGACCGCTGCTGTCAAGGTAGGTGTACATGCACCACAGTTAACGCAAGACCCCATACACCCGCATTAGAGTATTGAGTTAAAAACATAATACAATCAACCGCCACGGGGGACTGTAGTACCTTAGCCTTGTATGCCTGTAGCCTTTTTTTTTTTGATCACGAGGTGGTAATCCTCATGGATGTCCTCCGCCCTGGGGTGGGCGGAGGGGTCTGTCAGACTCTTACTGACTAAAACCACCCCGGTGTTCCGACCCACACCTACGTCGGGGACCACGGGAACCAATATGTCTTCCGCGATCCCCGACTGGTGCCGGCCCGCCTTTGCGGGCCTCCTCACGTTGGGGGGGAGTGAGGTGTTAAACTCCCCCCCCCATACATCACAGAGAGGCGCGCGTGGAACACTACGCGCCACCATCTCGGGTCCGTAGCAATAGGGGGCGACGAATGTCCCCAGATCCGTCGCCCCTGGACCCATTTAGGGGGGCTGGAAGAGTGCGTTGTCCGGAACTGTAGTACCCTGAACTGACTTAACTGCATCTACCCTCAAAATTAGAAGAAAAAAAAAACTCATTTATTTCAGCTTTTTAACTGTATATTTTATTTTGGTATACAATTCTAATTTTAATTTACGAATTACGGATGTGGATGTGATCGAATTCGGCTGTGGTCAAATAATATTTGCGGTCGGCCGGAAAATGCGGAAAATTGCGGGCGCTCAAGTGGCTAAACTACTTTTTATCAAGCAACTGTTTTATTAAGAAAAATGTATTGATCCTAGCATTACTTTATACATTTAAAATTGAGTCTAATGCGCTTGACATAGGATTGAATTATTTTTTTTGACCAATCGACGATCGGATCGATATCTATACAGGGTTATTTGTAAAACACCGGCAACCTCTCAGGTCTATGTTACTAACATCATAATCTTATATAAATAAATAAACTTTTGTTCTGTGACTTTTAAAAATTCATCATATTTTAGTGCATCAGATTTTCAAACAAAAATAAAAATATTTACATTAAACGCTCTAAATGTTACGGAGTCTATGCGAAGCAAAAGAAAGCGATAGTATATTACCAAGGGGAGCGGGGTTAGGGCGGCGGGGGCGCTTGAACTTGACCTATTTACAGGCAGCCGATTTTTGTATGAAAATCTGATGCACTAAAATATGATGAATTTTTAAAAGTCATAGAACAAAAGTTGTTGATTATGATGTTAGTAACATAGACCTGAGAGGTTGCCGGTGTTTTACAAATAACCCTGTATATAGCAAAATACATATTTTTTTAAAACACTGCATATTTATAGTTACTGAAATTTGTTCAGTAGTCAATTAGGAACAAATTGTTGTCAGGTGCTGCGTTTATTATGTTACACCTTGTTTAGTGAACTATCCACTTTTGATAACGAGAATCTAATAGATGCTTGTAGGAGTTGTCTTTGAGGCGATTCCTTCTAACAGTAGACTTAAGACTAGATTTATCGACATAAAGTTGATGATGTTTCAGTCAGAATCCATGCTATGCATGATATATTTCTAAAGAAATTTAAGTATTATTGACTCGGTTACTCAAGGCACTTCGTAATTCGGTACTCACACGAACGAAATTTTTTTTGTGCACTGGATCTTCACCGCTCTGCGACGCGCTGAGAGTTGAAATCCGATCACTACGTTTTGCGACGTGCTGAGACTTACTCATGCTGGACACTGTTGGATTTTCGATGCTCGGTCCAACATAGAGAGTTGAAAATCCAGTGCCCGATAAAATCCTGTCACGATACCATCTAAGTAACTCCTTTTTTATTTTTGTGGGTGGTTAATCATCAAATGACGTCTCAAGCTCTTGGCGGAGCGGGAGAATGTGTCAGACTTTTATTGACTGAAACCCACCCGGTTTCTTCAGTTGCCTATATGCCAGGGCCACGGTAACTCTTTAGAACAAATCTCGCGACCCTGGCAGGCATTGGTCTTAGCGGACCCCTTCAGTTTTGCTGACATCTCTTTGAGGCGCGCGTGGAACACAACGAGCCGTCGACACGGGACCATCTAGCTCCTGGCTTCAATTAAAAATTTAATACCTTTTTGACAGTAAAAACATTATTATATGTTTCAGCGCGCGATATTAGATGCGCCAAACGAGTTCAAGGCATTCCTGTCGTTCCACAGCTACGGTGAGGTCATCATCTTTCCCTGGGGATACACCAGTGATTCCTGCCCAAACTACGTAGAACTACTGGAAGGTGGAACTGCCATGGCCAAGGTAAGGTTACTAGGAAAGAAAGATGGTACACGCTCCAAGACTTGACTGATATTTATGATCATTATTCACATTTTCCCTTATTTAGGATAATTTATTCACATCCCCATTTCTTCCCGTGGGTGCTATAAGAGGCGACTGAGTTACTAGAGAATGGGCAGCAGCGTTCCCTATACATTTTACCACAATACTATGATCGCTAAGCGTGGCGATTATGGCAAACTCCCCTAATTTGGGGGAGGCCTATGTCTAGAAGTGGACAGTTTGTAAGTCTAGCAATAATTAATATGTAGGTTTGAATAAAGAAATAAAAAAAAAACAAAAAACTCTTTTTTCTGCTACATTTGCCGCTGGCACGCACCCTAAGTAGGTGTCCATTTCTCAAAGCATAAATTCAAAAAAAAAAACAACAATATGTAACAAAAAGAAACTTGATCCACTTATCTTTTTATTTTATTTTTTGTAGTCTTCCGTGTTCAGAGGCTTTAGTGAATTTCTTTTAGCTATCTCGACTTTACGCATCGAACGAGTTCGGCGCTCCGATTTACTCTGGAGTGGTGAACGGCGCCGAACGCGGTCGATGCATCAAGTAGAGATCATTAAAAAAAAAAAACAAAAAAAAAATATACGCGTCGAATTGATAACCTCCTCCGTTTTTTTTCGTCGGTTAAAAATACACTCACACTAGGGCCACTTTTTTGAAATTTTGCGAATGAAATAAACTTGTTTACCTCCCACTCAATAAATATGAAGTTTATTTTACGTCCCCGCCAAAATTTTGTCATAATGCTTAACTGAACATAACATTCTCTTTGCCCCAGGCTATCTACGGCACGAGTGGTCACACGTACAAAGTAGGTAGCACAAAAGACCTCATGTACTACGCCGCCGGTACCAGCATAGACTGGAGCTATGCAGTCGCCAACATCCCATATTCATACATGATCGAACTCCGAAGCAAAAAACACAGGTTCTTACTACCCAAAGAAGAAATCATGACCACTGCCACAGAAGTTGAAAACGGAGTGTTCAGACTAATGGCCTTCATAGACCAGCGATGTACAGGAACCCAGACTTGTGCCTGCCCGAAATAAATCACGACAAGTATAGAAGAGACAATTTGAGGTCTTCTAGTAAGAAGGGACACAGTGAAATCAGTTTGTATTAGAATTTAAATTATGTGAAGGAGACCTCACTCTTACAGTGTTATTTACACCAATCAGTTACAGTTTACAACGTATTTCTAAGTTATTGTCTCAATATACACTATTTAATGACAACACGTTTTTATTATTTCCATCGTTTTACTACTTTCGCTTAATAAGTTCATCTATGTTACCATATTTGCTGGGCCAGAATTTTGAGGGCTCCAGTATGGTGACGGACGTAGAGATTAGTAGCATCACACCATTTCTTCCAGTGGGGGTTGTAAAAGGCGTCTAAGGCGACGTAACTACTAACTTACAAGAAAATGGGCAGCAGCGTTCTCTAAGCATTTTTCCACCATACTGCGATCGCCAGTGAGCTTGCAAAGCGGGGCGATTATGGCAAAGTCCCCCTAATTGGAGGAGGCCTATGTCTAGCAGTGGACGTCTTACGGCTGAAATGATGATGACGTAAGCACATTTGAAGAACAAAATTCTACGAAATGAAACATCTTTGGCACTTTTTTAACGTGAAGTGTGTTCTTTCTGGTCTTCAAGCCAGCGTGCAATAAAGCCAGCCTATCAAGCCCCAACTTTACTAACACAATTCCAGCCACTTAGTTTATTTAGGGATTTAAACAAAAGTTCAAACCACGTTTGAATAATCTAGACTGGCACATTAAGCCGCAAATTTCTAACTTTCCAGTCACTCTTCTAAAACAACGAAACTTATGACATAAGTAGTGTGATTTACAAAGCCTATAGCGCATTAAAATTAAATATTTGATGTACAGGAATTAATGAAAAGCTCAGTAGGTAAATACACGGGGATAAAACATTTCATTTCCATACATTGATAATGCCCGAACGCAATGACCTGTGCCAAATAGCTGGCGCTGTGGTCACGACTATAATGGACACAATCCAAAACTTTTTACTCGTGCAGCTTTATAAAATATTTATTTTTGTGGCTATGTTTTTAATTAATTATAAATAACTGTTTTTAGACGCTTATGTATGGAGTTCTGATATGAGGTTTGGATTCAGTTCCGTACATTTTTTTTACTTCCTAAAATTTCGTGAAGTTGTGACAATGTCGGCTGACGGTATAATATGTCGTTTAGATTATAATTACGTGTTAGAGTTTGTCGCACATAGAGAATAGCACCATCCCATTTCTTCCCGTGGGTGTCGGAAAAGGTAACTAAGGGACTTACTAGAGAATGGGCAGCAGCGTTCTCTATACATTTTACCACCATACTGGGATCGCAAACCCGCCTGCCAAGCGTGGCGATTATGGACACCCCCCCCCCCCCCAAATTAGGGAAGGCCTACGTCCAGTAGTAAGACGTCTTTCGACTGAAATGATGATTGATAATTATAATTACACAGTCCATTCTGTCACCCCTTGTAAACATTCTTCATTTATATGTGTAATTTTAATGTTCTACATAATAAAGAGTACTCTATCATCTATCGCAAACAGACACGAACCAGAAATGTCTACAAATGAAACGCCTGCATATAAAAATTTCGATAACTTTATTTACAGATTTTTTGCATTATCTTATAATACAGTCAACAATTCATTAAACGTTACGATTTGAAATTCACATTCAGTTATCTAACGTAAAAACACCTATCGATCGACATAAACACTATTTTACCGTTAAGACGAGCACAATTTTTTGAAGTGTCTAATGTCTCGGGACGGGAATGTCGAACGTGAACGTATAGTTAAAACTGTCCACCACACGTACTTATTTTCCTTCGTCAAAACCACATGAGGGCCACTCGACAACACTTTAATTTACAATCAAATACACGTAACAGGGAGCCGGCCTCGTGAAAAGATTTAAATCTTTTTTTGGCATTGTCCTTGTTGGAGCGATGAAATCTGGACAGATTTAGGAGCCTTCTATTGAATTAAAAAGATGGCCACCAAAATGCTTTTTGAACCACTTCAATATCCATTGTCAGCCATTCGTAATCATACATATCTGCGAACTGTGTGATTTTCTTGTAATTGTCACTAACACGACACTAATACGGACGCCACACGTCAACCGGCCGTCTTTCCGACGTGATCAGCGACTTGCTCCGGGTCCTCATTCCTTGTTCTGACCATTCCGGAGACGCAGGACGTTTCTTCCCTGTTCCTGAAGCTGTCGAACTTTCTTCCTCTCTTTCTGGACTTGAATTGTTGGAGTCTTCTTGAGGGGGCGGCGGTCGGAGCCACCAGTCGTATCCTCCGTAAAGTTGGGAGTATAACCACGCTGGTGGGGTTGGAAGTAGAGGAGAATTGAGGAATAATTGAGCTGCTAGTGCACTATGGAACAAGGTTGACGGTGCTGGGAGAGGCTGCATCGGTTTTCTCAACCTGGTGACTGATGTGAAAGCGCCTGGACGGTCATCTGGTGGTGGGGAGCTGGATGCCGTGACGGAGATGTCGTCATCTTGCGGTGAGCTTGGACGCGAGTTTGCCGGACTTGTCGTGCTATGCGCGTGCATCGTTATGGGATTGTCTGACGTTATATCTGCAATGAAAAATTGCTCTTTTATGTAGAGAACAAAAAACTAAATTCTTTGTAGATTTTTGGCTGTTTTAATCTAAGTAAGGTGTATTTACCAGTCTCATGTGGCGGCGGAGGTATATGTTGAGCTTGCGCGTGCGGCGGTAAAACGTGTGGCGTGAAGTGCGCGGGAGTGGGCAGCAATGGAGGTGGGTAGTGCCGCGCCAGCGCACCCCACTCACCGCCTGGCAGACCCGCCAACTGGTGGGCTATACCTGGACAAATTGAGAGGAAATTCAGATTATTGATGCGTTTATAAATGTTGAACTGAGGTCATCGCATAAAAAAGTAATCACTACATAGTATAAACAAAGTCGCTTCCTGCTGTCTGTCCCTATGTATGCTTAGGTCTTTAAAACTACGCAACGGATTTTGATGCGTTTTTTTTTTATTGGTAGACTGATTCAAGGGGAAGGTTTATATGTGTAATATGCGGGCGAAGCCGCTGGCAAACGCTAGTATATTATAAGCTTTGTCTATTAACTCAGTGTTTCCTATCTTGAAGGGTTTTCCCGACTGTAATGTATACCTTTTTTTTGTGGGTGGGAACTCATCAAGTGACATCTCCCGCTCTGGGCGGAGCGGGAGGGCGTCTCAGACTTTTACTGACTAAAACCCACCCGTGTTCCTTAAATTGCCTATATGCCAGGGCCACGGTAACTCTTTCGAACAAATCTCGCGACCCTGGCAGACTGTAATGTATACCTAGAATTACCAAAAAGACACCGCTGAACATGTTCAAAGTAGGGCAGATTTCTCAACTTCAAACAGAGCCTCACCACCTAGTTTCCACCCTACAACTGCTCAAAATTCAATCAACAAAACAATGGCGTTAAGAGTTATCGCGTGAAACGCTCCACTAACGCTAACGCGCTACTTAACGCACTCATCAGAATATTTAAATAATGAGTGGAACTCCCCCCTCGCGGCTTGTACACTTTGCGCCTTATCTTCATAGACACTCCTCAATTGTTGCAGAGTTTGATTGTTCATATTGTGGAATCAAAGCTTCAAAGTTTGTTGAAGTGCAATTTGGAACCGTATGTTCAGAGAACATAGATTTAAAATGAGTTTCTTAATTTGTTTTAAAATGAAGACGTCTTTTATAAGAACCGTTGTTTCCAAAAGTATGTGTGTATACTAATTTGTGTGAACATAAGAATACTGCATCATGTGTGTGTGTTTTTTTTTTAATCAAAACCAGTGTCTGACAAGATAGCCCAAAACAAATTCAACTTCGATAAACAGCAGTCAGTGAGCATTTAGCCCCCTACAATTATGATACATCACCTTTTGCCAGTGGCTTCACCCTCGTGGAGATCGAAAATAAACCCACAAGAACGTGTTACTGGGATAAAAAGTATCTTATAATATTAATCTAAATTAACAATTACAGATTAATATTTGTGCCAAATTTCATTCAAATCCATTCAGACGTTTTTGCATGATTGAGTTCCTAACACACGTCAAAACTGTCACATTTATAATATTACCAGAATGCTTCCTAAACATTTTGATCTTCTTCGTTTTCACCCAAACCCCTTTTGTTAAAAACAATAACATATATTAATAAATACAAATAAGCTATTATCACAACAATCACAATCATACAAATAGGAAATGTGTTTTGGTGTCATAATTTTCAGTTGACATTTTTAAGCGCATAAATTAACAAAGTTTGCCGGCGTTCGCGACCCCGTATATTCGGCTTAACCCTTTAGCACCCACCTTGGGTAATTCCCACCCCGAGCCAACCCAACCCTTTCAGCAATAGAATAAATTACAGGCCGTTTTATGTCGCAGATACCGTCGGTACGAAAATGTAAAACACATTATTTTGAATCCGACCGCTTAGCCTTTATAGGTGTAGTGCTTTATGAGTTCGTTGCAATTAGACAAGAGCTGCTTTTTAGGATTAAGCCGGGCTTAATCTTGCCTCCGAGCGCCTCACGGCTTTTACGATAATGATTTGAGATATCGAATCGCCGGTGAGGGGTTAAATAGACTATTATCTAGTGAATACTTCATCACAAAGTTAGGGACTGATTGAAACATGATTTTTATTGTTTTATTCAGATTATTTTAATAATTACTTATCAGTAAGAGACCAGTCACAGTTGTCGAACCTGAAGAGTAGTGGTGGGCCAGTGGTAACGGCCGCAACTTACGGGTTGCAGGTCGATAGAATCCCAGACAGGCCCATACTACTTTTTACTTTGTGTAATTTTTTTTATCGCAACTGCTCTCAAAACGGTAAAGGAAAACATCTTGAAAAAAGCCAACATGTGTGACATCTTCAAACCCTCACTGGCATGTCTTAGAACAAAAATTTCGAGGTTTTCTGACACCTGTCAACTCGAACTGGGCCCGCGTGGTTGATTACGCCCCAGTCTCACTCACACAGAGAAAGTCTGTGATCCAGAAGAGGTAACATTATAGACTAATTACGTAACAGACCATTCAGTGTCTTATAACAAAGCCTATAAAACCTAAAGCGCAGTGTCCATCAAAGAGCAACATAAAGAATATTTAATAAGTGCCTTTAGTGAACGTTATGCTAGTGGCCCGGTGCTCGGTATTCAAAGCTTTCTTCCAGCTAAGACGGATGCTCTTAGCTCAGACAATATCCGCATCGCTCCGAGCAAAAAATAACACAGAAGCTCAAGATTACTCGCTGGCTCGCGTACCCGGATTACTCTACATAGATTCGAGTAGGAAGTCTGTGGAATAGACGGGCTATTTTTGACTAAAAACGGTAACTGTAAAACTTCAACCAAAAATAACTTTAATTTCTAGCTATAGCATAAATCTGACCCCATTATTATTTGTAAAGGAGACTGGACAACTTACATATGGGAAGTGGTCTATGGACCAATAGCAATGCGGTTTTGATATTTGTGTAAGGATACTTCATCCATATTTACTGTTATGTGAAGGGGCATCAAAATCTGACCCCGCAATCTTTTGCACAAATGTATGTTTTCTACAGCAACTTCTGTGAACTACAGAAGATTCAAGGGCAGGTATCTTAGCCACTACAGGTACAGTAAACGGTCCTTACTGTCTGTAACTTTTTAAACATTTTGATCTGCTTGGACAGATTTTGAAAAAGCTGCCTTTACGACATGTCCAAATTTCCATCCTGTATTTCATAATAAAACATTTTTCTCAAAATTCCGGGTCAGATTTGACGCCTCTTTGCACAGTGGTAGAGTTATCCTAATACAAATATCACGACCATATCGCCATTGGCACATAGATCAATTTCGGCCAGTCTCTTTTACATTGTTTTTGTAATTTCAAAAAAGTTTCTTTTTAATTCTCAAAATACACCAGTAGATATAGAAATGTGGCTGTACTCTGCCCGTCGATAATTTACTTCTGAAAAATAGGTATATCTCTTTTGGTTCACGACATGAAAAATGGCAAGGCATTGTTTCATTATGTATTCTCCGTTGAAAGATTCAAAGGAAAGGGCCGCACTAGACGATTTGCATTCGTTAAAAAATGTTGGAATTCTTTGTTGTGTGCACGATGCGTAATCGCTGTATACCACGACTGAGCAGTATTGATCCCGGAAGACAATAAATTCGATATTGTATCGTTAGTTTCAAATAATAATTTAAAGCTTTTGTCACCCTTTAGAAAACAGAGGGGTAGTTACGTAACACACTACCATTAGGAATCGCTTTAATTTTGACAGTTGAACCACATTCATTGCGTTATTTACGATGCTGAGCTGACCAATTTTTTGAACATATGAAGTAATGGATTAGAAATAATCTTCTTGACTGGCCTGTTAGTCTAGTGGTTAGTGACCCTGACTGCTGAGATTGAGGTCGTGGGTTCGATTCCCATCCAGGACAAATCTTTGTGTGATGACCACGATCATTTGTTCTGTGTCTGGCTGTAATTTATCTATAATATGTATGTATTTAGAAATATATAAGTATGTTTATCAGTTGTCTGGTTGCCATAGTATAGGCTCTGCCTAGTTTGGGATCAGATAACGGTGTGTTGGTTGTCCTAAGATATTTATTTATTTATTTTTATTTAATATGATTCAGATTCTGATTGATGGTAGAGCGTTACCACGTTACGGAATTCGGGTGCAGTTTATCTATACTAGACACATTTCCTATTTCGCTGTCGACACTGTTTGACGGCGGTGTGCTCAACATCTCACTGTTCTTAGAGCTATAGGCAGACTACATCCTGACTAGGTCTGCGTGCGGTTTCAGCAGTGGGCTACTAGAAAACTTTTAGAAATCATAAAACAAAAAGTGTTTCCTAACTTCAAGTATTGTTGTATCAACTGCATAACAAATCTTGAAAGTACCTAGGCGGTAGGGTTATAACACTTGTTTGCTGTATCATTATCTACCAAGCCTGCCGGCCAGCTTCCAGTGTAACCAAAGCAGCTGAATACCAGGATGTTATATGGAGCGACTACCTATCTGAACTTCACAACCTAGTAACTGGGTAACACGATAACCGTTGGTAAGACTGGTAGTCCGACTTTCGGGATTCTGTGAACCGTAACGACTGTCTAACATCCACAAATGACAGTCGGGACCAACAGCTTACCATGGTTCTTGAGGCACGGATGGGTCATGGTATATAAAGACCCATCTACGAAACAACCGTGGCAAGCGCAGCTCAACCTGATTGATCGACCCGTGCAGCTGTTACTAATTAGCCACATATAAAGCAAACTGTTTGCTTTATAAGAACACAAATTATTCTACATTGAGCAGATAGGTAAATCAAAGGTAACTGAATTAAGAATAGGTACTAAAGGATTAAAAAGGAAATTGTACCTACATAATTAAAGTTTGTTTCAATTTGTGAAAAAATTTTACCATGCAAATTCATGGAACCATAATAAAGTATCAAAACTGTCTGAGCGCGGTAGTAGTGGATTGGCCGCATCCGAAGACGTGCCAGTCCGCTACGTTGCCCCGGACGAAGGGGTTTTTTCTTCGACTTTGAAAAATCGCACCGCGCCGCGAGAGGGTTGAACCCAAACATTTTAATGCCATTTGCTAGATTGCGTCTTGCATTTTTCCTGCCTCCGATACTACAGCGCTAATCCGCGAAGACGACCGGGATTACACGGATAAAAGTATTTACGTTTTTAGTGTGATTCCAATGTGCTGGGATTAGGAGGGAATTTTTTAACGACTCTCTGAGACCCTCGGTGATTAGAGAAAGGGTTGGAAGCACTTTCCAGTAATTATTTTACATTTCTTCGAACATCATTTATTGAACACTTAGTTGAGCGACTTCCCTTTTTCTTTTGTGTTGGAACAACTTCTATTTAAATGACTTTTTCATTGGGGACAATATTGCTTTTGTAAGCCTATGGTATAACGTAGATTATCTCGTCTATTTATCTTTATGAACCACTTATATTGATAAGTTTGTGAGATTACTGTAAGATGCAGGGGGTAGTGTTGATATTAAATTATGTCTCACTGAAACTAACAACTTAAATTAATTTTCGTGTATGTTTCTCTTGTCATATGTGTGCTTCGAGTTTTACTATTTTGATTGTCGGGAGTGGAAAACTAAAACATACTTGTTAAGTCTTCTCACTTCAGAGAATGGATTATCTATTAGATTAATTTTGTGTTCGTTATAAATTAGTCATATTTTTTTTTTACATAATTATGAGACACAAACTTCTACCTGCGACTTTTTCCACGGGGAATGTCTTCTATTTACATAACATTATATCCTGTTTTTTTATGTTATTATAGTTATTAGTAGGGTCTTAGCGTGATATTAAATAGCATACAGCCTTCCCCGAGAATTAGACAACCTGGCCAGTAGCTTCAGAGAATAGTGGGTTAAAATAAAAAACCAACAAGCTCTTCAAGGTCACACAGCCTATGTCCCGCAGTGAACTCAATATCATCATCATCATCATTTCAGCCAAAAGACGTCCACTGCTGGACATAAGCCCCCCCAAATTGTGGGGGTATGCCATAAACGCCACGCTTGGCAGGCGGGTAGGCGATCGGTATAATAGTAAAATATATAGAGAACGCTGCTGCCCATTCTCCAGTAAGTCCCTTAGTCGCCTTACGACACCCACGGAAAGAAATAGGATGGTGATTCTTTACGTCCGGCACCACCAGGAATTCCATATACTGATCATGAAGATCTTGATCATTGCTTCTATTATTATAACTTCGGTCTACTCAGGCGCGGTCCGAGGGTCCCCCCCCAAAGACAGTCATGCTGTTGAAACTCTGAACGATTTGCCTGTATTACTATCTTAAAATTGTTCTCACTTGAGCCACGGAGACTCCGATGGACATTTGCAAAAAGATTATAACCCGGGACATCATGCTGATCAGTAGCGCTTGCGACTACTAGACCAAAGAGGATGTACCTTCCTAAAAATATTCTTCAGTACTCATGGTACCCCCAAAATGTTAGGCTGCGACCGCGCCTGGGTCTACTAGATTGGTAACCAGTACTCTAATGGTCTATACGTAGTAATAGGACAAACACGTCGGTCTTTTTTTAAAAGCCCAAATAAGAGACTAATTATCAACTGATGCTCAATATGAGATTGTTGAATTGTGTTGGATATAATGGCCCTTCTGCTGGCCTGTTAGTCTAGTGGTTAGTGACCCTGACTGCTAAGACTGAGGTCGTGGGTTCGATTCCCACCCAGGACAAATCTTGTTTGATGAGCACGATCATTTGTTCTGTGTCTGGGTGTAATTTATCTATAATATGTATGTATTTAGAAATATATAAGTATGTTTATCAGTTGTCTGGATGCCATAGTACAGGCTCTGCCTAGTTTGGGATCAGATAAAAGTGTGTTGGTTTTCCTAAGATATTTATTTAACATCAACCCAAATGGTTGATAGGTACGCCGGCGCCCTTGCTAATTCCGGAGGAGGAAAGTACTGCTCAAATCTTACAAGTAATACTGCCGTAAATTAGGTATGAAGTGATGTAATCCATAACCCTGTCTTGAACCAGCTTGCTCCACATTGTAACTTATGACACCATAAGCTTCTAGTTAGTGCTAAGGGCTGACGTCACAGGCCGGAGTTAGCAAGACGGATGCCCTCCGTACATCATCAGGTTAATAAGAGGGCTCGTGAACTAACGACGACGCTTTGTCAACGCGCCTTAACCCGCCGACGCCATCTTGGCCGCCATGTTGGATTTCAATCTGCTTAGCGTTTAATGAATTTGCGTCTATTGATTTTGTTTAACCCCTTTTTGTTTTGCTTAATTAACCTTTCGGTGTAGGAAAGTAGCTGTGACAAGGGAGTTAACGGGTAAAGGTTGCGATCTGATAGATACGATTAATTAACTGTTCTTCTGTAAGTTTGACCCTTGTTTGTAGTGTGTCTGGTTTTGTACAACTTTCTTAACTTGCAACAAAATGGCAAACAATTCTACAAATGATTAAAAATACATTTCCCCCAATCATACTAAAAAGGCTCATCATGAATTTATAACAACCACGCTACCGTTAATTTTGAGTAACACGTCACGTCAATAAAAATGACGTCACATTTGGAGTTAATCGCGCGGGAGTCGTTATCATCCGAATCCATTTGAAACCGTTTAAAATGTACAGTGAAAGCGCGAATCACGTCATACAAAAGGCTGTATGAGGTGGGTGGGACATTTAAAATTTACAAATGCGTAATTATGCACCCGCATTGTCGCGAGCACTGAAGGGTTATGTGGCCCCCGTTTCTTCCCCCCTGGCCCCCACAATCCCGGGCTTCCGGGCCTAATGCTATATTTAATTTTCTCTAAGACTCCCTCATTAATAATGCGAAGGCTGCGACTTTAAGTGGCGCTCACACGGCGACGTGAGATACACAGATGTACGAACATGGATTGTGACTAGATGTCTGGACCAATTAGGAATGTCAACTCGTGTGCTGGTTTTGCGTTTTGGAATTTGACTTAATATTTTTGAACTCGGATTTGTCAGAACCTTTGGCTGCAGCCGTTGCGGCGATTCCGTGTTGTGTGTTAGGCAATCTGTTTTACATATGTACCAATATAATTACACATGCACCTTACTCTTCTTCAAATGATAAATGATTTATTTCTGCAAGTAGGTTTGTAAAAACACTTTTAAACGGCAATCATATTTTTAAAACTAGATGAGGTCGGCGTTTCCTATCTGGCTATATACTGTGAGAAGAAAGGCCACAAAACAAAAACGTCTCAAACTTTATCTTTTAAAGTCGAGACATAGTCTTGGTCAGATCATGCGAAGACCATGTGGATTGGTGTCTGAAATGGTCTTTTGAGGAAGGAACCACACAGACTGAGCAGACCTGTCCAATCAGTGCACGCATTAATCATCGTATCTATGGCAAAAAGTTCAAACATCTTTAGTCCAAAATTCAGCTGCTCGATCTTCGCTCACTGACGCAGTCGTAAGATCATCAAATGCACATGTCTGTGGAGAGGTGTACCACCCGGACCCGGGTTGGTAGATGTCACATATCTTCGAATTGTGGTTTCTAGTACATGCCACTTGTTTTGAGAGCAATGTTGATAAAAGTAAATTACAAAACGTAAAGCGCCTGGGTTCGAACCACCAACTCATAAATCATGGCCGTTACTTCTGGGCCAACACTGCTTTGACCTTATTGACATCCAGAATTATAACGATCTCATAGTACGTCACTAGCCATCTCTCTCATGTCTCATCCATAGTTTAATATTCGTGTAACAAATTCGCGAGTATAAGAGGAACGCGCGAACGTGAGTGAAGATAATTTATCATGATTTCACAAGGGTTATTGGTGCCGGTAAGAGGGCAGTGGAGACTTGCCTTCTGAACAGCCGCGAAGCGAGGAATTTACATATTGAAGTGCTTGCTAAATTGTTTCTAAAGAGAAACAAAGAGACGCTGAGGTGGAAGATGATGGCGTTGAAGTAAGCTTGTCATAAACGTGTGTTTGTGTTAATGAGATACCGGAGAGACTAGTTGCTTTTCAATGTTAAGTTTGTCCGATTGGGCTACAGAAATGATAAATATTTCAGAAGTTTAAGGGGGCTATCAAAACAGGGTAGCAAAACATTGCGAGGAAACCGGCATGTCCTAGAACCAAAAATTCCAAGACATGTGACATCTAACAACTCGCACTGACCCCGCATGGAAGAATGCAGCCCATTCCCTCTCAAATACTCCTCTATTGAGTCCTGAGTCCAGTGGAAACATGATGTGGGCTGATTATGCTACAGAATAGAGTGCTACTAGAATATTTTGTGTTTTGTGTTAATAACATTATGGGCATATTTTTGTTATAAGCCCATATTATGTATCTAGTTTACAATTAGTAGGCACCTGGTACACGGTAAGATAGAAATCAAAGATTCAGATGAGAAAGAATATCGTCATATACCTAATATAGATATAATAATTACGATCACTTTTGGAAAAGTAGCTTAGCCCTAAATATGAATTGATTCCACAACAGCCGAATTTTAGAAACACCAACTTAAAATTTAAGTCAATCCAATACACAATTTCAAGATCACGAATCAACCAATTCAACTTCATTACAGATCCGATATAAAATCCTAAGTAAATTATCATGCATTAATTCCGGTGTCTTGGCACGCTTGGTGTTGCCGACGGTACCTACGTGCTGTGTAATTGAGTTACAGCCCTTTGACACCCGACGTAACGAGGTTTGCGACGACACTTGCGTACTACGAGAGAACGAGAAGCGCGTACTACGAGAGCGTAGTACGCGAGTGATAAAGCTTGAAACTTAGTATAGTCTGTGCCAGATGTGAAAAAAATAAAAGTCGTTGACACCCGCCATCCAATGTATTCAAATATTGCGAAACAATACGAAAAAAATGTAAAGAACGTGTCGCTAGCACGGACAAAACGGTAATTTGAATACTGGTAGGCAGGAGTCAACGACTTTTATTTTTTTCACATATGGCACAGACTATAGCTAAGTTAGACGGTAATCTTTTATTGTGGTGTTCAGAGGTGGAAAAGAAAAATTATATAGGGAAAATAATTCGCTTAAGATTTAAGTAGTAAAGAAAGATACAGCAGCAGCGTTCTCTATGCATTTTACCACCATACTGCGATCGCCAATCTGCCTGCCAAGCATGGTGATTATGGCAAATCCAAAATGTATGAGGGAGGCCAATGTCCAGCAGTCGACGTCTTTCGACTGTAATGATGATGATGAAAGAGTTATTACTGATCAGAAGAGGTTATTTCAAAGTTTTTAAAGAGTAACGTAACAACAAAATCTGCGAAAATATATTAGAAATATTTTTATCTCGGCTGTTTTTAATAATGCGGCGCACAATTACATCGGTGTTTATTAGGTGCAAGTGAAGGGAGCGGGCGCCTAGCGACGCGACACCCTGCCGAGCGGGCGTCGCGACGCCTCGCACAATATCGGGGAAATCTCATTCACCTGCCATATTTCTTACGGGAGGAACAAAATTTTCGGGTTCGCTATTTTCAATTTTGAGACATTTCAGGGGTGTATAAGTTTACAAGTTTTATCCTGCAGTTGAAAATCAATTTGTGGAGCCTATCATTCCCATTCTTTTAAAATGAAATAAAAAACAAAGCTAGTTTAAATCAAGTTCACTATTCTCTCATACTATTGCGTCTAGGAATATCTACATAACAATAAAATTATATAACATATATAATCAACCTATACTGTTTCCACTGCTGAGACAGGCCAGGCGTCCTCTCAGTGAGAGAGTGGAGGCCGTTATCCACCACGCAGGCCCAGTGCAGTTCGGTAGATGTCACAAGTCTTCGAATTTTTTATTCTAGGACATGCCGATTTCCTCACGATATTTTCCATCACTGTTTGAGAACAGTGATGAGGTTCGAACCTTCAAGTCGCGACCGTTTCCACTGAGTAATCACCTATTTTTTTAGGAACTGAACCTACGTACTTATCTCAATAGGGTTTAAAATAGTTTGGTTGATCAAAAAGACTTCCAAAAAATATGCGAAACATAGACGGCCCGCAAAATAACCTTCCAACCCCTCAATACAACAACCTCTCTGCGCGTCACTAACAAACTTAAGAAACTTGATAATTGTTAATGTTTCTAGAATATTAAAACAGTTCGTGTACTCGCAGGTGCCAAGCTGAGGCCCCTCAAATTGGTAATTAATTGTCACGCAAAACTTCTGGACCGAATTAAATCCCCTTTTGAGGCGCAGACGAGGAGTGACAACGGTCCCGGCTGACAATTTAATATCTTTCGGATAGAAACATCGCGCCTCGCCTCCGACAGGGGATAGGTCAGAACTTAAGTTTGAGGAACGTCATAATGGATGACTATAAGCAGGCGCGTCGTATTAAGACTTTAGCTTTTGAACAAAAGACTTTAGAGGTATCACTTTTTTCTTAATTCACAGCGCTTTTGTGGTGCTCAACTATTTTTAACTACACAAAATAATACCATGGGAGTGCTTGAAGTCTTCGTGGTCTACTTTATAAAGCAACCGTTGAAGCTTTTGGATTAGGACTAGTGAAGATTTACGGCCACTTGGTGAAGTAATCATGACAACAGTGAAATATTTATTGGCACTTTTACTTTCAGGGAATGGGCCAGTGACATCTAGTGCTATCCGTTCCTACACTTTCATTGCAACCTGCTGATTGTGTATTTAGAAAAACCTGTATACAACAGGTTAACAAGGTCCCACTTTTGACATCATACAAATAGACAGTTAACATGTATTTCTACTAAAGAATAAACCAAATAAATGAAAAGAAAAAACTTTTTTTTTTTAAATTAAACCGCCTAAAAAGTATTTATTTTATAATTTTTTGTAGCTTTAATGTACTAATAATACTTGGCAAGGTATACCCTATCCAATGAAAAGAGAATGATCAAAATCGGACTACTCTGTATAAAGTTATGCGTGGTTATACATTACAATCAGTGAGTGAACAATCAATCATCCCCTGTTTTCCGACCCTTAGGGTTCGATTTTGTTTTCCAAATTTATATGGGACTATTCTCGGAGTATACCCTTTCCAATAAAAAAAGAATTATCACAATCAGACTACTATGTAAAAAGTTATGCGTGGTCATACATAAAAAAAAAACAACAAAAAAAAATACGCGTCGAATTGATAACCTCCTCCGTTTTTTTTCGTCGGTTAAAAATGATATACCATCACCACTGAAACTTAATTCTTTCAGTCGTTTATTGAAGTTTGTGTAGATTCAGTCTTGATTTTAAAATCAAGGCGCTAATTATTTACTAGGTACTACTTAATGGCTTATGTTTAACTTACCACCAGATATAGTAACATATAACAGACAAAAATAGTAAATGATCATCAAAATTAAAACCCGCATTTTAATGTAAAATTATAACCAAAGTTTTAACATCTCGATATTCTATTTAAGCAAAATGACTCCAAATAAATCATTGTTAATCCAAAAGTAGTAAATGATCACCAAAATTAAACCAGCATTTCAATGTAAAACTATCACCAAAGTTTTTACATCTTGCTATCCTATTTAAGCAAACTGACTCCAAAAAAATCATTGTTAACCCAAAAATAGTTAATGAACACCAAATTATTAAGAGTGTACTACGTGAGCTCGACAAATGGATGTGCGAATAACGCTTGTGCGACAAAACTGTACTGCAACTCACCATAGTTCGAATGCACGCTTGTGCGACACACTGAATCTAGTCGTTTCAAGCATAGGAGGTCACAGTTTTAACCTAACCTAACCTAGTGAGCTTGAGTGTGTCGCACAAGTGTTATTCGCACATTCATTTGTCGAGCTCACGTAGTACACCCAATTATTAAGATTTGGTGATCATTTACTACATTTGGTGTTCGAATACATTTTGAAGTGCAGACGTGACTAAAATAGCTAGTACTATTGTAATTTTAGACTTTACTTTTCTGGTGTCAAGTATATATTTTTGGTAAAAGAACGAAGGGTATCAAAGCATTTTATGGTGGTCATTATATTTAATCCCCTACTTAATGTTGATCTGTATCTTTCATCATTTATGAACTTAGTAAAAGTAGTGGCGATTTATCAAATCAGAGCTTGATCAGGTGGAAACATTGTCATTTAACGAAACCAGTGTCTTATGTTATATTTACGAATCAAGTGGCTGACTCTCACGGAAAAGTCTACGAAAGTTGAAAGGTGTTTCAGAAATAAAATATTAAAAGCTTTTCGAGATTTACCGATTACAGCCAGCTTTAAAAAGATGAAAAATTCATATTTTTGTCCAGTCTTTGTTCCGTACTATTGTATCAATGTATAGCCACAAAACAGATGGGTACTAAATGGTAGCTACTTACACATTAATTTAGTATATAGCACAAATCGTAATCGATTAACTAAATTTTGTGATTAAATGAGTTCTTGTCGATATATCTAGACAGGCGCTTTTTTTTTCCAGTAGTGGACGTCTTTCGGCTGAAATTATGATAAAGATGAAGGCTGACTGTTCTGGAAAATCACATAATTATATTAATAATAAATTACCTGATAACTTAAAAGGTAGCGACCCCATCAAGGGGTCAGGCGGGAACCGTGGTCCGAAGTGGAAGGGATGGAAGCCGTGGTGCCTGGTCTTGGACCTCGGCTCCCGGGGACCGTCCACCGTCACCTTGATAGCCTTCTGGTACGTTGCCACTTGAGGGGGTGACGTCGCCAGCATTATCGTCAGGGTGAACGATTTTCCTGCATGAAGAAAATTATAATATTAGCAGAAGATAATTGTGATAAATGGCGGGAATGGTAGAGAAGTTGATGAAAACGCAACTTATGCAGTTGGTTTTCCTGCGTTGTAGTTATTCACTCTAAGTTTCGCGATTTCGAAATGAGTCCAAGAACACACCTCACATCGATGAAAATATTTATTTCACATAAACCTACATGGGCATTTCTGAAATGTGAGAAGCTAGTTCATCGGTTCCAAATTGTTTGTTTTCTATGAAGAAGAGCTGACAAGAAACTCCACGGTTACTCTTTAAATTCTCTTTTAAATCGTAATATGTTATCATCATTATTAGCGATGAATTTGATTAATTACTAGTTTGTGCCCGCGGCTTTGTCCGCGTCAAATTTTTGCTTCCCGTCGTCGCATCGAATTGCCTGTCACTTTTCGTAATTTTTTTGTTGCTGCTCCGCTCCTTTTGATTTTAGCGTGATGTTATTTATTATGATAACCTTCCTCAATAAATAGGCTACCTAACACAAAAATAATATTTCAATTCGGACCAGCATGCGTAGCATGACCACCGTAGAGAGGGGTTTTGTCGACGGAAGAATAGACGAAATTACAGATTGTAGAAAGATTAAAGACAGAATTAAAGATTGTAGAAAGATTTGTACCGTTTTATGCTGGCGTAGCATGACAGTTCTATCTCTGTTCTACCAAGAATAGACAAAGTTCTTTCTATGGTGATAACCACCATAGAAAGAACTTTGAACTTTTGCTACGCGTGCAATAGTAGTTCTTTAGACTACTGCGTTCAACCAAGCAAACAAACAAACTCTTCAGCTTTATAATATTAGTATAGATTCATTACCTACGAAAATAATTCGTTGCCTGAACAACACTGAGCTGCACCCTAATTGCGAAACGCACTATTAATCAGAATCTGAATGGGATTGAAGATTATTTCTAAACTATCGCGTCATTTGCTCGAATAAATTGTCGGCTCAGCAACGTAAATAACGCAATGAATGTTGTTTAACTATCAATATGAAACCAATTCCTACCGATAAATAGTTACGCAATTACCCCTCTGGTCAAGTAATAACAGCCGCACGGGTAATCGATCAGGTTAAGCGACGCTGGTCTCGGTTGGTCCGGATTATCAAAAAAATTCGTCGTGACCGTCATGGTCGTCTTTGTCGTATCAATAATCAAATAAGGATCTCCGCTGTAAGAAGCCTATTCTTTGCTTTAACCCTTAAAAGTTACAAATGTCGTTAAGTCAAACCCCCATTTTCAACAACCAAAACACAGCCCACCGAAACACGTACAGAAACCATCTAGCAAGTTTCAACCTTGGAATGTATAAAGAATTCGCGGCGCCGTCGTCAACCCGTTCGGTTGCCGTCGGCGGCAAACCCGGTTGATTTGTGGAACCCCGCCGGCCTAGCAATTGTACCTCGAATACCGACACGAACACACGGATTACTAGGACGACGATTTACTAAGATGTTGAGTATTCTGAAGGGAAGTGTTGGTATGTCGCTAGGTTTTTGTTTTGGGAACGAGGAAGGGGGTGACCGTAATGGTGGACCGAAAAAGATGGTGACGGTTCCGCGTGATTCTAAGTAAACTTTGTCTCCATAGAGAAGAAATAAGTAAGAAATAATTTCATTTTTATGTAGGTTTTACACATGAGGGAATGGTGACTAATTAATAACAGCCGCGGTTCCATCGATTACTTTAAGATACGCATCGACCACAACATATTTGGGAAAAACCAGCAAATGATGGTTATGTAAGTTTTACAAGTCAATCTATTTCTTAAACTAGATGTCGATGAGGTTGGCGTTTCTTTACCAACTGTTCTGAAACGAAACTCCGAAACAAACTCAAGAGATCACTTTTAAAGTATAGAAATAATCTTGATCATATCATATGAGGTTCATGTATATTAATGTCTGAATTGGTCTTTCGAGGTAAGAACCACACAGATTTAAGTAATCCAGCCAATGCATAGCAGAACTTAACAGAAGAATTTAAAATAATCAAACTATTGAGCATGATTTTGTTACACATTTTCCTTTTTTAGCAAGTCCTTAATCAAAAAAGGCTTTATTATTCCTTAATTTAAATAAAGTTTGTAATTATTTAAGTAATTAAATGAATTAAGGTCTCTTTTGAAGCTAATAAGACTCCGTAATTTCCAGAAATGTCTGGATATCGTTTTCACAAGCCATGTTTTCCCAATCAAATCCAAATCAGTTTTTCAAATCAACCATCTCGTCATTGCAACTTTCTGATGGTCTGCCTCTTTTTTGTTTTCCATGTGGACCTTGCCAAGCTATTGTTCTAAGGGTCCTTCTTCTGAACACAGCTGTAGTTTCAAAATACAGCACAGTAAATGTAAGGTCTCCAGGACCAGTTCTGAAACTCGAATTTCAAAACGTGACCCCTTGACACGATTACCCTACTGCTTATTTTTAAGCTTTTCCACCAAATAATGTACATACAGCTACAGCCCAACCGCTCAACGCACAAAATGATAAGCACTGTGTGTAAATGTGGTCGTGGGCATCCTATCACTTAATAAGTGCTGGAACTCGCGACAATGCCGTCACGTAACGACGCAATATCCTAAACAGCGCCCATTGCCGTAAATGTACCATTCAGCTATGTACAGCGCTGGATAATGAAAGCAATGGATGCTTAACAATCGAGTATTAGCGTGTATATAGCGATGAAATCGAGGAGTGGTAGGTATAGTCGAAATGCCATCGTAACACATCGACCGCAGAGCGACCACAAACACGGCGGCAAGCGTTTGAACAATCACGGACGTATCGACACACATACCGAATGGTAATTCTGGTAAAGTTCATCGGTTGACATTCTACACCCCGCCGTAATGAACGATCATAGGTGCTAATAGAATAATTGTATGTACCACAAACTGGATGTGGTGTTTTTCGAAATGCATTGTTGAATGATTACGTACAAAGCTTTGTTGGACTGTGTTCAATATAATTGTGCAACAATTATTTACAGAACATGATTCAATTAGGTACCTAGTTTTTGGACCATAAAGGAACACACCAGTTTCTATTGTACAGTAAAAAGCAAGTTATGAATAATTCATCTTTGTAAACAAAAGCAGAATTTAAACAAACACTATTTCCTCCAACATCCGAACGCAACGAAAGATTTCATATTTAGATCCCAAATTATATTCTGAATAAAAGAAACGTACCGAGATAACATTCGGTGCAAAACAAAAGAGAGACTAGTATTCCCAGCGTCTGGCTTGAAGCCAAAAGCCGCGGCGGTGGTCCTCCGAGCCATGAAAACGACATAAACACCCCCCCTGCGCGGCCCGCGACCCCACCGCACCCCCTCGACCCGAAATGAGCGGCCTCCCGCTTATTTTCATAAAACCCGCATAAACTCGGCGAGAACTTAAGAGAGAGACCAAGAAATTGTTTTTGCGCAAATATACGCAGAAAAGAAAAGTTTTATTGTCTCCCGGACGAAGATACGAATTACCCATTCCGACTACTTATGTAATATGGATGGAATGGAGGCAGGAATCTACATGAGACATGGCTGGGGAATGTTTCGCTGTACGCTGGTTAGTATTCACAGAGTATCCGTTTATTGGCAACCGTATGTCAAAGGGTAAATAATTACGTACTTACTGTAATTGAACTTTGTTTTTTTTTCTGAGTTGTGTTACGACTATACTCCTTTCGGTTATACTCATATAAATGTGTTATTTCAGCACATACTTTATGTACATTTACATAAAACTGTACTGCGTACCGTTTCAAGCACAATCGTGCTTAAGCAACCATTTAGTATCTGGTAAATACATTCAGCATGAGACGTCATTGATTTTCAATTCTTATAATGTTGGAAAGCTGTGCTGAAGTAGCTCAGTGATAGCGGAATGATTTCATCACCAGTGCTATCAAAACAGTGCAGGAAAACGTCGTGAGGAAATCGGCATGTCTTAGAACCAGAAATTCTAAGTCATATATATTATGTGACATCTACCAATCAGCACTGGGCCCTATCTAAGAGAGGACACCTGTGTCCCAGCAGTGGGAACATTATAGGCTGATTATGATTGTATGAGATCATCTTTATATACAGGGTATGGCGTAAGTAATGGTCCACCGTTCAGGATTCGATGGACCAGATAATTAACTATAACAATTAAAAATTTTAACAATTTTTACCCAATTTATTTTTTTACAAAAATTGCTCTTGAACTTGATGGTGTGTTAAAAATTGGGGTTAAAATTAGAGAAGAACCAACTTTTTCTTCAAAAGAGCTGAATTTACATTAAAAAACTGGCCAAGTGCGAGTCGAACTCGCGTACCGAGGGTTCCGTACAAACTTGTAGGTATATAAGTAAAAGTTCACCCATCACGACAAACGAGTCGTAGTTCTGTTCTCTGTCTGTGTTTTGTTCTGTTTATTATATGAAGTAACTAAAAATTTACGGTTTTCGCAATTTTTCCTTTATGTGTGCTATAAGACGTTGCTTCGTACCAAATTTCAAAATTCTAGATCGACTGGAAGTACCCTTTAGGTTTTGATTCCCTTGCGAGTTTCGAAATTTTGTGGAAATTTGCGGCATAAACGGCTATATCTTTTGATTACGTTAGCTTAGAAGTTTGATTTTTTCACAGCTCCAAGGAACAGTAGTCTTGAGTATTTGATATAAATTTCAGCTTGATATCTTTACGCGTTCCTGAGAAAAAGGGTCTTGACAGACGGACGGACGGACTGACGGACGGACGGACAACAAAGTGATCCTATAAGGGTTCCGCTTTTTCCTTTTGAGGTGCGGAACCCTAAAAACATAATTTATCATGATAGCTCTAGTATTCAGCAGTGATTAACAGAAATCAAAATGAAAAAATAATGGTTTTTGTTGAAACTACAAACAAATATGTAATAAAATGTAGAAATTTCGTAAATAAAAGACAAAAAAGAAATATTTTCAGAACCCTTGGGTACAAATGTTTAAAATTTTTAATTGTTATAGTTAATTATCTGGTTCATCGAATCCTGAACGGTGGACCACTACTTACGCCACACCCTGTATATAATTCTACTGTACGTGTGTATGTCACTGAACTCCTCCTAAACGGCTGGACCGATTTGAATGGATTTTTTGTATGCGTTTGGGTGGCACCCTGGATGGTTTACATTCACTATTGGACCCGGTAGGTGGCGCTGCTATCCAGTTCTAGGAAACAGGACAACGTCTGTACGGTCAGCTAGTTGTTCATAAATTTTTCCCCGTTACAGTATCATTATTGTCCTAACTCGTTTTTAAAATACTGACCATAAAATGTTGACGGGTTTTTTTTTCTTTTGGATGGGAAATCATCAAATGACTTCTCCCGTAAATGTTGTTGGGTAAAAGTGTCATAGAAGATCTACTTACAAAAATAAACATTTCATTTCATTATCATCATTTCAATCGTAAGACGTCTACTGCTGGACATAAACCTTCCCCAATTGGGGATAAGTAGTTATTATATATCCCCGTTATATTACAACTAAAAAGCCTTTCATGCTAACCATACATCTACACATCTACATACAACCAACAACAACCTACCAGCAAAAAAACCTTTAGAAAAGCAAACATAAAGCCATTTTCTAACTCCATAAATCATTTAGTTATTCATAAAAAGCCTTTCTGCCCACCCCCGACGCCGCGTGCTAACATATTGCACTTGCACGTGCTACTCACTTCATAAACTGTGTGTATCCCGGCAGGGGGAGCCACTGATTGTTCATAAAAATATTGTGCTTAGCCCCGGTTATTGAAACATTTTTTGAAGGGGTGATATTTATACTTTTATTTTAAAATTTGATTTCAATTGAATTGGTAGGAAATATTCCGAGTCTCATGAAATGGTTCATCAAAGGTACATAAAAAATTAGACCTAAATATTTTGATATAAATAAGTCACCATGGTTTTATGATACACCTTGCGCCATCTATCGACTCAGAGCTAAATTTTTGTACGTTGGTAGTGAAAAACGGAAACGAAAGATGCCGGCGTCCATAGACGGCCATCATGATTGTACGTTATCAAATCATATAACACATTTAGAGAAGTTTTTATAGAAATTAATTGATATATTATGCTTTGTAAAAGTAAGTACCACACCATTCGAACTCGCTAACTCATAAATAACTACCCGAAAGTACGCTCACGAAAACTGATAACAGTTAAAATATTATTCCAAATTCAACTTCAGTTCCAAATTCAAATTCGGCAATTTCCCGTTCACGTCGGATTAAAAATCAGCTTTATAACGTCATAAAGTAGGCGGGAGGCGCGTTAAGATAAGAGTTCTCTCTCGCAAGCTAAATAAAAAATGAGCCACAATGGTAGAAAGCTCCTTTGATCTCGGTTACGTGGCTTACTGGGGATTTTCGGCTTAGAGGAGCAATTTGGATATAAAATACTTAAAGCCAACCGATACGCATTAGGGTCATTAGCGAATTGACTCCTCATACATGCAGAAGATTTATTATTCATACTTGCATCATAAACTGTATACATGGATGTGTTTATGTTGTATACGAACGATGCGGAACAAGAATATACGTACATTAATTATAGCATTATACTTCCTCAGCAATATAAAACTTCTTCCCCAACCAATAAAATAACTAATACAAGCGAGACACCGTAAAATCCGAGTTTATTGAGGCGTCTCAAAAGAACAAGAGGAAAAGTCAAAAGCGTGCACAATTAAAACCAGTCCCCTAGGAAGCACCTACCAGCGAACCGAGCGGTCAATATTGCGAGACGAGACCCTCAATTTTCACCACTCTCCCCAACGCTAATAATAATAATTAGGAATGAGTGGTTCAATAATTAAAAACGGAAAGAGAACAACTCCAAAAAGACGGACCGAAATGAAAAGAAACTTGCCCTGTCCCGCTTTGGCTTGGAGAAAAGAGTATTGCCATCTCCGTCGCGCGACCGTCTCAATTTCGTTTATGATTTTTTTGTACCCACCCAATGGTTCTCTTTTTAAATTAATAAAATTTAAATGGCTGCTCATCTTAAGCCGTGGTGGTAGTTAGCGATGCTCTTAACAATTACGTTAAGACTTATGAGTACAAGTGTTTTTAAGATGCTAAATGTCTGTGCTTCTTTTTTAGAAGATTCTAATTCTAGAAGAGCGTCTTCTCCCAACTTTGAACTTAAATACAAGTTAACTTTACCATATCACAAACCAACTTTTGGCCAAGGCTTTGTCTGCTTTGAGGTCCGCCCAAGGGAACGCACTACAGGGATAAAAGTATACTATGTGTTAATCCAGATAATAAACTGTATGCCAAATTTTATGCAAATCCCTTCGGCCGTTTTTGCGAGATTAAGTCACAAACATGTCAACATTCGCATTAATAATATTAGCAGGATATTTCGTGCTGTCTAAACATTCATATACCCATAAAGGTATTACGAAGGAACTCCTTACAAAACCACACTTTATCCTAATTCCCCATTTACAATATTAAAGCTCGTTCTATTCAAACAACATACCCTTGAAACGCTAATTTACATCCTCAATCATCCCATAACATACAGCGAGAGGTTTTCAAAATACCGGGGTGAAATTGAAATCATTAGTTCGCAAAGGGGCATGGGCAGTGCATCAAAGGGGGTCGAGTTAATAACGAAAGGTGAGGCCGAGATCTTTTTCGCCGTTCTCTATTCAAAAATAATTTTCCTGGGGTGTAACAAGGTGCAGATGGGGTGAAGACTGGGCTCGAGAGTCCATTGTGTTCTACCGACACTGTTTGGTTAACTGCACTATAGACCTTTGTCACAGCTCAAAGATTAGGAATTCCTACGTAGGTTTGTTTTGCAATCGTTGTATGACAAAGAAAAAGTCAACTTTTCTGCCTGAAACTGAGAAACAAAGGAACATTACTGATTGGACCGTTGGGCTGGTTATTATGATTTGAGTGAAGCGTCTGATTTTGACGTTTCGTAATTATGGCTTGTTGATTGTGAGGCCTTCGATTTGATCAGTCGTTCGGGAAAATTGTAGGTAGGTACCTATATTGGAAATCTAATGAAATTCTAGTGACTTATTATATCGATGATTTCTTAACTACAGGCAAATCATAATCTGCATATATTAAACTAGCTTCTGCCAGCAGCTTCGCCCGCATGGTTGTCGGAATTTATCCAACGGAGACGTTCCTTCTACGAGGTAAAAGTATCCTGTAAGATAATTCAGGTTATAAACGATGCGTGCCAAATTTTATCCAAATCCGTTCGGCTGTTGTTGCGTGATTGAATAACAAATATGCAAACTTTCACATCTATCATATTATATTATATAGTAGGATACGAAGAATAGTAGTAAAATAACACCGAAGTGTTAAGTCAATAAATCAACATCCACTTTTAGTTAAATCACAACTTCCTAGGCCCCCAAAACATTTTTTCAAACGTCTTTCCACTCAAAATCTTCCAACGCGCGATATAAAAAGGCAATTACAGACAGTGCGAAGAAGATCAGGGACAAGGGACAAATGAGACTAGGGGCGTATTTTTTACCGAGTCTAGCTGTAAGGTGGGGGTCAATCAATCGATTAGCAGATGTCGCTGCTTGACTACTGGTGCGTTAAATTGCCCTCTTACTACACCACTCGGGGGCATAATAAGGTAAGGTTAAATTTAAATCAGCCATGAATCGAAATTGTGTGGACTATACCTTTTATTTTTGTTGGTTGAGTACTTTAAATTATAGTGAACTGAGTAGTGGGCAAGTATCTGTTTATTTGATCACAAAAAAAACCTGGTTTTAGTGAAATATTTTTGGGACTAATGTAGCTTTTAATGAACGAAAAAAAGAAAATTTTACTTGAGGAAAAATAAAGAAATGTGTTTTTTGCTACTAGATATTATGAGTATTATCATGTTCCGTAACAAGTAATTGGATATTACACAAGCTCCAATATAATTTGGAAACAAAGAAAAAGATCTTACAAGTAATTAATAATTCTTTTCTAATACGAAGTATAAAGGCCTTCCCGGCTAGCTGACACGGCAAACCGTGGCACAAAAGTGGTTGGGGGCCCTCATTAAATTTTTCGCTTATTAAAAATTCCCCGCGCCCCCTCCCTCGGCGTTAGATACGCAACTTTTTATCCCGGAACGAAGCAAAAGTTATGTTCCGCAGCGATTCCCCTTTGTCTTTTTTACCCGATAATTTGAGTGAGATTTCCTCGCAATTTAAGATAAACAAAGAGAGCGCTTACCCTTAATTGGAAAGCAGAGCGTTATTCAGGAAGGAACGTGACAAATAGACACCTCTTAACTTCTTTTCCACTTTCTCGCCGCTCTGGGCTATATTGGTTTTTTTTCGTGTACACGCTAGCCGAAAGCTTTTGTTTGTTTAAGGAATTTTTAATGAGGGTTATATTTGTACAACGGGAGCGGGAATCACTTTAATATTTCACGCGTCTATCAACTCCATTCGGAGGAAATTAGCGCTCTTATACAATTAGCTGGTAAGTCGACTTAGAGAATTAGAACTGTATTCTGAAGTACAATCCTAATCATGTGCCTGTGTCGTGAAGTCGGGACTCTGACTGTCTTGAAATATGCGTAATATTACAAAACCTCTCTTAGCACCAAAAACCCGGATAGATTCCCATAATTTTACCATAATAAATTACACTAATACAAAAGTTTACCTCCTCCACGCAAGTCACTAACTTGGCAAAATGACACTTCCTCAAAATCAAAATGTAAACAAGAACACATTCTATTAACATGATTATATAAAACAAACAATTTATCCCGCCTTCTCTTGTTTATCTGTCATCGACACGGAAAGCTGTGACACGCATGACGTATTCAGTGATATTTTCTTACGTCATGCCGAAGGTTCGCGACCCCATCTTCCTTCGTTAGCTCCCCTGCACTATTTGAATATGAGACGCGACGCAACTTTACAGTTCGTATGCTCCTGTTTGCGACCCCTAACTTTAAGTTTGTTTCCGCTCCGTTGTTCATTTACATCGATCCGCACTGTTTACGTTAATTCTAGTTTACGCTACTTTGATGGTAACGAGATTTTGTTTATGTAATGGGATATTTTGCGAAAATGGAGCACAGATTTGCATTTCACTTTTTCAGTTTTAAATAATTCATAATGAGTTTTGTATGGATAGATAAATTTAGTAGATATTTTTTTGTGCAATACAGATACATAACATACAAAAACACAATCAAATGATTGTAAACAAGTACCTACATGCACTTTTTACTAATGTGATGCCAATTTACATATGGACTACGTGAGCTCGACAAATGAATCTGCGAATAACACTTGTGCGACAAAACTGTACTGCGACTCACAATAGTTCGAATGCACGCTTGTGCGACACACTCGAGCTCACATAGTAGGTACACTAGGTTAGGATAGGTTAAAATTTTGACCTCCTACGCTAGAAACGACTGGATTCAGTCTGTCGCACAAGCGTGCATTCGAACTATGGTGAGTCGCAGTACAGTTTTGTCGCACAAGTGTTATTCGCACGTTCATTTGTCGAGCTCACGTAGTACACTCCAAATTACGGTCACAAAAAAAAAACGCGAGTTATCGGTTTCGCGAGGAAGTAATAAGTGCGGAGTGAAATTGTGTTAGTAAAAATATGCCTTACACTTTCTCAGCTATGTTGGAGTCGACTTTCAGTTTAACCGGTTGCAGCTGAATACCAACGTTTAACACGAAGCGACCGACTATCCGACCGGCACAACCAAGTTACTGGGTAACACTGGTGGTCAAATTTTTCGGTCAACTACCCGTAACGATTTTCAGAGATCTAGAAATGATAGCCGGGACTAACGACTTAACGTGCTATCCGAGGCACGAAGCTATCTCGATATTTTCGTGAATAGGTGACCATGGATAGTTCCCCATCTACGAATCGTCCGCGGTAGGCGTTGCTTAACCTTCGTTCGACCTGTGCGGCTGTTATCATTTAGCCACGAGCCCCTCTTTTCGATAATATTTAAGTAGGCATACCCGTAAGTTACATTATGTATGAGTATGATATATTTGATTTAATTTTTGACTAGCTTTGGCCGCGCCTTCGCCCTTGTACAGGTTGGAAAATAGCCATAATCATTATATTGTACGGTTCGATGTTTGCAACTCAATCATGCAAAAATGGCTGAACGGATTTGGATGAAATTTGGCACACATATAATTTATAACCTGTAGTTACATGCATATTTCCGATTTCTATGCAGTCGAATCCGCTGGCAAAATACATAATTATTGTCCTTACATTATTGAAATTTCGATGTTTTGTATTATCGATCGTAAAAACACGGCAAAGCACAGACGGTAGAAAATAATACATAATTTGTAGATATTTCCTTGCTTTGCATAAATACCCAACACATTCTAAAGACGAAACTCTACCTACATGTTGCTTAACTTAAATGTCACTTCTATGCATAGGTATGTCACCACTTAAGTTGCGTATCTTGTCGCTAATAAGGGTTAAATACCAAAGTATCAGTTTGAGCTGTAAAGAGATCCACACAGAAGTGCTATAAGTGCGCAAACGATTACTATTATTCCACAGAACTTGATACTGTTATATTGCTTGTAGGGATGACAATTTAGGATCTTTACTGTTCTCATTGTGTGACATTTTATATAGCACAATAAGCCTATAATGTTCCCACTGCTGGGACACAGTCCTCCTCTCAGTTGGAGGGAACGGGTTGTAATGTACCACGCGGGCCCAGTGCGGGTTGGTAGATGACACATGTCTTCGAACTTTTGGTTCTAGGATATGCCGGATTCCTCACGATGTTTTCTTTTACCGTTATGAGAGCAGTGGAGATGAAATCATTTATATAAACTAAAGTTCCTTTTTGGCATCGAACCCACGACCAACAACTCGCTAAGTCGCGGCCGTTACCACCGGGGCACCACTGCTCTCACCTTATATCACTATATGATAAATCAGTTTACGTTAAAAGAAAATTACCCTGAGCTTCTCGACGAAGCATGGTGCCTGAAAAGAATGTTCAGAATTCCAAAAACGACGAATGTGATGATACCTAGGAAGTCAAAATCACGAATAGTCCTTAATACTTTTAGGGGGTCCTTCAGTTGATTGGTCCTACAGCTTGGAAGAGACGACTTCCTTGAAATAGCTGATACAAGATCATCTTTTCTCAACTATGTTAGGGTCTTCTTCCAGTCTAAGCGAATACAGCTGAATATCAGTATTTTAACCTCCACAACCCAGTTATTGGGTAATACGATACCGCTTGGAAAGACTGGTTGTCAGATTCTCGGTCTTCTGACGACCCGTATCGACTGTCAAGCGGGTCTACGACCTTCGCTTGTGTATACGCATTAAAAGGCCATTTTAACATAATCCATGATACAAAACCCCTTAACCATTTCCTACTAGATTATAATCCAAGAGGTTGCCTACAGCAACTAATCGGCCACTAGTCGTTCACATCTGAATCACCTCAAGTGTAGCCGTCGCGACGACGCAGAGGCGGCTGACCGCGCAATTACTTTGGCACCTACTATGATATCAAGTACGGTGAACTCTGTCTGTCAGAACTTGTCGTATTATCAAGATAAAAGGTTTTTTTTCTGTGATGATTTTCTATAGAATGATAAATGATTTTATTTCTTTAAAGTAGGTTTGTACAAACACGTCAATGATATTTTGTTAAACTAGATGAGGTCAGCGTTTCCTATTTGACTAGTCTGAGAAGAAAGGCCGAAACAAAATCAGAGATCGCAGTGTATTTTTAAGTCTAGACATAATCTTGGTCACATCATGTAAAGACATAAATGTAGATTTATGTCTGAAAGTTAAAAGAACTTAAAGAACATAACTGGCAAAATATAGTGGGTGTACTATACTTGACTGGCCTGTTAGTCTAGTGGTTAGTGACCCTGACTGCAAAGACTGAGGTCGTGGGTTCAATTCCCACCCAGGACAAATCTTTGTGTGATGAGCACAATCATTTGTTCTGGGTGTAAATTCTCTATAATATGTATGTATTTAGAAATATATAAATATGTTTATCAGTTGTCTGGTTGCCATAGTACAGGCTCTGCCTAGTTTGGGATCAAATAACGTTGTGTTGGTTGTCCTAAGATATTTATTTTTATTTATTTTTTATTTTATAGGTGTAGCCCAGCTCACCTTCGGAGAATGCAGGTGTATTGTTATATTAAGAGAGACAAAACAGATGCCAAATTAATTTAATGCTTGACAAAAAAATGTGTCGAGGAAAAATTGAAAATTACAGAATTCAGAACAAATGGCTAGAAAACACATAATGAAGATACTTACTGATTATGAACACAACTGAGCTGGCCAAGTCCTTCGTCAGTATACATTATTGCCAAGCTAAGTCAGATTTAATTCGGTCCTCCTAGACAGATCCCAAGAGATAGTTTGAACTACTTATGTTTTATTCTTTTCAGAGTAAAGAGTTTTTACTAAATTACTACTTTAAGCGAGTTTTCTGAAGTTTCATAAAGCACTTCATAATTTAACACCAAAAAAAAATGTATAAGGCATATTTTTTTTAATTTCATCTTTGTTATCTATAAAACCGTGAACATATATGAATGTTTACGATAATGCAGACATCTACTCATAAAAAATCCCCCTCTCCCCCGAGTGCGTACTCAAAAACAAAGCCCCGGGCGCCTTGCCTTCTGAATATTTCAACAGGTCTTCTCTTTGTAGGAATATTAAGTCAATGGGGGTAATTGATCTGTTAAGGCCTCGCTACGAAAATCTATGCCATAAATCTTTAAATAGGTTAGGTGGGTATGTTTTGAATATAACCTCTTAAATTAATAACGTGGTAGGTATTTTGTGCGGAAGATATTTGGTTTATTGGTATGTTTATGCCGAAAATGAAAACATATTTTCTTGTAGAGAAACAAATATGCCAATGTAATTTGAGATCCTAAACACCGAGGAACCTTTTCGATGGCCGATAAAAAACTAAATAGTATGTAATTATAAAAAAGCACGTCAACAATTTTACGAATGGACATAAACTTGATTATTTTAAGTTACTATAATGTGATAAATTTGCATGTTTACACCATCCAGATACGTATGGTACACATAATGACCTTTCTATTCTTTCCTGGTTGGACTTTCTAGGCCATCAAATAACTTAATACGAAAAATTACTACCGGGATCAGAGTATGCTACGATCTAACCCAGGTTATGGTCTACCTGTGTGCCAAACATCGAAATCCGAAACAGACAAACATACTTACTCTAGCATTTTTCGCATTTATACGCATTATTAATAGAAAGACTTCTGGCTAAATAAGAACAGCCGCACGCGGCTTGCTGCAAGCTTACCGCGGTTGGTCCGTGGATGGATGACACTCTTTACATGCAGAGAATCCTCCGTGCCTCGGAAAGCACGTTAATCACTTGGTCCCAGCTAGGGTTACCATCTGACCGGATAAATCCGGTCTTGACCGGATTATTAGGTCTTAGACCGGACTCCGCCCGGATTTTACGTCAGACCGGATTTCTTACATACACATCCTCCCACTCGAGCAACGGGTGCTACACTAAGCGATTTTTCAGTATTTTTTTAGTATTTTGCCGCACAACGCAAATGTGGACTGGTCTTTGCTCTTATGACTTCACAGTGGACCAAAGAAAGAAATAGACTTTCAGTGGAGTTAATAAGAGCCATATTGCTTACGCAATACAACTACAAGCATGTGTCATGTGAGCAATATTTTTGTGAAATAGCTGTAAAAACTATTTTTTTGAAAGCGGTTGTTAGCAATCGGAAATATAAGTACTTATAAAATATAATTTGAATAAAAAGAGTAATAAATACGTTAATTTTTATTTGAAACATTATGACCGGATTTTTTTTTCAAAATCAGGATTTTTAGACTTGGCAGACAGGTTTTTGCATTTTTAGGCCTGGTAACCCTAGTCCCAGCCGTCAACCGTGGATCTTTTAACAGTCGTTACGGCTTGTCAGAAGCCCGAAAGTCTTACAACCATTCTTACCAAGGGGTATCGTATTACCAACTAACTGAATTATGGAGGACTAGCTTTTTGCCAGCGGCTTCGCTCGCGTAGAGGTCGGAAATTATCCCGCGGGAACATACTACCGGGATAAAAAGTATCTATGTGTTATTCCAGGTTATAAACTATCTGTGTGCCAAATTTCATCTAAATCGGGTCAGTAGTTTTTGCGTGAAAGAGGAACAAACATCCACACATCCATACATACAAACTTTCGCGTTTATAATATTAGTAGGAAGTAGGATGTGTGTGTGTCAAGTAATCAGTCGTTCCATGTTAATTCCTGGTTCACAGCTTCATCTGGTTAGGATAGGTTAGTTGGGAAAAGACTAAGCAGATGATAATTAGCATGCTTCTCCAAAACTCACCTCTCCCGCTCCTCCCAACGAATCTCAAGTCATTAAACTTGGCGACCTGGTTCTTCATCACCGCCGTGCAGTTCCTCAACTCCGCAGAACAGTTTTCGTCGTTGCCAGCTCTGACGGTAACCAGGGTACCATCCCCCACTTCCCCTAGAGCCACCACTTTGAAGGCCATTGGGAGGGTTTTGTTTGACCGCCAGTGAGGAGGTAGTACTGTGCACACCTAGAACAAGAAACTGAAGTTATAGATAATGGAAGGCACAGAAAAATGTTAAAAGAGTGGAAATATAAAATAGTTAGGAAGATGAAGAAGAAAGAAGAGAAGATGAAAGGTGAAAGAAGATGATGATGGAAGATGTTTAAATTCATGTGATTAAAGAATTTACGAATTATGATAAAAACAAATCACACTCAGCGACGCTAAAAAGATGTGTCGCATCCTAACATAATATATTCTAATACTAGCTTTTGCCCGCGGCTTCGCCCGCGTGGATGTCGGAAATTAATGCAAGAGGACGTATAACCGCGATAAGAATGTGTTATTCCAGGTTATATAGGTAATATAGACTCTGTGTGCTATTTTCGATCCAGATCCATTCAGCCATTTTTGTGTGATTGAGAAACAACAACCCAATCATACATATTTTCACATTTATAATATTATTTGCCCGCGGCTTCGCCCGCGTGGATGTTGGAAATTAATGCAAGAGGACGTACTACCGCGATAAGAATGTGTTATTCCAGGTTATATAGGTAATATAGACTCTGTGTGCTATTTTCGATCCAGATCCATTCAGCCATTTTTGCGTGATTGAGAAACAAACACCCAATCATACATATTTTCACATATATAATATTATTAGTAGTAGGATTATAACTCATATTACTTAGGATTCATAGTTTATGAGAACATCATGTGTGTTGGTGTTTTTAAAATAAAAGTAATAGTATTCAGAGTAAGAAGACTGTGACATAGGGCTTGGTTTAGTTGAATATAAGTCTTCCTGGTTTTTCTTAACGCTCCTATTTTACCTATACAGACACTCAATCATTTACCAGACACCGAACATAATTATAGGAATAGTACTTTTGCCAGTGGCTTGGCCCGTATAGCTGTCGGAAAATATCACCCGGGAACCTACTACCGGGATAAAGTAGGTATCCTATCTGTTACATATCCATGACATAATATATCTTTGTGCCAAATTCGATCTAAATCCGTTTGGCCGTCTTTGCATCATTGAGAAACAAACATCCAAAAATCTAAACATCTAAGCAATTTCGCGGTCTCTTACTTGAAATAATACTATTAGGTTTATTTTGAGTATAATGAACACACATGATATTCGCAATTACTTTGAAGCCAAAGTAATATGAATTACAATCCTACTTATCCTGTACTACCCGGCCCCTGCCAACGCGCTCTGCGCCCACTTTTTAAATCTCTAATATCTTCTAAGATATTCATTTAAATTACATGCTGTAAAGGGCCATATTGATCTATATTAAATGCACAATGTATTTAAGGTACTTAATTGGATAAGGATTAATGCTGTATTGCTTAAAATCGCTTCGTAAATAAGCCCTTATTTCTCGTAAAAAGTAAAAGATAAAAAATGGTTATTGTGGGTTATCCCTAAGAGATAGACATATACCATTGAGGACATTTTTGTAGGCCTTTTTAAGGTGTACAATACTGTAGTACATTATTTTGATCTATTTCGTAGGATTCAGCCAGGGTTTTTCGAATTTTGAGACGTATGTCAGCGTAGTTTTAGAAGATAGTTATTTTTTTCTAAAATAAAAGAATCTTTCTAAAATAAAAATAGCCTAAGTTACTCCTTGTTACATCAGCTATCTGCCAGTGAAAGTCCCGTCAAAATCGGTCCAGCCAATTCCGAGATTAGCGGGAACGAACAGACAGACAGACAGACAGACAAAAATTGTAAAAAATGTTGTTTTGGTATATGTACCGTGTATACATCCATATACACTAAGTAAAAAGTGGTTATCTTAATATTAAAAACAGACACTCCAATTTTATTTATTTGTATATAGATTAAAAAGGCAAAATTTGTTTGATAAGTAAGTTTGTATGTAGAGGGTAATCTCTGGTATTTCATCTCGGATTTGAAAAAAATATTTCTGCATTTGATAGTTCAATCATTGAGGAAGGTCATAACCTATTTCACACCACGCTGCGACATTTAGGAGCCGAGCAAGAAAAGTAAAAAATGAAATAATAGCGCGGACGCGTGATGGGATGTGACGCGGCGGGATGAAATTTCTCGGACGAGGTCGCGGGCTAAGCTAGTGCAAAATATTTTACTGTTGCACTTCTGATCACATTGCTTAGAAGTAAACACTAACAATTTTAACAGAAGGATATGTACTACTATATTTATATGCTAGATTGAAAGAAAGAAAGGAGTGTCTCCTTACCACATGAGGACAGCCAGTCTTCACCAACTCTCCAGGATGATCGGCCAAGAGACCTTCCAAGGTCCTTTCAGCGAGCAGCTCCGCCGTCAGCGGCTGACTCGGCAACCCGCCTCCATAGCTCGACGACGGAGCCTCATGGCCTAGTCCATTTGTCGTCGAACTCACTTCACTCGATAAATGCATCGTCCTGACCACGTCCTGACCACTTCCTGACCACGGCCTGACCTTTGTCCACTTAAACGCACTTACACATTACGGCATACGTCATTAGAGTCTAGTATAGATAGTTCACAACCGTCACATGACTCTAGTGCTCACGGGCTGGTCCGAGCTTGAATTGTCAATCAACTGAACAGGCAAATGTCTTGTGGATTGTGATGACATGTTTGTGATGGTATCTGGAAAGAAATAGTTCAATTATATTAAGTATTATAGATAACAATACATAGCTCACAGAATTAGCAAGCAGAAGTGGCAATGGGCCGGCCACATTAGCCGTAGAACCGATGACCGTTGGGGTAGACGTATTCTTGAGTGGAGACCGCGAATCGGCAAACGTAAGGTAGGAAGCCCTCAGGCCAGGTGGAGCGACGATCTTCGCAGGGTGGCAGGTAGCAGCTGGATGAGAGTTGCCGAGAATCGGGCCGAATGGCGTGCAATTGGAGAGGCCGATGTACAGCAGTGGACTGCTATAGGCTGATGATGATGATAGCAATAAACTATCGTGATTTGTATCACATTTGAACACTAATCGATACTCTACGAGCATTTACTAAGTTTAGGCCTATACTGTGCCTCATGGCTTACCACTTAAGTTAATTGTTAATCATCATTAACAGGAGCATCAAGAGCAGTGGTGGCTCAGTTAGAACGGCCGCGGCGGATTGTATTGTATTGTATTGTATTGTAAATTATTTCATCACCACTGCTCTCAAAACGCTGAAGGAAAACATCGTGACAAAACCTGTATGACCTAAAACCAAAAATTCGAAGACATGTGACATCTATCAACCCGAACTGGGCCCGCGTGGTTGATTACGGCCCCCTCCCTCTCACAGCGAGGAGACCTGTGTCCCAGCAGAAACATGTGGGAACATTATAGGCTGACTAGCTTTTGCACACGGCTTCGCTCGCCTTAAATTCGGGGTAACATAGTTCCCCTTTCCTGATTTAGAACCAGAAGAGAACTCGGACCAGAATGTTATTTTAATACGCCACTGTAGATGATATTATACGTCTTTCCATTTGGGGATAAAATGTAAAGATTCTGGGCATTGCACACACGCGAACATGTTACATACAATTGTCCATGGGAAGAGCACGGCTTTTCTAAGTTCACCCCAGCCACCTAAAAGAGAAAAAAATAGCCTATGTCACTGTCCATCCCTTCAACTATCTTCACTTAAAAAATCACGTCAATTTGTCGCTCCGTTTTGCCGGGAAAGACGGACAAACAGGCACACACACTTTCCCATTTATAATATTACTAGCTTTTGCCCGCGGCTTCGCCCGCGTGGATGTCGAAAATTAACACAGGAGGACGTACTACCGCGGTAAGATGTGTTAATTCAGATAATAGCTGTTACCCGCGACTTCGTCCGCGTGGTATTTAACAAAAAGTTTTCATAAAAACTGTCTTTGAAAACTACGCTGACATACGTCACAAACTACGCTGACATACGTCTCAAATTTCAGCGTGTTTTTAGTTTTTTTTAACTATTATTGATGATAATGATGATGAAACTATTATTTATTTTTTCTAAGATAGAAGTAGCCTGAGTTACTCCTTGTTACATCAGCTATCTGCCAGTGAAAGTTCCGTCAAAATCGGTCCAGCCATTTCAGAGATTAGCCTGAACAAACAGACAGACAGACAGACGCACAAAAATTGTAAAAAATGTTGATTTGGTATATGTGCCGTGTATACATCCATATACACTTAGTAAAAAGTGGTTATCTTAATATTAAAAACAGACACTCCAATTTTATTTATTTGTATAGATATAGTATGGACTAGCTTTTGCCCGCGGCTTCGCCTGCGTGGATGTCGGAAATTAATGCAAGAGGACGTACTACCGCGATAAGAATGTGTTATTCCAGGTTATATAGGTAATATCTCTGTGTGCTATTTTCGATCCAGATCCATTCAGCCATTTTTGCGTGATCGAAAAACAAACACCCAATCATGCATATTTTCAAATTTATAATATTAATAGTAGTAGGATTATATAAAACTCATATTACTTAGGATTTATAGTTTATGAGAACATCATGTGTTGGTGTTTTTAAAATAAGATAGTATTCAGAGTAAGAAGACTGCGACATAGGGCTTGGTTTAGTTGAATATAAGTCTTCCTGGTTTTTCTTAACGCTCCTATTTTACCTATACAGACACTCAATCATTTAACAGACACCGAACATAATTATAGGAATAGTACTTTTGCATATATCTTTATGCCAAATTCGATCTAAATCCGTTTGGCTGTCTTTGCATCATTGAGAAACAAACATCCAAAAACCTAAACATCTAAGCCATTTCGCGGTCTCTTACTTGGAATAATACTATTAGGTTTATTTTGAGTATAATGAACACACATGATATTCGCAATTACTATGAAGCCAAAGTAATATGAATTACAATCCTACTTTTCCTGTACTACCCAGCCGCTGCCAACGGATGGACGGGACGGACGTAAGACCCGCCTGCTGCTCTGCGCCTGCTTTTTAAATCTCTAATATCTTCTAAGATATTCATTTAAATTACATGCTGTAAAAGGCCATATTGATCTATGTTAAATGCACAATGTATTTAAGGTACTTAATTGGATAAGGATTAATGCTGTATTGCTTAAAATCGCTTCGTAAATAAGCCCTTATTTCCCGTAAAAAGTAAAAGATAAAAAATGGTTATTGTGGGTTATCCCTAAGAGATACACATATACTATTACGGACATTTTTGTAGGCCCTTTTAAGGTGTACAATACTGACATTATTTTGATCTAATTCGTAGAATTCAGCCAGGATTTTTCGAATTTTGAAACGTATGTCAGCGTAGTTTTCGAAGATAGTTATTTTTTTTCTAAAATAAAAGAATCTTTCTAAAATAAAAGTAGCCTAAGTTACTCCTTGTTACATCAGCTATCTGCCAGTGAAAGTCCTGTCAAAATCGGTCCAGCCATTTCAAAGATTAGCCGGAACAAACAGACAGACAGACAAACATTAAAAAAAATGTTATTTTGGTATATGTACCGTATACATCCATATACACTTAGAAAAAAGTGATTATCTTAAAGATGTATAGATTATGATCGTACGGAATGTAAAAGGTTGAAAGTCACAAGATTTTTCCAAACTTATAATACGACGCAGTAATCCTAAAAGTTTCCTTAAAATCCTAGTTATTGTCAAAACGTAATACACTCAAACTGCCATAAAATCACGTGTTGTAAGAGTGAGTTCAAGCTAAAACCTTTGAACTTCGTTCAGGTTACTTATTGACAATGGTGTGTGAGGCTTCAAAGTGACTTCCGCGAGACGCAAGCACGCACATTCAGACAGGGTAGGGTGACAAATGAAGCGTATAGAATAAAATATTAGTATTTTTGTAACATACGACTTTGTACTTTACTAATATTGACTCCACCGTATTATATTACGGAGGAAATTTAAAATGGGTTGCGTTTTATTGCAATATGTTGTTTGCTTGCCTTGCTCGCAGCGATTTTGATATTAGGGGAACATTTGAATGCTGCTAGAGATACAGTATAGGTCTACAACAATATTATACTCTAGACAGATCGATTCATTTATTTGCCAGAAATATGGTCGTCTAAAAATTGACTTTTTAATTAAACACCACGAGAAAGTAGAAACACACTATTTCAACCGGTTTTTCAGCGTCTTTGAATTCAGTGAGTCACGACGACAGTTCGTAGTTTTCTTTTTATTTATTGATGTATTTTGCAACCTTTAAAATCTGATTACATTATTGTCAGTAAAATACCCATTTATCCTTTTTTTAATTAAAGAGACAAAAAATCAAAATCAATATCTGTCGCAATTATCATCGAGGAACATTTTTAATGGACATTCTCATTTAATATCAGCATTCTGGTGCATCACCCTCTACACACGACACGGTTGGTTAACCCCTCACTGCGATTGTTACTCCTGTCAAATAATAATGTATGTGCGTATGTCAAAGGCCCTTTGATCTTTGACACTGAAAATATGTAGCAAATCATTATGAGTCAGTACTGTTTTTTGTCAATGTCAAAATGTGGAATTGTATAGACAGGATACTAGTTTATCATTTTATTTTAATTTAGAGTAATTTTTGTAATGAAATTTACTGGATTTTATTCAAATATATGCCAAGATTTTCACCACACAATACCCAAAATATAGTCTGCGTCCGTGTGGTGCCGGACGTAAAGAATAGCACCATCCCATTTCTTCCCGTGGGTGTCGTAAGACACGACTAAGGGCTTACTAGAGAATGAGTAGTACCGTTCTCTATGTATTTTACCACCATACTGCGATCGCCAACCCACCTGCCAAGCGTGGCGTTTACGGCAAACCCCCCCATTTGGGGGAGACCTGTGTCCAGCCGTGGACGTCTTTTGGCTGGAATGCTGAATGAATGATGAAAATTTGAGCGTCCTATGCGCCAAAAACCTAATTACAAAGTGCCGATCCTCATCCTTTCCGACAGTCGAGTTCGACAATGCCTGATAACAAACTGACAATAATACTTAGAACGATGGGCCCTCACATCCCCTAGGCGTACAAATAGCCTGTTATACGTTCGCGAAACACGATATGTCGATTGGGATGTTAAACTTAATTCGGTTTAGGGGTGAGCCGACAACACGCCTTTTACTGTCTTTTACAATGCTCGCTTTGATTCAAACTCGTAAAAGTATTGTGGATTCATCTGACGGAAGAGATAAACAACGGAACTTTAGGGTTAACTTTTTTATTAAAGTTGATTGTGAAGAATTATCCCAGATTATTGATACATTGGATTTAGAATAGGAGTTCCTGCAATTCTTTTGTCAGATGAGGTGGTTATATGGAGTTTAAATATTTTGTTTTAAGTTATATTTTTGAGTAACAATTAATGAAAGAATTATTTAGAATTTAATTTAGTAACTTTAGAGAATATGTTATGGATCGTTGATGACATTTAGCACGCCTTTAATTTATATAAAGAAATGCTCCAAAGTGGACATTTAATGCGGATATGAAAATGAGGAACATAATCATATGTGTAGACTTTTCCGAACTATTTCGGGGTCGGCTTCCAGTCTAACCAGATGCAGCTAAATATCAGTATGGTACTTGGAGCGACTGCCTATCTGACCACTTCAACCCAGTTACTCGGTAACACAATACCCACTGATAACACTGGTTGTTAGACTTTCGGGCTTCTGACGACCCATAATGGCTGTCTTAGATCTACGACTGACAGCCGGGACAGGCTTAAGGTGCTATCTGAAGCATGGAGAGATCTTGGTATGTAAAGATGGTCACCCATCCACAGACTAACGTGAGGATGTTATTACTTAGCCACTAACCCAAATGAGGAACCCAATATAGAAAATTGATACCTTCATGTTTTCTCCTATTCGATTTCAATTCATACCAACTTTATCAATAAATCTCCCGTCTCAATTCAGCATTTACTTAATGAACGCACCATAACCAAGATAAACAATCAAAGTTCACTCCCAGCTTTGCTTCCGTACCGGATTTAGCTCATGAATAGCTTCGCAATAAAATCTTAGCGTAAAAATATACATAAAGGGTAAAGGTCGTAAATAATAAAGCATGTAGGATCGTGTAGGGGGTCCCTACAAGTGGATAATGCTCGTTACCCGTGCCCTTCACAAAGGAACCCGAATGGGGCAAAGATACATTACACCAGCCGTTTCTGTTTCACTGCGCCGGTTAACATTCGGCCAATATTTTTAATAAAACCTTTCGCGCTGGTGGACTTGAAAACGTTTTTGTTTTATAAAATACTGTTTTGGGTTGGTTTTGGGACCACGATTAAGTTGGTACGCCTTGCGTTCGGTTTTTAAATTTTGAATTTCGTTTAATATACTTGTTTCTCTTTGTTACCACGTTCAAAATTTAAAATACATAGATAGCTACGTTATCTACTATTTACCTAGTTGTCAATTCTCCTGCTTAAATTTTGAGAAATGTAAAGTCAAGGAATTTATTGTTACGCAATCTTTTTTGTTTCTGTCACACATGTATAACACGGGAATAACACAATGTACATTTACTTAAAAAAAAAAACACTGGCTATAAATAAAACTACTAAAACTTTACTTATTGCAAAAATAAGAAAGTTACCAAAAATTCCAGAATTAATTAAGTATTTTAAAATCTCGGTTAGTTATACGTTTATTTTTTTTAATATTACAAAATTGCCTTCAGTACGTAGCTATCACAGGCGTCAGACGTCTAAAAACCGTCAGAAATCTCAATAATGGCGTAGCATCTGTGCGTATAATAAAACGCGTCAAGCCCTCCGAGTTCCAATAACATCTATTATCGGCCCAATTTTAAAGAGGAGCGAATGTGAAGGGAATCAATAGGACAGCGGGGACACAAATTCCTGAGGGTGGTCCCCGAAGGACGGTCGGACATGGATAATGATCGTCCTACGACCAGCGACGGGTACAAATGGGTTAGCAAATGTAATATCCGACGGTGTCCGAACCCTCAAGGCTCAGATATTCAAATGAACGGAAAGCCCAAGCTGTAAGACGGTGACGGACTTCCTGATTTTAAAGTCAGCGCGCGTTTTGTGACGTGTCCTGAATTTATGTGAAACTGATTTAGGTTCGACTAAATTAGGGCAACTGGGACGATTTTTCTGTGTCTTCCTTTATTCTTGTATTTCATCTTTTTCTATAAATATCTTTTTAATATCTAAGTAAGATATTAATATCCTGTTCTTTTACTTAATATTATAGATACATTATATAATAAAGTACTTTATTTATCAAGCAACAATAATCGTAATTAATCTATCAGATATATTTCTAATCTAAGCAACTTATTAGAGCGTGGATGAGACTGACACATGACAAATAAAGGTCTGAGACATATAAGGTTTATTTTTAGAAAATAAATTGGCTCGACAACAATGCTTATTAGGTGTCTTGTTTTTATACTATTTATTTGGGTTTCGGTATTGAAAGTCTCTACTTCCCCAAATAAATATTTAAAGCTATAAAAACACTTTAAACACCAAACAAAGAGCATGCCCTTCCTGCAATATTGGTGACAATAAACAACGAAGCACAATCAAGCAGTTAAGTAAGAATCGCGCGGAATGTGGCGCGGACGCGCGGCGGCGCGGGGCGGCGCGGTGTGGCGTCATTTATTAAAATCCTGACGCGAACTGAGGGTTACGAGGTTTCCACTTACAACACGACTTTTTGGTGGGATCTTTAATTGAAATTGACAAGTACTTGTGTAGATCCTGTTGCATTCCTACCTTCACGATTTAAAGATAGCAGGCCCGATGCAGTGGTTTTTCGCCCTCGGTGTACCCACAGGTATAACAATGTTTTGCTCAAAATATTGTTTTACGTGGATACGACATGATATTTTGCAGTGTTAGATGAGATACCTAACCCATCAAATTTTAAGTTAAGTTCGTTAAAATTAGAGTTTAATCATGTTTTGATTGTTCTTTTCGCTCAAATCTGGCCTTTTAGTGGTTTTTGTGAAATTCAGACAACCATGAAGTCGACAAGCACAACAGTTGACTTAATAACATTGATTTAAATAGTAAAGATACGGTCGTCCGAACATTTGACGGACGCGGTCGCCCTACAAAAAACACTAACGTCATCTATTAGAACTAGTATGAACTACGATGTCAATCCGCGTGGTCTGCTCCTAGACGTAACCTTGTAAGAGCGGGGTGAGGTATTTTTCGAGGTACAAAGAAATAAAAAAAAAACCTTTTATTTTTGAAAATTTATATTTGTTGCAGTTTGTTGGTGTTATTAAGTTTTCATTGGCCTTCGAATAAAAAATTTTTTTTCTAATTATTTACAGTAATATTATTAAATCTTTCCATTTCATCGGCTACCGGCTACAACGAGCGCCGCTGCAAAGTTATGTCGTACTTTTACGCGGCTTCGCTTCGTCTTTGTCATAGGTTGAGACAAATATGAAAGAAAATTGTTTTAAATAATGTTAGCAGTGGATTTAATGACATATTTTTAACTTACCGGTGATATGAAATGTTATCATTTTTTTTATTGTGCTTTTTTTCGTAGTTCACGCAACCCTTCACGGCAAAACTTGGCATTTTTGCTTGCAAAATATACGACCGTCCCGAAGACAGCCGATCGCGTTCTAGTTCACTTCGATAGAGGGAAGACCATTTTGGGACCAAGTTCGAGGCGTCATTGTAACATGCGGTCCGCCCTGTCCTTACGCAGTAATATAATATGTCAATGCTTAATAATGATATTATTTCAAAACAGGCAATTAATCAACGGTTGATAAACAATCAAAACAAAGGCCTGTGGCGAAACTATGGGTGAGCTTAGGCTCACCTTTAAAAACAAACTAGAAAATAGAAAACCCTTTGTCATTTAAACCAACTACTATTTCAAATGGCAGAGATAAAAATAATTATTCGCGCTTACTTAAAAATACTGGTGAATTATTAATTCTACGGCGCGCACCCACGCGGACTGGCACGCATTTCACATTTTATTAATTACCGATAAATTTAAAAACTATGAACATTTTGTCATGATTGAACGCCTTAAAAAAATTAAAAGTCTTTTTTTTTTCTCGAATTGGAAACATATTGGTACAAATAATGGCTGATGCCTATGTCTATGCTAAGACTATGTAGGAATTTCAACATTCTGTCAAGAAGTGCGTTTCTTATAATTTAAATTAATTACGTTCCGTTTACCAATGTAGGTATAAAATTCGATAGCCATTTTCAGTCATTTTCGTATTACTTATGTAGATGAACTTTTACGTCTGTCAATAGTGTTCACTATTAATGACATAAAAAGTGACATCACTGGAAATATCGAGTAAACATGCTAGCAGCACAACATTACGGAAAATAGCAAACATTTATTTATCACTCCAACAATTTTCGTTATTGACACGTTCCTCCCTTCGAAGATGTCACTACACGCGGCGAGGGCGGCAAGATCGTGCAAAATTCAAAACGTTCCATGTTCCAAATTCAAAGGTCGCGCAAACAACAAGTCGAACCCCGCGAACAATGCCGCCAACCCCACCTGACGAATGTACAAAGGAATTATCCGATACAGCCTCCTCGGATATTGACGTTCGATTTATGTTTGATGATTAATTGATTATTTGTTTAAATTCTATAGATTATTGAAAATTTTCATTTTGTGCTTACGCTATCAATAAGATTTTTGTACCACTATAAGAGCTTTTTAACAGTAGGTTACCTACATATTTATTTCAAGCTAAAGCATAATAAAATTCGTGGAAGAGTTCGCTCTCGATTGATTTAAATTACTCTAAAGTAAAGTATAACTTTAGACTAATTTACACAAATACGACGAGCTATTCCACGAATTTCTACAACAGCGGCGGACAGAAAGTGCTCTCTTAGGCCCGTATTACGGAACGTCACTCAAGACTCAAGCATTACATAAAACTAGATGCAAGCCATTTGATTGGTTGAAACTAGTTTTAAGTAATGCTTGAGTATTGAGTGATGTTCTGTAATACGGGACTTAGACGTTCACTTTTCTCATTACAAGTCAAAAAAAAATTAACCATGATTCCAATATACTTGATTTAAAATTTTGTCATTTTTATTAATATGACATTTTTAAAACTTTTTAAATTTGTCAATTTTAAATTTGACTCTTTATTTATATCTTAATACGATTCTGAAATTTATGTTCTTTTTTGTCACTTGTTGTTTTTAATGAATTGTTAGACTTTCAAATGTAATGAATCACAATTGTAGTTTGTTCTTTTTATCGGTCTCGAATTTAAAATACTTTATAATGTTTATTAGTATAAAACTATGGACTACAATGATGTCTGATATAAATAAATAAATTATGTTCTAACTATGTTTATATGTCCATTATGCCGTTATTGTCAACTCCTACTAGTGAGAAGGTGAAAGTGACCGTAGCTGTCAGTATTAAGGCATGCAAACGTCAAATAATTAATTCAAGCCCCTAATCCGTGATGGGCTACAGAATTCATGCTCGCTATCAACTGAGCATTTCGGTGATTAGCATTAGGTCTGTCTAATTAAGATTGTATTACTTAGTAACTGTTTTGCTTGCGTATGATATAAATATTGCTTCTGATCAAGACATATTTTTTATTTGTTACTAGCTTTTGCCAGCGGTTTCGCCCGCATTTTATACATATAGCCCTTTAGCAACAGTGACGATATAAAAAAAATAATTATAGGGCATCAAATAATTTGTACATTGGAAAGAAGCCCAATGGCTGGCATACTTTAGCCAGAAAGCAGGCCAGCCCTCTGGTGGCGTGAAGAGTTGACCAGCCGCTTGTTAATTTCTCGATAAACATAGTAGGCCATAGCCTTAGAGTTTCACCCCCAAAAGCGTCGAACATATAATTTTCAAAAAGATTTAAATAAGATTGGAATATGGGCGCAGTTTGATATTAAACAGGTTTTTTGTGCTTTTGTTAATGTCAGAAAAAGTGTGACAAAGAAAACAAAATCCATCCCTGCAAGCACCGTTTCGCTTATTATTTAAGACAAAACATTTGCATATATACCACTTAACTTTAATTTAATTTTTAGATTCAAAAACTTTTATCTTTATTTCGCTCTGAGAATAGAAGAAATACCTCGGCGTAAGGAAGCCAATAAATTAAACACACCTTTTAAAAACACTGAAAAAATCTTAGTTTATCTCTAAAACTTTCCCATCTAACAAACGTTCCTTGAAAATTACAAAATATAACCACCATGACTAAATTCCTTTATACTTTTTTTTCGTAATAAAGCGCAGCGCATACGTGCGTATGTGTAGAAAATAATTCGGTAAAAGTTAACGAGCGTGTAACATGGCCCACCCGTCCGTGGGCTCGTGGGCCCGTGGGCCGCCCGACAATTACAGGTGAAGTTTGGGGATCGCTACAACCACTCTAATGGGAGTTCACGCTTACTTTTTAACAAGTTTCCGCTGCCGACGCTACCTAAATGGGACATAATTGTATTACGATGTGGGCGTGCAAAAATATAAATTGTCTTTGTCGCTACTGTTGGTAGTGTTACTTTTTAATAGTTTGAAATTTGACTGTTACTTGTTTTTGAATATTTGGTTGAGTAATATTTTTGTACAGCGTTTGTTTTAAAAATAATCAAAGTTAATTTTTAGCCGTCTAAAAATACTTCAGAAATCTAGTAAGTTTTTTTTTTTGTGTTAAATTGTAGATATCTAAAATCATTGCTCAGAATAAAAAAATAAAATTAAAAAAATACCTGAAGAAGTCTTAAAAAATATTTAGTCTTTAAAAGTTTTATAAAAGTATTTAACTAAACGTTTTCCTTTAAAGTTTTGTTATAACAAATGAAAATCTATTCAACACAAAAGGGGCCCATCACCACAACGTAACATAAACAAAACTAGAAGTAATCTAATCAAAGTCATAGACAATACGTAACAAAGCGTTTACCCGACGTTATCACGATATGTGCCGTTATCTCGAAGTTTAATCGTCGCGGCGGAGTGTGCGCCCAGGCTAATGAGCCTGCGGTTTTTGGGAAAACAACACAAGCGTGCGCCCGCCCTCCACGCTCCAACAAACTCAAGTTTGCCGACTTAAACAAACTTTCTCCTAATTAATTTCAGACATCTCATCATTATAGTTTCTTATCAACTCAAGCCTAATTCTAACTAAAAACAAAAAAGTTTTCCTACCTCAAAAAAAAAACGTCTCAGAAAAATCCACAGACACAAAACACTATCCGCACTAAATGAAAAACAAAAGTTTGGACCGGTAACCGCGGAAAGGCGCGGGCGTCCGCCACCGAAACGTGGTCGACATTAAAACCTTAGCGGGAAAGAAACGGTCCCCTTATTACGTCTCGAAAGAAATTCGCCCGCACACAAAGACGGGGCGAAAGAAGTCCACTCACACAGCGACACGCTGCAACGTGACACGAGGGGACGGGGCTATGTGAGTGTCGGGCACAAATAAGTATTAAAAGAGATAGTTAGGTTCGGGACTAGCAGGGAACGTGGACCATATGTGCCGCACTCACCTCGCATGGCAAAATCTGCGCTCAAAGGAATCCTTCGAATGTAGGTTCCTTATACATACATTGTGTATAACGTCTTTTGTTTCTTTCCGCAGTAGATAAATGGATTGTTTGGATTTTTTGTCCTTTGAGTTTTCTTTTTTTTGTGCCAAAAAATTGTCACCTATCCTCACAAAGTCGTGTTGGTTCGTAGGTTTCGTTCAATAGAAAAGTTTTCGTTGAATATTCTCAAATCAGCGTATCTCAGAAGTAAGAAGCAATTAGTAAATATCTTCCATCAAACGCGAACTCGTATAAAATTAAATGTTCTTCAGAATAAATACAGCACCTATCTCTCCATCTTAACGCGGTCTGGAAACCACATCTTAATTAGCAACCTTTAGGAACGAGCTCCACTCCCACAGAAGCTATGCTTTACTTACTCAAGTTATAAAGTTTGTATCCCAGTCAGAGTTTCCTGTTAGTAATAGTGTAGCTATATCAATATACTTACGAATTAACCAATTAACGTTAATAACTGTTTCGTCATATTTGTCGTAGAAATTTTGGGGTCAGTTGCCAAGAAACAAGCAACCAGACCTGATAGAAAATTAACCTAGACCAATTTTAATATCAGCAACATAAGGTCGAAAGTGCCTTCAATGTCAGACATCGCCGCATAAAGGACCTCAGAGCCCTCCAGCTAGCCGACAATGGAAATTTTATATCATCGTAAAATTTAACTGCGCACTTTAATAACTAAAGTACCAAGCCGATATAGCGCTATATCGTTGACAAAAGGATGAGCGTGCCTCCAGAATAACCTTTGAATACAGTCACGCACACATACGATAGTAAGACCACACGACTGTACGTACACACCCGGACAGAGACACCTCACCACTACGCGAACAAAACCCACACGCCCACCCGCCAAACACGCCCAACGTCTTGGGTTTTCTTATAAACCACGTTGTGTTCGATGTCCCTCTCTCACTCACCGCGCTCCAGCGTGCTGGCTCTGTCTAGCGCAATGACGAGCTTCACATAAAGCGACGCCACATTCCCGCCTTTTTTCCCACTCCATTTTGACAGCTCGCGGCTCCATATCTGGCCGGATACTAAGACAGCGTTCACAGATGTTTAAGAAATTGTGTCTAATACTTATTGCTGTACAGTCTTCTTTGATCCTAACAAAACGGTAGAGCAAGCCACCCCAAGTAGCTTCAAATAAGTGTAATTTGAGCATGAAACTCTAACTCCAGATGAACTAAAATGAACCCACCTTCTGTCTGAACATGTTTGAATCCATAAAAAGAGATAGATAAAAGCTCAACCTCAGCAACTGCCTAGTCTTTTTCCAAAATGCGACCTAATACCACAAACAAGTTTAAAACCCCGTTTTAAACCCCTTTAAACCCTAATGCTGTCTGACATCTTTTAATAAAGGTTTAAATTTTAATTCAACTAAATACTCTCAACAAACAACCCATGTAATTAGAATGACTAAGAATACCCAAAACCATGTCTTGTACTTTGTATTATCTCAATACTTCTTCAACATTATCATACAATAGCGCGATACATTCAACGTCATACCAAGAAGTCCATTCAGAACAACCAGACTCCTTGCTACCCAAAACTCTCTGAAAGTACTACAGCCCGCTGCTCGAAGACAGTGTGTGCGTCGTCTTAGCGACTAAGTGGCTCAAGACGCGTTAGCGGGCGCGGGTGCGGCGCGGCGCTGGGCGGGGCTCGGGGCCGCGGGCTGCGGCGCTCCGCTATCGGCACACCGAAACACACATTTTTCCCGCCGCAAACCTCGCGCCGAGGGTTAGCCGCGACCCGCAGACCTCGTTCAGAAAGACGGAGATGGAGTGTACAGACGTCTCTTTCTCGCGCTCGCACGCCTGCGCTGAAAGGTTTTCCAGCGCGGTAAATTTTGACAGTTAAACGAAAAACTTTTGGTGGACGGACGGATGAAGGTGCTCGTCTTTTGCTTATTCTTATTTGTCCTGCCATTTTTAAACAACGATGACTGAAAATACGGAAAATCGAACTGAAAAGGCATTTCCGTTTTTTTAGATAAGACATTATTTTGAAAATTATCAGTAACCAGCTAAAACTATAGAATACTAGACATATTATTCCGGCGACATAACCTGTAATTTTAAATGTTTATAGATTTGTACACTATTTGTCTATTTAATATTATGGCTACAAGTTAAGCTACGACGCGGCGACGTAGCTTAACGGCGGCGTAGCGACGGCTACGAGCTCACTTTTCCCTTTTCGCTACACTAGTATCTACGCAGATACTAGTGAAAACAATAATTTTATGAGACAATGTTGATGATTAAAAGATTACTATACTATTTCAGACAAAATCTATGACCGATATACTTTTATTCTTTTTACACGCTTTATATTAGCTTCACTTGTATGTTTGTATGTTTGTTTGTAACCGACTCCTTAAAGCGCGATTTTGACCCACTTTAAACGACCAGATTTCATTCAAACTTTGCACACCTGTCAAGGACCGACGACAATGCAATAAGTGCCATTATCCTTGCCAGAGTTACCAGGACAGCAAAAAAACTGTCTTCGAAAACTACGCTGACATACGTCACAAACTAATTTGTGCCATTATCATTGCCAGGGTTACCAGGACAGCTAAAAAACTGTCTTCGAAAACTACGCTGACATACGTCACAAACTACGCTGACATACAACTTTAGAACACAACTTTAGTGTTTAACAACTTACTTACTTACTTACTACTTACTTTGTGTTTTACAACTTTAGTGTTACTAACATAGTTTTTTAAGTTATATTGACTAACACAATTGTTATTAAACGTATGTATACTTAGGTTAAGGTATTTATCTTTGGGTCTTTGTTACCTGACAATAAATGGTTTATTATTATTATTTTTTTTTTTTTTTTCGTATATGTTAATATATCTCGGGATCCTAGAATCCCGGTCTTTTGGAAGGCGTACGAGGGGCCGAAGCCAACTCGCAGAGGCCCCTTAGAAAATTTAGATGAAGTGAGGCACTAACCGACGATTATCCCCGTATGCACTGTGCAAGTGCACCCAAGGACAACCTCCGGTTGGTGTTGGACTATTGCAGGATATGGAAACCAAGATGTTGGGCTATGTATTTGGCTGGCTAAAATGAACTGGTTACCAAGAACTATGGAAGGCCTATGGCCCCTGCCGCATCAATGTTTTATATATACACGGATTAAATGGCAGGGGGTGACTTGCACACTCAATAATGGGCCCCCGGAAACCATCGCTGGCACAAAGTGACGCAGTGACAAGGGGGCAACACTTCCTGAGGTGCTTGAGAAGTGGAGAGGTATTCCACGGCTTTCAGAACAATCCCAGAGCCCGGAAGATGGTCAAGATCCCTACGAGCACTTACTGGAATACTTCCTTTCCCCGAGCACGTTTGCTCTTGCGAATCTCCACTCAAGCCGGCCAATAAAGGCAAGAATGAGGTGGGAGCTCTGAACCTCGTCAGTGTTCACTCCAGCCGGCCAATAAAGGCAAGCCAGAGATGAGGAACAAGAATTCTCCCGGGAGTTAGGGTCCGTGGGGTCGCTACTGCCCAACAGCACGCCACATGCTGCCCTGCGGGTTTATTATTATTATTATTATACGTCTCAAAATTCGAAACACCCTAAAAAATTGAAAATAAATAATAGTTTAAAAAAACTAAAAAACACGCTTCCATTGAAAACCACACTAAAAAGCGTGTTTTTTAGTTTTTTTAAACTATTATTTTTAATAATTACATCGAACACTAAAAACGAAATTAGTAGCAGCTAACCTGCAAAGAACAGAATCATCATATTTTTAGCCACCACAAAACAGATTACCCGCAATCATATTTCCAACTGTCATCACACAACCAAACAAACAGCGGCGTAGACTAGTTGAAGTTGCGAGTGGGCGGTCGACCACAAACTGCTCGTTGCTAGCCCGAAACTTACATGGCATGTGGCCACAGAGCGGTGTGAACGGGTAGCTCGGGTAGTACGGGGTAGTGCGGGTAGGGCATATCAAAACAAAACGGGCAGCGATACGGGCTAGCTAATCATGCGGTCACGCGGTCAGGCGGTCACGCGGTCGGGCCGCTGACAATTTGCAGGTTACCCGTCGACCGCCGCGACCGCCGCTGCGGCGGCCCGTCGAGACGAACGCGTCATAAAGTTACGTTTACTTATGATCGGTTACTGATTGAGGTTGTGTTGTTGTTGTTGTTGATATTGACGTGAAGGTGGAAGAATATTGTCGTTCTTTGTTTGAAAATTAAGTTCTTTTCTCATTCTGTCATGTCGGAATGAGCTTAGAGTGCTTTATGATGGTGATTCTCGCGTGAATGCCGTCGACAGGGGGCATAGTTAGTAAATATATGCGAAATTATAACAGAAAATAGTACTGAAAAACAAGATGGTGGCATTCGTAAGCCAGAAGTAGCCTAAAGAACTTTGTAGACCTGAAACTACAATGCTCATACTCATTAGCATTGTAGTGTGAATGAGCTCATGCTGCATGAGTTGCAGTTGTAAATAATCATATTGAAAGCACATGATTGGCTACTGGTTAACTTCATTTCTTACTGCATATATCATCTCAAGTCATCTCGTGGAAAAGTGTATGGTTTGATAAGCTAAGTAGAAAAGTTTTAGAATCTATACTTATACCTACTAATAATAAAGCTAAAGATTTTTTTTGTTCTAACGCACTAATCTCTAGATCGACCAGTCGGATTTCAAAAAAAATGTATGTATTGGATACCTCAATTCTTACGGAAGGGTTTAGGTTATTTAACATCATACTAGAAGCCTTATGAACTGAGCAAACAGAAAAACTGTCGGTAAGAAAGCCAAGCGAAATAAAGTCATTGTGCGGGCAGGCGATACTATGTGACGTGGTGGGTCAGAGAACAAGGCAAATTACACGGGAATGAAGTCGCGGGTAGAAACTATTTAATAATCAGTTTCACGGAAAACTTTTTAGTGGAATGTTAAAAATCATCCTAACGCAAAAATTCGATAAACTATCGGAAGAAACGAAATTAAGGCACTAACGACTCTTCCTGTTCCCGAACAAGGCTGTTAAAACCATCTGTGGCCAAAAGCAATTCGCAAAAATGCATGCACTAGCATTGCTAGGCAATTCCTAAGCGTACCTTCTACTACACAAAGTACGTCATATACAACTACTAGATATTTTCTAATAAGTGCAGTCACCTGAGCATAAAGTTAATATATGCTGCTAAAGTAGGTATTAATAGCTTTTTTGCTTAAGTCAAACTGGATCCACTAGAGGTGGTGATGCAGTAACGTAGCCAAAATTTTTCACGAAATAGTCATTCAATGGGATTCAATGAACGTACAGGGTTGTATTGATGATTTAAATGATTATAATTCTATAAATATAACCGTGTTACAGTCACGAATCATATTTTATTCAACACTACCTTTTGCCAGCGGCTCCGCCCGCGTATCTTGCTTATAAACCTTTCTCTTGAATTATTTGACTGGCCTGTTAGTCTAGTGGTTAGTGACCCTGACTGCTAAGACTGAGGTCGTGGGTTCGATTCCCACCCAGGACAAATCTTTGTGTGATGAGCACAATCATTTGTTCTGTGTCTGGGTGTAATTTATCTATAATATGTATGTATTTAGTAATATATAAGTATGTCTATCAGTTGTCTGGTTACCATAGTACAGGCTCTGCCTAGTTTGGGATCAGATAACGGTGTGTTGGTTGTCCTAAGATATTTATTTGTGCAATTTATTCGATCACTACTGCTTTCGAAACGTGTTGGTCACGAAAATCACAGCAAATCGTGAGGCATGTCCTTGAAGCAAAAAAAATCGGCAGCGAGTGATATCTACCAACCACTTTGTGACGTGGTGGATAACAGCCCATTCACCCCCACAAAGAGGTCTGTGCCCCAGTAGTTGGGACAGTATAGGCCAATAACTCTATTGAAGTAGTAGATATTACACTGATATTAGCAGCATTAAAATCCGTTGCGTAGTTTAAAAGATCTAATCGTACAGACGCGAGAAACGACTTTGTTATACAGGGTGTGGCGTAAGTAGTGGTCCACCGTTCAAGATTCGATGAACCAGATAATTAACTATAACAATTAAAAATTTTAAACATTTTTACCCAAGGGTTCCGAAAATATTTCATTTTTGTCTTTTATTTACGAAATTTCTACCTTTTATTACATATTTGTTTGTAGTTTCAACAAAAACCATATTTTTTTCATTTTGATTTCTGTTAATTACTGCTGAATACTAGAGCTATCATGATAAATTATGATTTTTTATGTAAATACAGCTCTTTTGAAGAAAAAGTTGGTTCTTCTCTAATTTTAACCCCAATTTTTAACACACCATCGAGTTCAAGAGCAATTTTTGTAAAAAAAAGAATTGGGTAAAAATGGTTAAAATTTTTAATTGTTGTAGTTAATTATCTGGTTCATCGAATCCTGAACGGTGGACCATTACTTACGCCACACCCTGTATGCTCTGTAAAGAAGATACAGCCTGACACTGACTTGGAGGTTGCAAAAAACGGAAGAATATTTCCATTTCACGAGCTACCTTAGCGCGAAAGGTCTAAGTTCCAGGGTTCCCTGCGTAATTCAAATATTATTACTCCAGTGCCAAGTTTTATGTTGAACAAAATCTGATTCGCAGCCGTAACAAATGTGGCTTTACATTATAATCATTAAAATCATCAGTAAGTTCATTTATACTTCACCCTCTAAGTTCATTTATATTTCAATGAATAACTTTTTCTACGAACTATTCATTCAATGGAATTAAATGAACCTCATTAGCAATAGGTCTAAGTTTAAATCGTTTTATCAAGAGAAAACCGCTTTTTTAATTTTGAGGAAGTGTACGAAATTTAAGATAATGTTTATTTGCCAAAAACAATGCTTTACTATGGTCTACATGGCGAAAAGGAAGCATTTCGTTTATGAACCACCCTAGGTCGAGCCTGCCTCGTGGAGTCCATGGGTGGTATTACCGTATTTATACTCGTGACGTTAGAATGGTAGCAATTTAGTAATCGACAGAAGGTAACACCGACGTCACTGAATAAATAACTTGACACTTGTTTGCAAATAAACAATTTAAAATGTCAAGAATAGGGAAAGGGCATGCGACCCAACCCTTCTCCTTTCGACATTATGTTTTCTGACAACCAATTTTAAAGCTGTTTGCAGTTCCGTACGTGTTTATACAACGTTTATGTTTTGTTGTAACTATGTTTTCTGATGGCGTTTAGTCATGGCTTACTTAAAACACATTATACGCCCTTACGTCCGTATTCTAGAAGTTTTATCATTGAGGAAATTTGATTAGCAATCTGCGAAATTGTCAAGTAGATACCTGGGACCGTATTATTTGGCTACAGTATACAGGGCGTTTACCGAGTGGTGCCGGACGTAAAGAATAACACCACCCCATTTCTTCCCGTGGGTGTCGTAAAAGGCAACTAAGGGACTTACTAGAGAATGGGCAGCAGCGTTCTCTATGGATTTTACCACCAAACTGCGATCGCCAACCCGCAATGATGACGATGAGGATGATAATACAGGGTGGCAGACACAGCGACTCACAACCTGTTACCATAGGTTCAGTACATGGTTCTGAACACACCGTTGAAAATTTTCGTCAGTTTTTTATTAAAAAATTCGCTCTACCATACATTTTAACTGCACAGGTTGCACTTTGCTATGAAACAGCTGATTTTACTACTACGGAACGGAGTCTAGAATCATGTGCGAAATTCGTGGTTTTCGTACCAGCCTGTACAAATATGGTCAAAAACAATTTATTTTCGGCAAAGAACTCTAATATGTGTTTCTCCTTCTTCTGCTATGCCAACAGCCTGCTTACAAAAACATATCTCTGGCCTTCTTTCCCGGAAGGGTTGGCCAGAGTTGTACCCCCACATTTCACCAGTTATGTTTTAAATCCCACGTTATAGGGGGCGGCCCTATTGCCATCAACCGGGCACAACTCCGGACTCTAGGTTACTACTAAGAAATTCCAGATGGAAAAAACCCACTAATAATGTCTGGTCTGGGACTCTTGCCATGACCTCATGCACAGTAGTAGTGTTTGCGACCATTAGATCAACACAGGACGCCTATCGTCTTTTTGTTCGGGCCTTATCATTTTACTACGTCATGTGCTTGTCAGCTCTCTCGTGATGAGCTTTTACGAGGAAAGATGAAATTCATCGACACTTCCTGATTTTGGTACCAGTTTATTACATTTCATTCATGAAACCTCATTACTCAAGCAAGTACAATGAATACAATTTCGGTTTCACCCGCATCGCGAATCGCGGTACAAATGAAGCTGCAAAGCCGCACGCGCTCACATGTATCGCGACTTCACTAAGCTAGTTATAATCGAGCACCGGCCGAACTACAGCTGTGTCTGAGCAACGAGCGACTGCCGTAGTGACGCGACACGTGTCGATATGTCGATAGAATCAGTTTACATTATCGAAGTGTCTAGGCCTACTAACAACTACCTTTACAATGTAGTCCAACAATCTACAGTGCTGTGTAGTAAAATACGTAACTTAAAGACCAAACATTTATTCAAATAGGAATACAAATAAGCGTCTGTTTGTAACGTGAAAATAACAACTTTTTACTAAATACTTATGAACGAAATGAAACGAATGATTTTTGTCTTTCTGCTTGTTTGATTAGGCTAATCCTCAAAATGGGTGAACCGATTTTGAAAGGACTTTCACTGGCAGAAAGTTGATGTTATAAACAGTATCGCAGGTTATTTTTGTTATTAGTTGCACGTTCCCGTGGGATAATTTCCGACATCAACGCGGACGAAGCCGCGGGCACAGTCAGTTTTTTTTTTAGTCTTATTAAATTACTTAATTACTCTGTAGCTTGTTTTTAGCCAATAATGTACTCATATTACTAAAATATTTATATTTAGATTAAATATCGTAAATTAGTTTATTATGTGTGTGGTGGAGCAGAATGTACAAGAAATCTAACATTTTTTGTAAAATCTTATTTGTAAGACCTAACCCTTAGCAAATAAATATATTGTATTTAATATACTAGGATATCTCCAAGATCAGTCATAATAACGAATATTCTCTCCAAATAATAAAAATAAAACAATTTATTAAAGCAGCTACTATTATTTTAAAATCGAGCTTTATCGACTGATGACGTAGTCGTAGCGCGTAGCAGTGCAACGGTACGGAAGGAAAATGCAAAATCTCGTAGCAAGACCCGTAGCAAAGTTACAACGGCTTCTCAACAGAATAATAAAATTAAAAAAACATGAAATACTCACAAAAACTGGATAAATTAGCTAAAATTGTAGGTACTGTTGAAATAACTTGGATATAGGCAAGTGGCCAACTTAGTTTTACTGCGAATTATACTGAGACGTGTTACCGATCAATAGTTGACATTAATAACTCCTAAACATCAAAATACATCAACCGTAAACAACACCAATTCATCATGAAAATCAAAACATCGACATGTACACGTGTGACAGGGGTGCGCAACCCTTCCGACGCCGCCATATGCCGCGGCGCTGCGAACGCCCTTAAATTACAGAACTTCTCGCTCATAATACAGAGATATGCCTTTAATATCTGCCGGAAACTGCCTCTGTGCCTTGTTTACTTTTTGCCTCCGTTCTTATATTACAGATTCTGTGTACAGTGTGCTTACTTGCTTGGTTATTGAGAGCGTATGTGGGTTTTGAACGTTTAATGTTTCATTAAGTGGGATAGAGGTATTTTATTCAAGGTTACGGAAAATGGAAATTATATTACATCACTGCGTCACGTGTATTAATCATTAATTCTTCTTGTTAGCGTGTCAAGGCATACGGCTCTGAATTCGGCTACATGTCTGGCCATCAATTCATGTAATATACTGATGACAGGATATACTGGACATGATATTATTTATTTATTTATTTAATACTTCAAGCACATAAATGTACAGAGGCGGACTTAATGCCATAGGCATTTTCTACCAGTCAACCTTTGGAACAGCAGCAGAATTACACTCCAAGGCGGAGTCGTCTATGATCCTACACCTGGACATCATTGCTTTGGCCAATCTGGGTTCGGAGTCTGTTTTTAAAGCTTCCAGGTTATCCAAGGCAAGTTATGTCAAACGTGACGTCATATGTGGTGGAGGATCTTCTTTGGCTAAGGAAGCACTGTTTCGCCACAGCTTCAATCTTTCTTCTGATTGATCATCATTATGACGTATTCTAAAAAAAATTTTACCTATAAAAGAGCATTCATATATTTCAGTATTACCAGAATAACGCTCCAGAATTCGGATATGTACCTACCCAATCACAAAACACAACGCCCAGTAATAAAAATATATAAACAACAAAAAGCAATACTAGCTAAAATAGACAATAAAAATCAACCCCCACAAACCGGGAGCAATTTCAATCACAATTGCGCAACTGTCCTGAAACGCACCTGCTGACTGTGACGGGACGACACGTGCCCGGCTAAGAGGCTACTTAACGTAAGTGACCCTACTTACAGAATCCCAACTGTGCCGTCCAAGACACTCCAATAGCGGGCAATTTCACGAGCCCCGGCCACCATCTGCGACCGACGCGCCAAAAAATAACATTCCCCAAAAAACATTTGCGAAAGAAAGGGATATTAGTCTCCGCGGAGCAATAATCGAAGCCAATCGGCCCACCGAACGCCCCGACACGACACTTTCTTTATTTATACCATTACTTTACTGTATGGTAATATCGTAAAGAATATTTTATGTTCATGTGTAGACACCTTCTGATTTCGCAATATTGTTTGTTACCCCTGATCACTAGTTGGTATAGGGGCTGGTTTGATTTGAGTGTTGGAGTGGATTTATTAGTTATTTATATTCTTGATGTGAATTTATTATTAAATTAAATATAACGGCCTAACTGCAGAAACTAACTGCTGACGTATTGATACAACCATAATAACACAAATCGTTCTTGATTAGATCATTATTTCTACTTGCGATACTCAGTAATAGCCCGAAATTCGAATTTCTTAAGTATTTTGCATTTTTTAGGTCAGTGTCTTAAATTAATCAACACAGTTTGTATGTCTAAATCATGAAATAGCTATTCAATGGGAATATATTTTTATGACGATTTTAATTATTATAATTCTGTAAAGCAATATTTGTTACGGTTGCGAATCAATTGTACGAATGTACGTTACGTCTACTCCGTGCGTTCGTGTTAGGCCCACATTTAGTTTTTTTTTTTAATCCCAGACACTAATCTGACAGCTCAAGTCTTTTGTGTTTGCTTTATTAGTATAGGAATTTGACAAGAGTTTGACATAACACCTGTCAAATTAGTATCTGAGTTTTAAAAAACTTTAGGCCGAATGACGATACAACTTTGTTTTGTTTCGTTTGAAGAGTTATCTACATGCACGATGATAAGTGGACCATAGCAACATGGTGGTGTTGTAGTCGACATTTAATTAGTCGTCAAGATTAGATTTCACGAGAGGCGACAAGCCCGCGCGTCGGTGTCACCAACACTTCGCGACCCTACCGTTAAGTTATAACACGCTCACTGAAATATGGTGCAATGATGTGATTCCTACACAGTCCTTGCACAGTTATTTAAGCTATAATTTTGCATCCTCCTAATGTGACTGAATGGCGTGCAATTGGAGAAGCCTATGTCCAGCAGTGAATTGCTATAGGCTGATGATAATGATGGTGATAATGTGACTGTCAGACACCTATTTAATACCTAGCAAAGTATGAAAGATTTGTAAAGTTGCTATTACTATTTGCGTTGCTGTGGTCAGATATAAAATAACTGAAGGACAGTTAGTATCTATAATTGTATACCTACAACTCACTGTGACTTCAAAACTATAAGACCCATAGGTATCCCATAGGCACCATAGGTTACCTATAACAAAATGCAATGCAAAGTCTCTTACTCTAATGTGCATTGTAAGTTTTTGACAGATTTGCCACATAAAATCTGTCAAAAACTCACAGTGGCGGCGAGCCATTGCCACCTTCTTCGATAAGGCCCCTGATAATAATCAAATGATTTCCAACAAAAATTGATCTACGCTTCCCCGAGCTAAACCAGAGAGTATAATTATTTTGAATCGTCATCATTAGACCACAGAAATCCACACGCGTTTCTCCCTACACGACAATCATTTCCATTGATTTATTCTTATTTCCTTTTTAAACTCAGAACAGAAAGCGCACCCTGCCACGTCGCGCGGCCATCTTCCAATTTCTCCCGCCATTTCCTCGCGTATTTTTTCAATACGCGTTCAAGATCATTTAACATTTTTATGTGTAATCTTGCTGGGTAGCGATAAGACAAGGAGATTTTTGCGCGCCTCACTTTATTTTATCGACTACGTTTTACGGCGAACTCTAAACAGATTAAATCTAACAGTAGGGCGTCTTCCGGACACAATGTTCATTTATTGGCTTGTATTTTGGCTTTATAAGATTACTGGGGATTTTCGCGTTGAGTTTTTCTTATCTTCTCTTTATCGACACAAAATTGTTGCTGCGTAATAAGTGTTACATATTTTACGCGCCCTACTACGGCGTAGAAGCTGTTCAGCAGAAAATATGAAAGAATTTCACTTTTAAAATATTTTTGGCTGATAAAAGAAGTGAGTTCATTGCAGAAAAATAACGACTCATGAAAATGAACAAACAACAACGACTAGATGTTTGGACATTTCTGTTAACCAATCATTACACGGGTGACTTACTAGAGTATGGGCAGCAGCGTTCTATATGCATATTACCACTACCCGCCTGCCAAGTGTGACGATTATGGGATATCCCCCAAACAGTGGACGTCTTACGGCTGAAATGATGATGATATTAATCGGACGTACATAATGTGAAATGGGAGACCTTCGGGAGTCATCGTTCTTCCATAAACAGATTAGGTACATGGCAACACCGCTTCACATGCAAACGCGTTCACATAACATAAGTATGACGGGCTATGTAATGAATCGTATAAAACACGAGTTTTATAACGCGAGCGGCACATTGAGAGTCCTTTTTAAATTATGCAACATTTGTATGGAAATACAAGCGTCACCCCTGGCCCACGCTGCCTCCTTAAAAATACATCCAGTGTTATTTGTAGTCTGGTTTGACGCTCACTCGCGATTTGATTGCTTTTTCATGGAGATCATATCGTGCTATGCACAGAAAATGTTAGAAAGACACCTACCTACACAAGGACCGTGGTTATTTATTGAACCCGAAGATGATATTTCGGAAAATTATGGGAATCCAATCAGTTTAATTTCAATAAAGCTTAATAAATTATCCATATTTGTAAAACTATAATATGACTTAACGCTACTGAAAACTCTTTGTTTCTAAAACTTCATGAAAGTTTTACCTACTATAAATCGCCAAGAATATAACTCTTAAGACTGGCCACAATTCACGAAAAATAATCGTAAAGCCTAATTAACTAGTCTAAATAAATAATAGTTTAAAAAAAACTAAAAAACACGCTTCCATGGAAAACCAAACTAAAAAGTACAAAATAATGGAAAAAAAGCGTGGGGTGCTTTTAAGGTATTTTTTTATTGATATCAGGCACCCCACGCTTTTTTTCCATTATTTTGTACTTTTTAGTTTGGTTATCCATGGAAGCGTGTTTTTTAGTTTTTTTTAAACTATTATTTATTTTCTATTTTTTAGGGTATTTCGAAATTTGAGACGTATGTCAGCGTAGTTTGTGACAGTTTTTTTGCTGTCCTGGTAACCCTGGCAAGGATAATGGCACAAATTTATGAAGTTATTGCATTGTCATCAGTCCTTGACAGGTGTGCAAAGTTTGAATGAAATCTGGTCGTTTAAAGTGGGTCAAAATCGCACTATAAGGAGTCGGTTACAAACAAACATACAAATATACAAATATACAAACATACAAATATACAAATATACAAACATACAAACATACAAGTGAAGCTAATATAAAGCGTGTAAAAACATCCATTTTTTTTTCATCATTTTTTTATTTTTTAGCCGTTTATGGTCTCACAGATTTTTTTATTTAAATTACCTGCTATAGGTACTTTTTGGACAAGTATTTTTATAATATATACCTACGATCTGAGAAAAAAAACATTGCCTGTACAAATAAACCAATTAACGACGAATAAATCAATTATGACACATATGGTAGACAGTTAGTAGGTATTTTCGTTTGGATTGATTCAGATTTTGCATTATGTATTTACTTCGGGATTTTCTTACTAGAATTGTACCATTGCTGAAAAAATTAAATATAGATTTGATTCTGTTAAAGTTTTCCCCATTTCTGTCCCTTGGGACCTGCCTATAAGGTGTCCCAACACAGGTTGGCAGTTTCCGCCGACTCAACAACAAACAACACTCGCAATCACTAGTGCAAATGTTTACGGTTCTATTCTATTCGCACGTGCGCTACTTCAATTCGAATTTCGAACCACGCGCGCTTTCCTACGTCAACGTGGATTTAAAAAAAAACCGGCCAAGTGCGAGTCGGACTCGCGCACCGAGGGTTCCGTACAAACCTGCAGGTCATCATCATCATCATTCGTCATCATCGTTTATGAAATTAAATGTTTTTTTTTTAATTTTTATATTTGAGTTGACTGAATGAAAGGTAAATTGTGGTTTACGATTTATGACGTATTAAAAAAAAACTACTTACTAGATCTCGTTCAAACCAATTTTCGTTGGTAGTTTTCATGGTAATGTACATCATATATTTTTTTTAGTTTTATCATTCCCTTATTTTAGAAGTTACGGGGGGGGGGACACACATTTTACCACTTTGGAAGTGTCTCTCGCGCAAACTATTCAGTTTAGAAAAAAATGATATTAGAAACCTCAATTTCATTTTTAAAGACCTATCCATAAATACCCCACACGTAAGGGTTTGATTAAAATTTTTTTTTGTGTTTCAGTTCTATGTATGAGGAACCCCAAATATTATTGTTTTAAGAAAAAATGATATTAGAAACCTCAATATCATTTTTGAAGACCTATCCATAGATACCCCACACGTATGGGTTTGATGAAAAAAAAATTTTTGAGTTTCAATTCTATGTATGGGGAACCCCAAATATTATTGCTTTTTTTCTATTTTTGTGTGAAAATCTTAATGCGGTTCACTGAATACATCCACTTACCAAGTTTCAATAGCACAGCTCTTATAGTTTCGGAGAAAAGTGGCTGTGACATACTCGGACAGACAGACAGACAGACAGACAGACATGGCGAATCTATAAGGGTTCCGTTTTTTGCCATTTGGCAACGGAACCCTAAAAAAGTAAAAAGTGTTGGAATCGTGAAATGTTTAATGCGGTGTGTAATCTCATGGCAACTTAGGTACATCGGAAAAAGCTACGTTTAGAAATAAATAGCTAAATAAAACAGAAGGAAAGTTCCTAGGTTTTCTTTGTCGTTCTACCACTACTGAAGATCGCACCAGGCAAACTCCTAAAAGGGAGAGATTTTTAAGTTAAATGTAAAGAACGGATAGATATGTTTAGGTACCTATCAAAATTAAAAAGGGCGCCCAGTCAGAAAACCTCCAAAAATGAACTACCCTGTTAAAAGTCGCACGTGTCGCTTTGTTTATATCATATTTTCCATCGAAGACTTTATTTTATTATTTCTACACGTAACCTTGTCGGCTAGAAGCTGCGACAATTTTAAGCCACCTTAACATTACAACAATTTTATATTTACGACCTTGCTTCGTGGTAATAAAATTGTATTTCCATTGGGTTATAATAGGTTTAAAGGTGGGATCCTCATCCATGCTAGCTAACCTTATATTCTTGGAAGAATGGTTGGTAAATTTTCAATAGTCACTTTATTAGGGGTGAGGGCGGAAGCAAGGCGAGTGAAACTGCCTTTATTAGATTTTCTAGAACCGTGAGTCGGAAAGTGGTGAATTGCATGGCCTGCGTTCGACACCTCGATATTGAAAATTTTTACGAAATATAGGTACCGGGTGTTAAGTACCGAGCTTAGTAAGTTGGTGCCAACTTGCGTTCAAACTTACTTGTTTTTTATTTTATGTACCAAGTAATTGTGTAGTCGGAACATACCCCTTTTGGTTTTCACCTGCATGCAGCTAGGTAGGTACCTAGCTACTAAGATATTTAAGAAGGTTCTTAAACCTTTATATCTACGGTCACGAGTGTGTTTTGAAATAGGACTTCAAGGAGAAATTAAAATTATGAGAAATAGAGAAAAGTGGTCAAACGAGTCACAACTCACAAGCTCTATTTTTGAAAAAACAAACCTTTTTTTTTTTTGTTAAGTATGATTAAAATATTAGATAGGTACCTATGCAGCCAGGAATCGAACCTCAATACTTTTTTAAAGAAAACCGCCATAAGTACCTACCATACTTAGGGGTGATACTACATTGCATACCTAAAAAAATATTATCTATGCCAGATAAATGCGAAGGCAATTTTCCCGGTACACTCCCACTGACAATGAAAGATTTTTTTCTTTCATGGACTTCGGATATTATTCCCGCGCACTGAGCATAGAATACCGATATTCAAATGAACGCCATCTACTCTTTTTTGCTGTAACCAAATATGCTTCCAGCCAGGAGAGCCACGTTACGTGCACCACGAGTGACAAGTCACGTTTTATAGTTGGGAAACTTGTGGGAGTTGAAAGCACATTTAGATATATTTTTGTAGATGGCGCTCCAATCATGAAATCAAGTTGTCCGCATAAAAATGTTTTTATTGTCTGACCGTCAAGAGAATGCGGTACTGACACCGGTCAGTGCAACAATTTTAACTAAAGGGATTTTTATAATTGCAGAGAATAATCTAACATTTGAAGTTTCTCAAACTAAAGTTATGAAATGAAATTATCATATAAATAAATATTAAAATTGAATTAACTGCATCCAAAAATAATGAAACGTTATGGTGGCAACCAATACTATTTGTTTTTGCCACGATTGCAATGTGCATCAATCAAACTTAATGCAATTGTATTCAATAGGACAGATTTTCGTTGTTTCCACCTTCCTTGGTTTGGAAAACCGTAAAAACGATTCTTGCGCTAGTCCAACTCGCACTTGGCCATTTTTCGATCTTTAAGTCACGTTTGTATTTTTGTAATAGCAACATCCTTGTAAAAAGTGAGGTTAGGTTATGTATTTATTTCTTCATAATCTGTACATCCTATGATGTGTCAAAGTATTTAACTCAAAAACATCGTTTTATACTAATTTCAATGAAATGTTATCTTGTTCGTGAAGATTATTGAATACTTTATTGGAAGCACAATGGCTGTTGTGATTGAAACGACCCTTGGGGATATCACCGTGGATTTATATCTAGATCAACGACCCGTAACATGTTTGAACTTTCTGAAGCTATGCAAGATGAAATATTACAACTTCAACTTATTCCACACGATCAGAAGTGGCTTTATAGCCCAGACAGGCGATCCATCAGGTGAAGGTTCAGGCGGGCAGTCTATATTCGGTCTATTAGAAGGGCCTGACAAACGATTCTTTTCAGGTGAGAAAATGCCAAAAATTCGCCACACAGATGTAGGTTTGCTCTCAATGGTGGGAACAGGAGACATGATGATTGGTTCACAGTTCTTCTTCACCCTCGGTTCTGACTTGGATTCATTAGACGGCATACACTGCGTTATTGGAGAGGTTACTGAAGGACACGATGTGCTGAGAAAGCTAAACGACGTGATATGTGATGAGGGCCACCGCCCGTATCGCGATGTGAGGATAACTCACACTGTGGTACTTGAAGATCCATTCAATGATCCACATGGACTAAGAGCACCATCAAGGTCTCCATCTCCCAGCGCTGAACGCCTCAAAGGTGGTAGAATCGCTCCTGACGAAGAGATCGACGAAACACAAGGGAAATCTGCAGCAGAAATACAAGAAATGATTGAAGAAAAAGAAGCTAAAGCTCGAGCAACTATTCTAGAAATTGTAGGTGACTTGCCAGATGCCGATATTGCTCCCCCTGAAAATGTACTCTTTGTTTGTAAACTAAATCCTGTCACTACTGATGATGATCTAGAAATTATATTCAGTAGATTTGGTAAAATTGTTACCTGTGAAGTTATAAGAGATAAAAAAACTGGTGACTCTTTGCAATATGCCTTCATTGAGTTTGCAGATAAAAAGTCATGTGAAGATGCTTATTTCAAAATGGACAATGTGTTGATTGATGACAGACGAATTCATGTTGACTTCTCCCAATCTGTTTCTAAAATGAAATGGTTGGGCAAAGGTAGAGGTGTGAAATATTTTAATGATGAAGAAGCAAAAGAGAGAGAAAGAGAAAACAACATCAGAAATGAAAAACCCATGCATCATAGAAACAAGGACAGTGAACCAGGTAATCATCACAATGATAGAAATCAATACAGTAATAATAGAAAGCCTGATGAACGAGAAAAAGATAGAGATAGAGAAAAGCGATCAGAGAAACTTCACAGACGAGAAAAAGAAACAAATCACAGAACAGATGATAAGTCCAAAAGAAAAAGAAGCAGGAGCCGATCTAAAGTGGAAAGACCAAGAGATGACAGAAATAATCATAGTAATGACAACAATGTTTCAAGAAACTCGGAGAGAAGTGTCAAAGAGTACAGAAGTGAATCAAATAGATATGAAAATATCAGAAAAAGAGATTCCACTGATAATAATATTACAAAAAAATCAGAGAGAAGCACTAAAGAGTACAAACGTGAGTCTAATAGGCAAGAAAATGAGAGAAATAGAAATAATTCTAATAATCATAACGTTTCAAGGAACACTGAAAGAAATGTTAAAGAGTACAAACAAAATTCTGATAGACATGAAAATGAAAGGAATAGAGATAATTATACTGACCAAAATGTATCAAGAAACTCTGAGAGAAGTATTAAGGAGTCCAAACTTGAGTCTAGTAGACATGAAATGGAGAGGAATAAAGATAATTCCAATGTTCAGAAATCATTGTCATCTTCATCCAGGCAAAGAGATGGAGAGAAGTCAAGAGATCACAAAAGTAGCCATGAAAAAAATGACAGAAGAGACAGAGAAAAGGAAATAGAAAACAGCAAACCCAAAAAAACAAATGAGGATGGTGAATCACTGAAGAGTAAGGAGCGTAAAAAAGATTCAAAGAGTATTGAACCTAGAACTCCCACACCTACTGACCGTAAGAAAAAACTGAAATCTACAGCCAAACAAACCGAAAAGAAGGAGGAAAAAAGTAAGAGAAACGCTAAAAAGAAACGTAAACCTTCCACATCATCAGACAGTTCATCAGATTCTAGCTCTTCGAGTAGTGAATCTTCTTCATCAAGTGATGAAAACCATAAGAAAAAGCCTGTGAAGAGGAGAACGAAAAAATATTCTACTTCAAGTACCAGTAGTAGTGACAGTAGCACGTCCAGTTCGTCATCCAGCACTTCCAGCTCTTCTAGTGCAAGTTCAGAAGATCGTAAAAAGAAGAAGAGTGAGAAACGATCCAAGAAAAAATTATAGGACTATGTAAGACGTTGTCTCGCACTCCGTCAACTATATGCACATTTAAACAGTGGAAGAATATGAAGTTGACTGCTGAGTTTGTGAAGCTAGATTAAGGGACTGTTGGCATGTCAAGTAGTGTTTAAGTGAGTCACAAATTTACGTTCCATATGGCCATTTTTGTGTGTATCTATTGTTTTCAATATTTTAATTCCTTAGTTTACCTAACAGACTGAATGGACACTTATATGTACTTATTACATATTATTCTATTAAAAGACATTGGAAAATGTACAATACACAATACATTTGTAATTAAATATATTATATCTTATTTATTGGTTACACTACACTGTAGTGTAACCAATAAATAAGATTGTCATAATCACTGTTATGTAAAATTACAACACCAACAGAGTTATTAATATAAACAGAAATGTACAACACTTAAGTAAAATATATTAGAATATAATATATGCATAGCAAGGGGATAGGAGAGTATGCATAAGTATAGCCCCAGCCTTTTTCTAGTAAAATTATATATCTTATGATGATTAGTATTGTTCACAGGTACCAAGGTAAATTCTCCTTATAATTTCAATTTAACATCATGTATCAAGCAATAATTCTTTTAATATGATAATTCAATGTTGTATAAATTTAAGCTGCTGCTTGCTGGCATGCCTATCTAATTTAAACAAAGTATGTAAGGTCTGCAACAAAAAATGGTAAACATTAGCTTTACAAAACGTTCGAGATTGACACAAAATATATTGATATGTTGATACAGTTGCATGTCTGATTTTATATCCTAACATTAAAAAAATTTGTTCAAATATATGATTTTTTATTCTGAAAACTGACTATTGTACTGTTGCTACTGACTGTTGGTACTCTGAATTGGCTTTGATCTATCAGTTTATTACTAAATGTGTTAGTTAATGTCGCCAGAGTTCGAGTTCAGCTATTCAATCAAATTCTGTAGATGGAAACAATATAAAATGATTGATCTATCTAGTGACGAATTAGATTGAATGTTGAGTAGGTTCTTATAAATTGGTTCCAAGTAGATAATAATTTATTTCCCATTCTAATGTTAGATAGTGCATTTGTACATTTTTATAGGACTGCGCAAAAAAGGAGTGTTATGGTTTTATTTTATTGCATTTTCATATCTATAAAGTTAGTGTAAGTAACTATAACAAATACAAAAATGAAAAAATATTGCAAGGTAATGTGCATTATTTTTTACAATTTATGTTACACTACTTTTTTTTGTATTTGATATAGTTCTAAGTAACTAGTTAATAATTAGTTTTTCCTTCCACCTGACCATTCAGGAGCTGTTTTCTTCTAAGTAAGCCAGATAGAAATCGTAATGTACTTAGATGTTTGTTACATTTATTTATGAATGAATATTTTTGTATATTAATAAAAGCCTTCGATGCACTATTTATTTTATTTTCATTTACAAAACATCCTGTAGATTTAATATTACATACATTTCTAAAGTAACAACAGAGCAGCACCCTTTTTTTTCGGTGCGAAATCATTAAATGACGTCTCCCGCGCTGGGTGGAGCGGAAGGGCGTGTCAGACTTTTACTGACTAAAACCCACCCGTGTTTCTTCAGTTGCCTAACACACTATTAATCAGAATCTAAACCATTTGACGGATAATTCTGATACATTGCTAAATGTGCGAAACTTTTGTCATGATGAAACCCATTCCTAGTATAGTGTGCTACGCATTACGCAATGACCACGAAGATCTACAGCTCAATTCCTAAACACGCCAACGTTCCCTACACGTGAATTCAATCAGTATCAGACTGGCAGAATTCACCAGAGGGAGCTGAATTAGCAGAGAACCAGCGGGTGATTCCGTAACACACTAACCGTAGGAATGGCAATAGGTGAATTGGTCTCGTGGTCATTACCTAAGGCAGATTGATAAACTTCGCTGTCTTGGTTCGAAACCAGCATAACCTAAAGACAACTTTCTTGCCAGGTTCGCGAGATTTGTGAATTACTTTATTTTATGAAGGGCTTGTTTAGTTCAGCCGTGGCGGACGTCATACCTAGATGGATGGCAGGGACGGACTGGGTGAGCAGTTAAGCACCGATTACCGTGGCAATTAGCGGTAGGCTACCGCTCCACTTTAGAGCAGGAGAAGTGAGAAAGAAGGAGGGTGTGGGGAAGTATTGAGTATTGAAGTCATTTGATGATTTCCTACGCAAAAAAAAAACCTTAGGAATGGCTTTCATTCTGACGGTTCAATAACATTCATTGCGTTATTTACGTTATTGAGCAATGGATTGGCAATAGCCTTCAAAATGATTCAGTTTGGAAATAACATATTATTTGTTACGCAATTAGGTACCGTGTGGTGCCGGACGTAAAGAATAACACCACCCCATTTCTTTCCGTGGGTGTCGTAAAAAGCGACTAACGGACTTACTAGAGAATGGGCAGCAGCGTTCTCTATGCATTTGACCACCATACTGCGATCGTCAACCCGCCTGCCAAACGTGGCGATTATGGCAAAGCCCCCCAAATTGGGGGAGGCCTAAGTCCAGCAGTGGACGTCTTACGGCTGAAATGATGATGATGAATTAGGTAGGACAATTAGCTTTAGGCATTTAAAATCGCTCAACGAGCTATACTTGGAGTATCTCTGAGGGATAGAATCCGGAATGAGGTGATCCGGCAGAGAACCAAAGTTGTTGACATAGCTCATAGGATTAGCAAACTTAAGTGGCAATGGGTCGGCCACATTAGCCGTCGAACCGATGACCGCTGGAGTAGACGTGTTCTTGAGTGGAGACCGCGAATCGGCAAACGTAAGGTAGGACGCCCTCAGGCCAGGTGGAGTGATGATCTTCGCATGGTGGCTAGTAGCAGGTGGATGAGAGTTGCCGAGAATCGAGCTGAATGGCGTGCAATTGGAGAGGCCTATGTCCAGCAGTGGACTGCTACAGGCTGATGATGATGATGATGATCAGCTCTAGTGATGTGAATATTTTTAATTGCACTCAATTTGAGTACCGACCCTTTTCTTTTCGTGGGATGAAGTCCAACAGGGTTTGTCGGGAAAGTTGAGTAACTATCCCAATTCTTTCTGCCAGTTTTGACCTGACTGCGCCGAAGCCGAAAAATGAGATTAACCTTTTTAATATTAAAAGTTTGTATGATTAGAATATGACATGAGTATGCCTAACTACCGTACAACAATACATATGAAGGAAGTTAGGTACATACTTGGGTGTTTATGATAAATAGGTGTAGGCTAGTTAATTTATGAAGAAATATGTAGATTGGCCGATAAATTGTAGTTATAGCAAAGGAAATCATAAAGCATGTCAAAGTTTAAAATGGAAGGTAGGTAATCCTTAGCTAGCGTCTATTTACAGGACGTGCGCTGGACATAATCGAGAACGTTCCATTGGCATGCCTTTGTGTGTTTAAGTGTCAGAACGAGAAGATTACTCTCGTTATATGAGCCCATTGTGCACCTTCGGTCACTGTATTACTAAAGTACCGAGTACCGGATCTGTATGTACCTATAGGTTTTATAGATATTTTGTACGCTCATTTTTTCGACGCACTGGTATTTTAGGTAGAGTAGGAAGCCAATGGTGCCGATTCCCTTATTCACAAACTAAACTAAATTTAAGTTCAGTGCATCTTTTTCTTTCTATTTCATTAAGGAAAGGACAGAAGATAAATTTTAGTTTAGTCCTGTCAAATTAATCGGCGCTTGACGTAAATTGACGTAATTTTAGTAGGCAAGTTTTTAATCACGTCTAAACTTGTATGGAGTAGTGACAGGCGCTGATTAATTAGACAGGACTAAACTAAAATTTATCTTTTGTCCTCTTCTTAATGAAATACAAAGAAAAAGATGCACTGAACTTAAATTTAGTTTAGTTTGTGAGCAAGGGAATCGGTACCAATGTTTTGGATTTTTAGCCTAAATAGGAGCTCATATGGCTATTAAGTAAAATTCATACAGGTACCTATCTAGATATGGTAGAATTTGGATATGCGTAGGTACTTACAAAGCCAAGGCTGTCCGTTATCACGTGTGAAATCTGTTTCAAATAGATTGAAGCGGATAACTACATACCTACTTAGTAATTATGAACCTATTCATCATCATTTCAGCCGCAAGACGTCCACTGCTGGACTTAGGCCTCCCCCAATTTGGGGGGCTTTGCCATAATCGCCACGCTTGGCAGGCGGATTGGCGATCGCAGTATGGTGGTAAAATGCATAGAGAACGCTGCTGCCCATTCTCTAGTAAGTCCCTTAGTCGCCTTTTACGACACCCATGGGAAGAAATGGGGTGGTGTTATTCTTTACGTCCGGCACCACACGGTACCGTACCTATTATAAACAACGATAATATCGTGCTTTTATGAACTGTTTGGCGTAAGCATGTCCAGCAGTGGACTTCGTATATCTGTATGAGAGTGGACGCCTAATATCTCATATGAGTTGAAGCTTCCAACCGTCTTCACACAGATAGTTCGTACCTAGGTAGGTACAAAACACAATAGAACTACAATCAAGGGAAGTGCTCTCAATCTGTGTACTAAAGGCACGGACTTGGAAACAACCTTAATTCGGTCGTCTGAAAGTTAGTGTTAAAAGCTGGTACAATGTTTAATGTAACGTAATTAATAAGCGCTGACGCCGATAGCGTCTCGACTCATCCACGGCAATTACATTATTTTATGAAGGGCTTGTTTAGTTCAGCCGTGGCGGACGTCATACCTAGATGGATGGCAGGGACGGACTGGGTGAGCACAGAATACCGTGGAAACTGGCCACCTGAACATGGACAGTGGTCGGACCACATAATAGGAAAGAATTATGGAGCAAAACATCGAAACAGCCGACTGCAAATAGGAAATTTTACTTTTTTAATATTAATATTTCAGAATTGTCCTTTCAATACTCATGTGGGGTGGGTAGGTAGGTAACTATCAAATTATAGGGTAATTTGATAGTTACCTACATACCCACCCCACATGAGTATTAATAAAATTTACTGCTTCTGTTAATTGTGACTTAAAGCCACCATCTTGTTTTCATTTTCCTGTCCATAAAACCCATTATGTATCACTCGTGGCATCAATGCCAACTGGACGATATAGCAAAATTCGTTCGCATTTTTAGCCTTTAGTCGAGAACACGGAAACAACAAACATACCTCCATACCAACCAAAAACATTACCCTTCTTTTGGGCTACGCAGCAGTCGAGTAAATCCTGCCAGGGTAGTGTTCGAAAGAGTTACCGTTTCCCTGGCAATATATAGGCAACTGAAGTAACACGGGTGCGTTTTAGTCAGTAAAAGTCTGACACGCTCTTCTGCTCCACCCAGAGCGGGAGACGTCATTTGATGACTTCCCATCCAAAAAAAACCATCCTTCATTCACCCTCTCAACATGATCAAACCATCTAAGCATACTCTTGTTAATTTCTGTCACTACATCTTCTTCAAACCGCTCCTTTGTCTTAGCTCATCATTCCACAGCCTATCATTCATAGTCACACCACACATGCTTCGCAAGGAATGCATTTCCACAGCATTTATATTCTGATTTCAAGTTTCATTTGCCACACCCAACATTCACTTCCAAACATAAGCATAGCTGCCAGAACACCATTGTGAACAGCCAGTCGAGCCTTTTTGGGCATCAACTGGTTGGTCCCAATCGCATGTATCGCACCATTTACTTTATTCCCGCATTTACTCTTCTTTCTACTTCTTTATCAATATTTCCATGCCATCCCTTATAAACAAACTCACCAATATCCTACTATAATTATAATATACGAACTCACTTACTTGCTCCACACTCTTATCATTTATTTTCACACCTCACACCGATACATTCTATACATTCTTGTCTCTTCCAAACACCATGACCTTCGACTTATTCATATTTATATTTATCCCCTGCATCTTAAATGCTTCATCCATTACAGTCACCATGTCTTGTAACTATTTTGCTGATGATGCAAGTAGAACTTGATCATCTGTGTAGAGAAGGTATTTGACAGGCAACAAACTCATTATCAATCCACACTCACCCTCTTTCAAATCGTTCAAATAACTATCCATATACAAGTTGAACAGCCATAACCAGTTCGTGCATGTCCCATTTATCCTAACACAAGCACTGGAATCCTTAAAGATTTCAGTGCCCGTATCAGGCGCCAGTCCACACCGTACATGGATAGTGTTGACCTCAGTTCTTCTCTCTACACACTGTCATAGGCCTTCTCCAAGTCAACGAAAGCACAGTAGACTTTCTTGTAGGTACCTTTAATGAAAAAAATAAATGTCGTAGGTGTATTCCGGATTACTATGAATGTTTCTGGAAAAAATTGGCATATAATGGAAGAGCGGAAGAGGAAACCTTTAGCTTAGAATTATTAACTTATCTTTTTTTTTAAATGTTATTTTTAGATACTTATCGTAGGATTTATCAATAAAACTGTTAAAAAAAAGCTGTACGAAGCCTAAAAACAGAAAAGATCGAAAATATCGGAATTCAGATGATTCGATCTTAGATTATACATAAATGCGGAAATTATTTATAAGCTAAGCACCATTACACATACTACAAATAATCAATAAACCATATATAATTTCAAACCCTCATTGCTTTTATGCAACTTTGAAAAAAAAAATGTTCTGGTGTTTATTATAAAAGAGTCCGTCCCTGTACTTCCACACTGCGCATGTCGCGAATTTATCGACAGGAGCAATGGGTTTTCTCTCCAGCCTGAGCTCTGCTAAACGGCACTCGCTCCCTGCGCTCGGTCACATAACAGTCTCAGCCAGTGTTCCTCTGATTCCAAATTAATTCTACATTAATTAATTATCCTTGCTTACTGAGATTCGGCAACGATGTTATTACTTAATTTAACCGTATTTTTTGCGGTTTTCCTGATGGGAGGTGCGGTACCAACGCCTACTAATAAAGGTATGTAACCCTTTGCTTGTTTTGTACGGCTTAATAACGATGTCTGATCGTTGGCTTATCAATCTGTGCAAGGATAGATATCGTCGGTTCATTTGTGTTGTATTGGAGAGAGTATCGATTAGTCGCGTCCGGGAGCGCTCTATATATAGCAACAGGTCAACAGGTGTCCTTTCTGCGCCGCTGTAGTTCTGCGACGTAGTTTCACCTTTTCGCTTAAACTATGACCTTTTGGACACAATAGCTTATAAATAGATACCGTTATCGATTCACGTAGCCCATTCATTAAATTTTCATAGAATGCGCCATACGGCCCCAGTTCAAACGTACCCTATATTATATAGGGTGTCTTTGATGTGGACCGTGTGGGCGTTGTTATTGAGGTACCGTCTATGATCAACAAAGAGCTTACAAATAATCAAGGTCGAAGACAGATGGTTAGGGACTCAGGCTGTTAGTCTGTTTCGGTCATTATAATAACGACTTTAAATCAAATAGAAAAACGATTTTAACTTCCGTAAAGCTATATTTCCGGCGAAAAATAATCTCCATCAAAACATGCATTGAAGAAAAAAAAAATCGAAACGAGGTTACCTAAACATACTTAATTAAAATTGTCACTTGATCGGAAGGTTTTCATTCATATTTAAATACATCATCAATCAATCGACTCCGCCAATCCACTGCTAGACCAAAATTCTGTTCACAATTCTACATCTCAATGCGATCGTCGTCAAATATCTAAAGTTTCTATCTAATTAAAATGGGTATTCTAGGTACGTTCTATGATAGCATTCGATAGAAATCCGCATGCTGCTGATATAACTTTAGGGGTGGGTATTGCCGCCATTTCTTTTACGTCAACCATTGCTCTGCCACGTATTTTGGCCTTCATTCGGATTCATTCCTCGTTTAACCTACTTTAAAATTTCACCGTTCTACGGGGTAATTGCGTAACACACTAACAGTAGGAATGGCGGTCGTTTTGACACTTCAATAACATCCATTACTTTTTTAACGTTGTTGAGCTGACATTTTTTCGAACCTATGAAGCAATAAATTAGCAACAACCTTCAAAAATCTGATTCTGATTAAAAGTGTGTTACGCAATTAGGGTACTGTCGTTGCCATACCTAATTCTTAGACACACTATGGCAAACAGCTTCACAATAGATCGGATAAAGACATACAATTCTGTAAAAACATTCCTGTAGGACACCTAGTCCTACAGGAATGTTTTTACAGAATTGTATGTCTTCTTCAAATTATACATAGTATTTATCACAAAGGATCCATGAGAAAAGGACCAACCAATTAACATTTTAAGGGGATAACAAAAGATTCCTAGGGTTACTCTTAAACATATCGAGTAGGTATACTCATTCAAAACGAAAGGATGTCCTTGCACAATCCTGACACAAATGTATCTTTTATTTTATGGCTTCGGGTCAGACTTGAACGTATTTGAACACATACGTTGTCTTGAACGTATTTGACACACCCGTTGTCTTGAATGTATTTAAACACACACATTGTCTTGGACGTATTTGAACACTCGCGATGGCTTGAACGTATTTCAAGTCACACTTTCAATACAAATCACATTGTGGATGGTGGAGGCCAAATTGGTGATCTTTAATCATTATTAAGTAGGTACTACTCATAACATCCAATGGATATTTACTTATTTATTTGTCACAAAGAATTCCACGAGAAAAAAGACACACTAATAAACAGTATAAGAGGATAACAAAAGAGTCCTAGGATTACTCCTAAGTAGGTATAGTCAGTAGGTACACTCATTCAAAACGAAAGATTGCCCTAGTACCATTCTATTCTGACATACATTAGATGTATCTTTTATTTTACGAGTTCGGTTCAGACTTATCTTGAACGTATTTTATACACACGATGTCTTGAACGTATTTGACCACTCACGGTGTCTTGAACGTATTTTAACACTCACGATGTCTATAACGTATTTTGAGGCACACTATCAATATAAATAACATTTTAGATGGTGGCGGCCCAATTGGTGAGCTCCCCGAGAATTGGGACCAGACAAAAGACGACACTCAATCGCTTTTCCTGAATAAGAGCGATAAAAATGACTTGGAGCCATACCCGTTGGCTCTAAGCGAGGAAGGTAATGACAATGGTACACCTGAAAAACTTGTTACGTTATTATGTACCTATTTTTATGTATTATATATCTATCAAATGGAAATCAAAAATCTCACCTGTGGTTTAACCTGTAATGGATTTACATGTATTTTTATTAATGATTTACAATTTTTATTCGGTCGTTACCTAGCACAGGGTAAGGTTCACAGACCCCACTTAAACTTTTTACGTGTATGATATATATAAATAAAAATTTTACATTCCTATGAAACACTTACCTACTTAGCAAAGTAAAATCAAAGTGCAGTCTGTGCATCTCGCCCTTAGTTTATCTCGGTTGTGCTAACTGTAGGGACAAATCTTAGAACGGAAAAATACGGCGAAAATGGCGGGCGTTGCCGTATTTTGCCGCTTTTCCTTTAGCTGACGATAGAGTAAGACCAATTTTATTGCACTCCTAATCACTTATAAATACACGAATGATAGGGAGGTAAGGTATAGTTATTCCCAATGACGTTTTATAATGATTCGGAAATATTTTTAACTCTCTACCGTAAGTCTTATCAAAACCATCATCAGACTGAACGTATCAGCTATTATCTCCATGCAAGCAGCCAACTCTTAGACGTAGGGGTACTAATAGGACATCGACAATGTGCACTGTACAGTAATAACGCACTGATTGTGAAATTGGGTACTACAATAGCGCAGGAGATGGGCCAGGTTGCACGTCCGTCGTCTATTGCCATCCTTATTGGCTGATGCAGCTTAAGTGGACAAGAATAGAATTAGATTATAGGCGTAGGGATTGATACAAACGTTAACTAGTCATTAACCTTAATCTGAAACTACAATACCTAGGGAAGTTTATTATTATTCGAGTAGTATCTATCAGACTTAAATACCTGGTATCGTTTTATGGACAATGCTGTGTTAATAGGCTGGGTTCGACGTCTAATTGAAATAAATGAGCTGTTTAAAATTAAGTAGGTTCTCTCATTTTGATGTCGGATTAGGTGCACAAATAGATAACCATGACTTAAATTATTTCAAGGTATACTGACAAGAGTAGCCCAGCTGATTATTTGAAGACACTCTGCGTCTCGTTTCAACAACAATATTTCTTGCAGGGAATTCTGAAGGGTTCGAACAGGCAGTAGATCAAAGATTCGATTCCGCCCAGCCAAACGGAGAACTCGATAACTTGATCATGAGGCCTGAACTGTACGGCGAACCTCCAGCCATGGAAACTCTAGCTACCAGCTATGACTCCCGGCGTCGCAAACGGGGAAGCGGAACTAAAGTCGGCGGAGCCGGGGCCGCTACTAAAGTAGCCACCAAATCTGGTTCGGGCAAGAAAAATCTGAAGTGAGTGCTTTAGTCATCTCGGCTGATACCAATTGCATTTTCTATTATAGGAGTATTAGACTTACTGTATTCTATTGTTTTAGAACGAAGGAGAGCGATGCCCTCTCGCCCGTGGACTCGCTGACTCTCGAACATGACGCTCACCGCCGCAAGCGCGGCAGTGGCACAAAGGTGGGAGGCGCAGCCGCCTCTGCCAAAACCGCCACCAAAAATTCCGGTGGAAATAAAAAGAACTTCAGGTCAACATAAACCTCCATCATAGAATAGGTGTAAGTATGTAAGTCAACAAAATAATATCGTTACTAAATAATTTCATTTACATTTAGGCCCATCTCAGAACGTCGCAAACGTGACTCTGGTCTCAGCGCCGCTGATGTCCGAGCTCTTCTCAACTTGTGGGAGGCGCAGGAACGTAAGAAGCAGGAATGGAATGCGCAGAACCAATGGGCACCAGAACACTATTATGGACTCGGACATGGTAATGCTGAAGACGAGCAGCCTGAGGTAGACGAGAACGGAGACATCTGGTACAGCGAGCCTGTTGTCATCTCTCCGCGTGAACGAGACTACCCACGTCATTCATACTTCTCGGAACAGAACCGCATGGCCCTAGCCCACGGTTACCCCGACATGTATCAAGTAGGCCCGGCAGAGTTGGCGCAACGGTACGAAGAGGCTCGTCGTAAGAGGCAATATGCTAACAAGATGAAGCGCTTCATGGTCGCCAGGAAGCGGTCGGATGGCATGATGGGCCACCAGAACAGCTACCGGCCCCGCGACGATCTGTACACGCTGGCCGAGCTGCTGCGCTCGGCCCCACGAGTACAGGAACAAGACATTCCTGTATATCGGCGACTGATACTGTAAAGCGTTGGCGTTGTTAGAGAGCGGTGTCCATTCCCAGCAACCTGCGACTCGTCTAACAACAATGAAGAAACAGTCAGAATGGGAACAGCTAAATAGCAAATTAAAATGTCGCTTGTTGTCGGTTGGACGCCAAAGAAAGTTATGATTTGGAGTGGGAGATCGTCGTGCATTTAATTCGCAGTTTGTAGCGGATACCTAACAAACTTTAGTATATAGGAATACTTAGTGTTAAAACATTCACACAATATCATCAAGTACTAGAATATTAATTATCTCTTATTTCACGAAAATCAACATTTTATGGCCTAAGAATAGTTATCAGAATATCTAAAATTAATTTTTAATTTGAATTAGTTTTGCCATGTTCTGTCAGGAAAAGTATTTTGTATGTGTTATTATACTTTAATGTAGTTTAAGTATTTTATCTATTATTGTGTATTTTCTCATTTCTTCTTAGGATACCTCAGTTTTCATCGTATATCTAGCATCTGTTACTTATAATTTAATCAAGTGTAACCAATTTCTAAATAATTAAATAAATAGGTGTCTAGTTTAATGAAACATTAATAGTTTTCGGTGGGGTTTAACTTCACATTTCACTAATGTACTCTACATTGATCTAGATTAGTTACTGTATGTAAATGTAAACTTGCTGTATTAAATTAGTATTATATTTCATTTATGTTTTAATTTGTCTACTTATCGAACCTCAACAATCCTTAATATAATACTGGCTACATAAATTGCTGTCAACTTTAAAACGTCGTGTCAATATCGAATATTTATTTATATCCACAGCGAATTAACGTCAGAAAAAAATTAATTAATATTTTCTAAAAAGTTAATGTAATTTAAGCAAAACTGCACACTCATAAGTTAATATGAAAAGAAACACTCACAATAGAACTATAAGTATTAATCAGAGTACTGCAGAAGTATCGCATAAGGACGCAGTCACTTCTACTGAAAGCCACCCTTCACTAGATGTCGAATCTACCGCGACGAACAACACGACGTATGCATCATTTTATTGGTTGATTAGTTACATTAAAATGTGTATCACTCGGTTAGCAAATGACGTGTACACATCGCTTATGGGTTACTGGTTCCCCGGTCGCGTGTTGCTCCCGCCTCATATACTGCATCTCATGCTTGTGCAGAACAGGCTCCGCGCAGAACGTGAATCACACACGGTCACCTATAGCAGGTACAAATTGATCAATCACTCCGGTGTTAAGTCTGCAAACGAACGTTCAACACAAACAATTTCGTTGGTTCCAGAGAGCTACACGAAGTCTCCTCGCCGCTATCGATGAGAAAAATCGTCAACGCATTTACGTCCTATATTCTTTCTAGCGAAGACGAAGCGGTCATTCACTATACATCCAAAGATCTTGGTTACCTAAAAAAAGAACGTGAGCCCATGTTCGTCCTCGTGGACTCGAACTGCGTCAGTAGTCCGAATTCCAACGAACTGCCTATTGATAAAAGATTTCACGTGAGAGATCCGATCCTGGAAAGACATGTAAACAAGAATGTTAAACCTGTTGAGGTGCCTTCTACGAGCAGAGACCTCAAAAATGATTTACTACAGCCACTGATGGAATCGGAATCAACTGATGAAATACAAATGGTTGATATAAATCTCCAAAGTGATAACGATCCATGGATTGATACAAATTCTGAGTGCGATAATGATTCCATAGACATGTCTTACCTAAAAACCAAATATGCATTTCTGGACTTTGAAGGTACGCTGATGTCTACGAAAAAGAAAGCGTCTCTACTGGAAAGTGTGCCAAAGTTGGAAACAATAGTAGAGAGCGAACTGTTTAATGCTTTTCCAATAATGACTAAATCTGATTCGCATACATTGGATTTTCTTAAAAATGGAGACAAAACAAATTAGTGATCTAAGGTAGCGTAGTCAAAACCAGGCCTGCATGTAAATTAACAATGAAATTAACTGTATCATCGTAATTTCATTAAAAAATTAAAGATTTATTTTCTTTTATTTTATGTTTATTCCTCAGTTTTTAAGTTAATAATGCTATAGGAATCTAGGTAAATATTCATATCCAGAGTTGTTTCACAAAACAAATTGTGTTGCGTGTTTATGTGAGTGCATCCCATCCACCCCGGTCGTCCCGTCCCGTTAACGGAGCAGTTGGGAAAAATTGTAGCATCGACCAGTTACCCAGCTTCTAATTATATATTATTATGTGCTACTCACATGTGAAATTCATTTACCAATACTTCACCAACCTATTTTTTTATACGTTGTTGATACACAGGTAGTCTCTATTTTAACATAATGTCAATTCATAAGTGACTTAAAGTAATATGTATTTACTCATTGTCAGAAGATCGTCCATGTGTGTGTGTGTAAATTTACCAAATGTAGGTGTATTATTGTCTTTGATATTACCTATATCCCTCTTATGCTAACATATTCTTGTAAACACAGAATACTCGGACGAGGACTTGGATGCCTTTATACCATCGTTTCCGGCCTCACCAAGATCGTTCTCTCACGACCACTTCCTCGAGAGAACATTTTCAACGCAAAATACTACGTTTTCGAACGAGGAGAAAAATAATACTTTCAAGGAAGCAACTGATTTTCTCCATCGTGACCATGAGTTCTTGCTAGCAGCAGAACTGGAAGACGAAAATATGTTACAAATGTTAATCGAGTTAAGAACATTTTTTTTTTCTTTCGTAAATCTCGTTCTTCGTGCCCTTTCCGAAGATGTTACATAATATAGTAGGTATTTAGTGTTTGCCTCATGTGTTAGGGCATACTTTATTTATTAATGTTAGTGTATTTAACATATGGTAAGTAACTGAGGGCGTTCTGATAGAAAAACAAAAAATAATTTATTTGCTACTCATATTTATAATTTTATATTAAATAGTTAAGTGGAGCGTCGATTATCCGAATGCCGATCAACCGAACGACCGGTTATCCGAATTACTACGCCCGTCCGACTCGCGCGTGCTATCCTCCTCCCGCGCTACAATACATGCGCAATTCTCTTGAACTGTAAGTTGTATGTACTCATATGTCACTCCCAAGTAGCCGTTAGTTCCTGCCAGGGTCGCCAGATTTTTCCAAACAAATACCGTGGCTCTGGCATATGGGCAACTGAAGGAACACGTGTGGGTTTTAGTCAGTTTCTGACACGCCCGTCCGGTCCACCCAGAGTGGGAGACGTCATTTAATGATTTCCAACCAAAGAAAAAAGTTGCCGTTAGTTGATAAACCAAATTTTACCGTGTGAAAGAAACTATTTGTCATAAAAGATATGTCTAACCATAAGGTTTTCATTCACCTGTACATAAATATGCATGGCTGAATCAAAACAGTTCGATTGTCCGAAAAAACCGGCTTTCCGAACATTCCTGTCCCCCAATTAGTTCGAAAACAGTTCGATTGTCCGAAAAAACCGGCTTTCCGAACATTCCTGTCCCCCAATTAGTTCGGATAATCGACGCTCCATTGTATTCATTTACACACACGCTATACAACTAAATTAAATTTCTAATACAGGTCCCAAACAATTTGAGATGAGGCCGACAATGAGCTCATATAATTTGGACTAAACGCTAATGAGACCAGGGTGCGTACTCTCGAATATAATTCCAATAGATCGACATTGGAATTGACAGTCAAACGTCAGGGATTGGCTGGACTCACTGAGTCTAGGCAATCCCTGTCGTTTAACTCAACCAACTAACGTTTGAACAATGTCGATCTATTGGAATTATATTCGAGAGTAAGCACCCAGGAGGATGATGATGGTCATATTTTCTTGCAGAAGAGAAACCAATATCCATGTGATGGACCACCTCGGCCGCAACGCATTACACTTGGCCGTCTATTCCGGGAACCGAAAAGTGGTCGCTCTGCTCCTGGCAGCTGGCGTCGACCCTAATGTTAAAGATGATCTAGGCATGACGCCTCTCTCCCTCTGTCTGATGAGAAGGTATAATCAATAACGGGCAAAAATACTTAATACGTAGGTAACTTGTTTTGAGGAACCACAAGTTAATGTGGACTACAACACTTCACGATTCAACATAAATAGTTTATTGATCCTAATCCAGTCTAAACCCCAAATAAGGGATAGTAAAGAATGCAGTTATCTGCACCCTTGACGACCTAGACGACGTTCCTACAACAAACGTGGCCACCTTCTGGGTCCAAAATGTAGGTATATGACCTATAGATATAAATAAGTAACGAAGATACGAAAATAAGAAGTTTCAGTACCTACTGTTGCAAAAGGCGGCCGATTTTGAAAATTTATGATACGGAAAATGTCTACTTTTTCAATTTACAGTCGATAAGTATGAAGTACAAGCTGTACAAGGTGTAACTTGTAATTGAAATAGCTGAATTCCTGTCTAGCATGGCATGGACATAGCCAGATATCCTCAGAGACCTCTTTATTATAAACTCCTTCTTCAGAAGACGAGACTACAGAAAGTGGACCTGGTAGATGGTAAAACTAAAAACTTTTTAACAAAAAATTAAACCGCCGAAAAAACAGAAAAGCAAAAAATAATAAACCTTAAAATTATGAGTCGGCGCTTTGAGTGATCTTTGTTCATTGATTTTTCAGCGCCAACTCAAAATTTTAAGGTTTATTATTTTTTGCTTTTCTGTTTTTTCGGCGGTTTAATTTTTTGTTAAAAAGTTTTTATTTTGTAATTTTTTGTGCCTTTAATGTACTAATAATACTTGGCAAAGTATACCCTATCCAATGAAAAAAGAATTATCAAAATCGGACTACTCTGTACAAAGTTATGCGTGGTTATACATTACAATCAATGAGTGAACAATCAATCATCCCCTATTTTCCGACCCTTAGGGTTCGATTTTGTTTTCCAAATTTATATGGGACCACCCTCGGAGTATACCCTTTCCAATAAAAAAAGAATTATCACAATTGGACTACTATGTAAAAAGTTATGCGTGGTCATACATAAAAAAAAATATATATATACGCGTCGAATTGATAACCTCCTCCGTTTTTTTTGTCGGTTAAAAATGAGATTGAATTAATTATGTCGAAGAAGTTGTATTGTGTTGATTAACACATGAACAGGCAAGTGCCGACGAAACGTGCACCGTCTACGCGGGCCTAAGAGGTGTTTGGTTATTTCAATTGCGAACACCTACACCTTATATGTCTGTTGGAGGTTAGAGAGAGGAAGATGATAATGATTAGATATGAGAACTTGACTGTCTTCGCAACAATTTTTAATAATTATTTTCAGTCCATCTTCGCTATTGGCAAAATTATTATTGGATAGTGGTGCCTTACTTGTAACAAGATCCAGTCCTATGGATACGGGTTTGTTCTTGCGTAAGTGATTTTCTATAATTTTTAGTAGAGGCAGCCTCAGAACAATCAAAAAAAAAAAAAAAACAAAAACGGAATCAGAAATCAGAAAATCAGAATCAAAAATCAAAAAAATCTGAATTTGAATAATTTTGAAGGATTTTGCTAATCCATCGCTTCATATGTTCGGAAAATTTGTCAGCTTGACATTGTAAATAACGCAATGAATCAAAAAAATGTGTTGAACTGTCAAAATTAGAACCATGCCCACTGTGTGTTACGAAAGGAACCCACAGCCTAAAAGTTTGACAACAAGTCTTACTAAGGACTATATCGTTACCCAGTAACTGGGTTGTGGGGGTCAGATAGGCAGTCGCTCCATGTAAAATACTGGAATTCAGCCGCTTCCGGTCAGACTGGAAGCTGACCCTAACCAAACATAGTTGGGAAAATACTAAGCAGGACTAGCTAATTTTGCATAAAATCGGTGGACAGGGGACCATCCAACTATTATAAACAATAAAATAACTGCTATTTCGGTGTTTTATGCCATTGCTATGCCAAACCTCTTACTTTGCTCTCCTTAGGGATAATTTTGCTCATATTAACTTTCAAACCATATTACACCTCTTCAAGATATTTTTTGGAGACAAAAGATAATCTAGGTATGTCCCCAGAATAAAATCTATCTCCTTGCCAAATTTCATTACGATCCGTTCAGCCGTTAAATCATGAAAGGTAACAAACAAACACTGTTTGTTTATTACCTTTCGCATCACTACATGGTATAAAACAAAGTCGCTTTCCTCTGTCTGTCCCTAAATATGCTTAGATCTTTACGCAACGGATTTTGATGCGGTTTTTTTTAATAGATATACCTACCTAGTGATTCAAGAGGAAGAATCATACGTATATAACGCGGGCGAAACCGCTGGCAAAAGCTAGTTTATAATATGAGTTTGTATTTCAGAATTTGTCATGATGTGTGTTCCAACCATTGAAGAAGAAAAAATACTTCGCCTTTTAGTTGAGCACGGTGCCATTGTAAACGATCCGGAAGCCCCGGGTGGACGGCAAGCATTACATTTTGCAGCAATGAGTAATAATACCTATCTTATCAACATATTAATGGACTTGGGAGCCAATCTGTTTGATGTCAATCACAGAAATGAAACACCTAAACAGGTAGCTGCTACCTTTCATTGCAAAGCGGCTTTCGCCCTTTTAGACCATTTTGAAAAAGTGTGTCTAAGTGTAAATTTTACCACCAACGAGCTTGGTGAACTGTCTCAGAATTCTATGGTTCCTTTAAGTCCCTAAGAGGAATCAGAGAATTCTGAGTGGGGTGTCTGGGTAGTGATAGTTACGTTCTTAATTAAACTGTTTCGTATAAGTTATATAGTTTTATTTCTCAGTTATATATAGTCCTCCAGACCGAATTTCGGCCACGGCGGCCAATCTCAACGGAGACTAGCCATCGGCGCGGGAGATATTATAGTGCTCAAGTGTATGCGCAGACACAGGAGCACTCACTCTTCCCTCACTCTCATAGTCCGATGGGACGGCAATCCGACACGACCGGAGAGAGATCAGGCGTAGGACCAACTGCTTAACGTGCTTTCCGAGGCACGGGGGTATCACACCGCCAACTTCCAAACTCTCTAATTTCTCAGTTAGGTAGGTATCCAATACTATCCATACACTTATTACTATTACTTATTACACTTACTACTATTCATCATGTCTATCCATGCCAAGCCACTTATACAGGGTGGCATGGACATCAACGCTCAACCTGCGGATTCAGTACATGATTCTGGACATTTTAATAGGTACATTACAATTTTTCGTTGGTAACTTTTTTTCAAATTTGTTTCATAGAAAAGTGCAATACTCACGCGGTTAAAATATAATATATCAGATATTTTACGTTTAAATTTATTTATTTCTGTAAGTAGGTGTGTAAGTACAAATACTTTTACAACTCAATCATATTTTTAAAACTAGATGTTTCCAATACGACTACTCTGAGAAGAATCGCCGAAATAAATTCAGATAATATATCAAATCTTGTCTGAAATGGCCTTTTGATGAAAGAACCACAGAGATTGAGTGGACTTGTCTAGGCAGTGCACGCCGTTGACACTAATCGTGCAACTCAACACAGAACTTTAGGAGCTTCGACGGAAAATACCAAAGTCATTTGGTCGCAAAAATTACCGAAACTGTTAGATCAAAAATTGTTACTATATGGTTGCTGATAGATTGCTGCTGTAAGAGGTAAAATTACTGTAAACGCACTGTAGAATAGGGATCTCTTAGTTCTACAAACTGCGTCAGCATCTCTGTAAATGCGCTAGTCTAAAGCAGCCCACGCCTACACTATGGGTACGCACGCAGGTATCTACAAGGTAGTAGGGTTGACCTACTAAAATTCGCTTTGTATGAAAAGTGCGCGACAGCGGCCACGGCACGCTAGGCAAGGATATATGACTGGAAAATAAATGTTGATTCTGATTTTCTTAGATATTAAATAGACGCTGGTTCCTCTCCGGTGTCCTAGCTATAGATCTATAGGTCCTGGCCCATATCAACAAATATCAAATAATATAATAATATCAATAATCTTTGTGTGATGAGCACAATCATTTGTTCTGTGTCTAGGTGTATTTATCTTTAATATGTATGTATTTATTAATATATGTATGTTTATCAGTTGTCTGGTTACCATAGTACAGGCTCTGCCTAGTTTGGGATCAGATAACAGTGTGTTCGTTGTCCTAAGATATCAATCAATCAACTCAGCCTATCGCAGTCCACTGCTGGACATAGGCCTCTCCCATATTGCGCCACAACACCCTGTCCTCCGCCCGCTCCGCCTGTCCTAAGATATATTAGGTTGGGGAAAAAGTCTTTTCGCATTATAGTATGTATGAACTTGTAATAAAATCTCTTTGGCTATACTATTTGTATCTGGCTGGTTTTGGTATCATTGAAAGTTTAAATTTTAAAGAACATAATTCCAAATTCAAATTAGGAAAATGTGTGATTTTCATTTGTTTTTCGTACCGTCAAGATGAGTGAATCTAATGAAGAAATTCGATACATTTTAAAATTTTACTACAAAAAAGGTAAAAATGCAACGCTAGCCGCGAAAAAAAATTGCGGTGTTTATGGGCCTAGTGTAGTGTCTGTGAGAGTAGCACAAATTTGGTTTAAGCGTTTTCAATCCGGAAATTTTGATGTCAAAGATGCACGTCGCTCTGGTCGCCCTATTACGGATAAAATGGATGCCATTTTTGAAAAAGTGGAGCAAGATCGGCATACCAGTAGTTACGACGTAGCTGAAGAACTGGAAATTGACCACAAAACAGTTTTGGCGCATTTGAAAAAAACTGGGTACACAAAAATGCTCGACATTTGGGTACCTCACGAGCTCACTGAAAGAAACCTAATGAACCGTGCACTCATTTGTGATTCTTTATTACGACGTAATGAAACCAAACCATTTTTGAAGAAGCTGATAACTGGTGATGAAAAGTGGATCACGTATGACAAGAACGTGCGAAAAAGGTCGTGGTCAAAGGCCGGTCAGGCTTCACAGACTGTGGCGAAACCCGGGTTAATTCGCAACAAGGTGATGCTGTGTGTGTGGTGGGATTGGAAGGGCATTATTCATTATGAGCTGTTACCACCAGGCAGGACCATCGATTCAAAGCTCTACTGCGAACAACTGATGAGATTAAAGCAAGAAGTTGAGAGAAAGCGGCCGGAATTAATCAACAGAAGGGGTGTGGTTTTTCATCATGATAACTTTAGACCTTAAACATCTTTAGCCACCCAACAAAAATTAAGAGAGTTTGGCTGGGAGGTGTTAATGCATCCGCCGTATAGTCCTGACCTTGCACCTTCAGATTTCCACCTGTTTCGGTCTCTTCAGAATTCTTTAGGCAGTGTCAGGTTAACAGCACGAGAGGACTGCCAAAACCACTTGTCGCGGTATTTTGACCAGAAGTCCCAAAATTTCTATAGCAATGGGATCATGTCCCTACCTACAAGATGGCAAAAAGTTATCGAACAAAATGGTACCTACATACTTTAGTTAAATGTAAATAAACTTTATTAAAAAATGTTTTGAATTTTCTTATAAAATGCGAAGAAACTTTTTCCCCAACCTATTATTATATTATTATTATTTTCAGTTTAACCCTACAGTAGTCGCGCACCTAAAAGTAACGGGAGTGTCCAATTTCAAATTGAAATAAATACACTTATAAGCATTAACGTTTTAATAAATATATGAAAATATGATCAGTACAGTTTTCTTAACTAAATATGATCAACATAAACTAATCACAACCTCTGTGTTCCAAAAAATCAACAAAAATAAAAAACTCTTTGTATGAGTGGGCTACATATGTAATCCACGCGACTACTCCAGGGTTAATAGTCGCCCCTAAGGGGGCGTCCATTAATTACGTGAGGCATTTTTGAGAATTTTTAGACCCCCCCTTGCCCCTTGGTGAGATATCGTAAGATTTTCCTCAACTCCCTCCCCCCTCCCCTAATCTCACGCGAGATTCTTCAAAACTTCTATTTGGGCTATAAACGTGTTGGATTATTGATAAAAAATAAATAAAAACAAAAACAAGTAAATTTTCTTAGAACACGAATAATTTCTTAACTCAAGAATTTATTCTCTTGACTCAAGAAAATCATTTTCTTCAAAATGGTATTCTTGGTTCAAGATTTTAGCTCTTGAGATAAGTTAATTTTTTTGTCAGTGTACTATTGTCTCAGATTTGGCCATATTTTATAGTAGAAATAATTCTTCACGCAATTTTACAACGTTTTCTGCGAGAAAAATAATGACGTGATATTTGCCAAGACCCTCCCTCACCCCTTTTTTTTTTTGGATGGGAAATCATCAAATGACTTCTCCCGCTCTGGGCGGAGCGGGAGGGCGTGTCAGACTTTTACTGACTAAAACCCACCCGTGTTCCTTCAGTTGCCCATGTGCCAGGGTCACGGTATCTCTTTCGAACAATCACGCGACCCCGGCAGGCATCGGTCCTAGCAGACCCCTTCAGTACTGCTGACATCTCTTTGAGGCGCGCGTGGAACACTACGCGCCGTCGACCCGAGCTTGGTCCTTACCGGGCGGCGAGCTACCCATTGCTCGCCACCCGCAAGCTCGCGCCTACGGTGGCCGGGAGTCCGCAATCGACTCCCGGCGCCCGGGGCGTCTCCTCCTGCGGCGGCTAGGGACGTGAGGGTGCAGAGAATGCCACTCCCTCACGCGCCCCGCCTCCTCCTTCGCGAGCATTACTGCTTCGCAGAAGGAGGTGCCGGCTTCCCATGCCCTCTCGCTCCGTACCATGGCTCGCACCAGGGCCGGACGCGAGAGGTTGCCGCCGCCGATTGCCTCCACGAGAACACGGCGGTGCTCCGCCCAGGCAGGGCACACTTCCACCGTATGCTCCACCGTGTCCTCTAGATGATCCTCACAATGGAAACACCCGGGCGTTTCCTCCCGGTTTATCCTGAACAGGAACCCACTGAAGCACCCATGCCCGGTGAGAACCTGCGTCAGGCGGAAGGTGAGGACGCCGCCGTGGCGCCTCTCTATCCACTCCTCAAAGAGGGGACTTACCGCCGCAATTGTGGCGTGCCCTGCGCTGGGTTGCGACAATCGTACCCGCCATGTCGCCATGAGATCCTGCCGGAGCTCTGTCCGCCGTGCCGTGATTTGTCGCGGCAGCGGAGTTTCGCCCCGGCGTTTCGAATCCTCGCGCCACTCCCACATGTGGGCGAGGATCTTTGCCTCCAGATCCCATGGCGGCACTCCGGCAAGGAGGCTCGCCGCCTCGCAGGATACCGTGCGGTATCCCCAGATTAACCGAATGGCCATGACCCTCTGGGCCGCACTCAAGCGGCGCGCTGGGCGCAGCCTCAATGATCCCACACCGGTGCCCCGTAGAGGGCCATGGACCGCACGACCCCCGTGTAGAGCCAACTAGAGCGAACTAATGACACGCGGGGTTGCGACAATCGTCGAAAGAATCCGGCAATTGGGACTCGAGGTGGCCTTGCACAAGTCTGAGGGCTGAGGCCATGGGTTTTCATGGTCCTCGGAACGCGCCACCTGCGGGTTCCCAACTCACGGTGGGAGGGGTTCACATCGGCGTCGAGTCGACGATGAAGTACCTGGTACTTGTCCTCGACAGCCGGTGAAACTTCGTCGAGCACTTCCGACGTTTGGCTCCCAGACTGGAGCGGGCTGGGGCTGCCTTAAATCGGCTCCTGCCCAATCTGGGGGGTCCCTCCCCCCTAAGTGAGGTTTGAAAAGATTTAGCTTGATCTCCTCCCCCCCTAGAACACCTCACGTAATTAATGGACGCCCCCTAAGCACAACGTGTAAGGGCGCGTACACATAGAACGTCCGTTTTACAGGTCCGTTTAAACGTATATATTATTAGCGTATGTAGTTGTATGAGCGAGTTCACACAGAATACAGTATTCCGGATCTAGTAAAAAATACCGATCCGACAAAATAAACAGGAATCCGTTTTACAGGTCCGTTTAAACGTATATATTATATTATTAGCGTATATAGTCGTATGAGCCAGTTCACACACATGACAGTATTCCGGATCCAGTAAAAAATCCCACACACAACGGAAATAAAATCTTAGTCTTACAAATTGATGTATCCAATAACGCCGGGGCTTCCTCCGACGACGCAGACGACGATAGTACCAATACAACACGACATCGTCCATCCTCGTGGAAAGTAGGCGATACACTGACGAACGAAAGTCCAGTAGCGTCGGATCTGTTAAAATCGGTCCTGTAAATGCTGTGCGAATATTACCTCCAGTAGCGACGGATCAGCGTTCTATGTGTACGCGCCCTAAACTTCAAGAACTGATTGAAAAAACTTTCAACTCTCGGCGCTAAGCAGTGTCTTGAACATATTTTATAGATATCTTTCGTTTCTGTAATCTGTGGTCTTGAAGCTCCAGCGAGCAAAAAAATCTCGCCGCTATTCTTAAGGCGCGGGCCCACCGCGGCGCTCGGAGAGGCTACGCACGTGTATTAAGCTTCGCTTTATAAGAAAATATATGTGGTTGTGTCCACTGCAACCCACGGAGAGCCTAAGCATGAATTGACGTCATTGATACATGCGTGGCTTGCTTGAATAGGTGGTTACATGGCTCAACGCTGTTGACGTGGGTCTACGTATCCACACGTTTTTGGAGTACACGAATATGACCCACGATTATGTACAGTTCGCTTATCGCAGCGCAGTTTTCAGTCATACACCTTGTGGAACGGAGGCGTTTCATGTTTCTCCTATAGGTATATCTTATCGAGGTACTCATAGAATGGGATTGGCACTGACTTTGCTAGACAGTTCTTCTGAAGATGAATCTCCCGAAGTGAAGCCCGTGTCCATGGATTGCAGTGGCACGTGCGTAGCCTCGCCGTGCGCCGTGCCACGCTATACATAGTCGTGGGTACTCCAGTGGAAACGTAGACCCACGTTGTCAAACAAATTAATACACGCAGCTAAAATGCGCCGCGTGCCCGTGCACAGCATGCACTGCAGTGGGCCCGCGCCTTCACCCATGCTTACTTTGCTGCACATGTCGGCTCCATCAGAGGGCTGTATTTTTTTAACCGGCAAAAAAAAACGAACGGAGGAGGTTCTGAAATCGACGGGTATATTTTTTTTATGTATGACCACGAGTAAATTTTTACAGAGTGGTCCGCTTTTGATCATTCTTTTTTTATTGGAAAGGGTATATTTCGAAGGTACCTATGTATCTCTATGTAAATTTGGAAAAAAAATCCAACCCTAAGGGTAGAAAAACAGGGGATGATTGATTATTCACTCATTGATTGTAAAGTATGACCACGCATAACTTCTTACAGAATAGTCCGATTTTGCAAGCATGTAGTAGGTAATTAGTAGATTATAGCCACAAAAAATTATAAAATAAAAACTTTTTAACAAAAATTAACCGCCGAAAAAACTGAAAGGCATAAAATAAGAAGCCTAAGTAATTTTGGGTCGGCGCCAAACAATCAATGACCACTAAATTGAATGAAGGATCACTAAATTACTTAAACTTTATAGAAATAACCAAACCAAATTACTTAATTAATTTGCTTGTTTGGCGCCAACTGACGGCAACGACTGGCCTGTTAGTCTAGTGGTTAGTGACCCTGACTGCTAAGACTGGTCGTGGGTTCGATTCCCACCCAGGACAAATGTTTGTGTGATGAGCTCAATCATTTGTTCTGTGTCTGGGTGTAATTTATCTATAATATGTATGTATTTAGAAATATTTAAGTATATTTATCAGTTCTCTAGTTACCATAGTACAGGCTCTGCCTAGTTTGGGATCAGATAACAGTGTATTGGTTGTCCTAAGATATTATTATTATTTATTATTATTATAACTTTAAATTACTTACGCTTCTTATTTTTTGCTTTTCAGTTTTTCCGGTGGTTTAATTTTTTTAATAGTAATACGTAGACAGTTTTATCATATAGTGTGTGTGTACTACAATAAGCACACACTAAGTAGTAGCACACTATGGCCGCTTATTATATGGTGCTACGGAACCCTTCCAGTGCGAGTCTGACTCCGTAGAAATTAAGATGATAAATAAAATAAACATGATTATAAGTCATGAAATTACATATATGTACTATCCGTAAATTAAAATTTCATTTATGTTACGTATTCAGTTCTTATATTTTTAATTTATGAGTCTAATAAGCGGCTTCCCGTCAGTGTCTATTTTTCAAAATGCGGCGAATGAAAAATATTCGTGATGTTTTCCCAACTATGTTGGGGTTGGATTCCAGACTAACTGGATGTACTGGTAAGTACTATATGGAGCGACTGCCTAACTGACCTCCGCAACCCAGTTACTGGGTAATACGATACCCTTTGGTAAGGCTGGTTGTTAGACTTTCGGGCTTCTGACGATCCGTAACGACTAGCTAAGATCTACGAAAGACAGCCGGGACCAATGGCATAACGTGGTAAAAATAAAAATACTTTTTACAAAGTACTTTGTGAAAAATATTTTCCTCGTAGTTCCATTAAAAAATGTCAAATGAAACGCGTGAATATTTCAGCACAGCGAGCTCGCTTGTTCCGCTGCGCTGCATCTTAGAGTGCTTTTACCTCAGAGTTTGGATCACAGTGATTTTTTTATTACACGCTTTATATTAGCTTCACTTGTATGTTTGTATGTTTGTTTGTAACCGACTCCTTGTAGCGCGATTTTGACCCACTTTAAACGACCAGATTTCATTCAAACTTTGCACATTTGTCAAGGACCGATGACAATGCAATAATTTCATAAATTTGTGCCATTATCCTTGCCAGGGTTACCAGGACAGCAAAAAAACTGTCTTCGAAAACTACGCTGACATGCGTCACAAACTAATTTGTGCCATTATCCTTGCCAGGGTTACCAAGACAGCAAAAAAACTGTCTTCGAAAACTACGCTGACATACGTCACAAACTAATTTGTGCCATTATCCTTGCCAGGGTTACCAGGACAGCAAAAAAACTGTCTTCGAAAACTACGCTGACATACGTCAGAAACTACGCTGACATACGTCTCAAAATTCGAAACACCCTAAAAAATAGAAAATAAATAATAGTTTAAAAAAACTAAAAAACACGCTTCCATTGAAAACCAAACTAAAAAGTACAAAATAATGGAAAAAAAGCATGGGGTGCCTGATATCAATAAAAAAATGAGTGAGTGAATGAATGAGTGATCAAATTCAGAACATAGTATCAAATAGTCCGTCGAATCGTAATATAATTCTTTAATAGTCAACATTGGGAATCGAAACGTAAATTACAATGTTTACGATTTTTCATTGCAATGGTACACCACTATCGTGGTGTGACATTTGTTCTACAGTTTCAAAGATGGCTGCCTTGTCGCAGTTGCTTTTCTCTGCCAAACAATACTGAGAAAATTGAGATAACCAACTATTTTTACACTTTTATAAAGAAAATTAGGTAGATCTTAATTAATAACGTTAAACTAACGTGCTAGTCATTTTGATAATGTGATAACAAGTGTACCCATGGCTTCCAATGTGCAAGACTCGCCTGTTCAGCAGACATTCGTAGAGGAGATAGATTACAATGAGATTCAGGAGTTATCGGTAAATATTGGGACAAAATTTGTTCTATAGTGAGCTATAGAATGTTAATTAGAACTTTAAGTACTCAATTTGTGTCGTCAGGTGGTGGGCAAAGGCGCGTTTGGTGTAGTATGGAAGGGTCTGTGGCGGAACACACTAGTAGCAATAAAGCACATAAATTCTGAGGCTGAGAAGCGGGAATTCTCTATAGAAGTGCGACAGTTGTCTCGCGTGTCACACCCGAACATCGTGCGGCTGTATGGAGCGTGCACGAAGGGCGCCCACGTCTGTCTGGTCATGGAATACGCGGAGGGTGGCTCGCTGTATAATGTGCTGCACAACCGCCCCAAGCCTAAATATACTGCAGCGCACGCGATGAGCTGGGCTCGACAGTGCGCAGAGGTTAATATTGTTTTGATTTTATATTGCTTAGATTTATACATTTTTTCAGTTATCTTTGATAATTTTGGCTATTTGGTCAAAAGACTTTAATTAATATCAGTATACAATCAGTAATTATTATTGGAAATCAGTATATCAATTAATCCGCCCCTAAGACTACCCACTGACCCTATATTACATTACAGGGTGTAGCGTACCTGCATTCAATGAAACCAAAGCCGCTGATACACAGGGATTTAAAACCACCCAATCTATTACTTGTGGGAGGTGGGCAAAGGCTAAAGATCTGTGACTTTGGCACTGCTGCGGATAAAGCTACATACATGACCAACAATAAGGGCAGTGCAGCTTGGATGGCACCTGAGGTTAGTAATGACTAATAACATGTAAATAATTTACTGATAATTCAGCACTCGATACTTTTGCTACCCATACAACATTTGTCAATATTATAATATAATAATTGTTTATTAATAAAAAGGGGCACATTTACAAAGTAACTTAACAATTTAAGTAAAGCATAGTTCCTTATTTGCCTGAACTAAGTTTAACCTATGTTTCAGTCTTTAAATATTTATGCATTTCTTGCATAAATATTTAATGTAATAAATTAACAATGATTATAAAGTAAAACCAACATTAAAATTAGGAATATAAAAGTAAATATTGTTGACATAGGCCTTGATTAAGAACTATAGGTTTTATTTGCTTGTTTAAAGGGTAGGGTCCGAAAAGAAGTTTATCCTCCAAAGTACACCATTGAAATTAAGAGTTTCTTATACTAGGAAATTTTACAAAAGAAAAATAAATAGTATGTATTTAGATTAGATAGCAAAAATAGATTACCTAAATAAAAGATGTTAAAGTAGATCTTGATAGTGGTTGTTAGCATTCTAATTTTGTATCAGGCCACACTAAACAATTTAGACATTGATATGATTGAACAACATATTTGTAACTAGCTTCTGCCGGTGACTTTGTCCACATCAAATTTTTGCTCCCCTGACCCTTCCCGAGGCATCGTAATGCCTGCCAGTTTTCATCCATTTTTCGTTGCTGATCGTAGCGTGATGTTATATAGCCTTCCACAATAAATAGGCTACCCATCACAAAAATAATGTTTCAATTGGGACCAGTAGTTCCTGAGATTACCGCGTTCAACCAAACAAACAAACTCTTCAGCTTTATAATATTATAAGTATAGATTTTAATATCATGTAGTTCACTTCACACCCATGTTAGATGTCAAGTTTGGTGATTTGTTTATTAAAAATTCTTGGTCAGTAATTGATAAGTTCTTCAAAACTAAACTAAATTAAAAATTTGCTAGAAAACTGAAAGCACCCATCATTTGCTAGTCTTATGCCTTAGCCAATACATTATTTGGTAGATAAATATTGCATACAATATATCAGCCATTTCTTAGGAATAAATTCTTGAGATAATCTGTTGCATTTTGTTATGTTATCATTCCCTGACAACAAATAGCTGTAGCCTCTATTTGCACACTGCTTGATCCTAGTTTATACTAGTATAACTTGGCATGGCAATTATTTATAGGATGACCGGGATATTTACACGCAACCTGTTACCATGGATCCAGTACATGATTCTGAACCCATCACCATGATCGTTTAATTTTTAAATACATTATTATTCCTACAAAAGTGTAATATACGTGTGCTGTCAAATGTATGGAGCACCAAATTTTTTTAAATAATTGACGAAAATTTAATTGCAAGGAGGATCCATGGCAACTAACAGGTTGCGCGTCAATCCTCATGCTATACTGGACACTGCCAAGTAAGAAATATATAAACGTCCAGGAGACATGCAATTTCTGGACGGAGGTGTGCTGGTTGGAATAATCACCGACGGCCACCATGACCCACAGACAATGGTCCACTCAACGGCCTAAGTGCGGAAACCAAACCTCTATAATATAGAACTTAGATACTATATAAACTTCTTCACGGCAATACTGTCCAGTATTTGCTAGTAAAATACAGCACCCTAATTGTGTTGCACATTTTCATTCGCAATCCAGGCTGCTTTGAAGGAAGTTCTGTAACCATTGCTTTGTAGATTTGGAAAACCATCTGTTTAGCAACGTTTAAATAAATGCTAATCTGCCAACTGGAAACACATTGTTAATTGTCATTTTATGTGTACTACCCACAAGCAGACTAGCACAATTAATAGGCTTTGATTTATTTTACTATGAAATGACGTTTGCAGACTTTGCTTGCGACATTTTTGGGATAAATAGACAAGTACTTACTGTCATGGCGACTCCTAATGTTATAAAAATTTGTAAGAAATAATAAGGTCTTTGTTGTTATACAAACACCTAATTTTTCACACATAATAAGGAAATAATAAATCTGTTGATTAAGGTATTATTTAGATGTAATCAGTACTTAATTATAGGTAGATAAAATAACACTGGGTATTTTTCAGTTGCTTGGCAACAAAATAACACAGACTAACTTATAACTCACAAAGAAAATACTTTACAACATGTTTATATCAAAACTATAAATCTATTTATTTATTTAACCATTTATGTACACACATATCGCTCATTTGGAGCGACAGTGACACAACTGCAAAAAAATGCGAAACTGACCTAATTACACCAAAATTATCTGCCTAATAATCTACGTAAGGAGTGAAAATGTCACATTTGTAAGTACAAAAAATGTCCGCTAGAGAGAGAAAAGACGTTGTTGAAATATTCCATTTTGCTATTCAGAATCGGAGCTACAAAGACGCAATTGTACTTTATGACACTATTATCTTGAAATTAAAATAGTTTTGTGGATACTATGACGTATCATACAATTGCGCCGTTGTTCCACCAAACATTTGGTATTTTTGTTTTGACGTAAATATAATTACACCAATATCGTTCTCAAATGCTCTATTAACAATCACAATTATGACTGATTTCAATAATTTGATATCAAATATAACCCGCTAATATGATTATTACTTGCTATAAATTTTTAGCCATTAAAATGGGAAGCCAAGCACGAATGTTAGTCAAACTTTGTGAGCAAGAATATTCAAAGTTTGATAGTACTGAGGACCAATCTCTTGCTTCAGAAACTGTTATTTCTACTAGTGCCAATGGTAAATAAAACACTACATGCATTATAGTTTTTGTTTAATGCTGTTTTCCGAGTTTTAATGTTTCTTTGCTAAATTTCAGAGATATTTTCTGCAGAAAAAAAAAACATTGTTCCCAGATGCTATTCTGGATGTTACGAAAGCTTGTTTTAAATAACTTGAGTGCCAATTTTTATTGGTGTCATTTAGTTTTTTTTATTTCATTTTATATTGTAAGTCACAAGTCACTTGAGTACTTAAAAACGATAGTGAGACTGAAATGTTAAAAATTGTTCTAACGTTACGTATACACGTAAGTCTAACTTTTAAGAATAACTTTTTGGATGTGCAGGGTTATAGATTTTAAGAATATTGTAGTAAACATCTTAGATTTTTCTGTGCCATGAAGATAGCAGTTATTAAGAAAGATAAAAAAGAACTAATTTTGTATCCTATTTTTATTTAAATTTATTTTAATCTTAGTATTATTTTTAATATTAGTATTTTAATATTTCCCCATTTCTTCCCGTGGGTGTCGTAAAAGGCGACTAAGGGACTTACTAGAGAATGGGCAGCAGCGTTCTCTATGCATTTTACCACCATACTGCGATCGCCAACCCGCCTGCCAAGCGTGGCGATTATGGCAAAGCCCCCCAAATTGGGGGAGGCCTAAGTCCAGCAGTGGACGTCTTACGGCTGAAATGATGATGATGAAAATGATTTAAATTTATTGATGATCTGTTCCTATTAAAGTGTAATTAAGATAAAGCTTCGCGTTACACCATTATTAAATTCATAATATGGGCCATATCTATGTCGCCACTGACTTTCATTGTTAGTTTTTTATTGAAATAAAACAAATTGTGTTGTTTAATCTAAATTGGTTTCATTTTATAAGAGACAACAAAAGTCATAACTACTCGAAATTTCTTTTCCTAGGGTAACAACGACGCAATTGTAAGTCTTAAAATAAAATATATTTTTTCCTCATAGATATGGATTGATTAATAAAAAAGATATGAGTCTATTTTCAAACCCTGAGTTCAAACTACATAAATAAAATATAGAGATAGTCATTATATAGAGATAGTCATGGTTGAGCGCTTGCGGTCCTCCTCCAATGGCATCCTGAATGTGTTCGCAGACCGGTGGGACTCTCCCCTCTTGCGAAGGTGGCTGAGAGTTCATACACACATATGAAAATGAACTAATGAACCACTGCACGATCAGTTCAATGGTTCATTCGTTTATTTTATTTTTATTTTCTTTGTTTATTTAATACTAACATTAGAGTAAGTTGTTTTTTATTACTAACATCATATGGATTTATTTCCGAAATAAATATTTTGAATTTGAATTTGAATTTGAATTAGCTGTAAGAAAAGTTCAGAATCTTCAAGTGTGTTACGAAAAAATCTTAAAACTGGCGTAGTGTAAAATTTACAAATTTGCACTTGTGTCACTGTCGCTCCAAATGAGCGATATATAAACAGACAAGAAGAAAAGAACAGAAAAAATTGTACAAAGGTGATGCTTATTTCTAAAGAAATCTCTTCCAGCACACCTGCGATAGGAGAAAAGATACAGAGATGTAGACAGCGTGTGTAAGAGTATGAGAAAATGAAAAATATATAATCAAAACTATTAACTTAACAAAATTAAACAAATAATATAAGAATATTCTTACATACATACAAACAAACATACATACATAGATACATACATACAAACAAACATACATAGATACAAACATACAGACTACTAAAAAAAATAACATTAAATTGTAATTAAAACATTAAATACAAACACAACTATGTCGATGATGGTATATATGATGGTACTTTCAAAGTTAAAATTCCTTCTTCCTTTTAAAAATAATTAAAAATAAAAATTCTGAGAAACAGTCAGGATCCACAATAAAAAAAAATACAAATCATCTTTCTAAAATTATCACAACAGATACACAATTCCAACAGCTGATAGTGAGATTTCATACAGCTTAACAGGCCTTTGTGGAGTACATAGTAATAAAACAATATCACAATCTAATCATATCCGTGCCCAAATCTTTTACTCTATCTTATTCATACATTTTTTTTTGTAGAGATAGTAAAAGGTCTCATTTTCCTTATTGTTTTCCTGTATTAAGGTCTTCTTTAAAATCGTCAACATCCATTAATTTTGGTGATTATTAGTAAATTCTTGTGTGAAGATGCCCCGCAGTGGCACATTACTTCTTCGATCATGTCCGATAAGGTTGTTGGCATTCTTAGCTAATAGGGAAAGATTAGCCATATAAAGCCAATTTTAAACATTTTTGTAAGTCAGTCTGTTTGTTTCGGCTAATCTCTGTAACGTATGGACCGATTTTAACGGAACTTTCACTGTCAGACAGCTGATGTTTGTAGAAATAACATAAGCTTTTAATCCCAGTACCACCACACTCCCGTAGAATAATTTCGATAATTTGCGATATTCACAGTGGCGAAGCCATGCACTGAAGCTAGTCGGCAATAAACAATAACGCTAATTGCTAGTTTAGATAACTATAATAATGAACTTTCTTTTCTTTATTTTACAGGTGTTTGAAGGATCAACATATACAGAGAAATGTGATGTGTTCTCATGGGGTATTATTCTATGGGAGGTCCTGTCCCGAAGGAAACCCTTTGAGGAAGGAGGGTCAGCTTTTAGGATAATGTGGGCTGTGCATACAGGTATTGTATAAAACGGATTTCATACTGGTTGGTACGTCGATAGCAGCTTGGCATGTGTGTAGACTTAGTAATAAGATTTCCTTAACAACCTTAAAGATTTTGATACCTTGTGTAATTAACTTTGTACCAAAAATTCAGTCCCAAGTTAAAAATCTACAAGTCAAGCAGTTTGATGTCTAGAAGATTTATTCAAATGTCTAATTAATGCAAACTTATGTAACACTTCAAATATTTTTTGTGAAACTAAATATTTTGAGTGAGAAATATTTATGCAGTTCAAATAAGTACAAAAATTACATTGAACTATAGATACCATGCTATGATAACCAGAAGCCCTTACTGGAGGATAGGCAGCAGCGTTCTCTATACATTTTACCACCACACTACGATCGCCACCCTCCTGCCAAGCGTGGCGATTATGGTAAACCCTCCCAAATTGGGGGTGGGCTATGTCCAGCACGCCTTTCGGCTGAAATGTTGATAAGCAGAATGCTGACTAATCCTATGTATTACATTTTTTATGAAACATGATTCAAATCAGTTTCAATTATGTGCACCTACCATGTAAATTTTTTTATGGCCATTAAACACAACAAATGCCTTCATAGATAATTATCCTACCTGCACGTTTACTCATCAACGGTAAACAATAAAACTATTAATTAAAGTTTTAGTTCCACTGAATTATGATATCATACTTTTGTGATTCATCCCGCCTACCATCAGTATATCCTTCCATAACATTCCATTTGGTGCATCCTTGTAACATCATTTGAATCTAAACCTCTTTTGTGATATGACATTTGTTAATCCTAAAAAAAAAAACGAAATATATTTTTTTAAGAAGTGTTCGGATTCCGAATACAAAAAAAAAGATAAAGGTGTGTGTCAAAATAATATTATTACAGTTGATAGTGTGATCTCTCCGAATTAAGTTTTATCAGAAGTGTGATTAAACAAAATCATTATAAAATTCTAGGTCAAAGGCCAAATCTGATAGAGGGTTGTCCTGAGCCAATAGAGCAGTTGATGACACAATGTTGGCACAAAGTTCCTGCGGAGAGACCCAGCATGGCCAAGGTAAGCCTAACTTCCATCCAAATATAAATGATGAGTGGGGCAGTCTGTTGCCAATAGTAAAGGTTACGCTATTATAAATTGATTACTCACCTGTACTGGCACAGGTGTTCACAATGCACAGTGCAAAATAAAAGAAAAGGAAGTATGATTTCTGTTTGAAGTTTTTCAATTTTATTTCTAACGAGGGACCTGCTCCTACTTCAAACGGTTGCAATGACAACTTGTCAAAAGATAATGATTTCTGTGATATATTTCGGTTAAATATGACTGTGTTATACACATTAACCTTTCGAAATAAATGTTCTAACTAAATGATGGTGAATTACCCATTAAAATACGTTTTATAGTTTAGAAATGATTTAAGTGGTCACATAATTATTATACAGACAAGAAATGTGACTTTTAATGCACACTACACAGAAGACTGGATTGGGGTTGTGTTTATGAAAAAGAAAAACATAATTATGAAACGCATTGTGAATTTTATACATTTGTTTGCTTCTATTTCGTCCACGTACGAGATAACGTATGTTAACGAGCTGAAGGAAAAACGCAAGCGTGAAGTAAAAACTTTGTATCCCTTTTTAATATAATAATGCATAAGAAGTAGGTACATTAAATTAATAAAAATAAAAAATAAACATTACGCACAGTACCATGTGTTAGACACATAATATACACACACACACACCCACACACATCTTTTGTTTATGGTTAAAGTCTGTAGTTAAACTGAGAAGAGATTAATTTTATTTATCTAAGTGTCTATAGTTTTACTGAAAGTCAAACAATATATTAAATAATTATGGTAATATTAATCATCATTAATCGATTAAATGAATTATTGTGGGTGTGTTATGAGTGATCACCTTTTTTTTTGTTGGTTGATAATCTTTCAATGACGTCTCCCGCTCTTGGGCGGAGCGGGAGGGCGTGTCAGACTTTTACTGACTAAAACCCACCCGTGTTCCTTCAGTTGCCCATGTGCCAAGGACACGGTATCTCTTTCGAACAAATCTCGCGACCCTGGCAGTGGGTGACCATCTTTACATACTAAAACCCTTCCGTGCCTCGGAAAGCTCGTTAAGCCGTTGGTCCCGGCTGTTATACGTGGTTCTTTGACAGTCCTTACTGGTCGTCAGAACCTCGAAAGTCTTACAACCAGTCTTGCTAAAGGGTAGCGTCATCATCGTCATCATCATTTCAGCCGTAAGACGTCCACTGCTGGACTCAGGCCTCCCCCAATTTGGGGGGCTTTGCCATAATCGCCACGCTTGGCAGGCGGGTTGGCGATCGCAGTATGGTAGTAAAATGCATAGAGAACGCTGCTGCTCATTCTCTAGGAAGTCCCCTAGTCGCCTTTTACGACACCCACGGGAAAAAATGGGGTGGTGTTATTCTTTACGTCCGGCACCACACGGTACAAGGGTAGCGTGTTACCCAGTAACTCTATCCATACGCAAAATACGCGCTTAGACGTGGAGTTGCAGATACCAGCCGGTCTTACCATACCCAGAAACTTGGTAGTTGAGATCGGATAGGCAGCCGCTCTATGTTAAATACTATACTCCATTTCTTTAGGTAGTTAACTAAATGTAAACAATCTTAACATGTCTTTTATCTAAAAAACTGTCTAAAAATTGAATCTAAAAATGTTTACAATTAGGTATTTACTTAAACCGATGTTAGGTAAGTAACTTAATTTAAATAATATTTGTTGGTCTTTTATACGATTTATTTTATATAAAAAGACATATCAAGATTGTTTACCTTTAGTTAACTACCTAAACAAATGGAGTATAGTATGTGAATACTGCATCCGGTTAGACTGGAAGCCGACTCCAAAATAGTTGGGAAAAGGCTAGGCAGAGGATTATGACTTATAACATTCCAATATCAAATCATTAAAAAAAAAAAACATGTGTGCAATTCACAAATGTCTATTTGTCCAAAAAGCCTGCTCGAAAAACGTCAAACAAAGAAGTAAACTTCTCAAGGAGCACCCTTACTTAAGGATTTCCACTACCCCAAGTGTCAGAGCGAGACGCAAAACAATGACGTTGTTATGTGTCTATCTCTTTTTACTGTCGCTTTTTCGTTTCATAGACTTCAAATCACAACGGTGCTAAAGAAGTTTTCAGTTCAAAAGTACCATCGGCTCGAAAAGAAAGAGAAAACTAAACGCTAGCCTAATAATTATGTATTTGGTGCATTCCAGGTGGTAGAGATAATGTCGGCGCTGTGTGAGTACTTCCCGGGCGCGGACACGCCCATCAACTACGACGACTGCGAGGAAGACGACTCGGAGTGCGAGGACGACGAGTACATGCAGTACGACACGCAGGACAGCCTCGACACCGACCACACGCTCTCACAAGTACACATCCCCACGCCGTACGACGCCACGGCCTCCAACCCCGTCCTCCTCAGGAACATCGACCATACCATCCAGCCGCCCCGGCCGCGCAGCTTCGTCGAAACTCAAGTGAGTAAGCTACAGCACTTAATGGCCGCCGAGGCGCAACCCAAAACCTCGGCCTTACCTAAAGATGAACCGGATGTACATAACAGAATAGGACCGGTTCGGATTCCACAGCAGTTTAAAAAGCCGGAAGTGTTTACGGAAGCGGGGAGGTCCCCGGTGACCATCAACCGGACGTCGAGCTCGCCGGCGCCCAGCGCGGCCTCGCCGCAGGGCCGCAGCCCCGCCGTCTTCAGCGAGGGCTCCTCGCCGCGCCGCCTGTCGCCCATCGCCAACTACAACATCGGCAACATCAACCCGCGCCACATCGACATAGAGCACTACTGGAACAGAGAGAACGACCAGCAGCTCTCGCCGGCCCGGAGCCTCTCGGTCACCAGCAACTCCAATTCGGGCAGGAAAGAGGACTATAACCAGAACTACTGCGACAGACTCAGCGCTACCAACAGTCCTATGACGCCCGTTAAAGAGTACAACGGGAACCTATCACAGAGAGCCATTGATCCGAGATATCAAACGCCATTACAGATTGAAGTGGATCCAGTAAGTCCTATAAACGTATATTTATACCTTGTCCTGTCCCTTGAAGACGCAAGTTATGTAGTGAAGATAGCACAACCGGTGGAGGACCAACTAACATAATTATAGTTATTGTATTTTATGTATATATATTTTTATGGTTTTATGCATTATGACGATTTAAAGCCTTGTAGCTTTATATAAACTAGTTGTTAAATATTTCAGAATTCATGGGAGTTGATCGACGTGCCAATCGCTTATGATGATTATGTGGAAGTGAGAAATTCTGCTGGATTTGATAAATACTATACAGTGGGTGAGTATTGCTTGCTGTGTTCAATGTTGATTGTGATAATTTTGTTTATTTTACTTTAAAAAGTCAGGACTGTTCTTCTTGTTCACTGACTGTATATATCAAAAACGTTGTGAAAGCCGGCAGATGTCAGGCAATGTCAATTTTAGTACTTTTTGTAAAGATAAATAATATCATAGATTTTGTTCTACTGACTACCACACTGATCAATCGCCATACTTGTTCCTTCTATTATGAGAAGAGACAATTCTTCAGCAGTGAAAAAATTGCAAATATTTTCACAACACAACGACATAAGCCAATCTTCAAGTGTTCAATTTAACAACCATTATACAGCGTTAATTTGCGAGTTATTTTAGTGAGAGTGTTATAAAAAGCCTCGAAGTTCAGGTGAAATTATAATCGTATTACAACCGATGTTTCCGCGCAGTATAAGAATAGTACCGCACTTTGGATGATTCAGAGATTCGTCTAACTGACCACGTGTAACACTGACGTGGGGGCGCGTGAGTCTGAAGTGAAATGGCTTTTAACTCAATATAAATGCGTACTAACACTGAAAAACTCACATAAATCAGAGACTATTGTTTTTAAAGTGTAATTAAGGTGAGATTGAGTCATGTAACAGACTAACAAGCTAGAACCGAAAATAAACGGGACATGTTCTGTAATGAATTGTCGCAAAAGAGCTTTTAGATGTTGTAAAAAGAATTGGCACTCGAAATGTTTAATGTAAAGAGTCACAATCCGGTTTTATACACCATTATAAACTCTTTGTACGACCGAATATGTCTCGATTGTCCATTTTCCTAATTTTAACCGACTTGAATAAGGAAAAGGTTCTCAATTTACGAAATATCAGCTGCCATTGTGGATCGATATCGAAACTTTGTTTGTTTTAATGGATGGGGTATACCTTAGGACTGAAGTCCCTCATAAATTTTATAATTTTTCTTGGGTCATTTTTGAGTAAGGTTCAATAATACGTATTTCTTTAACTTGGTTATTGAAGTGGTATACGAATTTGTCGGGGTAGATATCACAATCAAAAAGTAAAACATTTAAAGTTATTGACAAAAAAAAAAACTACTTCCAAAAAAGCCCTAAACACTTGTAGTGCTTTTTTTAATTTGGTTGTTTTTGTTTACGAAAATATGATAGTAGTCTCCAGTTGCCTGACCTCCAACTTTTCTTTTAATTCAAACCTTTGTATTTTAAATCCTTCAGTAGCGACGGAAAATAAGTATACTACTCTCCACTGAATTACGAACAGAAGATATTGTATGTTCAAATCTTGACTTCTCTTCATATCCTTTCGTAAATCTTTTACGCCCTGTTTCACCCATTTCTAGAATATTGCTGGATTCATGCAACAAACACTTAAACACCATTCTTACTAAATTATTGCTTGCAACACGGCCTTTTGTTTCCAGAGAAATTTATAGTAGTGTATTTAGTTCCTACGTTAGAGCATAGATGTCGTCTTTCCCACTTTGACACCGCCTACATTTTTATTGCACTCAGTTCAATATTTAAAATTGATTTTCTAGACCTCTTGGTTTTGTATTATTGTTGATTATCATCGCTGTATTAATATTGTATTCTATTTCGGGTTGCTTAGGGCTCAAGTTCGATTACTTTCTTACCTGATACCAGTCAGCCATGATACGACTGACTGACTGACTAACTGGATGTCCAGCCGTAATCTCCAGGTTTTCATGGCCCACAGAATAAAAACTTTTAATTAGCGTAATTTCTTAATCGTTTTTTCTGAGCTTTAATCAAGAAAGATTAAGCAAAGTATAGGCTGCCCCTAGTTTAGTTCAATATCATCATCATCATTATTCCAGCCGTAAGATGTCCACTGCTGAACCTAGGCCTCCTCCAATTTAGGGGGGTTTGCCATAATCGCCACGCTTGGCTGGCGGGTTGGCGATCGCAGTATGGTGGTTAAATGCATAGAGAACGCTGCTGCCTATTGTCTCGTAAGTCCCTTAGTCGCCTTTTACGACACCCACTGGAAGAAATGGGGTGATGCTGGTCTTTACTTCCGGCACCACACGGGTAATACAATTCGTGCAACATAATATATAGTTTTGTTCAAGAATAATCCCGAATAAAACTACTGCGGTTAACAAAACGAACAATGTAGTTCCACAGTAGACTAAGAAATTATATTAAATGTGATAGTTATATCGGTGCAAAACATAAGAGCAGACCATAACTCAAGAGATTCGAGATTGTCGTCTAATCTTGTACCAATGCATCAGCGCGTGAGTAACCGCGCACAAATAGCGGAGTCCTGCCAGGACACGCTCGATCACTGACTCACGCGCACGCCAGCTTCAGTTTTACGTTCAACTGTTCATATGTGGGTAGTTTTGTTTTTGTTTTGCTGAATGTGTGGTTAATGTTTACCAACATCGTATATTGTTATTTTCACTTTTTGCTGAATTGTACTGCTATTTTTTTTGTTTTTTGAGTCATGGAAGATGTACAGGTTATCTTTTCATCTAATTAAAAAATACACATGTTCCAGGGATACTCTTAATTCGATTGAAAAATTCCATATTATAATATTGCCATACTTCTTTGCTTTTGTCAACTTTTTGGGTATTATGCGGTTTGTCTTAATTTTCTATTCATCTCTGTTTGCCGTCATACCAGTATTTGCCCCGTTTCTAAGCATCTCTATGTTTACACAATGCATCAATGGTTTCTTTAATATTCCTCTATTCTAATTAGATATATTCTTCAAATGATAATATTTCTTAAAGTATTTCAATAACTCGGAACACCATCCTAGATACACAAATATACGTACATCCAAGTATCCTTTTCACTCTCTGTGACTTGAGTAAATTTCATAATGTCATGGCATTTTTAACGAAAAATTTGTTTCCTTCAATTTCAGCATTCTCTTTTGAGAAACTGTTGTATTAATCGGCCCATGGAGTTAATTTATGATAAGTCATAGACACGGACTATTTTTCTAAAAACCCCATTTATTTAAAGCAATAGCGTTATGCATTCTACACGTTTTAATTAAAACCTCCAAATAACAAACAGAAACTCTTTATATGAACAATAACTGAGCAAATGATTATTTTTCTTTTCATTCAATAAATCCAAACTAAAGCCCACCAAGGCCTACCCACAAATCATTTCATCAAATAACATTTTAACAAACTTGTCGTCAATTATCAGTTGTCATCCAGCCGCTGACTTTGACAAACTGCACTACAGAACATGAAAAATGTAAAAGCAATTGTCTCCTCAACTTTCTGTCATGCAGCATTTCAACGCGGCCATTTAATTTATTTATAAAACAAACAGTCCAACTGAATATACACTAGTTCTCAGGATACGTAGGGTATCATTTACAGTCTGGCTAACAACAAGAGCCCTAATGTTAATTATAATGCATAGTGTTAGCTCTTCTGAGAAAGCCGCGCCGCCATTTGACAGCAAATACCGCGCACTCAAATATCAAGCGCTTAGTCACACGAACAGACATGTTATACTAGTTTTATTATTACATAACTTATTTTTGCACTTTGCTCGAAATAAGTGCGTTAGAGTATTAAAAGATACTACTGCGTCTAATCCAGGCTTTTAAACACAAAGTGACTCATCGCGTACATTATAAGTGGATGTGTTTAAATGTGGATGACGGAGCCAATTTTATTTGATGTTATTATTTTTTATGATTGCTGCAAACCTGTTTATAGTTACTTCTTTTTTAGTTAATTTTCGTACTTTCTGTATTTAAAAACTGTCAATGGGGAAGAAATATTAGCACTAACATTGCCAGAAATATTACCGTGTAACCTATTTGCTGCTACAAACGCCTTGATGAATGAAGAAACGGTATAGAAGAATATAATAATTTTACATTTCCCAATAATATATGAGAGGCCGACAGTGTAGTTCCGGCATTATTATTATTAGAGTTTTTTTATACATTGCCGAGTTCTAGATTCGATTTTGGGTGAGATCATAAGCGTATTTATTTGTTTGGCAGTAACATAATAGAACTGTGTTTTTTTAAACTTGCAACAGACACATTGGGGTCAAATCGGAATGGTGTTAACGTTGAAGTGTCTAGTAATAGCAGATTTTAGTGGTTCACAATAAAACGTTGCGTGTTTGTCGTTAATGTCGTAGTTGCACGTACCGGTGCGTGGGCGCACGTTGCGTGAACGTTGCTGCGGTGCGGTGGCGCCACTCACTAATGAGTAATTTTTCTCTGTCTTACTTTATGGATTGTAAATAAATAGGCGGGTTTTGTTTTGAATATCGAATTTGCTGGAATCGAATAATGTTTTGGAGCAGTTCTTTGTTTTTAATGTAAACCGTTTTTTTAAAATAATAACATCATCGGGTATAAATTCAGAAGTACGGGAACTGCAAGTTGTATTGTTTCGTATGTTCTAAAATATCGTGACCCAAAAATATTCAATATGAAGTTCAATTTTTTACATAATGTTCCTCGTGGCAACCGTTGACCACAAATATTCACGGTTGATACCATTTCTTTAGTAAACAATACTGTTCAATTCATAATTCCTTGAAACACTGTAAAATGGTAGCGCCACTTATTCAATAAATCTTGTATGTTAAGATTTCCTAGTTCGCAGAACGCTTTTCCTCCACCAATGGAGTTTATTGAGAATTTCATGACTAATCCTTAACATAGTCGGTTCTAACTCAACATCAATATAAATCTTGAATAAACGCGGAGTATCTCTGGACGTCACATAAAAACAAGATGGCCAAGTTCTTTGAAACTGTTCGGACTATAAAATATGTAGTTTTCCTTGTAGAAATGATTCTTGGTTTGAAGTCAACTCTCTCGAATTCCGAGATTTCTTTCTGACAAAAAAGTCAATTTGGGAAAGACGCATTGTTGGTTTCGCTTTTTATTTTTGATTGCCTTCTTTTCCTGTTATCAAACCTGTGTAGGGTAAACTTGCTACGGAAATTGCATCTTCATCTCTATTTACTATCGGAAACTGAGATGTGTAATAAAAACCTTTACGATTCGTACCTGGTACTCATTTGACTTCGTTCACCTTTGACTTTGATTGATTGAGCGCAATTGAAAGAGCGTTCGCGCCATCTCCGAACCAAAAACAAAACGCAACCTTTGAGAAGTGTACAGAAATCTTCCGACCGCATTTCTCCATGTTTCTATCGCATCTGCAGCTGTCATAAAAACAGCATCTTTCCTGACGTACGTATTGATTAGTTATACGCGTGTGTGTATGCGGTCCAGATGCGGCGCAGGACGGTCCCGCCATGACTCACGCTTCTCCGAAGGGGCCGCGACTATTTTAGACTGTGTCCGCTTACCTTCTAGGAACCGGGTAGTGTGGGACCAACGACCGATCGCAAAGCCAAAGTATTGTTAGATCGGTAACGGGGTTGTTCCTGCCCACCATTAGTTCCTAGTTTTATTCTTGCTAAAGTGGCGAATCCAGGAAGTCTTTACTTAGCTGCAACTTTGTAGTCGTTATCGTTGGATGGGTTTCGTGCGTGCGTTGCGGCGAAGTCATTATGTTTGGCATGCTTTTGTACACCATTTGACCTGTTAATTAGGTAGAGTATGTGATATATGGAAATAGATAATACCACTGGACTGGTCCAATCATCTTTGTGCTCCATTTCTAAAAATTGCATCATATGCTAGATGCACAGTCAGTTTTTCCTCAGTTTGCTCCTGCGCCGAATTCCAGCCTCAGGTATCCATAGTTGAACACATTTCTGGTTGGTTTCTGCATGTTTGGATCTCCTTTTTTTATTTCTAAACAGAAATGATCAGTTTCCTAGTTTTTCCATGTCAGTTACTTTCAAATTATTAATAAGGCCTGTTAGTTACGTCGGCGTGATCTGAGAATAGGGTTATGGGTCGTTAGTGCGTCGCGCAGTATTGACAAGCATCCGCGCAGATGGCTAGACAGATCGCCTTTTGTTTATCTACCGCTTCCGGCCGTCGCGTTGTCACATCGCGACTACCACCCAACAACAGTGCACACACTTAATAACATAATACTGTGTGCATTGTTATGGTCTTCGTCATAAACGTTCGCAAATGAGTATGTTTTTCCCATAAATAATTACTGGCAGACATTGTTGTTGTGTTTTGTGTGCTGTGTAAAATGTTCGCGGTGTGAAGACATGTCAGGTAGTTCCCAGTACTTTCAGGCTTGTGTTTTATAAGATTTATCTTCGTCATTTGGAACTAATATATATTCACCAATATCTTTCATTCATAATTATTCAAGACCTTTTGGAGAGTGACCTCTCAGGGCAATCATTGATTCTTAGCTTAGATTGTTGCGCAAAGTTGACCTTAAAAATATTTCCCAGAGGGCATTTAGTTCCAAAGAGCTGAAACACTAGATCCAGTTAACACAGAGGCTGATATTTCGGATTGAATGAGAATACAATGTAAGATTAATTCGTTGCGGTTTGCAGAGTTTTGTAAATTCGTATGCAAGAATTACCAAAACGGTAGCTAAAGTGTTACAGAAACATTTACTATAGTCCGGTGATGTTGCAAATTTCGCAAATGTGTTAAGTGAGACGTGCCTCGTGGCTCGGCCCTGCTGACTCAGAGAGCAGACGTCAATGCGGTAAGAACAGTATCGCGGTAAAGTAAATAAGTCGTAATATTTTCATGGGTGCCGCCGCGGCGGGCACCTCGCCCGTTATGCGTTGCTCAAATAAACAAACGTGTTGATTTTTATACAGTATCGGCGTTTCCAGCGGCCGAACATATCCAACCGCGATTCCAGAGAACCATCATCCATGTTACATGTACCTATTCACTTTGGACGCTACTCGGAATATGCGTGGCTAACTCAGAGCTAACGAGAAACCCATTTTCTTTGTAAGCTCATTTTAGCAGGTAGATGCTTTTTTGGCTCTGAACCTTGATTACGTTTTATTCATGTCTGTTTGACCTTTTACCATCAAATTATGAATTTGAACCACCTGCGGCGTTTTAATATCGAAACTGCGTTTATTAAAAAGGATAATAAACACGCGAACCCAAGAAAACTGACATTCGGTGCTAGGGGTATCTACTTATTTCATTTTACGATTAATATTTTTTCACTTTTGAATTTTACAAATGGTTGTATGCAATGTGTATTTGCGCCAACTTCATTTTGTGACTTATTGGAAATTTCGTCTATAAGCTCGGCCGTTCACACACCGGTGCATCATCGTCGAAAAAAAAAAGGAAAATTCATTCACCTCTCATAATCCTCAAAATCTAAATTAAGCGAACGCATTTGTCCGGTGTCAACAAAAAGAAGCGCGTCGGGCCACGCATGAATCAGCGCGATACAATTAATCTAATTTAAGGGGAGGTATGGGTCGGGCCGCGCGTCGCACAGTCTCGCGTCCCCGCCGCGGCCGGCGCATCGCCCGCGCCCGCTCGCTGCACTCGATGCAACCGCGCGACCAACACGCGCACGCCAACCTGGTGAGCTTTAGGGTCTCTAACACCCAGTGAAATGCCGCAAACAGACTGTGCCGTTCAAGTTTCGATAACAGTGCAACCGGGTTACGATAAATTGCAAGTGTTCGTTGACGTTTACATGAGTGAGTAGCCCGTTTTGAACAGTAGTTTGTAGTGATGAAATTATGTAAGACAAAATGTTAAAACAGGTACTTGAAATTGAAAGGAAGCTTTCAGGTAACTACGGTGTATTTTATCGCAGAGTTTTATGTGAACAAAATTATTTCACAATGTTGTAAAATTAATTGATTGTAAATATTCAGTCCTTGAACTTGTGTGTCAGTTATCTGTTCATACAGTTTTGAATCCAGAATGATCTCTTGAAGTTTTGTTTCTAAAGAGATAACAATCAAAAATTTCTTCTGTCCCTGACCAGTAATTAAAAAGCTGCTGGGCACATTAAATATCAGAGTCATCCGCTGATCTATTATGTTCTAACTGCTAGCAGATTTAGCTGCCAGTTGCAACCCATTTACTGAGAAAAGGGGTCTTACTACTAAGGCTTTAAATGTTTTAATTAATTTATTAAATAATAATTCACATTGTGTTCAATTATAATCCACAAGAAACCTTGTAACTCACTTGTTGAAGAAAGAAAGTCATTTGCAAACGTACTCGATCAGTCTTCAAACTACTAGAATATACTGCTCTTCACTGGTTTTGACAATTTCGAGCTTTTTGCTTGCTTGCTTCTCTAAAAACTGTTGACTGCCCCTGCTATTATCAATGTCATAATCAGCCTATATTGTTCCCACTGCTGGGACACAAGCCTCCTCTCGGTGAGAGGAAGCTATCAATGTGATATTTATCAATTGTTTGTCCAAGACCGGCCAAAGACCAATGAAATCTACATGATTTAATCAACCGTGTTTTCTTCCTCGTTTTGTCAAATCTTACGACCATCTTTACTGACTGCCATAACCGTAAGTTTGTCGACAGGAGAGAAAAATCAGTCTTATCAAATATCAGAAATTGTGTGCACGAAAAATTTGAACGCTCTATGTTCTTCGGTCTTGCGGCTAAATGTAAGACTATACTCTTCGAACTGACGTTACATGGCCAGCTTTAAAAAAAAAACTCATAGATAATTTTCATAAATTCTGAATACTAAAAACGTTGCAAAATATAAATTTATTGCAGTTACAAGCACCCATCAATCAATACAAAAATAAGAATTAACTGACATAGTAATCACGCGGTAAATTTTCTCCTAACGATCGGCGACAGTGAAATAATCGTCTGTCAAAAGGTAATGCCAAAATCTCTCAGCTAACGGCTATCTAGCAGCGACGAGTGACGCTTTCGGCGCGACGATGAATCACTGCTAATTATTTTATGATTCGCGAGCAGAGCTGCGCGTGCGACGCCCGAACGAAACAATTAGATGAGCCACTTACACACCACTATACATAAGGTTGCTACCCTCCGAAACTCTCTTCAGTCCTCCGTATGGCAACACCGGCCTCTGACCGGAGGATCTCGGCCACTGTCCAAAATTACGACTCTAAATTTATTCCCAAAGTTAGGTCTTTTTGTTGTAAGAGATCTTTAAGAGATGCTAATAAACAATCCTCTTTGAAGATTCCAAAATAGTGTTGTTTACAACGCTCCGTAGCGTAGTGTTAACAAGTAACCCTTTACCTATGGTAACGGTTCTCTCGATATTGCATCTGGTTAGTTCGGAAATAACTCGCAATTTAAACAAATCTATGATAGAACTTTAGATTTCAAGACTCATCGGCTATGCCTGACCCAGAACCTGGTCAGCGCAGGCGTTATACAAGTTGTACAATAATGTTCTAGATTATGTCAGTAAAGCTCGTCTACTTTCTTCAGCCTACGCCACGTTACGTTTATAAACTGTTGTAGGTATTGGAGCCAAACTGACTTTCTTTGATCTTGATCTGTTACCAATAGCAACGCTCTGACGTGACCTTCAAACCACGTCAAGGCGTACCATATGTGGTCGCAACAATAACTATAATAAACATCGTAAATACGGCAGTGATGAGACATTTTGCAGACGGCGCCTACAGTGATTCAGTCTGGAGCGCGATTGCCTTTATAGATGGTGGTTGGTCGCAGCGGCCGGGCCGTTGGCATCGGCATCGCGACATGACTAACCGCCGCCCGCTCTAGATACAATCAAAATATGTGACAAGTTTATTTCTATTCGGAACAACACATTCTGCTCGATATATCCCGCGCCTCAAAGTTGAACATCTGCTGATTTTTTCTACGACATAAGTAGGTCGGGGCTCGTATCTGCGTCATGCGCCCTGGCCGCGGCCGCTCACCGCTCGCTTACGTTTACGCGAAATCGTTACGCTGTTTTTCTATGCCGTCGCATCGTGAGCTGTAATATATGTTTTGATGCAGCTAAATGCACTGACATGTCGTCAAGAGGTCTTCCAATCTCTGGCTGTCTATTCCTACCCTCAAGCAGCCTATTTCCCATTGTATTCTGCCTTTCTTTCCTACACTGTTCAAGTCTAGGAAGATTTTAATCAGTAACCTTCAATATGTCGAGCTCAATTTTGTTACATGAAAAAGTTTAAAAGTCCATCCCTGTGTGATGTTATGTCATATTTAAAAGCAGATAAATATTAATTTACCAAAATAGTTACTGTATCCATTTGATTCATCTAAAATCATTAAATCAACCACAAAGTCGTATATTTTAATGATGTTAGAATGCAATCTGTAGTCTAGTCAGTATTCTAGTAATAAAAATTAACGCGTTAGTCAATAAAAATACCCTTAAACATATTATTGACCGCTTTTTTCATCCATGTTCAACCTCTCGTCAGCATTATTCGCGCAAAAGCTGCATTAAAGTATTCTATCATGGTCGCGAGATTGTTCGAAAGAGACACCGTGGCCCTGGCACATGGGCAACTGAAGGAACACGGGTGGGTTTTAGTCAGCAAAAGTCTGACACGCCCTCCCGCTCCGCCCAAGAGCGGGAGAAGTCATTTGATGATTACCCATCCAAAAAAAAAAAAAGTATTCTATCATCATTATGATAATTATCAGCCGGGGCTGGACATAGGCCTCCCCCAATTTTGGGGGTGTTAGCAATAATCGCCACGCTTGGCAGGCGGGTTGGCGATCACAGTATGGTGGTAAAACGCATAGAGAACGCTGCTGCACATTCTCTAGTAAGTCCCTTAGTCGCCTCTTACGACATCCACGTGAAGAAATGTGCCAGTGCCACTCTTTACGTCCGGCACCACACGAAAAAAGTATTCTATATTCCTTCAAAATCACCAAACATAGAGATAGAGCTTGCAAAATATTTATAAATTTTATCAAGATCAAAATCAGTAAGATACACATATAATCAGTAAGATATAAGTCTACGTAAGATGGAGCGTGTGTTGTGGCGTAGGGGCTGCTCGGTCGGCGCGCGCGCTCGGGTGCTCCTCACAAATACCCGGTGACTCAGCGCGCGTTTCACAACGATACCTTTGCCAATAGCTTTTGTATTACTTCCTATTGCTGCTACTATATTCCTTCACTATTCGTTGGAAGATTCCTCCCATCAGGCTTTCATAACTTCGGTCTCACGTCACCACATGTTTGCTTTCAATATTGTTGTTTCTTTGATGGGTTAATCAATAATATTTATACTAAAAATAATACTGAAAATTTAATTAGAGAAGCACAAACTATTGAAAAAATCAATAAGGGCTTGTTTCGGTGTCATAGTGTCCGGTACTATCTTCCAGATAAAATTCTAAAACAAAACAGTAAAAATATAATCTGGCAGATACATTCGAAAAGTCTGGGGTGATCCAAACAACATGTTTTTAAAAAGTGCTTAGCATCTCCGATCATTACATCGCAGAAATTCAATAATTTCCTGTTTATACCATCAGACGGTTTGCGGTGTGATGACTCATATGTTTTTATTTTGACTAACCCATTTTGAACCTTGCTCCTACATAAAAGGAAATAATTTGGTTTAAAATCACTTATTGAAATTAAAACGAAATTCGATTGAAGAACAAGTGAACGTTTAAAATTTTAAACAATATTTCTAGTTCCTCGCTAGTTAATTCGTGATTGACCAGGAAATAAATTATACATTTTATTAACTGCTTATAAATATTTACTTTCTGAAGCTTTTAATTCAATGTTTCTCCTTTACTACTTGGCATCACTTCAGAAACTATCTGGAAAATAAGATTCAGCGGTTTAAATGTTTCAATAGGTGTTAGAATAATACATAATTGTCAATAGTATCGTAAAACGTAACAAAACAGTTGCTCATCTAATCCACTTCCGAGTGGCTCGGCCGGCAGCCACGAGCCACCCACACCGCGTAGTAAACTGAACCACAACAACATTCCTCAACTATTGCTGCTTTACGTAAATTAACACAACCACACTATTCTTTAAACAATCACTATTCCGATAAAGAATCCTCTTCAACTCGAACTCGGAACATCAATCTACTTCAAACTTTACGTTCGCAATCTTAGTCCAGATACGAAGCTGTACGTCCGTTTCTATTGATTTTTACGACTTGCCTTGAGATAGCAAATCTTCAGTCGCATCTGTCCTACGGACTCCTGCGTTGTATCCCCGTCGGTAGCTCTTTGATGTGATCTGGATACAATCACCTATATAGAGCATTAACGGTGACTGGCCCAGATCTAGTTTCGCCGTAGAAGTTGGCACGAAATTGTAAACTGCCCTCTTTACTAAAGGCGCTAAATATCCAAATAGCATTGTACTATAAAATGATCTTATTCACCATCTTCTAAAGCGTGGGAATCTATCCTCGACTTCATAGCATAATATTTAAATTTCTAGTACCAAAATCCCTCCAATATAATTTACTTGAAACACTTGTTGAAGAAAGATAAATGTATCTCACTACTTTTAACTCTCTGTGAGTCAGAAATTTGTCTGTTCGCCGTTACAGATTCACATGTATTATTGTCCTTTAGGTACTTTTAAAATCGTACACAAGGACGCCTAAATTCGCTCGGTAGATATTTCCGGATCGAATGAAAGTGTCTCCGGTGAATCAGACTTTTTTTAAATGTACGACGTAATTCCCTGTGAGTTGCCCAACATGATCCCAACATTAAAAGTTTGGACATTCTGTGAATTTTTGGCACTGGCTGGTAAGTGAAGGCATTTCATTTTGGTTGTACCTATGTTTGTAACATAGCGGATATTTAAAAAAAAATGTCTCCGTTAATGACATATACAAAAGTTTCCGTGAGTCGATGTAACATTTCAACGTCTAGAAGCGTTAACCGACTTTGTAGACAGACATTTGCCTGCTTGTCATATGGCTGCTCATAAATCGGCCCGCTAATAGAATAAGTGTCGTTCCGTGGACAGTATCCGTGAGGTGTCACCGCCGCTGACGCAACCGGAGCGGTCTGCGGCCCGTCCCGACGCCAAATCGAAAACATATTAAAGCCACCGATCAAAGAGAGCTTTTCCTCGCTCACCAGATTTATGGTATTACCGAAATGTTTTGTAGATCACGCGTAACGTTAAACATGGATTAAAAGACGTCTTAATAAAATGCGCTGTAAATGGCTTTTGGTAAACTTATGTGACACTAGCCAGAAATTGTGTAAGACGTAAGGTTTAAGGAAAATGAGACCGATATCTCGGGAATTAAGGTTATCATTCTGTTGCCCTTAATTAAATTTTATTTGGTGGGTGCAACATGCCTTTTTCTTCCTGCTTCTCTATCTAGTCGTAATTTCGGAAGTCACCTCCTTTCCGTCACTTTCTTTGCCATATTGTCTTTCACACACTCCAACCATCGTTTCTTTGGTCTTCCCTTACTCTTATAGCCAATCGACATACATACTCAAAACTTTCCGCACGATATTTTCATGACCACCTATTTTCGCATAAGTTTTCTGTTACTGGAATTAAGATGGTCATATTTAACCAATGTGTATTGCAATATTTTTATTATTTTCTTTATTTCACTTTAAACTCAAATTATATTTTTAAATATTCGAATATAAAAGTATAACAAAAATATAAATGTAGTAGCCCACCAGTATCGGGAACAGAGTCCAAGCTACCGGCTATTATTTTCATTATTATCCATTTCTACCGCCTGAATCCTTTAACAAACTTATCTAATTTATGTCCGTCTGGCTGGATTGACGTGGCGCGGGAAAGTAGTTCTTGGAAGGATTGGGGTTACCCAACATTGGGACTGTATAGGGTAAAAGGTGCCTGTCTCCAAATCGCGAACTTCTACAATAGCCCTAAATCGACACAAATTGTAGGTGAATTTCTCTGATTATGAGATATAATCCAACCCGTACTGGGTGCGTGGTGGATTATGGCCCCCGTACGGTCGAAAACGGGAAGCTTGTGTCCCAGCATTGAGAATGTAATAGGTTGATTATGCCACTTCTATTTTGCGGTGGAATCGAAGAACCTTGTCCCAAAACTTATCTTTGTTCCTGCGTACATGGGCATGACAAGAAAACATAAAAGGCTTTGTTTTGTTTTTGACTTTCAATTCAAGTGTTATTCAGCATTCATCTATTGTTCCATTATCCTTTTCCATTACTACAATGACCCGACCTATGTGGTTTCTGCATAGTTTTTTAGGGTTCCGCACCTCAAAAGGAAAAAGCGAAACCCTTATAGGATCACTTTGTTGTCCGTCCGTCCGTCCGTCCGTCCGTCCGTCCGTCCGTCTGTCAAGACCCTTTTTCTCAGGAACGCGTGGAGGTATCAAGCTGAAATTTATATCAAATACTCAAGTCTACTGTCCCTTGGAGCTATGAAAAAATCAAACTTCTAAGCTAACGCAATCAAAAGATTTAGCCGTTTATGCCGCAAATTTCCGCAAATATACGAAACTCGCAAGGGAATCAAAACCTAAAGGGTATTTCCAGTCGATCTAGAATTTTGAAATTTGGTACGAAGCAACGTCTTATAGCACAGATAAAGGAAAAATTGCGAAATCCGTAAATTTTTAGTTACATGATATAATAAAATATTTTTTTAAATTTTTAAACTTTATACCTACAGGTTTGTACGGAACCCTCGGTGCGCGAGTCCGACTCGCACTTGGCCGGTTTTTTTTTTTATCTGCTAGTATCTTTCCGCGCATCTCCCTTTCTTGATCATAAACAACTCGCAGCGGTACAATATTTGACATATGCCTCTCAGCTTGCCATGGAGCTCAATCTTTGACCATGTTCGTTTACTTTATTTCTACTAGAATCGTTCACTCTTTTTTATTTTCCGCCAATCCTGTAAGCTGCGTCAAGCCTCATTAAGCTCACCACAATGACTCTTTATTTTCAATCTTCAATATTTTTTTTCTAAACGGGTAATGCAATTTTTTCCCATTATTAACTGCGAGTTAATAAACTTGCCTATCCGTAACGGAGGTGGGAACAGTCTGACCTTTAAAACTTCAAAGTTACGTCATTGTTATGCTAGAGTTTTTTGTTTTTGCTTTTTTATTCGGTGACCGCAGGCGTTGTAAGTTTGTATACTTAAGAATATGTACTGTAGCTTGGTCAGATTTCAATTACTCTCGGCAGAACGTGACCTGGCCCCTGCCTTGCATTGGCTTTCAAAAACGTTTATTTTATTCCAATAGTGCTGAATCTACTTGTAAGTAATTCGGTTTTTATATTTGGTACACAGCGCTACCTTTTGGACAATCATCATCATCATCATTTGGGATCGGTACAACTTTTCTTTTTCTTACACACTTCTCTATTAGTCGTCATCTCAGTAATCACCCTCTTTATATCCATATCACATAACCCATTTATCTTTTCTTTAGTGTCCCCCTACTTACCGAGCACGTGCTACGCACGCGCTATGACATCCTGCTCATAGCCATCGATATTCATACTCAAGACTTTCCTCACGACATTTTCTTCATTCCTCCGTATGACGTGCCCATACCATAACAACCAATTTCCATGCAGCTTTTCAGTTATCGGTGCCACCTTCAGATTTCCTTTCATGTACTAATTTCTTATTCTATCCATTCGTGTAAAACCAGACATCCCTCTTAACAGCAGTTGTCTTTCATTCATCCCTTTTGTGGCCCAACATTCTGACCATTTTGACAATAATACTCACAAAAAAGAACATGTGAAAGTTTCTTAACAGATTTTGAAAAGTAGTTTTGAACAATTTTAGGTTTCTTCAGCTTCAGCAATCTTCTTTTTTTTTTCAACTTCCAAGTGCGTATATTATTGGATTGAAGTGCATCTAAAATTCCATCTTATCTAAACGCGAAACAGCTACGGATTACATTTGATAGATAAATCCCCGTCTAATTGAGGTCAGGAATCGCATATCCCCTCGCCTTATCTTGGAAGATTGCGCCAGAATAAAGCGTACAGTTCCCGGTTTTAATTTTATAGATTCATCGAAGTTTGCACTCGTTGTGGCTTGTGTTAGTCACGATCTTCTAGCTAGCATTCGCAGGCGATCTGTTAACGAGTTTGCCCCCGATGCCTTTCCACGCCCCCTGCTCGTTAATTATCACTTCTGTAACGCAATTAGCTTCTTATGTACTATGTGTTGTTCATTAGCGTGTCGCGGCAGTTAATAGCGTTGCAGGTGTGGTTAAAATTGAGAGTTATTTGGTCCAAGAATACTTAGCGTACTTATAAACTTTAATACTTATAGGAGATGACACAACTTAGCTTATTTGCTATTTGAATTGAATCATTGTATTTTTATCATTATTCCTCAACCAAAGCACCTATAATTTAAACTCTTCACCCCCTATGGTTGACTGGTAAATAATGCCTAAGGCATTAAGTCCGCCTTTGTACCTTTGTGTTTTTAAATAAATAAATCATCTAGCTCAGCAATGTATAGTATTCCATTCAAACTACTCTCTTGACTTCTTAAAGATGCAATAACAATGTTAAAATGTCCGACAAGAGCTCTAAAATAGACACGGAATCTTTTAATCCTGCTCGTAAAAAGCATCGTTCACATAATAATAAACGTTTCCTCAAAGCGCTTTTAAAATACGAGGTCTAGAGGCGGAAACTTGAAACAAATACCTCGCTTTCCACTTCCGCCGTTGAGATTTGTGGGTTGGATTATTCTGGGCTCTTTAGGACTGCGTAAGTTGTACTCCTAGTGTAATGAGCTATTAAGACACACAGTTGGCACGTTAAACTATGCTTTAAGTCTATAAGTGCACGTGCTACTCACGCTCTATGACATCCTGCTATTTGTTGTCATAGCCTGCTCGCGTCCACATTGTCTTGGTAATTGATGTGCAACAATGTGAAATACGAGTGTTGTGCTAGCAAGAACAATGGTTCTTGCTGCGTAATGGATCTACACATTGTTGGAACCGCATCTAAAGCTGTAAAGTTAACAATAATTACCATATCCTTTATGAACCCGAAATATAATTCTGCTCTTATTCGATTATATTTAAAAAGAAGCAGATCTATATTGATAAGAAATTACATCAGAAACTGCATCTTTTGTTTATATGAAATGCTTCCGAAAGGGTAACGACTATGTAGGAGGTGAAGTTGTTGTACAATACAACATGTTTTCTATTGACCACATAGATTCTTAGTCATTTGTTTACCATCATACAACAACAACAAGTTATTTACTGTACAGTAACTAGGTGGCCTGCGTGCCGCTTGCGCGTACCACCTTCGTCAATACGAGCTTCATTTTTGGCGAGTTCTTCCAATAACATGCCCAAGTGATGTGACAGTTTTATAGACGTTTAACACATGTCACATGTTGATCGTGACATGCATTTACGTCGGACCTACGTTGCTTTTGCGCACTGCACGTTGGCCTGGCGATGCACGGCGCAATCGCACCTTTGAAATAGGGCTGCGATGCCGCAATCATCGGGCCCTAATTTATCCCTGCGGCAAGCCACGCGAGAATCACCCGCGCCGCACGCGTCATGTGACGCGGGCGCATCGTCGGCGCTGATACGCCACTTGTGTGTTTACAAGCCAAACGAAGTTTACAATCACCTGTAGGTTATGAATTAAAAGGAAGCAAGTCGGGTGCCGGTGAAGCGGGGTGCGGCCGTATGTCGGTGGTGCGGTGCCGGGTGCAAGAGCAGCGCGTGGGCGCGGGTCGTCGACCGCTGCACAGAGCGCGGCGCGCGCCCTGCCAGCGAAAACGGCAGAAAACCTCACGAAGGGCGGCAGCACACGGTGTCCGCATTTAGCTCGGGCTGACGTCGCTGAGTCACCGCTCCGCGAATAGCGGCGGTTTGTTGTTGCATCGCTCGCTCCCGGCTCTCCCGTCGATTATTTCGAGCGGGCGGCGGCGTGCGCAGCAGTCCTCGGCGCACTGTGTCGGCGACCGGTCGCGCCATGCCCCCGCTGCCCGCGCCGCCCGCGCGCCGTCCGCCCGCCGCGCGAGACGCGTGTGACGCTACAGGCATCGTCACCACCATCAGGGACACAGTCAGCTGTAGTTGGATATTTTATAGTGAGTGTCGCCCGCGCCGCCTACCCACGACCACCGCGACGCCGATACCACAGCCGCCCTTCACCGTGGACCACGTTTTCAGTTCGCGCGCACCCCAAAAACACTTTTTTTTCTGACGCTATCCTTCAGTGTTGTCAACCTTCATAGGCTCGTTCGTTTCATTCGTTTCGTTTGGTGTAAATTTTATTTAAAAAATATTGTTGCGTACGTCTTCCAAAATCGAGTGCTGTGAACTGAAAATATTCCTTATATTTTCATCCAAAACTTACCTTTAAAAGTGATACCGTAACGTACGTAAAAGTATACACACATATATGGATAAGTAAACCGTCTCTCACTTCCGCATTGAGCATCAGAAACTCCCAAAATCCATCTACCATTTTGTAGACATTAATTAAAAACACAGTGAGCATTCAGCTCACATAAACAGATGTGCTACAACAAACAGTAGCGAATAGCCGTCGGTTGTGTTGAAACAAGCGCAACACTATTGTATCGATGATGAATTGCTTATCAACGCCTTGTTAGTACACACTACCGCCATCTATTTGCGGGGAAAGGAATCATAACGTTGAAAGCAAGAAATCTAGGTGAAGCGTCTGACATCAGCAAGTCCGGAGTAAATTTAACTCTTGACGTATTTAACCGTGCCGTGGGACTGCCGCCGATTCCTCCAAACATTCGGATTGTTCTCGCATTGGCTCCTCTATTAGACGATCATTGTTTTAATTGCGTCATTGAATCGCGCGCGGCATCATTATTATTAGTTGCGTATGCGTCTTATGAGACGTAATATTTTGTTGCTACCACTGTTTCGGCGGTGAATTATGTATGTGTAGCTGTACTGAGTTCTATTTGACGTAGTTTTCAGCTTTGAAAGACAGCTTTTTGTTCTTTCTATATTTACTTTGTAAACCTTGTGGTATTGGCCAAAATCTTTCCTACAAGAATCATTCTGATAAAGCGATTCTTGCAGTACGATTGCCTTCGTTGTTCCTATTTCCGCAGTGCGTACCAGATTATATATTTTATTCTCCCCTACTTTAAAATATGTGCTAAATTGCATTTGTTTGTTTTGATCAGGTAACACTAGCGCGTCGACAGGGGGCGAAGGCGCCGCGCCGCCGCCCTCGGAGCCCGACCCGGCGCTGGATTCCATGCACATGATGCTGGACCCCCACCTCAGGCCTATCTCGCCGGACCTCAACAATGAGGAGTCCAAGCGGATATTTGAAGAGCACAAGCAACTTGCTCAGGAGTACCTCAAGGTAAGATTTTCGGCTGAAATAATCTTTGTTTTTGAAAACCGCCACAGAATGGCAAAATCCAAAAATAAATAAATAAATTAATGATGATCTGCTTATCTGAATTATCTAATCAGGAAAAAAACATGCCATGACGCTTCACAATCAAAACCACAACTTCCAAAATTGAATCCATTTTGCTTTCTGTTCGAATGTTACATAAAGTTTCAGAATTTAAATGGCCACAATCTTCGATGGTTTTATTAAGTTACGGCTATTTTACCTAACAAGGCCCAAGTATATATCTTGATCAACACTATAATTCCTCTTCCGCCTTAAGAATGTCCACAATAAGATGCAACTAATCCAAAACACGTAAGAGACAGCGATATGATCCATAAGTACGTATATTACACGTAGGGATTAGAGAAAAAGAGGATAAGATGCAAAAACATGTCTATGGTAGAGAGGATACCAATCTATCGAAAAGCATTTAAAACTTATCAGCTCCGTCGAAACTTAAAAAGATATTACGCAATATTTTAATCGTTAAATTTGTATGATTTCAGATTCAGACTGAGTTTGCATATCTCAGTAATCATAAAGCAGAGTTGGAGGAGAAAATGGACGACGATGAGCTTCGGCAGAAGAGAGAGATTATACAGTTGGAGAAAGAAAAGGTAAATATTAGACTTTTGCAGTTTCTTTGTATTAAAAGGATGAAACAAACTGTCTAAGTAATCTTCAGTACATAGTTCTGAAAAATATTGTTTCAGTGCTTAAATGGTTCAATATATTATAAACTAGCTTTTGCTAGCGGCTTCGCGTCGGAAATTTACCCACGGAACCGTAGTACCGGGATGAAAGTATATATTTATCCAGTTATAAACTATCTTGTGCCAAATTTCATCCAAATTCGTTCAGTAGTTTTTGCGTGATAGTAACAAACACAAACATCCACACAAACTTTCAAATTGATAATATTAAAAAGATGCAAAAATTACTTATGAATGGATTTCTTGAGAGGAATGCGCTTAGGTAGCCCTCAAAATTCAAATTTTCTGACAGCTTCTACAATTTGCAGGTCAGCGTCAGGCTCTATTTTAAACAGGAAAGAAGAAAACTTGAAATTCATGCGCTACTTTAACGCTTCCTCTTTATCAATCTATACATCAGTAATTTTTAATTAATTAATTAATTTAATTTATTATCTCATCACAAATGTTGCAGGTAGGTACATAAAGTGCTTAAACTAATTAAAAATACATAATAACATTTGTGAGAGACTGGTGCCCGAAGAAGGCATTGAATACCTGTGTTAATATACTTGGTTTTGCCAGCGGCTTCATCTGCGTACTATACTTGACTGGCCTGTTAGTCTAGTGGTTAGTGACCCTGACTGCTAAGGCTGAGGTCGTGGGTCCGATTCCCACCCAGGACAAATGTTTGTGTGATGAGCACAATCATTTGTTCTGTGTGATGAGCACAATCATTTGTTCTATGTCTGGGTGTAATTTATCTATAATATGTATGTATTTAGAAATATATAAGTATATTTATCAGTTGTCTGATTGCCATAGTACAGGCTCTACCTAGTTTGGGATCAGATAACGTTGTGTTGGTTGTCCAAACAAAAGAAAAAGAGAAAAAGATAATTTCTCTTGTTTTTTTATACACATAAACTTTTTAAATCACTCTGTCTATTGATGGAAACCGCATTAAAATCCGTTAAGTCCGATCTAAGCGTACAAACGCGGGAAGATACTTTGTTTTATACTATGTAAAGATGTGCGAAACTTTGTCTGTGTTGATCACCTTTCACGCCTAAACCACTGGACCGATCGTTATGAATTTTGATAGATAGGTAGCTCTGCACGCGTAGCATGACCACCGTAGAAATAATTTTGTCTATTCTTGATAGAATATAGATAGTTCAATCCATGAAGACGCGCCCCACTCTTTGACAATTGTACTGAGAACGGTTAAAAACAAAGGAAAGGGGTGTAGAGGGGCGCCCCATCGTGGATTGAACTATCTATAGAGATAGAACTGTCATGCTACGCCAGCATAGAAACGAGTTTTGTCGACGGAAGAATAGACAAAATTGTACCGTTTTATGCAGGCTTAGCATGCCGCTTTCATTTCTACAAAGAACAGACACAGCTCTTTAGAAAATTTGAGAAACGAACTGTCACTTTGTCTTTTCTTCCGTCGACAAACCCCTTTCTACGGTGGTCATGCTACGCATGCTGGAGAAGCATATCGTCGTTGCAAATTTAAAATCTCCTATGTGTAAAAAGTAACTTTTCGAGAAAAACGAAAAAAACAGTTTCCTGAAAAAGACACACAAAACATTCTTATTTTTTTTAGATGTAAAGTGTAAAGGAATTATAATGTATTGAGGTAGAATTTGTCTTATATCAATGTGTCGTTCAGCGTATATTTATATAAATTTAATTATTTTTCTGCACATAGGAGATTTAAGTTTCAACTTTTTGTCACATAAGTGGATTTACAGTTTATTACATCAGGCACATAGGAGTTTTCGATGGGCGATAGACATGAGATTTTTTTAAATTAGCGAATACTTTAACGATACATTAAGATATTCACATATGAGTTTTTGCAATAAGTAGATATACCAAATCGCTTTTAAAATATATGCATAGCTCGTATTTGTGAAAACTGTTACATAGGAGATTTTAAATTTGCAACGACGATATAGGCTACTTTTCAAGTGACTCTCACGTGGTGAAAATCGTAAAAATCCGCTGGATATGGGCAGCAAAACACCAGTCGTATTGGCGACATTTGAGAGAGGCCAAAGTTCAGCTGTGTATGTCTTTCGGCTCAGATAATAATGATGGGATCTGACTGCTTTATTCAAGACGTAAATGACGCTATGCCACCACTCTTGGTGTACAAAACTAATACCCAATATGTTTTAATTTCCAGGACTCATTGATCAAGCTATACTGCAGCCTAAAGAAGCAGTTAGCGCGAGCGGAGAACGACAGTTGGCTCCATCCCGAGGAGATGCCGAACGAGTGACCGCACCGCTGGCGACCGCCGGGACCACTGCGACTTGCTTCATCTGTCATTGATCTCAACATACCAAATGAGCCTTCTACTTTTCGTTCTCTCCTTGTTTACAAGTTTAGTTTATAATGCATGTTTAATTAAAATAATGACTCTTGTACGATGAAATAGACTGTCTACTCGACAAGTAACCAACAGTCTTTACGGTGTAGTAAGTTCCTGTGAAACAGGGAGGCTACCATGCGCATACGCCGGTTTGTGTACAAGCACAATTTACAGTCATCTGTAGTATATAGTTTTGTAACCTTGACATTTTATCAGTTTCGCTGTTATTATACATAACCATTTCTTTCAATCTTCACTAACTTTACCACCGTGAATCACTAATGTCTTTGTCGTTGTAAAAAGCACGTTTTAGTGCTTTATATGTGAGTGTTTCCCAAAATATTGAAGTAGTTTGTCATACTTTTATACGGAAGTATAGAAATGTGATTTTTGTTTACATTATATTATTTTATCTCATTCGATCATTTATTTTATAGAGTGTGGTATGCATTTGTTTTGATTGTATAAATGTAAGATAGTATTTAGCAGTATTAGATAAGTTAAATTATGTTAAGTTTATTAAATTTTTGTGAAATAATTTGGTTGGTTTGTATTTCTACACAGCGCGCAGTCGAAATCAAATATTTTATGCGAACCCGCTACTTGTTACGTGACCGCTGGCAATCAAGTTCACAAGGCAGTTCAAATTGCACTAAGAAATGCCTGAAATAAGAGTTATAAAGGGATCAGAGCTGCAGTTGTAAATTAACGAAATTCAGCTTAACTCTGCTTGTGACTGACACTGGCTTGGCCACCATCGGGGATTTTAATTTTGATAAAACAAAAACATTGTCGCCAAATATCAGAGTTTGTCACAATTTTAGCGTTTGTGATCAAACTATACACTCGATTTTTATGTTCTATATTGTTTTAACATCTTCATCAGGGTTATCGTAAAACATAAAACCTAGATAGGAAGTACGTAGAAATATAAAACCTAGATAGGAAGAAAGCTCGTTTGACGTACATTCCAAATCGCCTTCGACTTACTGCCCTCTCGATTACCAGGGCAGCGTGGTTAGCGCGACTTATCTCACTGGACTTTAGCAATGTTGCGCACACGCAGAAAATCTGCGGGAAAGGAGGGTGCAATGTTATAAGTCAACCTATACCCATTTCTGTAACTTAAGAACTTTTTTCGACTAGTATTCCTCGCTAATGGTACAACCGCGTTCGCACATTACAGTGCGGGAAATTACCAATAGTTATTAACCTCTGAGCATTTCTGTTACTTTACTCCGAATAGATCTTATACGATAGGGACCTCAGATCACACAAACAAGGTTGTGTGATCTGAGATAGGGACACACACAACTTATATGCGGGAAAGAGAAGTCCGATTATTGAAAACGTCCAACTAATGAGGTGAAGCTTTTTTTTTTGATGCTGTCTTGATATTTTAGCGTCAAATGTAGTGAGCCTAGTACTTTTCCTGTCGTGATAAATACAATCACTAGTTATATTATAACTTGTCTGTTCGTTTTAAGAAATTAGTGACTCGTCACTCAGCTTAGGCACGACCAATAAGATCATAGTAAATTAGAAAGTCGTGTTCACATTGAACAGATGTAGTAAGTCCTTCAACAGTACCGTCGCCTCTTCTGTCAATAAAAAAATGAATACCTCGTTCTTATCCATTCGTAAAAATATAAGTGGACCAATAAATAATTAAAAACGGAGAAAGAAGAGTAATTTATTATGTTTTTAAGTACTGTAAACAGTGGTGATCAAAACGTGACTATGGGAAGTATAATAGTGAAACCAGATACTGCATAGGGAGTTTTTGAAAATAGCGATTCTAAAATTCTTAAAAGAAAAAGGAGACGAAGGTTTAATGTTTACCCCAGTATAAATAAGCCTTTTCTTAGCAGTTGCACTGATAAGTCACTATTTTCTTAACACCGGTAAACTATAATTCTAGGGAAAATATCGATACGGCAATCGATAGTGAGTGAAGCGTTAACTAAGATTTTAAATTTTCTAGAGATTTGAGGGAATTAGAGGTGATTATTGAGTAAAAAGAAATAAAAATAAAATTTCAGTCCAAATAATTTATTATTTCAATTGTCATAGTCACAATATAGATTTTTTTGTTTACTGGAATGGTGAATGAATGTTAAAACATAGTAATTGATGATTAATTTGGCACTTCTGGTTAATTATCCATCAATATTTGTTGAGATTCAAACCTTAGACAAATAAATGCTTTTACGATGAACACATCGTCATTGTGGTGTATTATAAGGACGATTCTTCAAGTAACAACTATGTACAATATAATTACAATAATCGTCTATATGACTACAATACTGGGCCGCGGCGTCGGAACAGAGGCGGTGCCATTACGCCAACATCGGCGCGACCGTGAAGTTCAAATGTTAAACAATATACAAAACAGTGTCGGGTGGAACAGAAATCCTTGAGAATCTGCTGTTTATTTTTATTGTATATTTATACAACTATAGACTTGTGATGTACTCTGTATACAATTTAGGTAAATAAATAAACTTGCAAATTTTTCTACTACTATCATAAATTTACAATATTTTTAACTTTACATAGTGATATGATCTTATTTTTATTAATTTATGTAATAAATAGTAATCAAAAGCGATAATAACTCAATTCACTAACCAATTTAAATATATCCAAATTCATGTACAGAAATAATTCGGCATCGAGAGGAGTAATCTCGGCCCGTTTGAGTTCAACCAAATCATTCAATTTCTACTAATGGAAATAATATAACGTTACATACAAAACACGATTTATTATATTAATAGTCGTCTAATAAAATATATTTTCGTTGTCAGGGCCCGATGTATTATGATAAACTATATTATTTTAAATTATACAGGAATGAAATCGGCTAAAACTTCCACTTAGCTACCATTTTAACTACTAATATGAGAAAATCATAGTAAAGGCAATTCCATCAAGCCTTTTTATTAAAATGATATATATATACACTAAAATATTACCATAATTTTATTAATTCCTATCAATAACGCCATGATTTGAAACATCATAAAAAATAAATAAGGCAACAGTCGCGTTAAAAATTTAGAGCTATTGTTACATCTACAAGACGATATAAAACAGATAGATAATTATAATAAAATCATGTCATCTTGTAGGTGTAACAACGAGCGTATGAAACAGTTCCCTTAGCTACACATATAATAATCTCACACTTGAAATAGTATGCATAACACAACACTGTGCGGTGATCGCAACTAACACGAAAGTGACAACTTTCGAAACACAACATACGACAACTAGAACTAACTGGACATAAATGTATGAAAATATTCTCTCAGGAGTCAATGGCCGCAGTGAACCTAACAGTTTGTTAAAATACTATTTTAAAACGAAAACTTACACTATCGGATTGTTGGTGGCAACTCGAAGGCAGTTTGTTAATGATGTGACACTCTTGTGCCTCTAGCTTTACTAACCGATCATGACAAGAAGCCGAAGGTAAACCCTATCTTAGTGGCAAAGATTAGCACCGCGAGCATTAAACCATTCTATACAAATACTAGAAGACAACGACGAACAATTTGTGTTATGATCAATTATTATAGGAAATGTACTTATCATAATGAAATATAGATACAGTTTTATAAAATAGTGTATAATGTTAGAACAATTGTAAATGCTTTCAGACTGGAAGTGACAGAATATTCTGAAGACTTGAAAAATTATATTAAAATATGTATAACGAACAAGAGAAATATATGTATAAATAGAGAAACATTAACTAGTTGAATAAAATTATCTAGATTTAACTGGTCATGGAATGGAGTATTCTGCAGACACCAGAGCTGTTGCGCGCGCGCATTTTACCAGTTACTTTAGTAAATTTAAGTAACTAAAAGTCTACTAATGGCTCGTTCGTGGGCTCAACCACCAGTCGTAATAAAGCGAAACAACGCATTACTATAAAACACACTAGCTGTCGACAAGCAACAAAAATAGTGATTCATAACATTTTAATTACAATCATATTTTTTTTTTATATAAACATCTCTCGCAATTACATACGTCTATTCAAATAAGAAACAATGTCAAATAAAGTACACTCTAAACACATCCGACGCAACACTAAATTGAGCAACGTTTACAGGGAATACAACAAATTACAGCGTTAATCATGTATTGTCAACAGTTCTCAGGACCACGTTTCATACATTAAATCTAATAGATATAAAACTTCAGATATAGGAATAAGGAATAAAATCTGATATCTAACGAGAGGGGAAGACTGGTATGGTCAATCGTTGTCATTCCTGAAACAAAAAGAAAATTTGGTTAGAATACCTTCTTAGGCTGTGTAGTTTTTGTGGTATACTTTCTTAGGCTCCCTAGTTTTTTGTGGTATGCTTTCTTAGTCTCCCTAGTTTTTGTGGAATACTTTCTTAGGCTCCCTAGTTTTTTGTGGTATTCTTTCTTTGGCTCCCTAGTTTTTTGTGGTATGCTTTCTTTGGCTCCCTAGTTTTTTGTGGTATACTTTCTTAGGCTCCATAGTTTATATGTGGTAGACCATAACTGGCTTAATAACCTTGGCAACAAATTAAATTTATAGAGATTTTTTATTTAACTGCTAGCTTCATCAAGTGTAGTAATGTTTATTTAAATGCATATAGGAAGCATATTCAAGGGAACTTGGATTATTATTCCGGAAACCATTTCATAAAAGACAAATAACAAAAATCTTGGTTATTCCAACTGTTTTATGATTTTCAGACAATGCATTTACAACAAAAGAAAAGTAATATAAAATAAATAGTGTCACTTTATAACAATGGCAGTTAATTAAAACAAACTTAAACACCTTTTCAACCATTAAATTGATATTCTAATTTCTTTTAAAGTATTTTTTCTATTTATGAACTATTGTTCATAAAAAATTTATTGGTTTAACATTAAACTGTGATAATTATGGAAGCACTTAAAATAGCTCGTTATTTCCTTTAGTAGGTTGTTAAATACATGCATTTCAAGTGTTTTTTTCGTGGATTTTTAAGTGACAGATATGCCTATTACAGTAATTTGTATTTCTCTGCATTCAAACTTCGCTTCCGAAAATGGCATGAATGGCAACTTATGTATTTAGTAATTAATTCTGATTAAAGTATTTTTTTCCAAACGGGTCGCGACTGCCGCGTTTCGATATAGCAAAGCAAGTCACACGTTACTATTTGTTGAAAAATTTGTGCGTTGATTTTGCTGCTAGAAATGTCTGCCTTTAAACAGCTAACTACAATTACCAAGACATTATCTAATAAAAAAAGTTAACGGTCTGATTACTATAATATTGGTATAATTATTTAGTTAAGTTTCTACTTGGCAACTTTATGGTGTGGAATAAAAGTTTACTACCTTTTTCACTTATTATAATATTTTTTTAGTTTTTAACCTTCCTCCTTTGTACTGTCCTGTCTGACCTGTCCTGGGTACGAACCTATGACCTACAACTGGACGTAGTTAAACGAAAAGGAGGTATAGTGAGTGTAGTGCAATGCTAGTTACCTGTGCAGGAGCCACTAGCTGGCCTGGTCCCGCGCGGCCCGCCTGGCCTGCCACTTGAAGTCGACCTGCATGCGCCAAGTGAGTGTAGTGCAATGCTAGTTACCTGTGCAGGAGCCACTAGCTGGCCTGGTCCCGCACGGCCCGCCTGCCCTGCCACTTGAAGTCGACCTGCATGAGCCAAGTGAGTGTAGTGCAATGCTAGTTACCTGTGCAGGAGCCACTAGCTGGCCTGGTCCCGCGCGGCCCGCCTGGCCTGCCACTTGAAGTCGACCTGCATGAGCCAAGTGAGTGTAGTGCAATGCTAGTTACCTGTGCAGGAGCCACTAGCTGGCCTGGTCCCACGCGGCCCGCCTGTCCTGCCACTTGAAGTCGACCTGCATGAGCCAAGTGAGTGTAGTGCAATTCTAGTTACCTGTGCAGGAGCCACTAGCTGGCCTGGTCCCACGCGGCCCGCCTGTCCTGCCACTTGAAGTCGACCTGCATGAGCCAAGTGAGTGTAGTGCAATGCTAGTTACCTGTGCAGGAGCCACTAGCTGGCCTGGTCCCGCGCGGCCCGCCTGGCCTGCCACTTGAAGTCGACCTGCATGAGCCACTGCTGGCCGCGCGACCGGTTGCACTGCCGCAGCACCGGCTTCCACACGTCGCCCGCGTCTGGCTTGTCCAGGCACATGCCTGTGTTTGTGTGCTTTATTATACGAGTCTGAAATTAAAAAAAAAAGAAACGTGTTGTAAGTTGCTGTCGCTTTACGTGTCTGAAGTGAAATAGGCATAGGTATGTTTTCATCCAATATTATTAATTAGATCAGAAAAAGGAAGATATTGACTAAGGGTAATGGTCGCCAGCTTATCTTCGCTCTGAACTCAAGGATGGCAAGCGGAAACAAGGCGGCGAATTTCTAAAATATAAAGACGTTCAGAAAAGACATATGAAGAGATGCAGCATAGATCCCTCTGATTGGAAAGAGTCGGCATAGGATAGATCTGTTTAGAGGCGTTTGATAAACCAAAATGTTTATGACTTTGAAGACCAGGGGACGAGAACGCTAAGCTTTACAGTCAAGATAGGTTACATTAGCCACATCAGAGCACACGCCCGTAACCTATAGTTATCGGAAACGAAAACAGTCACCGTAGCTGAAATCGGAATGGGATTCATTCATTCAATTGTCGGCCGTTACATATTGTGATCTTATGTTCGATTCCTAGGTCTGGCAAATTGATATTTATAGTTTATTTGTAAGGAAGTTTTCAATAGCAGCTTGGAGCCTGGACAAAGGCTCGTCGAGTATTTGGACCTTAGAACAAAACTAGAAAAAATCGGGTGCAGACCACTGGCTGCCTCATCGGCGCTAGGCCTTGTGGCTACAGTAGAGCACGGGTCCAACGACAGGTTAAGCTAAGCTTGCCGCGGTTGGTCCGTGGACGGGTGCCCATAATTACACACCAAAACCCCTCCGTGTCCCGGAAAGCATGTTGCGCCTTTTGTCTCGGCTGTCATTCATAAGTCTATGACGGTCGTAACGGTTTGTCACAAGCCCGAAACTGTCTACCGGACTTACCAAAGAGTATCGTATTACCCAATAACTGGGGTATGGACATCAGATAGGCAGTTGCTCCATGTAAAATACTGGTACACAGCTGCATACGGTTAGATTGGAAGCAGACCCTAAGGTCGTTGGGAAAATGCTAGGAAAATGGCCTCTGGCTGCCTCCCCAGCGATATCAGTTACAAGTGTGGTATAAAGTTACCTTAGTGTCGTACGTCCACTCCTGGTTGCCGCGCATGCCGTGACAGCGGATCAGCTTGATGGGCCCGCGCGGGTGCGCCGCGTCCAGGCAGTTGTCGTCCGACATTATCTGCTTACGCTTCGTGTATGCGAACACCTGGAGACGAAACAATACGGTCAGAGCACTGTTTTAAATTTCCATGGATAATTATTGAAATTTTTATTTATAAGTTTAAACATGGAGGAAATAATATATTTATATTTCATTGTCTCGTGACTTTATTTAAACAAAAAACGGGAGATATACAATATGCAACATAATTAACGTAAGAAGATGGGCGACCTCATAAACCCTAATTACGGTACCAAGTTAAAAGCATAATAGAATTACCAAAACTTATCTTTACTTTTTTTTTTGTTATTCTTAAGAAAATTTTGTTGCATTATTTTATGCATTTAAAATTTGGTTTTATGGCCTTAAAATAAGAGTTAGTTTTCTTTGGCTCAATCGACGGTAGGTATGGCAAAATACATATTTTGTGGAAAAAAAAACATTTTAAAAGTTACTGAAATCGATTCAGTAAACAATTATGAACAAACTACTTTCAGACCTTGCGTTTATTCCGTTACACCTTGATTATGCAAGGGATTTATAACAGAAAATGAGAATTTCAAAACTTCTTTTAACACCAAAGGCCGCCATTTTGAGCTGGAATGACAGATTTGAAAAAGGGCATAAGACTTTAAATAAATAAATAGTTGACTGATATCAAAAATATATTTAACAATGCCCTCTAAAAGATAAGGTAGAAGCGATTATCGCCACTTTATTTAAAGTAGGTCTTAATAATAATAATATATAGTCCTCCAGACCGAATTTCGGCCACGGCGGCCAATCTCAACGGAGACTAGCCATCGGCGCGGGAGATATTATAGTGCTCAAGTGTGTGCGCAAGTAGGTCTTAAGGTAGGTCGGTCGTTGGACATTAATCATAGTATAGCGACGATATCTATACAAATAAATAAAATCGGAGTGTCTGTTTTTAATATTAAGATAACCACTTTTTACTAAGTGTATATGGATGTATACACGGTACATATACCAAAACAACATTTTTTACAATTTTTATCTGTCTGTCTGTGTGTTTGTTCCGGCAAATCTCTGAAATGGCTAGACCGATTTTGACAGGACTTTCACTGGCAGATAGCTGATGTAACAAGGAGTAACTTAGGCTACTTTTATTTTAGAAAGATTCTTTTATTTTAGAAAAAAATAACTGTCTTCGAAAACTACGGTGACATACGTCATAAACTACGCTGAAATACGTCTCAAAATTCGAAAAGCCCTGGCTAAATCCTACGAAATAGATCAAAATAATGTACTACAGTACTGTACACCTTAAAAAGGCCTACAAGAATGGCGCAATGGTATATGTCTATCTCTTAGGGATAACCCACAATAACCATTTTTTATCTTTTACTTTTTACGAGAAATAAGGGCTTATTTACGAAGCGATTTTAAGCAATACAGCATTAATCCTTAATCAATTAAGTACCTTAAATATATTGTGCATTTAATATAGATCAATATGGCTCTTTACAGCATGTAATTTAAATGAATATCTTAGAAGGTATTAGAGATTTAAAAAGCGGGCGCAGAGCAGCTGGCGGGTCGTACGTCCGCGTCCGTCTCGTCCATCCGTTGGCAGCAGCCGGGTAGTACAGGATAAGTAGGATTGTAATTCATATTACTTTGGCTTCATAGTAATTGCAAATATCATGTGTGTTCATTATACTCAAAATAAACCTAATAGTATTATTCCAAGTAAGAGACCGCGAAATGGCTTAGATGTTTAGATTTTTGGATGTTTGTTTCTCAATGATGCAAAGACGGCCAAACGGATTTAGATCGAATTTGGCACAAAGATATATTATATCATGGATACGTAACAGATAGGATACCTACTTTATCCCGGTAGTAGGTTAATAATAAATAAACCCGCAGGGCAGCATGTGGCGTGCTGTTGGGCAGTAGCGACACCACGGACCCTATCTCCCGGGAGAATTTTTGTTCCTCATCTCTGGCTTGCCTTTATTGGCCGGCTTGAGTGAACAATGAAGAGGTTCAGAGCTCCCACCTCATTCTTGCCTTTATTGGCCGGCTTGAGTGGAGATTCGCAAGAGCAAACGTGCTCGGGGAAAGGAAGTATTCCAGTAAGTGCTCGTAGGGATATTGACCATCTTCCGGGCTCTGGGATTGTTCTGAAAGCCGTGGAATACCTCTCCACTTCTCAAGCACCTCAGGAAGTGTTGCCCCCTTGTCGCTGCGTCACTATGTGCCAGCGACGGTTTCCGGAGGCCCATTATTGAGTGTGCAAGTCACCCCCTGCCATTTAATCCGTGTAAATACAATCATTGATGCGGCAGGGGCCATAGACCTTCCATAGTTCTTGGTAACCAGTCCATTTTAGCCAGTGAAATACATAGTCCAACATCTAGGTTTCCATATCCTGCAATAGTCCAACACCAACCGGAGGTTGTCCTTGGGTGCACTTGCACAGTGCATACGGGGATAACCGTCGGTTAGTGCCTCACTTCATTTAAATTTTCTAAGGGGCCTCTGCGAGTTGGCTTCGGCCCCTCGTACGCCTTCTAAAAGACCGGGATCCTAGGATCCCGAGATATATAAATATATATATGAAAATAATAATAATAATTTTTTTATTCAGTTCACAACACAGTACAATATTAGTAAAACAAAGAACAGATTATAATAAGCCTTAGGAGCTAGTTTTTTTTACAAATTCCCTGGACCCCACACTAGGATTCCCTGTGTCGTGAGGTCCAGTCTCTTCCCAGGTGAGGCAAACATTTACATTTATTTATTTAGGGAAATACATTAATATGAAAAAAGGAAATAACAATTTGAAAGAAGGAGATTTTTTTTTTTTTTTTTTTAAATAAAAAACAATGAAAAATTTAAACTATAACTAGAAACTTATGTGAGATTTAATACGAAGTACATAACTATAAATATGTGAGTAGGTGCTTTTGGGGATATTTTCCGACAGCTATACGGGTCAAGCCACTGGCAAAAGTAAAATTCCTATAATTATGTTCGGTGTCTGGTAAATGATTGAGTGTCTGTATAGGTAAAATAGGAGCGCTAAGAAAAACCAGTAAGACTTATATTCAACTAAACCAAGCCAAGTGGAAACACCGGGAGGGGACGCCCTAGGAGGACATATAGGGACCTTATTGGTGATATTGTTCAGAAAGGTCAGGTGCGTAGTACTCGCAACCGGCATGTGTGTATGACCAATTGTATGAACCTAAACGAGGCAAAAGAAGTGTGTAGAGATCGTAGCAAGTGGCGTTCCGTGGTTTCTGCCTAACCCCATGGGAAAAAGGCGTGATTGTATGTATGTAAACCAAGCCCTATGTCGCAGTCTTCTTACTCTGAATACTATTACTCTTATTTTAAAAACACCAACACACATGATGTACTCATAAACTATGAATCCTAAGTAATATGAATTATAATCCTACTACTACTAATATTATAAATGTGAAAATATGTATGATTGGGTGTTTGTTTCTCAATCACGCAACAATGGCTGAATGGATCTGGATCGAAAATAGCACACAGAGTCTATATTACCTATATAACCTAGAATAACACATTTTTATCGCGGTAGTACGTCCTCTTGCATTAATTTCCGACATCCACGCGGGTGAAGCCGCGGGCAAAAGCTAGTTTTATATAATATTGTGCGACAAATGACCTTACCTTATTAATAAACACATTTTAAAGATTTTATTATTAACCCTCATTAAAAGTTAATGTGGCGACAGAAGTGTATGTATACATCGTGGTGATGGCGTGTGACATACTCTTGTTTTGGCCGGACGGCAAAATCGAATACATATAATATGTAGTAATTGTGGGTCAACTTTGTTTGTTTCACAAAACTGCCGAATCAAATGTGCCGACCCGAACAAGTGTGTACCCCTAAAATAGAGACCTGAGTCCAAATATGGTTGAAGGGGTCTGCTAGGACCATAGCTGGGCACCGTTAATGAAATAGTTAACTTCGTTAATCGTTAATCCGCTACAAAAAAAGTTAGCTTCGTTAAACGTTAAAGCGTTACATTTCGGAAGAATTAACGCAAGTTAACGTTAATCGTTAATCCGTTTATATATGTAAAATTGCATTTTTATATCGTTGCGTTAGTGAACTAATAAAACCTGTTAGTTTAGGGTCTGGAAGTTAACAGGTTAGGAACAAAACAAAATACTTGTATAATTCAAATGTGTGATTTAATCGTCGGGCATAAGGTGCATATTCCCCTTCATGAACATTAACATGTTGAAGTTCTCGTCTGAAAGCGAGGCTCGTTTTGGTGTTAGAATATCTTTGTCGTTTCATACTTGTCTAAGCTAGTATTTCGCGCCTCGCCGCGGTGCTGTACGGTAAATAGTAGGCATTGGATTAACGATTAACGGACTTCTGCATATTAACGGAAGTTAACGTGTCCGTTAACATTTTTAAAAGTTAACTTAAAAGTTAATCCGTTAATCAAAATGTTAACTTCGTTAATTAACGATTAACGGATTAACAAGTTAATGCCCAGCTATGGCTAGGACCAATGCCTGCCGGGGTCGCGTGATTGTTCGAAAGAGATACCGTGACCCTGGCACATGGTCAACTGAAGGAACACGGGTGGGTTTTAGTCAGTAAAAGTCTGACACGCCCTCCCGCTCCGCCCAGAGCGGGAGAAGTCATTTGATGATTTACCATCCAAAAAAAAAAAAAAAGAAGTCCAAATATGGTTTAAAACGCTGCAGGTCATAAAGTCACATTAAAAGCGCAGTTACATTCGGTCAATAGTCCGCATTGGGGTGCCTGAATGGCAACCTGAATTCTGACAACGGACTCGTTATATGCAGTATTAACAAGTTCTGGTGTCAATGGAATTGGAAGACGAAACTGGACGAACTTATCAGGAGATGGGTGAACTTCAGATTGTTCATTAAAGGCACATTTTTCAATAGTCAGATAACTATTATTCTGAGTAATTAATTTTGCTTTTCGACAGCTTTGTGTAGAAACTATGTAAAACTCATCATCTGCCTGTCCTTGTCCTTTTCTTCCACATCATTCCTCACAAAATTCATCCATATTTTCTTAGATCGTCCTCTCCTTCTTCATCCATCAACATTTATAGTCACCACTTTTAAAACGCATGTGTCTATTCACATGCATTTTATCCCTCCTCATCACATGCCTATACCAAGCCAAACAATTTCCTTCCAATTTTTCTGTCTCAGCCACTGGCGTCGCTTTCAAACTTTTTCCGTCAATTCACACACCCATCTCCACATTGCCATGTTCGCTGCATGCAATGATCATCATTTCAGCCGAAAAACGTCCACAGTTGGACAAAGACCAGCACAAAAAATGGTTTGTCGATGCGTTTGTCATTTTCGCCACGCTTGGCTGGTGGGTTGGCGATCGCAGTATGATAGAAAAATGCATAGAGAACGCTGGTACCATTCTCTAGTCAGTCCCTTAGTTGCCTCTTACGACACCCACGGGAAGTAATGGGATGGTGCCATTCGTTATGTCCGGCACCACTGTACATTTAACGTAATTACAACATTTAACGTAATTAACGCACACCCTCTTAAGGGGTCATTGTACTCATCATCATGAACAACTTTTACTATGGGAACAAACCTGAAATCGCAAAAAAAGTTTTTCATACATTTTGGTCGAGTAGGTATTGAACTTTTGAATGAAACAGCAGATTTTTTTTCGCGATTTCAGGTTTGGTCCCATAGTAAAAGTTGTTCATAATGATGAGTACAATGACCCCTTAAGAGGGTGTGCGTTAATTACGTTACATGTTGTATATTGGTATGTATTGTTGACATAAAAGTTATTGGAGATCTTACACTATTTATGGGCGCTAGTTCGAATTCCAAAGGTTGCCGAATTCGGGTGAATCCTACTTCCTACTAATATTATAAATGCGAAAGTTTGTGAGTATGAATGTTTGTTACTCTTTCACGCAAAAACTACTCAACGGATTTGGAACACAGTTTATGATCTGGATTAACACATATTGTACTTTTTATCTCGGTAGTACGTTCCCGCGGGTATATTTTCCGACCTTCACGCGGGCGAAGCTGCTGGCAAAAGCTAGTTGATAATAAAAATTAATGCTATGAAGCAGCCCCAAATCAACTTACCATGGTGTCACTATCGTCCTGGAATATAATAAAGCAGGTGCAGATATAATTTTACTGTGAAAAGCAGCAAGCTTGCTTTCTTCGGTCCCAGAGTCAGTTCTAAGGTAATTTAACAATGCCGAAGCACTAGTTATAATTATTTAGTAAGTGCTCAAAATTTGTGGTAGGCAGATTATATCGGACGTGGCTAAGCTTCATCTAGTTCGTAAAACAGGTGATATGGACTCCCATGGACCCAAACAACCAAACTGAGTTTATCAAAGAGTTTCAAAACCTAATGTATAGACTCAACGTTCATTTTTAGCCGAGGAAAAAAATGGAGAAGGTTCTCAAGTCTACTTTTTTATGTATGACAACGCATAACATTTTGGGATTAAATATAATGACCACCATAAATGCTTTGATACCCTTAGTTCTTTTACCAAAAATATATACTTGACACCAGAAAAGTAAAGTCTAAAATTACCATAGTACTAGCTATTTTAGTCACGACTGCACTTCAAATTGTATTCGAACACCAAATGTAGTAAATGATCACCAAATCTTAATAATTGGGTGTACTACATGAGCTCGTCAAATGAATGTGCGAATGCACGCTTGTGCGACACACTCGTGCTCACATAGTACACTAGGTTAGGTTAGGTTAAAACTGTGACCTCCTACGCACGAGCCGAGCGAGCGAAGCGAGCGGTGCCGCAAAGTGTTGATACCCAAAACGCGCTCATTCGATAATATTAAGTAAGAATATTGGTAAAGAAACACCGCGAATAACTAAATTCAGTGTAGACAACCTTGTCCAACATAAAATGCCTTCAATGACCAGCGTGCAGTTAGTATAAAATAACGTCCGTTTACATTTAAAATCTATGTACGAACAACACTACATATTTATATTATGCGCATGAAATGCGTGTAACTATTGTAAGCAGTGTACCCGCGGTTGTAGAACGACGGTTATTACTGAACATACATACTTGCGTTAGGGATTTGACACGTTTTTTTTTAACTTTCTTTCCCTTCCTCGTTCTCCTGTACTGATCATAGTAACGAGAGGTAACGTCATTACTTATGTACGATTTAGATAATAAGTGGATAATGTAGAATGTATAGATGCAGACCTGGTTCCCGCCCATTCCGTGGCAGTATCCCATGCCCAGAGGTTGTCCCGCCTTCCCGCCGAGCGTGTCCAAACAGTTCGACGTTTCAGCATTGCGAATCTGTAAATAGTAATATTAGTAGTCAAGCTAACACACTACACTTGTATCAACATTTGCTAAATATAATCTATTGATATTTTGAAATACGTATTATGCTTAATACGTTAATACGCTGAAATTGGACATCTGTTTATACTGTTATTCGTTTAGGAAGTCTATAGACTTGCAGTGAAAAAAGTTTGAAGTTAATTTTTCCAGACGTATGTTGTAGTGGAAAAAAGTACATACACTTACTTGCATAGCTATTTATACAAATATAAATTAATAAACACATATTAACACAGATTAAAATAATAAAATTTACAAGAAGGAAAGAGACAAATAACGGCATTATTCCAGAAGAAAAGAGACAACGTCATTATTTGTCTCCATGCATCTTCTAAATTTTTCAAATTTATGAGTTTTACCAATATTACTGTGGTCACTTTTTTCAAGATTTAACACACTAATGACATTGTAAGATACGTATTACCTATCCTGTCGACTACTGATGAATAGACATAGAGAAAATAAATATAATTACTTCAAATTATTATTTGAACCAACCAACCAACTTGAGCCAACTTTGGGCTATTGCCCAAAGTTGGCATTTCATACACCCCCAAACCAGCTTAACAAGGTGATTTAGATGGATTTTAAGTGAAGATTTCCCTCATATGGGGACATTCTAAAGTCAAATTAAACTTACCTCTCCAAGATAGTAGTACTCTAGCGGCATCTGACTCTCCGGGTATATATTCTCGAGGTACCACCTGAAGCTCTTGCACTTGAGCCGCTCGCGCAGCGCCTTCCGCTCGGTGACGTCACCGACCGGCACGCTCAGGGCGCCTGCTCATCATATCACACATGTAATCATAGTATAAGGCAAGAGAAACACTAATTTGTACAAGGATCTTTTGGTGCGTGGCCAAAATTCGAACTAACGACGCCATCTTGGTTTGTTAATACACATTTGAACAAAAATGATTATCAACGTCATTCGAGGGCCAAAAGATCCTTGTTGCTGTATACAGACACCAAAAGAGATAGGTAACCAAGATCGTAGGATACAGATAGATGTTTTAGAATGAAATTTTGTTTAATAAATTGAACTTTATGTTTTCGATGAATAAAATTTTATTTTATTCGAAAACATCCGCTTTTTTCTTATTTTACTTCGAAAAAGAACTATATACGGCGACCATGCTTACTGGTCTTTTTTGGTGATCGTATATCTACATGTAGCAATACTTTGCTCTGTTCTTAAGTAATTCTGTAGTTTATTTAACATGATTAATTTCTTGTTTTAAATTTGATGTGTATGGTCTGTTTTTAAAGTTTGTCACTCTGATTATAGTTTGAATTAATCTGTAGTGCTTGTATTTGAATAAAACACCAAATTCTAAAATAGGTACAATCAAGCACGAATGGCAATCTTAAAACATTTACTATTACCGTATCAAATTAAAAATTACGTTATTAAAAATCAATTTAATTTACATGGCAATACTACTGTTAGTTTGAAGCATGATTAAGTTATACCCAACAATGACGTACAAATGAATTTTGATGCGATTAAAATGTTAATGACTGGTTAACTTTGTTAAATACATGCTGGGGCAACACTATATTACGTTTTAATTTTTTTTTTAAAAACGTAAAATAATGTTAACATTGATATAGAGGGTTTCTTTGTAAAATTTATGATAAACGAATAATGTGCAGACGCGAGCACATCAAGATACCCGAAACTGTCAATTTTTCCCAATCAATCTTAAACCTTATACTTAAGCGATAAAGTTGAAACCTATTAAGGAAATTTGACAGATTGTAGTAGCTTTTTGTGGTGACGTCTGTACCACCAAATAGTGATAACTATTGTCAAATTATTATTATTTATGAAGCAATCAACCCAATATATCATAATATGAACTAAATACGGACAGACACGCAACATGTAACAATCATTGACACAAAAAAAAGGTAGAAACTATGTTTCCCTCAACTGCTTTGTTCTAACTGTTATCGATACATTTATGATGCCTATTGAAATAAACGCTTATCGCTTAGCCCACCTGTTCTGAATAAAGTCAGGCAAACAGAAATAAAGTAAGTGGGCATTCCACTTTACAGCTTGTTCATCAGGTGCTTTGAATAAGAAATTGGCCTTGTTCCATTTCCGTTGATTTTATTTGGTTTGATAAAGCGTTAATATAACAGTCAAGAGTTAAAATATCTAAAGCCAAAAACCGCCACTAAATGGCGAATTTTACATGTCTAAAATTCGTTTCTAAGCAAAGCTTGGAAACTTGAGTTCACGGAACGGTTCTTCTGTATCTAATATGTAAAGAAAATTTCTGGTTTTATGAAATCGTCAAGTACCAAGCTTCTCTCAAAAACAGTACTACAAAAGACTGAATTGAGAACAGGCGCGCCCGTACCCGGGTTAATATTGTAGTAGAAATGCTTCCAGTCGTCGAGCCAGACCTCAGCGAGGCGCGCGTTGTTGTGGTTGACAACTCGGCCGGTGCCTCCGGGGAAGGAGTAGGGCGTCGTCTTGCGGAACACGTGGCCCACGTGCGAGCACGGCGCGATCTCCAGCCGCCCGCCGCACATCCACACCTGGCGCGCCCCACCACCCCGTTATGTACCCAAAGCGCAGTAGCCAGGACGATTTGCTTATCGTTTTTATGAAGGCTGAAGTTGATCTTTCGGGCCGAACCACATTTGTACCTGTTAGCCTTTAAAGCTAGAGTGAACAGTCTTTTGGATACGCTCGTTCCATCAAAGACCTCATTCATCGCTTTCCGTCAGACGAAATCGAGGTTCGAGAGCCGGCCCAATTTGACAAAAGGTTTTAAATATAATCTTATGCTTGAGGAGAACTAAAAGAGGCGAGATTGCACAGTCTTTTGACCATAACTTCAGCTTCTTTTGTATAAAGGTGCACGCACGAGAAAAGAGCCATTGTCGGTCTAATGTCAACATGTTCCATAAATAGTCGTTGTCAGTTTTCGGCTCGCAATAGATTTGACTGCACCTTACAAATCAAAAAGTAAACCATGATTTTGGAAACCTAACCTTTCGTGGTATACACTGGGTGGCTTTTGAATGGTTTGTTTTTAATTAAAATATAGATACAGGGCCTCTTTTGTGGCGGTATACCGGAAGACCAACGTTCAGTCATTAAAATCGGTCAACTTCTCAGTTTCGTAAAAAGAACATTAAGCGACTTTAATCTTTTATGTATTTGTTGTTGTCTAATTAACTACTTTATGTAAACAATAGTTATTTTTTAATTATTATAAACATAAGAAGTGTTGTTTAGTTGAAGGCCACGGTCGTTATCTAAGTGTTAATTTCTACCCAGTAACTAAACCTAATCGAATTGTAATTAATGAACTAAGTAATTAAGTAACCCACTTAAAACTAGCCGCATTACATTTGCTCATTTTAATATGGCTGTAAGAATCATGGCTGGTGATTGAAACACACTTTGAACATATAATTTTTCCTCGAATGTGGTGACTCAAAATTTACAGCTAAATAGTGTGCAGTACACACACATTTTGGTTCGATAGCAAAGTAGGTAGTCAACTTTTATCGCGTCTAAATTTCCCAAATATCTTCAAATTAGTTTCCAATCATGTTGTAACTTAATTGTTTTATAGATACCATCCCATTATTATATCAACATTTTAAGAGTCTTTATCAACAACTGAAAGTTAACCGATTTTTCTGTATTTTAACAATTTTTTTTTATACAAAATGCCTTTCGTCCTGGCTACATGTCTGATGTTAATTCACATTTCACACCTGCTCGGAGTGACGTCACTATGTCGAATCTATTACTCAAGTACACGCAGTTGCATTGTTATATTTCAGCTGAAGTACCTTCTAACAAGTGTGAAATGTTCACATACATACAGCCACAAGCAATGATAAGAATACATTTATGAATGAGATCTCGTTTATCTTTTTGTCAAATGATCGAATTATTGCCAGTGCCTGAACCAATGTTCACCATGTATTAAAATTAGATGTTCCTTACACTGTTAGCACAAAGTTTTAGTAAAATAAATACTGTGTAAAATTAGTAAAAATATACTCGTTCAATATTTAGTTTAACTACAAAACTGAAAAAGCCTGTAAAACGTTCCCGGAATCGTTGCTAAAGTTACCGAAAATAGATCAGGGACCAAGAATTTGCAATTGTTTTGAATACACTAACGTTAGAGTTTATGTTTGATTTTAATAACAATCGGAACGATTAGTCTAACAATAATATAAGCAACGTATAGTTTAGTACGTATATAACGTTGGAATTGTATCAGATCTAGCGGCTGACCTCTTAGCCTAATATAATAGGAGCAATAATGACTAGATGACTAAGTATCGCTTTAAGTAGATCTAACGTCTCTTCGTCTCAACACAACTAGTACATGCCGATTTCTGGAATTTTAACAACAATCTGGGATTATAATTAATCTTGAAAATACGGAAAAACAATACACACATAGAATAGAAAACACAAAACAGGAACCGATATGTTAATCGATCTTCCTCTGTAAATATTAATTTAATATTAAAATTCATAGCTGTTATCGCATTAACACATAATTCTATTAAGCCATGATAGACGAGTTGCGGCAAATGATATAAAAATAACTAATAAATGAGATATAGGTAATCAATGTTATTATAACACGCACATTATTACATATCTATTGAGTCAGACGTGTACCAATAGGACCAGAAAACTAAGAAGAATTTGTAGGACAAAGGACCATTTTTCAAATGCACTAACTATTATTTTATTTTACATAGATACACATACATAAACTCACGCCTTTTTTTTAATTTAGGTCCTATTACTTGTTGACAGTCCTACACAAAAGAGAGAGAGAGAGAGATAGTGATATGAGGCTTGGGAGAACACTCCCAAGCCTCATATCAGTGAATTTGAAAGCATTGTATTGTAAAAGACAATTATTTTTAAACGAGTAACCGTGGAGTTCTGACAGGCTCTTCTCCATAGAAAACAACCAATTGGAACCGTACACCTAGTTTCTGCCGTTTCAAAATATTTTGATTTTATTTTTAGGTTTTATTTTAATAATAATGAATTGTTAACTTCAGACGTTAGACTAATGTTTTCCAAGTCGTAATAATATCAATTAATAACTGAAAGCATTCATCAAGGTATAAATGATGCATTTTTATATTTACTCAGCTGGTCATGGCATGGTCAAATTTTTCGTCAAGGTCTTATAGAAGTTTGTCAACAGTCTGTATAAACCGTTTGTACTAATTAAATAGTTACCTGGCCTTCGGAACTATCTCATTTAATGAATAATCATTTATATCGTTTACCACAACCCATAGTCTAAAAAGGATTGCTGTGGTTAATTCTATTATTAATTGGAGACAATTATTAATAATCAAAACTCATTGCTTCTGCATCAAGAAGAAGCAGAAAATAATGAAAAACTTCTAAAAGAAACTATAGAAAACAGCAAAACAAAACAAAAGGCGTATTGCAGGATGAAATAAACCAAGAAAAATAATTAGAGCTCAAAAACCTCTTAAAATGATAAATGGCCGCTAGATTTTTTTTTAAATATTTAATCCTGCAACACAATATAGAATAAAAAATAAACATAGGAACAGACCGAACAGATAACAAAGAGCGGGAAAACACATAGATTATAAAAAAGCGATGAAGCAAAATGAATGAAAAATAAAATGACATGCCGAGACACATGAATGCAGTCGCAATGGGGTTAATGTCAAGCCTTTCTGGATTATCCAAATGTTAATGATGTAATGTATCAAAACTTTACGTTGTTAGTGTTATATCCCAAGCCACAACAAAACTTTTGTATTTTGTACCTTCACTTCAATCATTTTGCTATTCAATTATGTACCTTCATTTTTACGCGATATGATAATAGATCGCATGATGCGTTATGTTGCACTTATGCGAGGGAAACGCATTACGGTCATACTATCATACTTGATTCAAAAAATTAAAAGCACTCTAAACTAGTCACAAATCTGACATATTAAGGGCCTAACAAGAACAATGTAAAAACGTAACCCTATATTTAGACCAGTACGAGTAGTCTAGAGTACGAAAATAAAATTAAAGGGAGTGTTCAGACGGCAATTGTTTTCCCGTTATCCATTCAACAGTTCATTTATACTTAGACAATATGTATTATCGCCTTAGCGTCTGTCCTTCCAAAGTGATCTGTGTTTTGACTTAAATTAGGAAATAAAATCCTTAAGCATAAAGAAATAAGTATCAAAACTTGTTGATCCTATTTCATGTAACTTTTAATACACTAGCACGAACGATATCTCCTATTGTTCAAATAAATACGGAAAAATAGCCGTCTAAACGCTCATTGATAGCAAAATGTTAGCAGTGTCGGTACATTCCAGACTCGAACCTGGGTTCATGGCGTAATAGAACTCTCCCCATTCGTCCATCCAGACTTCAGCGACGCGGGCCGCGTTGTGGAGCACGACGTTTTGAACTCCTCCGGGGAAGGAATAGGGAGACTTGTCGCGGAACACGTGGCCCACGTGCGAGCACGGCACGATCTCCAGCCGCCCGCCGCACTGCCAGACCTTTACCCCACATTTTTATTTGTAGTGAGAGCCGATACTATTGTCCATCCGGCGCAAGTCAGATATGCTCAGAATAATCTTCTTAATTCGTTAAAAGAAGAATGAGCATATCTACATTGTCTACCCTGAGCTTTCAACGTGACTAGCTTATTGGCCTGGTCTCCTTCTAATTTCTGAGCTCGATTTTTTTGCTTCTTTTATTGTTTATATGGACCATTTAATCTATGCTGATAATGCATGGTTTCTGAATTCTTTTAAGAGCTGAAATTATATCATTTTTTAAACTTACCGCATAGGTTCCACGAAAGAACTAGATAAAAATCTAAAAACATTGCATTTTAACGTTTCATTTGGAGCTAAAACAGTGGGACATCTTTAACTCTATGCTACCATGTTGCAAGACATAAGCCAATCCGCAGCTAAATAAACTAAATACAATCTACCTTCATTAATCGGTCGTCCTATCACTCTAATAAGAAAATTTACCCTGAAGCTCATCTCGAGGTTCTCTCCCCCCCAGATGTCCATTCCCTGGTCGTAGGAGCCGATCTGGTAGAAATAGTCCTTGTCGATGGCAAAAAGTCCTCCCGCCATGGTGGGCGTTCGGAGCGGCGCCGTGCGATCGCCCCCTCGACGCGCCATCTCGCGCTCCGGCACTCGATACCTAAGATTAAATAAAACAGGATCTACTTTAATGAACACTCATTAAGCTTAGATAAGTTATCAGACAGATAGACAAATATTTTTAACCGTAGACAGAGTAAAGCAAAATATAAAAGTCACTAAATGTAAAGGGGTTCGAACTTTTTTGTATGGGAGCTGGCATATCGACCCGCCGCCATTTTGTTTTTTTTTCGAAATCGCTGCGTACGATTAAGTTGTATGTATGACTAGAGGACACATAGACGAACAAAAAAAATTCGTAATACGGTACCCCAAAGTGTCACGTTGCCGAGATATTTGAAGGTAAACATCGACATACCGGATACCGGCGGGTCGATATGCCGGATCGGTTTTAAGCCATTTGGTTGTATACAGGGAGTACTCTCTGGAACGGCTGGACCGATTTTGGTGAAATTTGGTATGGGGATACTTTGAACCCTAGGGAACTTACACTTACAAATACTTTTTATCAACAAACGGTACGATTTCTTTGGGAACCTATTACCCGACTACATAAAATAGTACAGATTTACAATATATTGCAAAAGACTATCGCTAAATGATAAGTTATATGCTGGCAGTACTCTATCTACGTTTTCCACATTTAATCAGTCCGGTTGTTATCCAATCGCTGTCACTTAACTATCCGTAATTAAAATATTACCTCATGTTTAAAATTGATAAAGGGGAGTAATTGACAGTTCCGCGATCAGTTTTGCGTATTGAGATAATGAAATAATTTAATTGCTTGAGATTTCATAAGCAATTTCTCAGTTAATTTTAGGTATTACCTTGATTCAAAACTCGATCCACGCTGAGTAGATGTGGGTAGTATCCATTTCTCTATTATTTTTAATTTTCCTACTTTGTTCAGTCTGCGAACGACAGTGGCCTGACTGCATTTGAGCTTACTTGGTATTTCACGCGTGTTTGAATATTCAGGGCCGGATTTGGGGGAGGGCAACCGGGGCTACAGCCCCGGGGCCTCCACAAGTGAGGGGCCCCCACAATGAGAATTTAAAAAAAAACATGTTACCACTAACTACTAAGAGTAATATATTCTTATTATTTAATTATTTGTCTTGTAATAAATTATTGAAACACTACAATTCAAAAAAAATATTCATCAATTTGGAAAATTATTAGGGGCCTCCACTCCTTTCTTGCCCCAGAGCCTCCAGACCTCTAAATCCGGCCCTGTGAATATTACCTTCGACAAATACACGTAATCGATCAAGCTCCAGTTCAGGTGGTCTACCTGACATCTGCTTATCCTCAACGCTGTAATCTCCCGAACGAAATCTAACAAACTACCTCTTGCATGTTGCTTCACTGGGGGCATCGCCACCGAATACAGTCACTGTTTCGACGTGCTTCAGCTGCGCTATGGCCCAAACGGAATTCATATAATAGAGCATATCGTATCTCAATCAAAACTTCAGTAACTTTATATTACTGAAATTGTATTCCGCTCTCATATAAATGCCCTTTATATACCTTTTCCCCATCATGAAACGGATAGTTCAAGAGAAAATGAGACATTTCAAGAAAATGGCCCAATACTTTTGATTCAAGATAATATTATTATTTTGACGAATTAATGACATTTTACTTTTGTAACTCCCCAACTTTGCTTTCTGGATCAAAAAACATTCGTTTTGCAAAATAGAGGAAAAATATAAAACCTATTGGTACCCAATACTATTTTACACCTGCTATCACATATATACAAGGAATATTGTGTCAATTATTAATCGTCCCATGTCCTACAAAAAAAAACAAATTGAGAATATAACTAGACATGTTCAAATAAATGAATGGCAAATGTCTCGTACTTAATGTTGACTTTATGCTTAGCGACTACGTTTTATGAATAACTAATTATACGATAAACGATTCGTTTTGGTAATAACTATACGTTTTTTCTTTTTTAACGTTGTAACGTAGTTTGTTATCGATATTCGCTAACACCCGGTTCCTAAAACAAAGAATAACTAAGGCGCCGTTTAGCACGCCTTACACGAGTTACACGCTGCCAATTTCGGTAAGCTACAGTTATTCCGACGACTATTCCAAGTATTTAAGTCCTGGCTGGAGGCCATAATTTATTGAGGCACCCTCAAGCAAGTCCGGTTAATAAATAATAAATAAATATCTTAGGACAACCAACACATCGTTATCTGATCCCAAACTAGGCAGAGCCTGTACTATGGTAACCAGACAACTGATAAATATATATTTCTAAATACATACATATTATAGATAAAATTACACCCAGACACAGAACAAATGATTGTGCTCATCACACAAAGATTTGTCCTGGGTGGGAATCGAACCCACGACCTGTCTTTGCAGTCAGGGTCACTAACCACTAGACTAACAGGCCAGTCTTTAAGCAGCCCACAACCTCTTATATCACTCTGCGAGATCATTCCCAAAAAAGTGTGTGATTTAAGAACGGTCCTTAATGCCTTTTGCCCATCCATTTATTTTGTAGCCGACTTCATAGGCAACTAACACCACAGCATTGGGCCCGCACGGTGTACCTAATACGGCTGGGCAGTGTTCCAGCGATGGGAGCATTTATTATCTGCCTAACATTTTCCCAACTATGTTGGGGTCGACTTCCAGTCCAATCGGATGCAGCTGAATACCAGTTTTTTACATGTACCGACTGGGAACACCATAGGCTGATTACCTGTCATCATCATCATCATCATTTCAGCCGAAAGACGTCCACTGCTGGACTTAGGCCTCCCCCAAGTTAGAGGGATTTTCCATAATCGCCACGCTTTGCAGGCGGGTTGGCGATTGCTGTTTGGTGGTAAAATGCATAGAGAACGCTGCTGCCCATTCTCTAGTAAGTCCCTTAGTCGTCTCTTACCTCAACCACAGGAAGAAATGGGATAGTGCTATTCTTTACCTCCGGCACCACAAGGAGATTATATGTATGGAAGTGCAACTTGGTTTCAAACAGTTTTCGTCACCGCTGTGCACATATGTGCACATACACCGTGACATTTTAGTCGTCTTACAAAGGTTGTCCACTCAATGTGTCCGACATAATATACCTCTAGGCGTGATTAAAAATTATTACCATTAATTAAGATAATAGGTACTAAGAAAAAACTGGCCAAGTGCGAGTCGGACTCGCGCACCGAGGGTTCCGTACAAACCTGCAGGTATTCACTGTTTATGCATACGGTTTATGTTTATGAAATTAAATGTTTTTTTTTTTTAATTTTTATACGTGAGTTGACTGAATGAAAGGTAAATTGTGGTTTACGATTTATGACGTATTAAAAAAAAACTACTTACTAAATCTCGTTCAAACCAATTTTCGGTGGTAGTTTACATGGTAATGTACATCATATATTTTTTTTAGTTTTATCATTCCCTTATTTTAGAAGTTACGGGGGGGGGGGGGGGGCACGAGTCGGCTAGATCATTCCATCTTCATTTTCCATGAGACAAAATATCAAATGACGTGGTTTAAACCACGTCATGCGTCATCATAATGAATAATATTTTATATTTTAGTTATTCAAATGATATTTTTTTCTTATGGATGTGTAGTAGTAATTGGTTACAAGAAGTGGGCTGCCGTTGTAAAACGACTAAAATGTCACGGTGTATATGCACATATGTGCACTGTGACGTCATCGTCGTATAACTCAGTGAAATTAACGTACCGGTTTACCTAATTCCTATGCAATACCATGTCTCAGGCGGCACGCGTTGCATTAGTAATTACGTGGCCTTAGTCCCCACTAAATATCCATTACATCTGCCAGACGCCCGCGCCACTTGAACTTAATTATCTTAAGAGTCGGATGCAACTAAAACAATTTGGTTTTTGACTTAAATATATTCTTGTTTTGGATGTCGTCAAGTTTAAAACTTCCTGTTTCTTTATGAGTTACCTACATATTTATTTTGTTATTTGACCATTATTATAAAATAATCTACGACGCGGGCCCAGTGCGGGTTGGTAGGTGTCACGTCTTCGAATTTTTTGGTTCTAGGACATGCCGGTTTCCTCACGATGTTTTCCTTCACCGTTTAGAGAGCTGTGGTGATGAAATTATTTACACAAAATAAAGCACCTGCCTGGGTTCGAATCCACGACCTACAAATTCGTAGGTCGGGGCAAATAGCACTGGGGCCCCACTGCTACTACAATCTATACGTAATACATACAAATAAATAAAATTGAAGTATCTGTTTGTAATGTCAAAATAACAGCTTTTAGCTAAAGGCTGACAGTATAAACGGTACTTATAACAGAAAAACAATTTTAAACGTTTTGGCCTGTCTGTTGGGATATCAACCACCAAAACGGCTGGACCGATTTTGACGGGACTTTCAATGGGACATAGCTGATGTTATAACGAGTATCATATATTAGGTTGGGGAAAAAGTCTTTTCGCATTATAGTATGTATGAACTTGTAATAAAATCTCTTTGGCTATACTATTTGTATCTGGCTGGTTTTGGTATCATTGAAAGTTTAAATTTTAAAGAACATAATTCCAAATTCAAATTAGGAAAATGTGTGATTTTCATTTGTTTTTCGTACCGTCAAGATGAGTGAATCTAATGAAGAAATTCGATACATTTTAAAATTTTACTACAAAAAAGGTAAAAATGCAACGCAAGCCGCGAAAAAAATTTGCGATGTTTATGGACCTAGTGTAGTGTCTGTGAGAGTAGCACAAATTTGGTTTAAGCGTTTTCAATCCGGAAATTTTGATGTCAAATATGCACGTCGCTCTGGTCGCCCTATTACGGATAAAATGGATGCCATTTTTGAAAAAGTGGAGCAAGATCGGCATACCAGTAGTTACGACGTAGCTGAAGAACTGGAAATTGACCACAAAACAGTTTTAGCGCATTTGAAAAAAACTGGGTACACAAAAAAGCCCGACATTTGGGTACCTCACGAGCTCACTGAAAGAAACCTAATGAACCGTGTACTCATTTGTGATTCTTTATTACGACGTAATGAAACCGAACCATTTTTGAAGAAGCTGATAACTGGTGATGAAAAGTGGATCACGTATGACAAGAACGTGCGAAAAAGGTCGTGGTCAAAGGCCGGTCAGGCTTCACAGACTGTGGCGAAACCCGGGTTAACTCGCAACAAGGTGATGCTGTGTGTGTGGTGGGATTGGAAGGGCATTATTCATTATGAGCTGTTACCACCAGGCAGGACCATCGATTCTGAACTCTACTGCGAACAACTGATGAGATTAAAGCAAGAAGTTGAGAGAAAGCGGCCGGAATTAATCAACAGAAGGGGTGTGGTTTTTCATCATGATAACGCTAGACCTCACACATCTTGAGCCACCCAACAAAAATTAAGAGAGTTTGGCTGGGAGGTGTTAATGCATCCGCCGTATAGTCCTGACCTTGCACCTTCAGATTTCCACCTGTTTCGGTCTCTTCAGAATTCTTTAGGCAGTGTCAGGTTAACATCACGAGAGGACTGCCAAAACCAATTGTCGCGGTATTTTGACCAGAAGTCCCAAAATTTCTATAGCAATGGGATCATCCCAACAAACTAAGCTTATAAAATTAAGTCTATAAGGTCTAAACTCTTATACTTGTTATAAAAGAGCATTTATTATGTCAATGTTCCTTATAGTAGCACATTATTAGAAGATTTGGCTAATATTACCTTTATTCTTATAATTTGGCTGGGTAAACGTTAATAAATACAATTAATATGGCTACAATAAGGGTTCAAAATGTGTTCTTCTTATAGAGGCTAGTTACATTGCTTTTTAGCCATATAATATTCAAAGTCATATAAAGGCTTTTAATATGGTCAATTATTCTTAGAAAAGTAATGCACAAGGTAATTATGATGCTTTTTAACTCATAGGAGCATTTGATAAGAGGTCTATCCAACAAACAAATTTTAACATTTTATGTGATATTTACAAGGGTGAAAGCAATCCGTATTCCCTTATACAGTGATTATAAAGATATTATTCTCTATATGGTCACATTAAAATGTTTTACATAACTAGATTCGCCATTTTGAAGTACAGCAGATTGTGTGAATTTGTTACGGAGGGGCATTTACATTTAAAAAATGGATTCAAAAGACTGGAAGAAGTTAAAAAGGAGCGGTGGTTATAGAAGAAAAGTAAAAAAAAAGTCTACGAAAACATGGTTTTGAACATTACAACCACCACCTCTACTCCTATGATACTACAAAAAGACCAAGCAGATACTAACGAATCAGCCAGTTGTTCCGCAGAGGATTTTTTTATAGAAAATAAGAATGAACAGGAAACCAGTGAAGAAGAATATAATTGTAGCGATATTGATATAGACAATAATAATATAATGACAATGATAATATTTTTAAATGAAGAGTTGAAGAATATTGATATTCGTAGTGATATCAGAGAATGGGCAGTGAAATTCAACATTTCCCATATCGCTTTAAGTGACCTATTAAAAATATTACATCATGTAATGCCAAACAAAATGCCATTGGATGCGCGTACATTGCTCAAAACAAATAAAGTAGTAATATTCATTACTGAAACCAATGCAATATCTGCGGACAAACATATTATATTTATAATTATATTCTTTATTGTGTACTAACAATTATAATTAAATTTCAAACTTAAAACTAGTGCACAAAAGCAAGCTTATCCCTATAAAGAGATATCTTCCAGCCAACCCAACCATAGTGAAACATAAATTTTATACATATGGGAACAAGACTAGCTAGGTACAGGATTTTGTTCGTGAGAAAGGAACCCTAACGATATGTAAAATGGCGATAGCATAAAAAGGAAATGATGCCATTATAAAGTCTTCACTCTCATAGACTCCTTGTAGACGATGTGCGAATCGTTTTGCTCTCATAATAGCACTGTTTATAACATGACTAAATAATTAATAACGTTTGTAGCGCAAAAACAGCTAAAATTCAAGGGCGGGTTGATACTATAAGACACTGCGTACCACATTTTATCATGCATTTGAATTCCCATACACTTTTCACTATAAACGAGCACATAAATCAGGTAAATGAACTACATAAAATAATAATTTACCATTCACTTTTTAATAAAATGGTTGACGTTTCTCTTTATTCGCGAAACTTTTACGAAAATGTAAATCACTAAGAAAAAGACTTATTGCAGAATCATAAACAGACGGCTATAAGGGCCTATGGCTTTTTAAGAGCCTTTGATTTGCCGCAATGAATTTAACTCCCTTGTATCGAACCATAGTAAAACACGTATAAGGAAAAAAAGCGGACAATAAAGGAACTAAAAGGGAGGTATAAGGTTATTGTCTTTATAATTTGTGCCCAAACGCACCCTTATTAGCGATAATACGGCTCCTATAAGAATATTATTTTTGGCAATATAAGCCACTACAAGAGCAATTTTTGTTTGTTGGGATGTCCCTACCTACAAGATGGCAAAAAGTTATCGAACAAAATGGTACCTACATACTTTAGTTAAATGTAAATAAACTTTATTAAAAAATGTTTTGAATTTTCTTAAAAAATGCGAAGAAACTTTTTCCCCAACCTATTATGTTTTGTCCCGGTAGCACGGTCCCGTAGGACAATTTCCGAGCTAGTGTGAAATAAAATAATTTGAATTAACATCCAATTATTAAATGTAGCAACCCTATTACATCCGATATCGATAGCGCGAACTTTAATTAATAAGCGCAGTAATCAAGGTGTTCTCTAGCGCAACCGTCGGAAACAAAACAATGGGACGGGGTGTTATGTAATCACAATAACCAGTAATAACAATGGCCCGAACGTTTGTGAGTTGTGCCGCAAAGCGCACGCGCCTAGCGTACTTCCAATTAATTGACGTTAAACAGGTGATTTCGTTTCATATCAACTGAAACACTTGTTATTATTACCGTGAAAATGAACTGTGTAAGAGGTATGCAGTGGAAATTCGTTTTTGGAGTTTACTTCTTAAGAATCGGTTTTCATATGCTCGGGGTATGAAAATTTATGGGGAGTAAAATTAAACTTTCTCCATTGCGTTATGTTTACTAATCTATGTAATTTTGTTTGTAAGTAAACCTCAGTAGTGCGTTGGAGCTGACACACACATTTTCTTTTATAACCGACGAAAAAAAACGGATACGCGTATATTTTTTTATGTATGACCATGCATAACTTTTTACATAGTAGTCAGATTGTGATAATTATTTTTTTATTGGAAAGGGTATACTCCGAAAGTGGTCCCATATAAATTTGCAAAACAAAATCGAACCCTAAGCGTCGGAAAACAGGGTATGATTCACTTACTGATTGTAATGTATAACCACGCATAACTTTATACAGAGTAGTCCGATTTTGATCATTCTTTTTTCATTGAATAGGGTATACCTTTAAAGTATTATTAGTACATTAAAGCCACCTAAAATTATAAAATAAAAACTTTTTAACGAAAAATTAAACCGCCGAAAAAACTGAAAAGCAAAAAATAATAAACCTTAAAATTATGAGTCGGCGCTGAAAAATCAATGAACATAGATCACTCAAAGCGCCGACTCATAATTTTAAGGTTTATAATTTTTTGCTTTTCAGTATTTTCGGCGGTTTAAATTTTTGTTAAAAAGTTTTTATTATATTTGTACCTTATGCAGAGGTGGCAGGGACGTATATTCTCTTATCATGCATTCAGTAATGATTCTTAACCACTATGCGCAGAAACTCTACGTCGGTTACTTATTTTTAAATCAGCTGTTTCATAAACAAGAACAATACTTGCACGGTTAAAATTTATGGCAAAACTATTTTGTTTTATATATATCCGACGAAACATTACTTACTGAAGTTGCTATTATTTTCCTTAAATACAAGGAGGAGTTTTGTTTTTTATAACCAGCCTCGCTTTTTTTAAGTAATGACGTAGATAACATCGTTTTTCTATTACTTAACACTTATTTTTTACTAAATGAGGAAAAATAATAAATATAAATATATCTTAATCTTACTCAGAGTGTAATTTTGTACTTACCACCTAAAGTTGAGCTTCCAGTTGAACCCTCCCCACGTCATATCCGAGGCCTGTATGTACTCGAAGGTGGTGTCGGAAATGACGTCAATGATGGGACACACCACAGTCGTCCGGTCCTCCACGATCCTCGCCAACAGCGGTTCGAGCCAACCCTCTACAAATGAAAACAGAATGTAAGTCAAAAACACTTCAAGAAAAAAAAAAATACTCTAAGGTATCGTAAAGCTCATAGTTGGTTGAATATTACTTGCACGTCAAAACGACAAGATCTATCAGTCTTTGTAACAGATAGTTTCAACTTAGGCAACTAATTAATTTACTAGGAATTTCAGTGAAAATGATTAAGTAATTACAAGGTCAACTATACACTATTTAGACTTTTCGCGCATTACGCGGTCACGATCAGCCGCAATCTTAAAGAAAGTTTGGCCGCAACTGGGGGCTTACTCTTCAACCTAATTTTAATTCCAATCTAATGCCAATACGATTCCAATGTTAATTTTGCATACACGTGATGCGGTACTCTTGAAAACAATAGTGTCAATATTGGAACAACAACAACGCCCGATCTCGATTCCACTTAGTTCTCCAAGATAGAAACCCAATTTAAACACATTTTGGCGCTAGCGTCGAACTCAAGAATACGAAACGTCATAAATTCCATTGTCAATCGATCGGAATTGAAATCAAGAGTAAGCACTCTGGTCGGAGGGCCGTTCGTTCGGCGAAACTTTCTTTCTTCTAGATCCGATTCAGTCCCTCACCCTCAGATTAAGCCTAAGCTGGGCTCGCCCAGCGTATCAGGGGTCGCCTTAGGGTGTAGTAGCTTAGTTTATATTTTTTTGCACTGGCTAGCCTTATAAGGCATCCAAAGGATAATCCGGCTAAAGAGCCAACAACCTCGTTGGTGTAACTGCGTCATAACCTTCAGCAAAAAAACGGCCACATTGCTGCCTGTCACGCGACAAATCGTGGTAGTGGATGTCGGCACTGCGAAGTCCCTAAACCTCCTCCTCATTTTCTCTCTCCACTACTTCTTTCAAAGATATTGTAGCTATACGAGCTGTGTTACAATACATATACTGGGTTCAATAAAGCATACCTATAATTCCGTCTATCAATCTATGTTATATTAATCTATTGTTTGCAGCAAAGTTTACTAAATTCTATCACCATTATAATTTGTTGTGAGAATCCGTGACGAAGTTCATCGCTATTTATCAACTTTGCAATTCACCTAACCGCCAGACGGTAATACATTTTAGTTGAGGATAAATATTTCCTAATGTTATATTATCGAGCATTGTGTTCCATTCCAGCTATTATTTATTTAACGGGGACTCGCCAGGGTAGCCTAGAAATTCCAATTTTCTTTCGCTTTATGTTAAAATATGATTCGCAACTATACCAAAGAAGGCTCAACATAATTATAATCATCAAAACAATCCTCCAAGTTCATTTAATTTCTTTGAATTATTGTACTTTGCCATGAAATATTCGAAACATAAGAAAACGTATGGCAAAAGAGTCATGAATGTAGAATAAATGCTGTGGAAATGAGTTCCTTACGAAGCATATGAGGCGTGGCTGAGGAATGATGTGATAACCGGTGTGGTGTGCGGTTTAAAATGAAATGTAGGGACAAAAAATTAAAATAGTAGATACGCTTCGATAGTTTGGTCATGTTGAGAGGATGAATGAAGGGTGCTAACAAACGGTACTTACAAGGCAGATGTGAGTGGAAACGCCGGGAGGGGACGCCCTAGGAGGACATTTAGTTTACCTTATTGGTGATGTTCTTCAGAAAGGTCAGATACGTAGTACTCGCAACCGGTGTGCGTGTATGACCCGATATATGAACGTAAACGAAGCAAAGGGGGTAAGTAAGGATCATAGCAGATGGCGTTCTGTAGTTTCAGCCTACCCTCACTGGAAAAAGGCGCGAGTTTTTTTAAGAAAATTTAAATTTCGAAGGCTACCTTAGCGCTATCTTCTTAACTTCTTTCATTTAATGACGTTACCCTTTTACAGACTTAAATAGGTATGGTAAGTCAGTGGAGCAGGACACAAAGACAATGCTATGTTATTCATTAAACCATCTCGTGCTCTTATAACAATATTTAACAGAAAGAAATATAACAATATAATATAATATCTTAGGACAACCAACACACCGTTATCTGATCCCAAACCAGGCAGAGCCTGTACTATGGCAACTGATAAATGTAAATTACACCCAGACACAGAACAAATAACTGAGCTCATCAGACAAAGATTTGTCCTGGGTGGGAATTGAATCCACGACCTCCATCTTAGCAGTCAGGGTCACTAACCATTAGACTAACAGGCCAGACATAAATAATATTGTTTATAAAATATAATATAGTTACGACTGACTATATTGGAACATCTATAGAATCTAGAATTCATCAGCAGCCTATAACGTTCCCACTGCTGGGACACAGGCCTCCTCTCGGTGAGAGGGAGCGAACCATAATCCACCACGCGGGCCCTAAGCGGGTTGGTAGATGTCACATGTCTTCGAATTTTTAGTTCTAAGACATGCCGCATGCCGGTTTCCTCACGATGTTTTCCTTAACCGTTTTGAGAATCCAGAATTACGGAGCACCTATTCAGAATTGAGTCATAAAGTAGCCTATAAAAATAACAATCTTCGCATGAACCTATAAAGAATGGACGCCTTCGTAACTAAGAACGGCTGCAGTCTATAAGAAGCTAATGACTCGGATAAAAATATGGGATACCAATAACGGAGTTGCGTCATGCATGCTTGAATTTTGAATCAACATAGTATCTAGCTCGGAGCGAACAATGCATATAAATCATTGGGGTATTGATATACCGCTTGGCAGTAATCAATTACGATTAAGTGAGATGCACCTCGATTTTGTTGCTTGCAAATCTTAAATGACTTATTATTTGGTTCGGATTTGAGGCATTTAGTAGGGAATGGAAAGAATTAGCCGTACGCACAAATTCATTTCATCTTCAATATTTAACTAAGCTTTAGCGAAACTATAGAAAACCCGAATAGTGTATTATTGATTAATGTAAAATAATTACTGAAGTGTGTTCCAAAAATAAATGCGAATCTAAGGACCAACGGTCCTTAGGACCAGAAATAAACGACAATCGATCAGCTGTTTATTTCTGCCCACGTACGTGGGCATTCGTAGGAGTTAGTAGAGGTTAACCGGTGACTTACTTTACACTCAGTACTTAACCTGTTTTTTCTTGGACACGGAAAGTAAAAGGACCTAAGCAATGCATTATTGCGAGAAACTTATGGTGCAACGCCGATATACTTTGACCGAACCGAACCGATAATATTTTTATAGATCTACAAGCTAAACTGCGGATTTCAAAAAGAAGTAAAGAATGGCAGTGGTCGTCTTGCATCAAGCAAATGTCAGCCGTATGCAAAAGGAACTAAGTTGAGTTTGAATTGTTATCAGATCGATTAGGGTCAAACGGCTTTCTGTCTGATGATAATATTGCTCAACCAGTAATCTGTGTGCTAAACGTAGTTATTGCAAAAAATAAAATGTTATGCGACGATGTGCGATACTGGGGATCCCCAAGACCGTAGCGGTCACAACTTTGTAAACACTTTTTTACGTTACCAATGAATATTAAAATGAATCATTACCTGTACATTCGCAATGGGCATCAAGGAACGTGATGACATCACCCTTGACATGTTTGGCGCCCAATAGACGCGCACGGATGAGACCAGACCTGTTCTCAGTGCGGAACAAATGCGTCGGTACCGGCAGCGTCTTTATGTAGTCTTCTAGCTTCTTGCCGAGATGTTCTGGTAAAGGAAAACAGACGATAAAATCATCAATTCATCTTCTTGACCTATCTGCTGTATGTCATGCTGGCTCTATGCGTATTTGTGAAAATAGAAAAAATATAAGTACCCTATCATTTATTAAATAGAGTAGATTTTGTATTAACCTAATAATGCGAATATTTTTGCAATCGTAGTGCCAGTATAACATACTACGTCACGCAGTATTGAACCACACAGTGGTTTTATAAGCACGCAGTCTTCGTGGTTTAAGAACCACCATGAGTGTCCAGTTAAGCGCTTGGAACAGTGCGGCAGTCCAAAGCAGATATGGCAGGATGAGCTTGACTCATACTACCTTAAGGCCTGTCTTACATTAGCAGAGAAAACAAGCAGGTCGAAAATTGGAGGACAATATAGGCTAATTAGATATCTCACAAAATATTATTCAATTTCTTCCATACATCTGTTTCGCACGTTATCCCAGTGTCCAGGTTCCTTTCAACTCATATGTAATATCTTCTTTCACACAATCGTTTCTTTGATAAACACCATGATAATGTATTAATGTAATGGTACATTTAATGAGCCTCCACTAGTAACGACACATAAGTACGTCCGATTAGTTTACTTATTCCGATCCAGCCTGACCCTTGCTGCCCTAAGCCGAGGTCCGTAGTGCCCTTAGCGAATAGTCGCTCTAGTTTAAAGTTTTTTTTTCTGGAGGGCTTAATTTATTAAGGTAGCCACAGGCAAGTCCTGTTAAGCAGCCGACAATCTGATAGGATGACCTGAGAGATGTCATGCCAAAAAAATAATTGGTTAGTTAACCCCTCTACTAATCTTCACGCGTAGCATGACCACCATAGAAAGAACTTTGTCTTGGTAGAATAGAAATAGAATTGTCATGCTACGGCATAAAACGGTACAAATCTTTCTATAATCTTTAATTCTGTCTTTAATCTTTCTACAATCTCTAATTTTGTCTATTCTTCCGTCGACAAAACCCATTTCTACGGTGGTCATGCTACGCGTGCTTATTGACTTATATTATATCTACCGTATACAAGATCAAAATAAATGACCTAGCGAAACTGTGGTGATGGGTTACAATTCTATACATCATGTTTTAATAATAAAAAAAAATTAAGATTTGTTTTTTTTTTAGGCCAAAGACAACCGCTATTAATTGTTACTTGAATTAACAGACATGACTTATTTCTCATGACTTGAGAAAATCTGTTCTGTTTTGTTTTATCGTGTTTAGATATCGGTGTGTCGTGAAGTTTACAGAAAAAAAACTTATAGGTAATTCAAATGATCCTACAAGAAAGACATTAAATTGATTTCTTTTCAGTTTTATCATGTTTACATATAGATATTCTCGCGTCTACGGAATTTCGTTAGCTAATTTTATTTTATCCTGTTTAGTTTCTACACGAGAAAAGAAATCATAATTATTGTAAACAATTATATTTTAAATATTTTATGGCGAACTTGTACCATTGTGAATATGGAACAAAAGTGATACCTCCATTGTTACGCAAACATAATGTCAATGATTGAATTGAAAAGCTGATGAGAATGTTACATTACAAGTTAATGTGCTTCAAAATGGGTCATTATCAGTCGCTTAGCAACTGGTTTTCCTTAAACCAGTCTTCAAAAATAAGCCTTTCCATTAGCTTATTTTCGGGGCTGGTTCCGTTCTTTCAATAAAGGAGATTGCACAAAAATATATACGGAAAAAAACCTAGAGTCGATAGAATAAAAACTTATGAGCGGTAAAAGTGCTTTAATTTTAGTTTACAAACAAATAAGAAATTATTAAAAAATTATCCCCATGACTGGCTACGTTGTAAGAACTGAGAGTGCTCTCACTGCTTATCTGACTTTCGTTACGTTGTGTAGATGGTGGAATAAGTCCAATATACAATATGCACTACCTATCTCTTTTTGACCGCAAGAAACTCTTTATTCGACGCTTCCAATGTTGCCGCTTGGTGCTTGTGGTGATTTTGAGAGAAACCAATTTCACTGTTGATATAAAAAATACTGTGTGGGCCAAAACAATACTTGTTATAAGTATTGTTTCATAGTTGTAATAAGTTACAAATAAGCAGGAAAGGTTGGTATTTTTTTAAATATATTTTGGTATGTATCTGTACTTATTTTGGTTACTAACACGAAATTCAAAGTCGAAGCATTTAGGTATTTCAAATAGGCCCAAAAAAGGCACTTTTGAACGTCAACAGTTACATGAAAATAGAATTGATTCTAGTCGGCCCTTCCAAAAGGGAGGCTCGTATGGAGAAGACTGGTAAAGAAACTCCACCGTTGCTCTTTTAAAATGTTCTCATTCCAACTGTTCCCTTTCCTAGTATAAGTGTACTACGGTGGAAAAGCTTTCCGAATTAAGTTGTAAATAAGATTCAGAAACTAAAATAAAAAAGAAGGTAAACATAAAAGCCATAAAATAGTGAACTTTATTTTTGTAAACTTGTAGGTAGATGTTAAAACTGACATAGTGATTAGCAAAATATTCAGATGCTAAGTCTGTTTAAACACATATAAAAATAAGTATAACCAAACACTATGTGGTAACACTTTTTATTATATGTACGTTTACATTGAAACCAGCTGCAAAAGTAAATTTTAAATAAAAGTAGGTCGTAATTTATCTTGTTAAAATTTTGAGATGATATCTAGCATGTATCGTATAGTACTATCAATCATACGTTTAGGTTTTTTCAATCCAGACTAGGTTTATTGGGCAGTCTCCTTTTCTATGAATGAAGACTATCTACTCTATTTCTAGCACCCAGGGTAGTACTACGGATTAGTGCCACCAGGGCTAGCTTTGATCATAATCGGCTTGGCATAAAAGATTGAAAAAAAAAAACAAAGACATTTTCACATTAACAAAGCAATATTTGGGTATCACCAGTTCGTATTTCATCCAAACCTATTAACATAATTTTCCTACACAAGATTAAGCATAAGAAACCCACCCCATCTATATCTTGTTGCACGTACAAGACTAGGTTAAGTACACTTTATATATTTGCTTAATATGACGTAGGCCGTCTCGACCAGCGGCGCCAGTGTATATGAAGATGCATGTCTGAAGACCTTTTTATTAATATACATACTATCTGATCTCATTACATACGATAAGGAAGTGGTTTTATTAAAATAAAAACCTTCAAAAATTACAAGATGGTAACATTGTAATTAAAATGTGTAATGTTTTGCAATTCAATATTCACATTTAAGGTAAATTGAATAGTAAAAAATAACATAGTTGCTCACTTTGCGAATAATGTCAAATACAGAAATATCACGATGTGAAAGAAAAATAAATCATATCCGATCAGATACTGTGATATATTAAGATGTTAATTTGTTAAGCTGTATCTACACTGGGACAGCGGCGCCAAGCAATATGCTTGACTGCTTATGCTCTCCGCTCTGGCGCCAGACGGTAAGGCAGTAAACAGGTACTCAACATGTAGTGAGATGACTAAGTAACAGGGTCGAGAGCGCCACGATTGTGACGTACTTGATTATTGTGAAAATAATTTTCCTTTAACCTTTGTAAAAGAACACAAAAGAGATCGTGATGAAGGGACAAGCGAAAAAGATTTCCGTCATCTTTGCAAATATTATTCTGTATTATGAAAATTCCAAACGTGTTTGCCATAGACGAGTCTCGCACAATGATAAGTAGTGTCTGTGAATATAATAATGAATATTTAACGGAGAAAAGTTATTATAATTCCTAAGACTTGAATATTATGAGCGAGATTTAAACATTTTGCTGCGCTCATTTGCAATGCAAGTCTAACACCAGCTAAAAGGAGATTTAGGGCGCTGCCGGACTGGTTCGAACGACATAGATGAAACAGGAACTAACAAGAACAGAAATAATGTCGTATGCCGCGTGCAAAACTGGGTGAAAATATCACTGACATATTGTTATTATTTTGGTAAAAAGTAGTTCAGTTTTGTCGGCACGTCAAGTTGTCGCCGCAATTGTATGGAACCAGCCTAAGAAGCATTCAAGGCGAACGCGGATTTTATTCATTCATGATCATAATCAACATACTTATTCAACAATATGCATAGAGAACAGAAACCAGCCAGCCACTAGAAATGCTCAAGATACCAAAATACATTTTATAAAACGCATTACTCATTCAACATGTTTTCTGTTGCTATAGTTGACGTGGTTTACGCTGACCACGTCACTTCGAGCGATCCGGCTCGTAAAGGTAAATTATAATTGAACACGATAAGATACTATCGTATCTAGAATTCGTGATTAATATCAATTTGTTGAATACGGGGTTTCTTTTATCAGTTGCATGTAAAGCATGATTACCATCCTGCCAGGGTCGCGAGATTGTTCGAAAGAGATACCGTGACCCTGGCATATGGGCAACTGAAGAAACACGGGTGGGTTTTAGTCAGTAAAAGTCTGAAACGTCCTCCCGCTCCGCCCAGAGCGGAAGAAGTCATTTGATGAATTCCCATCAAAAAAAAAAAACGCATGATTACCATCTAAGTGTTAAAAATGATTGTAAAGTATTTATAACAATTTAATATTAATTTACCATTTGTGCCTAAGTAATGACAGCTGCACGGTTCGTTCGATTATGTTAAGCTACTCTAGCCGCGGATGGTCCGTGGATGGGTAACCATTTTTACAGACAAAAACCCCTCCGTGCTTCGAAAAGCACTTTAAACCGGCTGTAATTCGTGGCTCTTTGTCAGTCGTTACGGGTCGTCAGAAAGCCGAAATTCTAACAACCAGTCTTAACAAGGGGTATGTTTTACCCAGTAACTGGGTTATAGAGGTCAGATAGGCAGTCGCTCCATATAAAATACTGGTATTCAGCTGCATTCGGTTAGATTGGAAGCCGACCTCAATATAATTGGGAAAAAGCTAGGTAGATTGAGTGGTATTCTATTCACATTCTGGCCTAAATGTATAAGTTTATTTATTGATTAAATTATCTTTTAATATTTTCTTTATCTCTTCAAGTATCTTATTGAGTCTTGAAGCTTACTGCTATGTTATAATTATGTTCTTTATCTTTTATACAACAACAAGGATAATGTGTATTTTATTTTCCTTTTTAATGCGTTGCAATAAAATCTTTTATTATTACCATAAATAAAATAAAACAAACACAATTACAAAACACCTAAAAAATATTATTGTTTCTTATAAAAATATTAATAAACAACAATAATATTTATATTTATTAGAAAACTAAGTACAATTAACTGGACGATCGATGATGAACGAAGCAAAAGGAGTATATAAACTGGGGTAAAGGATAGCGAGATTTCTTCGAAAGAAATACCGTGACCCCGGCACATGGGCAACTGAAGGAACACGGGTGGGTTTTAGTCAGTACAAGTCGTGCCCTTCCGCTCCACCCAAGAGCGAGAGACGTGATTTGATGATTTCCCAGCCACAAAAAAAAGGAGTATATATAAAGATCGTAGCAGCTTTCCATATTTTCTGTCTGCGCCCAAAGGAAGAAGGTGTCAAATTATGTATGCATGTGTACGATAAACCTTACACAAGTGAGTGCACTCAGTTTGCACTGGTGTATTCAAAAAGTATAAAATACTTAGCACACATTGTCAGGAGAAAATTTTGGCTAAGTTTATGAAGACGATTTACATTACCCACGTACGGATTACACGACAAATTGCAGAATCGTTCAGAGTCTTCAATTAAGAGCTATTCACACGGCCAAGTCGTTAGCGAAAAGGTCATGATGCGTCGTGAATGTCACTCACGAAAGTAATCATACATAAAAAAACTAAGAAATCATTTGTTTTTTTTTTATCAACACCGATAGACACTTACGAAACCCGAATGTGAGGAGCCTAATGTTACGTGAGAAGTAGAACTCCTTGCTGGAAACTCCTCAAGTAATATTTTACAAGGGTGGGTCCAGGATTTATTTGTAAGACAGGCACATATATGCTACAGTTAAGAGGTGTCTCCCACATTGAACGGGAGAAATTTCAAATGTCTTAAGTGACAGGGATTTAAACGTCCCTCACGACATTTGAAAATTTCGCCGTCGATCCTGAAATCCTCTCGCTGACTCTAGGCCAGTGCAGACAGCACTGGCCTGGTAGCATAGCAGACCTCTGTTCCCGAGAACGAAGAGTGAATAGCTGCACCATTGTCGACCGCATCATTGCTAATCATCAAGTCTATCTGCTCACCCTTTTCATCGCTATTATCTGTCATGTATTCATTCATTCCCTTTTCATTCATATTATTCCTCACAATCACAATCCATCTATCTTTCTTTCTTTTGGTATCTTCCTCTACATCTCCATCCCAAAAGCAATCCTATCAAGTGCTTATTTTTTTAAACTTACCCTTTTCACTGGCGTCATCAACGAGGATGATCTCCTTGAGTAGAGGGCGTGGCGACCGGTTGATAGTACTCCATATTGTTCGTATGAGTGTCGTCCACGCTTCGTTGTGGAAGACTATTACCACGCTTGTCGTAGGCAGGAGTGTTGGGTAAGGCTTGTCTCGGCACCTGATGACAAAAGAAATGGTCAGACACATTTGCATACTTTCAAACTCTCTGGAGCTGGCTTTCCGTCCCCCGTGCGAGAATGCGGCGCAGAGAACGAAAAAATTCACTAATAGAATTGCATTAATCGTTTATTATGGCCTGATGAAAGGTTGAGCTTCGAATATCTTCTTATAATGCATGGCTTTCTAATTCATGAACCCTTGAACAAATCAATAGTCGATCAATCCGTTCAAGGGTAAGTTCCGGAAAAAATATTTTAGTGTATTTAAAAAAAAAATATGGATCTTCTAGGTGCAAATTTCTTCCTACTTTCATCGCAAAAAATGGTAGTTGTCTGAACCAGTATAACTAATACTACTGGGCCACTAAGGCTATAATTCTGTACGTAATGAAACGCATGGTTGAAAGCACTTTCATATTGTGACAGCCATGTGTTGCGCCACGCAATGTAGAAGATCATAATTAGTTGTGTTTTAGCAAACTAACTGTCCACAATTACACCCGTAGCGAATCTTGTGAAGTAAAGGAAGCTAAGATGAGGGATCCACGCTCCATGGTTCGCACGCACTTACATTTAATGGGCAGTGTCTGTAGGGGAAAATAAACCACTTCATTCGTATCTTGTTTAAACGTGGCCTAATGTTCACTTAAAAAATCGTCGAGCATTTCCTCCGTCTTGCGGAGTACGGAGGGATATGTTGAACTCGATGAGTGCCGCATACGCAGTCGCATAAGTTTTAAGAAAACGTCAGATCTGGCAAGGCGATTACGAAAATGAATTGATATTTAAATGAAAATTTGCATTTATCGTGACGCAATTATGATCCTTATGGCCAAACCGTAAACAAATGATAAGTACAAGGAATAGAATAAAACAGTTCATAAAAACGTTGTCATTAAATGGCATTCAGAATGTATTAAAACTGGTAGGTTTAACGACGCTCAAACAGCATAAAGTGAATCGCAATAGGTCATAAACCTTAGAAGTGGCTACGCACGTTTATAGGTAGGTAGGCAATACTTGTACTGCGATAAAAACTCCATTCTTTTGTACTCCAGTCAATGCAGGAACATTGACTGGTAATGTAGCGCGAACGGTGTGATCACAATTTAGGCCATATAGACTTTTGGCATATTCTGACTCTGTTTAGCTCTATAGCCTACCGTGGGTTGGTGACAAATAGGTCAGGTTTACAAGTTCATCGGCCAAATTAGCATAATTTGGATCTATTTATAGGTAGCCCAGCCATTGGTCAGCGCTTCAAACCTGGCAAAATTTTCGAATCGCCTCAAGCATTTAATGGCGTCAAACTTATAAGCAAACAACCTCACGCGGCATTTGACTGAGAAAAGTTACCGTACCAATATATTAGTATCAATAAATAGCGGTAAAATTCCGAGATGGGTTCCGCGTCTATGTCTGCGCAAGAGTTTCGTGCGCGTCGCGGCATCCTCAAATCATCGCGTCATCGCGTGTATTACCCCTCACTTCACAAGGTTGTCGCTGTGGGCGCATTAGGAAACTCCATTGATTACTAATAGCTGTTGATGACGAGGGCGACGCGTCGTCTGATGCGTTTTAAGAAAATTGTAGGTTGTTGCAACTTTGCGTTGGTCAATCTATGTCTGTTTGACTCAAAAGTTTAAAATTAGAAACATGAAATGGTTGTTTAGTGTAAAATATGTTTTAGGTCTCACACCACTGCCATAAAAGCAGAGCCGCGTCAAGTAATATCCCATAAGGAACAACTTAAATACAGTTGGTCCAATCGTTGTCATCATTTTGGTGGTGACAAGTCATAACCCAAACCTCGCAAAGAAAAAACCCATTCATCACACAATATTTTATAAATATTTAGGACACACATACTATTTAAAAAGTGAACAAAAGTATTTGTTTAAACATTATTGTAACGGTTCGGTCCACGTGCTGTGTGCAAATCAAAATTATGTGATACATCAGTATACGCCAATATGTACTGTTGTAAACCGAGATTAAATAACACGCCGATTAAATAAATCGTACAGTGGTAACCGTGCTGTGACTAATATGTGTAACAAAATTTTATCGCACTTTCTACGTCACATGTGATGTTTAAATTACCAACGTTTATACACTTTAAGAGTATTTATTGCTTTTGCATATTAATTAATTACTCCTTGATATGAGGCTTTACGTTCTACATTGTTATTTAATTTAATTTTTTTATTTTTAATGTGAATTACTTTTACTGGGTGGCGGAGAAAGACATTTATGCATATTTCAACACGTATAACAATCTTGGAGAGAATGTCATAAATAACTCTATCATACGCACGCACTATAATCGTTTTTTATATGTAAAAGCGAAAACGCATACAAACACCGTTTACCTACAATACGTAGTTGGTACACGGAGTTCGTAACTTATAGGTACAGTGGATAGCGTTTGGGCATCGTCGAGTCTTTTCGTCGCCTATTCAGCCTTGTCTTCATACGGTGCGTCCTGCTTATATGGTCTACGGAGCCGAAACGTAGACAATCCCGGTACGGCTAGCGGCTGGTCAAAGTCAAGTCAAAGTCAAAGCTGATGCATAGTATCTGGAATGAGATGATCCAACAGAGAATGCAAGTTGTCAACATAGCTCACAGAATAAGCAAGCTGAAGTGGCAATGGGCCGGGCATATTAACCGTAGAACCGATGACTGTTAAGGTAAGACGTGTTTGTTATTGGAGACCGGGAATCGGAAAAACTAAGGTAAGACGCCCTCAGGCTAGGTGGAGCGACGATATTCGTAGAGTGGCTGGTAGTAACTGGATGAGAGATGCCGAGAATGGACCTGAATGACGTGTAATTGGAAAAGCCTATTTCCATCAGTGGACTGCTGGTGGCTGATAATGATGGTGACAGTGTGTAAACTTCTATGCCTCGCAACTCTAGTCTTTTCGCGGATGATATAAAATAACACTGTTAATTTGTGAGGTCAACCATAGAGCCGGCCCGTAAAAGCCGGTAAAAAGGAAGCCAGAATGTTACAGTAGTAAAATTGTCGGAGAAACAATACAAACGCGGGTCAAGGAATTCCTTTGATGTTGAATACTTCTCTTCTTTATGAGCAGAACAATGCAGTTACTTATAATTTTATAAATACAAACATTTTAAAGGTAAACAAGTCCTGGTAATTCCATGGCTGTTTTACTTTTAACTGTTAGCCATTTTAATGCAGGAACTTATTTTATTGAGGAATGAAATATTTTATACATCACTAGTTTTTTCCAGCGGCTTCATCCGCATACTTTACATATAAACCTTCCCCTTGAATCACTCTGTCTACTGATGCAAACGGTGCAAACCGCATCAAAATACGTTACTTAGATTAAAAGATCTAAGCGTACAGACGCGGAAAGCGACTTGGTTTTATACTATGTAAAAATACACCATTGTATATTTACGTAATATGTATGTTATATTTCAGTCACCACGCTTATAACATACCTATATAATTTTAAAACTGTCGATGGCTGTAGCCATGATTTTGGGGTGTACCCCAAAATCATCAAGATATCGGTGTATCTATGCAGTGATATAATCATGGACATAAAAAAAAATTTACAAAGATTAGATGGTAAATCTTATCAGCTACTAATTGAATTCTGAAAAGTACGAAAAGCAACTATGTGGTATACTCTCTAGTCGCCAGTTTAAGAAATATGTGTCGTGAATTCAGTGATATAAGGATGTATGTTGAAAAATCGATCCCTAAAAATATGCTTTGACGTTGCCACTGACGAGGACGTTTGGTTACATTAAATTAGGATATTTTCCTTTACAATTAACTAAATGGAAAAAAGTTTATAATAACACGAAATTACGAAACTTGTTTTGAAGTTCAAATCTCTACTCTATTGTCAAATTACCTACTTGTTCTGAATTAAACTAAGTTTTGACAGGCAAAATAGTCGGCATCGGCACAATAGCCAAAGAAAAATAAAGTTTTGACAGTAGTTCACACTGATCAGCAACTCGGTAAGACTTGCAAGAACTGCGTGTGTGAACATATTACTTACACCTCAATGGCGGGCGGTTCATCTATGAATGGGGGGGGGGGGCTCGTATACTTTATACTATATCGTTTGAGCCCAGTAGGTAGTCACGGTTATTGCGGCATCAGTAGCATTTTTAAGATCATCTGAGGTGCAGGTCAACGGGCACTTGGGACACTCCAGCAAGTGGGGCATGGTCTGATCAGACCGCACTCGTACTGGGTGTTGAATGAGTTCGTAATCCCCCCACTTTGACAAATTGTGTCTACAGCCGCCTATTTGAGTATGCAATTGATTGAGAGCTTTCCATATAGGCCACTGCAGATCATGCCAGAAAGGTAGTTCCTGTGGTTTAACGAAGTCGGTGGTTGATGTTTCTCTTCCCATAGTTTGCTTCTCATTGAGGGTAGTTTATCCTGGATGGCCTGCGTAGATGAATTAATTCAATAATTAAAGGAATTAAGTAATACTTACTTATCAAATCTGACGTCTGTCAAAGACCTGTTGATTGAGATCATGTCACTGGCCAGCAAGTTGAACTGATTCTCCTGGAACTTGTCCAACATCAGCTTTTCTTGTTCTATTGGTATGTTCACCGGCTTACCTGGAATAATGTCACATGTTAATAAACAAGCTCTCGAATTGCTCGTGAACAAAATTATAAACCCACTTCAAAACAAATAATTGATCTCGTACTTTGTGAAGAGTGGGTCTTAGGATGAACATGGACAAGACAAAGGTCATGTCCAATGCACGTGTGATACCCACTCCAATGAAGATCGGACGCGCTACACTCGAAGCTGTGGACGAATACGTGTACATAGGACAGACTGTCCAGTTAGGTAGATCCAACTTCGAGAAAGAGGTCAATCCTCGAATCCGACTCGGCTGGGCAGCGTTCGGGAAGCTACGCAATATCTTCTCGTCCCAAATACCGCAGTGTCTCAAGACAAAAGTCTTTGACCAGTGTGTGTTGCCAGTGATGACATATGGCACTGGGACGTGGTCGCTCACAATGGGCCCCATTAGAAGGCTCAAAGTCACCCAAAGAGCAATGGAGAGGGCTATGCTTGGAGTTTCCCTACGCGATCGAATCAGAAATGAAGAGATCCGTAGGAAATCCAAGGTAACCGACATAGCCCGAAGAATTGCCAAACTTAAGTGGCAGTGGGCAGGGCACATTGCTCGCAGAACGGATGGTCGATGGGGTCGGAAGGTTCTGGAGTGGCGACCGCGTACTGGAAGACGGAGCGTTGGAAGGCCTCCCACAAGATGGACCGATGACCTGGTGAAGGCCGCAGGAATACGTTAGATGCGAGAAGCACAGAATAGATCGAAGTGGCGGTGCTTGGGAGAGGCCTATGTCCAGCAGTGGACGTCTTTCGGCTGAAATGATGATGAATGATGATGTACTTTGTTAAACGTAGTTAGGAACCACTGTACTTTAACACCCTGCAATGTTTGCTAAAATAAACGTTTATTTACGTAAATAAGTTTTTGTTTTTTTTCTCGACTGCGTACTACATGAAGACGCTAAAAAAAATATTCAAGCGTCGCATGTGTGGCTGTTAAGTATTATGACGCCTGTGGTTACCACGCGAAATACTGTTTATTGGTTTCACGAAAATTTACAATCGAACAAATTAACAACCATTTTTTTTGTCTGTTAGTAACCTCATAACCCACGTTATGAAACGTGGGAAAGGCTAAACGGGTTTAACCCTTTGACCTCAAGATAAGGGGACAAGTTTGTTTTTATTCAACGATTAAATCATCAAGTAGGTGTCTTAGATATTCAGCAATTGTTTGCATTCTTAAATAGTAGGAGACGTTTAACGCTAAAATTTACATCAATAATATGCTTTCTCTTTTCTCTGACGCAAGCTTTTCTAAAACAGACGTATTTAATTATATTCTCATTGAATTATCTACAGTAGACAGCTAGTGGTATAGACGCATGACGCCAGATCGGCATTACTTGTTTTTTTATTCTACCAGCTCTTTAGATACTATTATTATAATAAATAGCACAAAAAATATAAATAAACTAAAATACACATAGACAGTTATATTTTGTCTTGTTTACATTGTTACTAAAAGCATCCATTTAATAAATGAAGTTATTTATGGCAATATTAAGCTTTCTTTTAAAGGGTAACTCCAAACATTCTTAAATGAAATTATATTTTTTATATCAAAATTATACAATATATTGTTATATAAAATTTATTATTCCATTTGTATGTGTAATACGAATATTGAACACAAACAAAGTACAAGCTCTGCATGCGAATAAGCTTCGGCAACATGAAAAAAAAAAACAATAGGAATTTATTTTTAGTCTTTTTATACAGCCAGACAGTCCTTATCTTTTAGACATATCTATGCTGCGAATAGAAAGTTACAGTCGCATACAAATGGCGTATCATCAAAAATGCCATTACTAACAGGCATGACTTAAACTGAAAGTAAAATAAACTAGCTTTTATATCTACTAACACCTACAAATGTTAATTTTCTTGAATTTTTTACTAATCTGCTTTCTCAGTAGACTGAATGTGACACCACGATGTGCACCTGAGGAATAGGTTTACACAGTTTAAAAAATCTGCCTTATGTCGACATGACAAACGAGAAAGTTTACTTCATAATAATTATTTTATTTGTTATTAGATTTACTGATCAACAAGTTGATTTGGCTCACAGAAAACATCTTTAGGGTTTTATGGCTTAAGCTTATTCCCCTTTCTTTAATAATACTTTTGTTTAAGTCTGATATTTAGAACATTTCAGTAATAACAAATGCCAGCCTTAAGAATTTTTTAGTGTTTTTAATTATGTTTATCATTATAGCACAACTAAGTAATTTTGAAGCAAATGTTTTTCTTCCCATACTATAAAGGGCATTATTTTATTACATTAGCGGCAATTTATTCTAATTGATAGAATAAATTATCATTTCATGCAAAACTATTTTTATTTAGGGTGCTTTATATTTTATCAGGTTGGTAACACACCCAACCTTGAACTTGGCAAATATGACTTTTAAAAAGTATCTAATTAATTATTTTTAGTTGTAACTTTACCATTATTTTATTTCAGTTTGGGATCAGAAGAATCTAATGGTGTTTGCAAAACTTATACAGACAACCAGACATGCAGGACACAGTGTTACATTCCAGGGCAGCTATCTAAGAATCTCCACCTGAGCAAGTTTTCCATGGTTCGGCCAACCTGGCTCTGAAGTTACATTATAAAGAGTTCCAGGTAACAGGTTCAAGGCAACTCATGTTCAGGTGGGGGATTTTCAGCCAGTGGAACAAAGGGTTGGGTAGGGAGGGCGAATTCCAAATGCGATTTTAATGTCATCTCCTTGATACATCTAATAATGGCAGAATATCACTAATTTATCTAATTTGAAATCACTTTTCATGTAGATCATTATAATTTTAAATGTATTTTTATCTATAACTTTTTATCAAAAGTAATTTATGAAATAAGTCACCTGTAAAATATGTCTGTTAATGATGCAGAAATTAAATATACATTATTTAATTTTGGTGTAATTAATTACAGAATATTGAGCATTTTTGATTCTAAAATGAATCTTCATTAGTACACTATTAATATGTCATGTACCTTTTTACATCATTATACTCTATTGACCTCCCAAATAAAATAGTGATGAGTAAATTTTGGTATGCAAAGTTAGATTAAAGATGTGTGTACACATAGACAAAAAAAAATATACTTACAACTTGTAGATAACAGTTTGTTAACTGTAACAAACTGTCTACAAGTTGTGTCTACAACTGTCTGCATGTATAATTTTTGTTTTGTGGCAAATTTACTAAATTAATGGCATCAGTAACTTAGATTATACTGAAGAGTGCTCAACTTCCGACCATCTTAACCAATGTGATATGATAAAGGACAAGTGTTTTGCAATCTTAAAAAGGACTGATTCTCAGCTTAAAAAAAAAACAGAAGCTTTTAACATAAAAACTTATTTTTTTTTTATTAATTCAATTTCAATTAAAAAGTTACCTACCCATTTCTCCAGCTACCGAATCCCCTTGTGGTTTGACAAAGGGTGCTTTCTCCCACCTCTTGAGCCTTGATCTTGGATATGCTGATAGTAGGATGCCATCTTCTCCTACATCCTGTTCGATTTCATTTACTTCTAAGTTTGTATCGTCATCATCAATCTGATTTCCTTTTTGAGCGGCTGCTATTGCCGCCTTTTTGCCTCTGTACTCTTCTTTAGTCTGTTGGGATTAAATAAGAACTTATTTATTTAATAACTTTGGATGACTTACAGCTAAAACAAACAGAATAAAAAAAAAATGTGTGTGAGACTGACAGCCAATTACAAGTCATCACTTATACTATTTAACTCTATGTAGTGCAAGAAAGTTTTATGTCATTAATATCATTTTAGCTAAAAAATATGCACCATTGGATATAGGCATTATCAAATAACTGTCAATGTCTGTTACAAATATTAAAAAAAAATGTTTTTATGTTTATAAAAATACTTAAACATAAAAACATAAAATCAAAAGTAAGTAGCAACTGTTGTCTAGATCTTGGACATTTTAAATACATTATGATTCATGCAAATAATGACTGTGAGACAACTGGCATCTTTACAAATATATTCCTCGTTCAAGATGTTCTTTAAGTATATTATAATTTAACTTGCTATAATTTAGCCTATGGCTACATAATTTATAAAGTTCTACATTATGACCTATTATTTAAACGATGATAAATTATCAAAACATGTAAAACACAACATTTACAAACCTTGGTATTTGTCATTTTAATAACCAAGTTTACCATGAAGATCTCCAAAATGAAAGGTCATAAGTCATTGACATTTTGTGTTGCTCGAGATGAGGTTTAATGCAAAACATTACCTATACCTATTCAAATAAAGTCCTATCTGTGCAATAATGTTAACAAATCACGCTTGGGAGAGGCATGTAATTGTCCAGGTGATTTTAAACAAGTAATTTATGTGTCTTGCCTAACATAAGGTCATAATTGTCATGGGCTAGGTAAAGATTAACTATCAGCAATTTATCATACTACTTAATAAACTGTGACATACCATTTTTTAGCCTCCTTAAGGATAATATAATGCAAACACCTATTCAACTTACAGAAATAAAATATTCCTTTTCATGTGATTTGTATTTTAAATGGCTGAAGCGGAAAGTCACTTTTAGACTTTGAAGAATGGGGTATGAGAAATAATATTAGTATTATTCTACTTGTATTATAGTCCCAATACCTATACATATTTCGGAATCTATTTGTGTGTTGAAATTAGGAACCATTTAGTCTCCCTTTCACTACTCACATTCAGTTGCTAAATGATTGTGCTTTTAGCATGTGTCATCAACATGTTTAATAGAAAAACGATATGATTTTGCAATACCAATGTGGGAACAGGTAGCAGTGACCCATATTATGTTATTATGGAAAATATAGTTTAGAAGGAAGTCGTTGCAATTTTTATGAAGAAAAAGGTGTGTAAACAAAAAAATGTTTGCAGTACTGTCACCTCCAGACCTTGAACTGTAACACATCGTACCTGAATAATATTATCACTGTCTGCCTTTTTACTGCAGTCCCAACCATCACCGAAGCAGTCGGAATACATGGCCAGGAGTACGACGTCCACCAGGAGCCATACCAACGAAGTCAGCAATATTATCCGACATGTGTGTATCCGTATTTTACTCCTGAACATTTTAACTGATCAAGTTCGAACGCACTCGAGTTCACTGCCTCATGACAACACGGCCACACGAATGTCACGTTATCTTCCCGACCTGCAACACACGCGTATTTTGAGCAAACAAAGCAAAACTAACAACGAACGTTTACACGAATTACACTTTGACACGACCTAAATTGAAACCATTTAAGCTCATAATACCTTGCTCTTCTAGTTAAATTTAATTATAAATACTAAAATTCTAAGCACAATTTCACAGTAAGTAGGTTTCCGGATCTAAATTGTGAATACTGCACTAAATATTTCACTAAGTTTCATTTGTATTACTACCGGTTGAAAACTATTTATTTCGATAACAACGAACTCACGATTTCCTAGTTAAAATATTATTACCGTTTTATTTTCTGTGAAATGTAAAGTTTGTATATAGTGCAACGATAGTGAATGTTGGCTCGCGGTCGACATTCAACTCGTCGACGACAATCAATTCCATCGACAATCGCCAACACAGATCGCCAATCACGACAAGCCAAAATGTATACGTCAAACTTTCTACCGTGTCAAAACCGTAGTATTTGGTTGCCATATTCAAAAGAATATTTATTATTTAACATAGTCGATTTTTTGGTTTTCTTGTGGTTAGATGGAGTTTAAAACTAAAAGCTCATCATAGGCAGTAGAGATGGTAATTCTAGCACTGATCTAAGACATTAATATAAACACAAACACACCCCTTTACAGTGTAATATTACACCATAGATGCCTGTAGATATTAAAACGGACTAGATCTCTTGGGAGCATCACCTGTTTATAAATCTTTGACATGAAAATAGTCAAGTTAAATAGCACGAAATGTCAGTTTGCCATTTTTTTTCAATGGATATCATTATTTAATGGAAGGTAAAAGAAACCACTTGTAATACATAAAAATATGGATAGTGACTGCTAGCTGTCCAATTCGGATGATGGATAACAGTGCCATCTGAAGTGTGCAAGTGGCAGTTTTCCCCATGTGTTCTAAAATTTTTAGAATGCAAAATAAATTGAAATCTGTCGTTTTTACGCAGGTTTATCGCTTTTTTACCAGATATTCCATTTCTCAAGGCTTGTTAAAATAATGGCTTTCCTTATCACACATCAGTATAAACATAATATAACATCAGACATGTATTCCCCGAAGGATTAGGCAGAGACTTAATTATAGTATACCCACATTTTTCAGTATAAATGTAATACGGTGTGAGTCTATTTTCATCAACCGGTCACAAATCCGACTCCGAGCTGCTACTGAGAAATTCCAACCCTCACACCCGTAACGTGCCCGTCCTGAGAATTGAACCTAGGACCACAAAATCAGCCTTCAGCAGTAATGCCCGCGATCACTAGAACAACGGGGCAGTTTTCCGTCATTTTATAAATCGTACTTTTCCGATTTTGATGTATCCCTAATCTTTAGTACTGACCATCAACAATTTTGCTTGACATACTTGACATTGACAAATTACTGACGGTGACATTGCTGAGTGTACTGATAGGTCTGACAGTTGTGACTTGTTATCAATTCAATTTATTATCAATCTTGCTCACAAACTCAGAAGTAGTAAGATATCCACTACTTATTAGGCTACTGTGTAAATAATTTAGCTAGATTGTCTGTCCCTCTGTAGTGCGTCTTATAAATATACAACGGTTTTTTTACAATTCATAATAATGTACTGTACTTTTTATGGATAACTGAAGAATGTGGTTCCTGTACTTCGAATAGAAAAGTGGCGATCTGAACAGCAAGTTGTTTTCCTAGAAAAACCCAATTAATACCGCAGCGAGTTATGGTGTGACAAAATGAATTTCCTTATCAAATTTCCGCCCCACACCGAAGAGAACTGAGACCATTAAAAACAGCTTGAACTGCAACAAGTATACGTCGCGCTTCTGATTATAATTAGGCAAGTGTTTACTTTACCTAATAAATACGTGTCATTTCATATTAGACTCATTTGATTAATAATAAAATTATGAACAGAAACAAGAACAATTCTAGGATGGTGCGAACTACCGAATGCGAGACCGAAACAAAGACTGCAAACACGCCATACAGACTCATTACAAATGAGGAAAAGCCGCCTGACATTAAATTTGAGAAGGAGAACTCATGGGTGGCTGGAGTACAAATGTTTGTGTCCTTCCTACTGGCTGGGTTTGGCATGGTAGCAGCCAGTCTCCTGCTAGATGTCGTGCAGCACTGGGATGTCTTCACCAAAGTATCTGAAGTGTATATCTTAGTGCCAGCCCTCCTTGGGTTAAAAGGTAATCTGGAAATGACATTAGCATCTCGACTATCAACTCATGCCCATTTGGGACATCTGGATACTAGTTTGGGATCCCTGGTTGTGGGTAATTTGTGTTTAATACAATGTCAGGCTGTTCTGGTGGGGTTCTTGGCTGCCATGGCTGCTGTGGCCATGGGTTGGATACCTGAAGGACAATTTGACATCCATCATGCATCATTGTTGTGTGCGTCTAGTGTGTTAACCGCATCATCTGCCAGTTTTGTACTAGGATTAATCATGATAGGAGTGATAGTGGTATCAAAGAAGATGCATATAAACCCTGACAACATTGCCACACCTATAGCAGCCAGTCTGGGAGATCTGACGACCTTGGCATTGCTATCTTGGATAGCATCACTACTGTACAAATCTATTGGCACAAGTATAATATTACCATCTATTATTATCATTATTGGCGCGCTTCTCGTACCGGTGTGTGGCTATATTGCTTGGAGCAACAAATTTACAAGACAAGCATTAGATGAAGGATGGGTGCCAGTTGTTTCTGCCATGGTAATAAGCAGTGCTGGAGGACTTATACTGGACCACACAGTGTCAGTGTACACAGGTATAGCTGTGTACCAGCTGGTCATCAATGGCATAGGAGGCAACATGGTAGCAGTACATGCTTCTAGGCTATCCACACAACTGCACACAGGACAAAAAGAAGGTTCTGTAATGGGAAGCACTACAAAACTTCTACTTTTAATGGTGATACCAGGCCAATTAATATTTATTTACACTATAGGATACTTAAGAGCTGGTCACACTTCCACAACCCCGACTTTTATATTAATTTATATGTCCGCTGCAATGTTGCAAGTGTTCTTGTTGTTAACCATCAGTCACTACATGGTTGCGTGGATGTGGAGGATGGGTATGGATCCTGACAACTCTGCAATACCATATCTTACTGCACTGGGTGATTTACTGGGCACAGCACTCCTAGGTGTGGCTTTCAGCATCCTATATGCAATTGGTGATAAAGACAGTGATTTAGGAGACTAACAAAGATCTCAATGTAAGTAACATCTGCTTATACTGCTCAAAACTATTTAGAAGCTGATAAAAATGTAATAATTATTTAAGACAATACTAAATAAATAAGCAATTCTATTCTAAATATGTAGTATTTAAGCAGTATTATTCAGTCCTGTGCCATTATTTTATGTTCATGTACTTATTTGAAATGTGGCATGTACTTAACTGTGAAGAGAGTTTCGACTATCAGTAAGTTTTTGCTTCTGACTTCCCTTATTAATTCATATAAATCAACTTTTATATGAATTAACTACTATCAATAAATAGATTGTACTTACTTTTATATATAAACCTTATGCAAGTGTACATATGTTGAGACTTAAAAACATAATTCATATTGGTGCTACTAATATTTAAAAATATTTTAAAAAATGAGGATATTTTTATAAGTACATAAATAGAAAATATAATTTTGTGATTTTGAATAAATAAACTTGTTGATTTTCATAAGTCTTTATAATTTATACCTGCAGGTTTTTGACAGTTCAACAATTTTCATAGCGTTATTTAAGTTGTTGAGTAGACAAATCTTTCGAATATATGAAGCAATGGATTTAGCAATATCCTTTAAAATGATTGAAATTGTGATTGATAGTGGGTTACGCAATTAGGGTGCTGGCCTATTTTTAGTAAATAACTAGCTTTTGCCCACGGCTTCGCCCGCGTGGATGTCGGAAATAAACGCAAGAGGACGTACTACCACGGTAAGATGTGTTAATTCAGGTTATATTATAGGTAATAGCTGTTACCCGCGACTTCGTCCGCGTGGTATTTAACAAAAAGATTTTCATAAAAACTGTCTTTGAAAACTACGCTGACATACGTCTCAAAATTCAGCGTGTTTTAAGTTTTTTTAAACTATTATTTATTTTTCTAAAATAAAAGTAGCCTAAGTTACTCCTTGTTACATCAGCTATCTGCCAGTGAAAGTTCCGTCAAAATCGGTCCAGCCATTTCAGAGATTAGCCAGAACAAACAGACAGATAGACAGACAAAAATTGTAAAAAATGTTGTTTTGGTAATTGTACCGTGTATACATCCATATACACTTAGTAAAAAGTGGTTATCTTAATATTAAAAACAGACACTCCAATTTTATTTATTTGTAGGTATGTATAGATGTATAGATAACTGATGAGTTATTATCAACGGACTTCAAAAAAAGGTATTTTTTTATGTATGTTACCTCAGAACTTTGACTGGGTAAACTGATTTTGATGATTCTTTGTTTTTTTGAAAGCTGGTGCTTCCCGTGTGTTCCCATTATAATTTGGTTCCATTCGACAATGGGATCCATATGAAAATCATATAAGTCTTAAATTTGCATTAAGTATTTGCGCGACAAATGAACGAATAACGCGATTAGATTAGTGCGGGGTATCTACCATAACTAAAAAGTTAAAAATAAAAACTTTTTACAAAAAAAAATTATCGATTTCCTAAAAAAACACTACAAAGTGAAAAATACCTTTAATTTCGGAAATGGTGGCAAAAAAACCTTAAATACGGATCCTACGACAGCGACTTTCGAAATTAAAATTATTTTTTCACTTTTTGTTTATTTTTTTAACCAATCAAATGTCGCACTGATCGATTAGGGTCACGGGTTCAATACCCATTTTGTATACGCAGTTAATTGTCTAAGTGAAAAGACAATGATCATGAATTTCCACTTAAATATTAATTGGTTATCTAGTCCATTAGTCGAGTAACGTTATAAAGAATGTTAATTACTATTTAATGGTGTCATACCAAACCAATTTACCAGAAAATGTATCTGATGGGAATCGCACTTTCTTCTGAGTACATAGTGCTTTATACTATAACTACGAAGAAAATAAATACATTTTACTAAAGTGAAGTTAGGTATTTTTTCTCGTGCAATAGGTTCTCAATAACAGCTTGAGCAGTTTATTTTAATTCTGGCGGCGGTGCACGGTGGTGTCATCAAATCTCCACTATCACTACTACACAGCATTTCGAGGAGTTATTAAACCAATTTTTCGGTGGTAGTTTACATGGTAATGTAGATCATATATTTTTTTTTAGTTTTTATCATTCTCTTATTTTAGAAGTTACAGGGGGGGGGGGGACACATTTTACCACTTTGGAAGTGTCTCGCGCAAACCATTTAGAGAAAAATTTAGTTTAGAAAAAAATGATATTAGAAACCTCAATATCATTTTTGAAGACCTATTCATAGATACCCCACACGTATAGGTAGGGTTACAAGGTCTTAAAACCGAAAAGCCGGACAGAGCAGCCAGTTTAGCCGGACATTTGGGTAAAAAGGCCTGATATCTTAAATGATTTAATCTTTAAAACAAAATTAAACACTAATGAAATAACGTTACAATAAATAAGTAACATAAACGAATTAATATTTTTGATTGGCAGACTCATGCTTTAAAAGCTAATTTCGACGCCTCCCACGCATAAGGTCATAAGGCTAAAAAATCTTTTTCTCAGGAGAGCATTTTTCGCATACGTTTATGCGCGGGAGCGTTTAAATGTTAAGACCACTATCCGTTAAAAAACTCATTATTTATATAAGATATTAAAATTTGGATTTTAGTAATAGATAATACATGGCACAAAACAAAACGGTTTTAGTCAAAAACAATGTTCCGACCATCTGCGTGGGAGCCATCGATTTTCTTTTAAAATTGAGTAGGTAGTAATAAGGCGGGGAGGACAGTGCTAGTTCGCTCGCTTGCGCTGGCGAAACAAGATGAAGCGGGTGGAGTGGTAACCAAGGCATGATCAAATTTTAAAAGCCTAACAAAAAGCCGGACAGGCCGGACACCGTCTAATTTGGCCGGACACACAACCAAAAAGCCTGACTGTGTCCGGCTTTATCCGGACGCCTGGCAACCCTACGTATAGGTATGATGAAAAAAAAAATAGTTTCAATTCTAAGTATGGGGAACCCCAAAATTAATTGTTTTTTTTTTTCTATTTTTGTGTGAAAATCTTAATGCGGTTCACAGAATACATCTACTTACCAAGATTCAACAGCATAGCTCTTATAGTTTCGGAAAAAAGTGGCTGTGACATACGGACGGACAGACAGACAGACAGACATGACGAATCTATAATCGTTTCGTTTTTTGCCATTTGGCAACGGAACCCTAAAAAAATGAAATAATAAAACAAAAGAAAGTGGCAAATTTCTTGCTATCTCGCCGCATCAAATCGCCTACCCGTGCGACGTCATCATATTCGTGACATTTTTTTGCTTGGCTCCTAGTGGTCCTAGCGTAATGTATATAATGTATTGCCTTCCTTGATAAATGTGCTATCAAACACTACCCGTATGTCTTGAGATTAGTACGTTCAACCAAACAAAATGTTCAGCTTTATAATATTTAGATTTGATTACAATTAAAAACCTTATAAACGCAAGAAATTTTGAATTTCGCGGGCTGGTTGGAGCATTCACCTTAAGGGGTTACATCTAGTTGATGGCCGAAAAAAACGCGTGTTTTTGTTTTTTTTTTTGTAAACTGATTGTATTTTTCAAACAATTTTTTTTTATAGTAAAGGGTATATTTTTGATAACGTTTCGTAATTTTTTTTATTGCAAAAAAATTACAAATGTGTCAGATATAATATATTTCCCGGTCCGCTGTTAAAAGAAAGGCCTTCCGCGGTGACCACTTTAACTTTTCTACCGATCATCTGAAATCAAAAAACCAATTGAATTACGTTTTTGTATTGTATTATCTAGTCTTTAATCGAAGGATTTGAAAAATTATCAATTTTTGAAACAAATGGTTGGCGATCGAAAGTGAATGTCTAGATTTTGGTGAAAAAATCACTTCATTTTCCTTGATATAAAAAAAGTGTCGCATCGAAAAAAAAATCCTTCGATTAAAGACTAGATAATACAATACAAAAACGTAATTCATTTGGTTTTTTGATTTCAGATGATCGGTAGAAAAGTTACAGTGGTCCGGGAAATATATGAAACATTTGTAATTTTTTTGCAATAAAAAAATTACGATACATTATTAAAAATATACCCATTATTATGAAAAAAAAAACAGTTTGAAAACTGGAATCATACAACAAAAAAAAAACACACTTTTTTTCGGCCGTTAACTAGATGTAACCCCTTAAAAGAGAGACATAATTATGCTCTCGTGGAATTTAAATAAAACATTTTAAGAGTAACGATTCCGTCATACATGATTGTTGCGTTACTTTAACCGTCTAGGCAGCGCTCGCACCGGACGCTCTCAAAAGGAATAACTTTTCCCCGCATGATATTATAATTATAGCCTATAGCCTTCCTCGATAAATGGAATACCAAACATAAAAAGATTTTTCAATTCGAACCAAGTAGGTCGTGAAATTAGCGCGTTCAACCAAACAAACTCTTCTGCTTTATAATATTAGTAGGTATAGATTTGGTATAGATACACGTAGATGGTCGAATTTCGACTAGCGGGTGACCAATAGTAATATTTAATTAGGAAAGCTGCTGAATTGCCCCAAAATTTAAAAAAAAGACACCACGATAAGGTGGAAGCTTAGCAGGGTAGCCTGCGAAATTCCAATTTTCTTAAGTTTTTTGCAATTTGCAGGTCATTGCCTTCTGGACCTTTTTTCTCGTTAAAAATGGATATTTAAATTAATCGCAAAAAAATTTTTCGTGCGAATTCGACCGTATCGTATCTATTTCATCATTCAACAGGAGCAACTCTCTTATCGGTGAAGCAGTTCTCTACAAGTCATCCAACTGTAGAATTTACTTTTTTGACACAATCTGGTATTGTGAGTTGAGCGGCCAATTGGTCGGGTGTCTCTCCAGTCTAAACTTGTATTTTTGCGAACATAAACTTATGCCTTCCTTGACTGTTTTCATGTTCAGGTGTTCGTGCGTTCCTGATAAACCATGGTGCATTTTATATCTGTTTCGCAATGTCACTCCATGGTTTTGCAGTAGGTCTGCGTCAATATGGTGTGCAACACTGGTCCAAGAACAGAACCATGAAGTACTCCTGCTAGTATGTCATGAAAATTAGAGGTCTATCGCCTTTCATGACTTGAAATATTCTATCAGATTGATAAGATTCCAGGATGTTGTAGTAGAAGTGAGGGCTGGTGTGATTTTATTTTACATAGGTATCTATTAGTCCTTTATGCCAAACTCTGTCGAAGGATTGAGGAAGACTGAGGAACAGTCGCTTTGTTTCTAGAGCATTTCTGATGACGCGACACTATGAATTAGTTCTGTAGTGGCATGTTCTGCCTGGTCTAATTGATGATCGGAAATGATTAACAATGAACCTGCCAGCCGATGCAACAGTTATTTCTGAAATAGTTTGGAGAGTCCAGGCAGCAAACTTAGGTGTATAGGACGTCATGTAAGACGGCTTTCTGGGCTTGCGTATCAGGATGATTTGAGATACTTTCCACAGGAAAGGGGAGCCTTCCCTGAGGATACTATTGAAAATAGCCACCAGAAAAACTATCGCTTGATGATGATGGAAACCATACCTTTCCTAAACAATTAGACGTCAGATATAAAAATTGTATTTTTAGTGACAGAAACCAATTAATATGTTTTGAAGAGAATACGTCTTTCCACGTCTGCAGTATTGAAGGCAACCTCAATTGATCAATGTAACACGACCTTTAGCGAATGTGTGTGAACGAAAATTTAATAAATCTTTTAAATTTTGTGTTTATGTACATAAACTACCAATTTTTTTTCCAAATAAGGGAGTCACATAAATTACGTAATAATAAAAAAAATATACAAAAATAGCAATAAAGTAACACAAGATGTCAATAATTTACTTGTAAACAGCATTATCCTCCGATAATTAATTTGTCCTCAGATATTATAGAAACTATCGATGATAAAATATTGTACTTCAATCGACAAATTTGGCCCTTTATGACCCTTATGTTTTGTGGGTGGGAAATCATCAAATGATGTCTCCCGCTCTGGGTGGAGCGGGACGGCATGTCAGATTTTCACTGACTAAAACCCGCCCGTATTCCTTCAGTTACCTGTGCTAGGGCCACGGTTACGCTTTCGACCAAATCTGCAACCCTGGCAGGCATCGGTCCTCGCGGACAAAGGCAAGCCTGCGCCTGTGGCGGTCGGGAGTCCGCAGTGGACTCCCGACACCCGGGGCGTCTCTTTCTGCGGCGGCTAGGGGCGTGAGAGCGCACAGACTGCCTCTGCCTCACGCGTTCCGCCTCCTCCATTGCGAGCAGCACTGCTTCGCAGAAGGAGGTGACGGCTTCCCATGACCTCTCACTACGTACCATGGCTTGCACCAAGGCCGGTTGCGAGAGATCGCCGCCGCCGATCGCCTCCACGAGGACACGGTGGTGCTCCGCCCAGGCAGGGCAGACCTCCGCCGTGTCCTCCATGCGATCCACGCAATGGTAACACCCGACGTTTCCTCCCGCCTTATCCTGAACAGGAACCTCCCGTCGCATCCATGCCCAGTGAGGACTTGCGTAAGGCGGAAGGTGATGACGCCGTGGCGCCACTCTAACCATTCCTTGAAAAGGGGACTTGCCGCCGCAATTGTGGTGTGCCCTTGCATTATGACCCACCTTATGCATAATTCATTCCATATTTCAACATTCGCGTAAACATGCAATTCCATGGTAACGACCTCGTTATCTGCCATTTGATTACACAGAGAATTATCTGTCTCCATCTTTGTTCAGAGCTTTTACACACGGGTGCGGTATAAAGCTGAATGCACACACAAAATTAATACGACGCGTACGCGTTGTCGTACTAAAATCAATGTGTTTTAAAAAATCTAATATACTCGATTTGTTATTTATTTTAATATGCGTATGTGCTACGAACGACATTCCGCCATTTTTATATACATCTTCGCTGAATTTTGTTTGCAAGGCAACAATAAGAAATGGGGAAGTAAAACGCTTAAAAAATATAATGTTGAACACATTATTATCTAACAAAAGTTAATATCGAGTGTAACCACAATTGCTTGCAATAACAGCCAGTAGTCTCAACACATTGATTCAATAAGGCGACTGCAACTATCACTTCCTCTCATATAATCCCAAATTTCGTTGCAATGTTGCTCAATTGCGTGCTTTGTCCTTTCGTTTCTTTTATCTCACATTTGGACCATCAGACCCCTAAGTTTTCAATTGGAATAAGTCCGGGGATTTAGACGGCCAGAGAATTAGCATAACTTCTGGTTGCTGGCTAAACCAGTCAGACACAACTCTGGCTATATGCAGTCTACAGTTATCGTGAACATAATAAAAGCTTGAAACTTCGTCTCGCGGGTAAACCGTTCGCACTGTCGGTAACATAGATTATTCTAATGAATCCAAAAAACCCATTGTATTCGCATGAGAAGAGATCTGAACCGTACACCTTCGGTCCTATCCAGCCCCACATGTTAGCTGAGTTTCGGCCATATACCTAACTGATTCGGCACTACGTGATCCACGGCGTATCGTGTATTATTGTAACGCCACAAGGCTATGCGACCGTGCTGAGAAGATCTAAAAGATTTCTCGTTTGAAAAGATAACGTTAGTCCAGTTAAAGTTTAAATATGTATTTACGTGCAAAATTTAATTTTGCAAGTTTGTGTGCATCTGTTAAGTCGACTTTCTTAGTGTGATGTCTATAGTACAGTCCAGTAGAGTGCAAATGCTTTCTTATAGTTTCTAGACAAACATTGTAACGTGCCGCAAAGTAGGTACCAAGTGGGAGTTAAAGGATGTTCTTTGTAATGATAACGCATGTCGGTTTTCTGTTGATTCGTGATTTGAAGAACGCCATGATTATATCGTCGTCTATCTCACAAGGTACCCTCTTGTTCATACCATCTGATCCAGGTCTTCACTGTGTTTCTAGATGTGTTTAACTCTCGAGGTATTTCTCGTATACTGTATCGTTGCTCACTGAGAAACGTTCACGTGAAAACGCGAACGTGTGCTTCATGTTGAAATTTAAACCCTACAACATGGTTCTAAAGAGCAAAAGAGCGGGCTCGGCTTCGCCCATGGAACCTCTGTTGCCGTCTGCGCTGATGCTCGGACAACTCTGGACTATACAGCAATCACGATATTGTATTCAAAGATTGTAAAAATGTTCTGCACGGGCGATTCGTGAAGCTCTGAAGAGTGGTAGAGCAAAATCATAGATATTGGTATAAACCTTTTTCTTCACTAACGTAGACATTTTGGTGGACAACTAGGTGAATCATAAACGTCTTCAACATCTCGAAAAGATAGCGGCGGCATAGAAAATCGAACGGTAAAACACACTGTTCGATTTTCGACGTGTTGAGATGCAATCAATTCTCAATGTACATACCTACTGATTAACACCGAGAATTTAAAATCCTGTGCGCAAGAAAATTCCACCGCGATTTTTTACATCCGTGTGATCGTTGACCAAATATGCGGTTGCGAAACAATTATTATTGAGTTAATATACTTATTTTTTACGTGCTAATGAACGTAAACCAAAGCTTTGTCGTGAATTCGGAATTGGAGACAGCGTGGTGCGGTCCAAGGCCTTACAGACTATAATACGATGACGCCATTGGTAGTGGTGGCAGAAGGCTACGGTGGACCTCCGTTCTTCGTCACTAGAGATTATTCAAAAATAAACTGCATGAATGGCTGTGTAGTCATAGTTTTTATAGTGTCAAAGAATTTTTAGATTATACATTTTAAATATGTTTGTGTAAATTCGTACGCTTATCACTGTTAAGCAAAAACATGTATGCTCTTGTTATTATTTTTTTTACCATCTTTTATACCATGTTTTTGAGCAAATAAATATTATTCTATTCTATTCTAATCGTTCGATACGAAGACTTGCGTGGCGCGGCCATCCGCGTCAGCGCATCCATGACGACAACAGTATATTGGCTCGATTAATGTTTCCTGTCTAGCTTACCAACTTAGGTAAAAAAAACAATTATTGTTGTTGTTATTAATATTAACACTTCATTTAACAATGGATCACTCCATGGATATTACTCTCACCATACACATGGAGTTACCTAGATAAAGACGAACAAGACGACATTCTCAGCGGAGCGAGCACGACCTCTGTGATAGGCTAGATCACACATTTCATCATAATTTTTCCTCCCAAACTGTGATAAAAATGTGTGACTAAAGCCTATCACAGTAGGCAATACTTGCCCCGCTGGGTTCTTTTTTTTTACAAATTCCGGAGAGAATGGGTGTGGGGAAGGTTTGAGAGATAAAAGCAGGTGGCTAGATAGAACTGGCAGCACTACGGTAAAATTTTAATTTTGCTAGAATAAGAAAGAAGTTCGAAACTCGAGTTACCATACGTCGCGATGACATGGACAGGTTTGTAAGAAATTTATATCAAAATGTTTCGATCGATATTTGTAAGAAATCAAATTTTGAACAGTGGCCTGAAGAAATCAATACGGTCAAGCTTCAAGAGATCTTTGTGCACAGAATTGACCAGAAGAAAACTTTCTCAGTAAGTACCTCAGTTCTCTAGTTTTAGTAAAAAAATGGTGTTGTGTTTTTCATTTATATTAATAAACTCTTATCAGCATAAAAAGTCAGCGCTACAGAAACGAAAGGGATTATTGGATCATGTAAAAAATGAGATAGCGGAAAACATCTTTATAGATCTGAAGTTTGACAGAGATATCACAGATGTCTGAACTGTTCATGACTGATAAATCAACACACCTACGTACCTAAAACTACCTTCAGCTCTCTGTGATCTTGCTTAGATTTCGTCTCAAACAGATGTGAATGCTAATATTATTAAAACAACAAAAGACCAGAACATATTAATAGGGTGAAAATAGATACCTATTTATCAACTTAATATACCTAATAGAAAACCAGCCAAGTATGTGTCGAACCACACGAAATGAAGGGTTCCGTGGTTGGGATAAATTTAACCCAAGAACTCTGTAGAAGAACGCATCGCTTTCAAAGGGAAAAGTGCCTAAACGGTTAGCGCAGCGTTCCCGCGTTGGATGGCAATGCTGATTCTTTGTCCTAAAAATATGCCATCCTACTGGTCACGTGAAAACTCGACCAGCTGCTCCGCGATGTCTCGAAATAGTCGATGAGCACTTAGACCCCTCGGCCTTAGTGTTTCAACCTCAAATGGCTCAACCATATACCACCCAATAAGGTTGTTATATTTATCTCCGTTGGAGGATTATTGCACCTGAAGCAGACGTCCTAAGTCCCAACACAGCCCGCCGTGATAGTAAGATGAGAAGCCTCGAGAGTGTTGACACAAGTTGCATCCTACACCAAAGGCCTCCCCAATTTCCAAGGCATTATGGGCATTGCGTCTAGCTTCTCCATACCCGTTCACCCCGGGCGGTGACAAGAACCCGACCGATGGGCGGATCAATATGCCATGTTTGCAAATGAAGTATATTTTTATGATTGACATAAATCAAACGACAACTAACGACCTTTTTATTTTGAGAGCTTATTTAATTATAATTATTACTAGGTATCTAATATAATATCTTAGGACAACCAACACACCATTATCTGATCCTAAACTAGGCAGAGCCTGTATTATGGTAACCATTCAACTGATAAATATATTTACATATATATTTCTAAATACACACATATTATAGATAAATTACACCCAGACACAGAACAAATGATTATGCTCATCACACAAAGATTTTGTCCTGGATGGGAATAGCACCCACGACCTCAGTCTTAGCAGTCACGGTCACTAACCACTAGACTAACAGGAACTTTTGATGAATACCGGTAAAAAAAAATTCGACGGATTTTTTACTAATGGCCGACCCAATGGTGGTAAGTAACACGTGCTTCCATAGCGTGAGCATCCAAGGGGACTGGCGGTGAGGACGGGGAAGTAAACACCCATTTCTTCGGTGTGCAAGGGGCACTAAACGCCCATTTCATCGGTTTGCGGACTCTGCGGTGTGTGTGTAACTGATTCACAAGGTGAAATAGATGTAGATTCACTGTACCCCACGGTCTATCTCTTACCTTGTTGGAATATAATTTGAAAATCGCAATTTTTCTTTACGTGTTTACGGACTTTTTCCTTTACTTGTGCCATGAGAAGAAAGGTGCTTCTTACCAACTTCATAATTCTAAGTCAACTGGAAGTACCATAGAGGTTTTGATTTATTTGCGAGTTACAAAATATGTCGCATAAATGGTCATGTTTTTTAGAAGCTTGATTTATTAGAACACGAACACGCAAGGGACCTTTGACTTATGATTTGATTTTGTTGATTAATTGATTTGATTGATTATTTGATTTTATTGACTTGATTTGATTTTATAGATTATTTGATTTTGTGGATTATTTGATTTTATTGATTTGATTTTATTTATTTAAAATTCTTATACTTACTAACATAGTTTATAAGCTCCTATGTTACTAACCAAATTTGGATCATGTTATCTGATAAATGAATAAATAATAATAATAATAATAATCAAATAATTTGTTTCAACTTGATAGGCGTTTCTAAAAGGGTCCTGATCGACTGACAGACGGACAACGAAGTGATCCATTATGGGTTCCGTTTTTTGATCTTGGGGTACGGAACCCTAAACAAATCATTGAATAATTCATTGACAGATAACGCTCATCCTAAACCACTGGATCGGAATGAAAGCATGAAGCCACATAATCCTATTAAGTGCCTATAGAATTGAGTATAAGGATTTTTGAAAATTTACGCCTGAATAGGTTAAATATGAAGTTCCTATGGGAGTTAGTCATTGTTGACGGTGAGAAGCCCATCGGATGAGTTCTCTATTGATAATAGACTAGCTTCAGCCTGCGGCTTCGCCTGCGACGTGTGTTCATAAAAGTAGGATATATCCTTCCCCAGACGCTTAATGTCCACTCAGGTCATTCTTATCGTGGTAACTTTTAATCTGTTCGTCCAAGTTTCTTATTGTCAAAGACAAACTTTATCTACATTAAATACCGAAAGCGATAAAGGTATTATTTTTTATAAGAATATACTAATTACTCTAAAATGTCCATTGTAAAAAATATCTAATTTAAATGTATAGGTATAGCTCACTATTTTGGCTGCAATGGCTTCCACATAATGCTGTCGCTCAGAAGCGATAAACATCCACACCTAAATTTACAAACTTTGACACTTATTATGGTGAGGCTTATATATTAGTACGAAGGATATTAGTATGATAGTAGGAAGAAGGATACTGTTATCATATATTTTAGTTGATTTGGTAGGATTGCATAAATTCTCACGATAGGTAATGTTTCTAATCTTTTCAGAGTATTAAATGCTCCAAACAGGAGAATTTTTGCCAAACCACAATGGATCATGCAGGTGAGGAATTATGCAGACCTGCCAAAACATTCAAAGATAATGCTGCCAGCAATGTCACCAACTATGGAGAAAGGAACCATTATGAGCTGGGCGAAGAAGGAGGGTGATAAACTGTCTGAAGGTACGTAGGGGTTTTCTATTATTTTATATTAAAGGAAGACTAAAAGAGGGAAATTTGGAATGGAGAGCTGCATCATTCACAGAAGGATATGAGAGATGCGGCATAAATACTGAGTAGTAGCTGGTAACTGCCTTTGCCCAGAAGTGACATGATACTGGTATGGGTATGAAGATAACGGCAATGTAATACTGATACATTCCTATAAATGAATGTGAATTCGACAACAAAATATTTGAAGCTGTTTAAACTTAGCTCATAAATCTCTGATATACCTATGTTTTAGGTGATCTTCTCTGCGAGATTCAAACAGATAAGGCTGCAATGGGTTTCGAAGCTCCTGAAGATGGCTTCCTGGCTAAGATAATTCTCCCAGTTGGAGCTAAAGATGTGCCAGTCGGCAAACTTTTGTGTATCATTGTATCAGAGCAGGGTCACGTAGCTGCATTTAAAGATTTCAAGGATGACGGCGGTAAGTGCAAAGCAAAATACATACTTAGAGTACAGGGTGATACGTTTGTTCAATTTATGTGCCTAAATGTGGAATTCCTGTGATCTTCACTGATCTTTCTGCTAACGCTTCCGACCATAAGAGCCATCTCACAAAATTTGAACGCTCGAGTTTAGGTAAAAGACGGCAACCTTGTGTATGTGTGCGTAGCTATCCACACATGCACAATACAAACAGTGTAACGCGAGTGTCGAAACGGTCTAAACAATCTTGAGCCGTTAGAATTATAATGCGGTATTTAGAGATTTATGAAAATACTTACTTTTATTTATCCAGTCTAATAAAGATTTCTAGACTAATAAAAAAATACAAATATATGTTATGTAAAATATACAATAAAAATTAAACATTAAAACAATTACATATTGGTGCCGATTCTGCTGTACACCGAACTAAACTAACTAAACTATCTCTAAAATTCCTTTCTTTTAGCTATGAGAACTACTAATACAAGAAAGTTCTGCAAGAAATAATCTCTAAATTTAAAAAATATTTTGGCACGACTAAAATCAAATTTGACAATCGCGACTCAACGTGGTATTTTTTTTTCTTTTGGCTTCGCAACTTGGTACTTGTGTGCGCTACGCAATGAACTTGTCGAGAGACGAAGGCGCGCGCAAAGGGGCAGCCTGGACGTGTTTTATATGGAATTTTTCATTTTTTGTTTAATAAAACTATTAAAAAAAATATTACCCACGTGTTGATATTTATATGTGTTGGGTTTATAAAAGGGGGTCGAAAATTTCATTATTTTTGCGATAGGACATTTTCGAGGTATAAGCAAAAGAAAAAAAAAATACAGTACTGTTTTTGCACGTGAAGACGAGGCGTTGGTGTGAATTTTTGTTCATGACCACTAGTTTTCTTCCACACCTTTTTAATCGCGATTAAAAATAGTCAGATTTAGTTAAAATAAATTATTATAGTAAAAATTTTTGGTGAAAACCGGCAAACTCAGAATAGCAAAATTGTCATTTTCACTAAACTAATAACTTGTACCGTGTGGTGCCAGACGTAAAGAATAACACCACCCCATTTCTTCCCGTAGGTGTCGTAAAAGGCGACTAAAGGACTTACTAGAGAATGGGCAGCAGCGTTCTCTATGCAATTTACCACCATGCTGCGATCGCCAACCCGCCTGCCAAGCGTGGCGATTATGGCAAAGCCCCCCAAATTGGGGGAGGCCTAAGTCCAGCAGTGGACGTCTTACGGCTGAAATAATGATGATGATGATGAAAACGAATACGAATTCAAATAAACATTTTTCAAATCAAACAACGGTCGTGAATAAACAAAATATATTCTATATTAATTAGTACTTGTTAACTTAGTTTTAATACTTGAAATCAAAATTTTATTCGTATTGCAGCTATTTACAACTAATAAGTGTTGTAGAATGTACTAATAAGGGCTGACAGGGATAGACAGGGTTGTTGTACAATGGAAGTATTCGTCACTGAAATTTGCAACTAAGAGTAGGGTTTGATCGATATCGTCGTTTTTGGTATTTATTATTCGTTCAATCGTCGTTACGACTGAGAAAACGATGAACCTAAGAGTAGGATACGACAAATGACATGAATATCGATTATCGATTTTAGGCCTTATGATAACTCACTACGCTGGAAGCTAAAAAATTCGAATCAGTTATCAATTACTTTATAAAAGGACTTAGAGTTATAAGCATAGTGAATTTTCCGTAGAAAGATATCGGCACGATACTAAAAGAATTTTTAGGTATATATTTTTTAATTTTCTCAAAAACCAAATGGGTTAGAGATCACAAACTTTCAGGATCTTATTATCTTATTACTACCTAAAAATCCTCTTTGTATCGTGCCGATATCTTTCAAGGGCAATTTCACTATGCTTACACCCCTAGGGCCTTCGCTAAAGTGTAAAAGGTTTATGGCATCTGGAAACTGCGAAGATCGGCATTATGACGATCTTTCCCTCCAACTACTAGACGAACTTCTCCACTATTGCACTTTGACGTTAGATTTTTTTTCACCAGGTGTAACTTCGTAAAAAATATGTTTTTATGTATTCTAATGTAATAATTAGGTAAAGATATTGATCATTAATGAACTTACCTACACAAATCCTGATAAATATAAAGAAGAAGCACTAAATTTTTTATTTTTTTTGCCAGCCTGGTGTTGGTCGTGTTGCAAGTTGATAACCCGACTAAATTTTAGTAATCATTTTTTCTCGTTGTGTTAAAAATAGCGCCATTTATGCAAAATTGAAACTATAACAGTTTAAAGTTTTTGTATCTTGGGTTGGCTTTGTTGTAGCTATTCAGAATCCTTCGTATTGCTTAATGTACGGTCCTATCCGCCCTACGGTCTTCTCCGAGTTGACCTTATGTCTGATGTTTTGTGCTCTTTGCTTTTGGGCTCTTAACATGGTTATTTTATGTGGATGGGTTTATCTGCGGCAGCTGTTGCATTTGCTTCACCAAATGACTGGCTTTATTATATTTGCATGACTGTTTCTATAATTGCTGTCTTTATCCACAGCGGCACCTGTCGCCGCCGCCGCCGCGCCAGGTAATTTCTAACGTTTTTATTTTCTCTTATTTAAGCAATTTCAGATAATTAAATCATCCGTGACTACACTGCTTGCCTGTTTTTTTTTTTGGTGTCGGGGTAGAAATTCTCATGGATATCCTCCGCCCTGGGGTGGGCATAGGGGTCTGTCAGACTCTTACTGAGATCATGCGATATCCTCTGATGACTCTGATGGCCAGCGCTCTCTACGGCCTTCGCAGAACAGCGATGCTGCCGGCCGTTAGGTCAGCCGCCCAGAACGGAGCTCATACAGGGCCATCGAGAGCACGATCCCCATATAGAGCCGCCTACAGGCGGAGCTCGAGCCCCCCAGATTGGGAAGCAACGTTGACAGCGCCCCAGCCGCGTCTAAAAACTTGGCCGCCAGCCGACGGATGTGGGGGCCGAAGTCCCAACGCCTGTCGAGCACCAATCCCAAATACTTCATGGTAGACTCGACAGCGATCCGAAACCCCTGCACCACAATGTGTGTACACTACTTGTCTTAATTTAAATCATTTATACTGTGTGACTCATTGTTGTGGTTTTCCGCTTGAAAATCACTGTTGGAACATTATATTCACGAGCTAGACTTAGGTTAAAGTTATGTAAGTCGTAACCTCGTGGGAAATCATCAAATGTTGTCAAATGTCACCTGTTCCTTCAGTTGCTTATATACCAGAGGTAACTCTTTCGAACAAATCTCGCGACCCTGGCAGGCATCGTTCCTAGCGGACCCCATCAATTATGCTGACATCTCTTTGAGGCGAGCGTGGAGCACAACACGCCGTCAACCCGGGCCTGGTCCTTACCAGGCGGCGAGCTACTCATTGCTCGCCGCTTGCAAGCCCGCGCCGACGGTGGCCGGGAGTCCGTAATAGACTCCCGACGCCCGGAGCGTCTCCTCCCACGGCGCCGTGGGGCGTGAGGGCGCAGAGACTGCCTCTCTCTCACGCGATCCACCTCCTCCTCCGCGACCAATACTGCTTCGCAGAAGGAGGTCACGGGTTCCCATGCCCTCTCGCTCCGTACCATGGCCTGCACCAGGGCTGGACGCGAGAGTTCGCCGCCACCGATCGCATCCACGTGGACATGGCGATGCTCCGTCTAGGCAGGGCACACCTCCACCGTATGCTTCACCGTGTCCTCAAGTCGTAAACCCTAAGGGAGAACTACTAACTGTTGTTTAAGCGTAGGCAATTCAATTCTCGCCAACCCGCTTAGCCAAGCGCGGCGATTATGGCAAAGCCCCCCCAAATTGGGGGAGGCCTATGTCCGATAGTGGACGTCTTCCAGCTGAAATAATATGTGGTGTCCACGTGTTCTTCACTGATCTTTCTGCTAACTCTTCCGACCCTTTCATTTACTTCACCATGCAGCCTTGATTACATTTGCATGACTGTGTCTCTAATTACTATCTTTGCCCACAGCAGCACCCGCCGCCGCTGCTCCGGCGCCAGGTAATTTCTAACTCTTTTAATTTTCTCGTTTAGCAGCATTGACAGGTAGGTAATTAGACTACATGCCCTAGGTTAAGGTATTTACTCTGTATGACTCTTTGTCAAGGTTTCCCGCTTGCAAATCACTATTGGAACATTATCCAACGAGCTTGAGTTAGAGTTAGGTTACGCATCTAAGTGATAAGCCCTAAAGAACTAATTCTGTTGTTTTAAGGGTACATAATTTAATGTAATGTTTCAGTATAGTGGCATATAGTAGGAGTAAAATTTAAATTTACAAATTTTGGAGCAAAATGCATTGAATATTAGGCACTAGAATCCGAAAGACGTGACGTCCCCCGCATGTAAGACATGCTCAAGACGACTGACTATCGTGACTTATCTCGGCAAATTTTTAACCGGTGGTATTTGTTCGCCTCCTGACATAACATAGCGGTCTGTTCATCAACATAAGATCTGTATTTTTTTACGTATGTTAACAAATAAATAAACTGAACTGAACTATTTTCTTCATCTCCTTAGCTCCAGCAGCTCCAGCAGCGCCAGCACCTGCAGCTGCAGGTAGGCCGGTCTACGATTTATCTTATTAGTTTGATCAGATTTCTTTAAACTGTTAATTTTATACTGTTTTGTTTTTAGCTTTTGGATTTAAGTAGGTACTATCTAAATTCAAACGTATTTGTAATTCATGATTTTGATACTAGGTGTCATAACTGTTTCTTAGAATGATTTTTACTACAGCTTATTTATATTTAACATTGTTAGAATACTTCTTCCTAATTATTTCAAATATTTTACTTGCCACTAATAAATACAGTTTTATCTCACGAAGGCAATAAATACTTTTTGTTGATGATGTGTACCTATAGACACGCACTCTTGTGTGTGTAAGTCGACATTCACACAAGGATGTAATAATATCTAGATCTATATTATATTATGTTGCAGTCAAAACTCTTAACCAGTCAAAAGTACTATTGACTAGCAAAATCAGTCAAAAGTACTTTTGACTGAACAGGTTGGTCAAAACTGGTTTTGACTGAAAATTATTGGTTATTAGTACACTTTTGACTGCAAATTTGCGGTTAAAAGTACTTTTGACTGACGCTCTACGTCAAAAGTAGTTTTAACTGCAATAAAGCATCAGTCAAAAGCACTATTAAGCGATTTCGTGACTTAGGGCACCCCGACTCGGACAGGTTAGGTTAGAAGGGGACGTCGGGGTCTGAAAGACCCTGCCATCCCCTTCGTGGTTATTTTTTTTTAAACAACTGAGAAGTAGGAGCCCCGCACTGCGGGGCTCCGTTGACCGGGGTTCCGACTTTGAGTTTTGACTGATACAACCAGTCAAAACCACTTTTGACGGAATCACTTAGTCAAAAGTACTTTTAACCAGCTCCATTGGGCAAAAGTACTTGTATGTAACTGTTGTTTTAGTCAAAAGTATTATTGACTAAAGCTTACGGTCAAAAGTACTTTTGACTGGTTAAGAGTTTTGACTGCAACATAATATATATATACTAGATCTTCAACGCACTGCTTAGCGCCTAGAGTTGAAAATCGAACAGTGTGTTATTTTGCCGCGCTGTTCGACGCACTCTGTTGGATTCTAAATGTTTGCTTCAATATCAAGAGTTGAAAATCGAACAGTGTGTTATTTTGCCGCGCTGTTCGACGCACTCTGTTGTATTCTAAATGTTTGCTTCAATATCGAGAGCTGAAACTCGAACAGTGTGTTATTTTGCCGCGCTGTTCGACGCACTCTGTTGGATTCTAATTGTTTGCTTCAATATCGAGAGTTGAAAATCGAACAGTGTGTTATTTTGCCGCGCTGTTCGACGCTCTCTGTTGGATTCTAAATGTTTGCTTCAATATCGAGAGTTGAAAATCGAACAGTGTGTTATTTTGCCGCGCTGTTTGACGCACTCTGTTGGTTTCTAAATGTTTGCTTCAGTACCGAGAGTTGAAAATCGAACAGTATGTTATTTTGCCGCGCTGTTCGATGCACTCTGTTGGTTTCTAAATGTTCGCTTCAACACCCATTGTTGAAAATCGAACAGTGTGTTATTTCGCCGCGGTATTCGATGCACTCTGTTGGTTTCTCAATGTTCTTTTCAACACCGAGAGTTTAAAATACAGTGCGCGAAAAAATCCCACCACATTTTTTTTACATCCGTTTGTACGTCGACTAACTGCAAGGTAACGTTAGCAAGTTCATCAAGTAAACAAAATAATATTACCATGTTACCTTTATTCCAACATTAATGCAATTAACATATAAATTATATTTTTAGATATTAGAATTTAAAATAAAAACATTTCAAATATAAAAAATAGTAGCCCACCGGTATCGGGAACAGGGTCCAAGCTACCGGTCAGGGCTCCAGAGAGAGGAACCTCCTAGCAATACGAGCCGTGTCGAGAAGTACCGCTTTCTGAATCAAGCCCTTGATCCAACTGTCCAACGAGAGCCTCATCAGGTGTTGGTCGAGGCTCTTGGCTATGTTATATTATTATGGTCTATAACGATGAACTTGCTGTAGATCTTATTTCGTTTAGTGATAAAAATATTTTTCATGTTTAACATTTACATAAATCTTAGCGAAGAACATACATCACTACATATTAACAGGTTAAATTTTATTAGCGTTAACAAAAAAAAAATCTAACCCTAGTATGATTCGAACATTCTTTTTTTACCCTACCATGGTTGTTTCATCGTCTCTATCATCTAGTTAAATGATTAATTCAAATACTGTATCAAAATGTTTCCTACATTGAGCTACTTTCTTATTCACACTATTTAAGTAGGTATAACGCCAGATTTCGGTAGCTATATTTATAAATAGTTTTATTCAAGAAAGTTTTGACAGTAGGTATAATATGTATCGAAAGTTTTCTATAATTGTCACATATTGTTCAATGTTTACATTTTTAAGAACTCCCTATATTTTATATATACCATTGACGACCTTAAAACAAATAATTCATAATTACACATTGTGTCTGTGTGATTATGAATTATACACGCACAACTAAGACCAACCTGTCTTCGTGAGATAAATGAACTGTAGGTACTTCTATCCACTAAATGGACACGTTCGTACTTTGCAGCTGCGCCCGCGGCCCCTGTGGCGGCAGGCGATAGGGTCTTAGCCAGCCCTATGGCGAGAAGGCTCGCAGCTCTTAAGAATTTAAGACTTGGAGGTAAGAAACACATCATAGGTACTGATTTCAGTGTTTTAGGGTAAATTGCAACTATTACTTGGTATAGTAATGACTTCGGTGTCCATTGATATTGTAAGTAGAGTGTCTCCAAATATCACTTCTGAATGGAATGACTTGCTTTCATTCCTCAATATCTGATTCAGGCACCGTCTCAGGTGACTCCCCTGACGTCCTTCCCCAAATCACACAAGCTGTCGAAGCTGAGTGATGTCTTACTAACTTGAAACTGTTCTTGAGCCACGGCGACAGAAACATTTAAAAAAAAACAGGGATTCAAGGGACAGAAGGGTAGGGTAGGGTATGTATAAACTATACTACGACTATGAAATATCTTTTTTTTTCTAATCCATCGACACTCCGAGTAACAAAATGCTCATCAAGTTGTACTCATAGCTACAGATATATTGTTAACATTAGCATGTCCGTGATGCAAACCCATAAGCTTTTCTATTTAGTACAAAAATCGCTCCAAGCTCTAAGAAGTTTTCACTTCAAAAAGCCTGATATAAAAATAGGGTATGTAGAATGAAAAAGTGAGCGAAGCAAGATCGGGAATTAGGGCACCCCGCTTGTATTTATGGTTCGAAAGATTAAGGCCACATTCCAAACCTAAACTGCTGTAAACATGAGTTTTTTTTAGCATAAGTCGACAAAATTCGTTCTCTTCCTATATGATAGTCAAAACAGAATAGAAAGAGAAGAAGAAAATGTTAGTGGTCGGTTCAATCCTATCCGTGGTTCAATCGCTCTTGCATTCTGTTCTGCGTTCTCTTGATTCCTGAGTCGAAGGCAACTAATTCTCAGTTTTTTTTGGAATTATAAAAAGGCAATATAAACTCTCCCAGTGTGTAAAATTTTAGAGCTCATTCCGCTCGCTTCTTCATTCTACATTTTCATAGTTGCTTGGACTTCCCTGCATAAGTATACGATGTCACTCCTAGTTCTGTTTGAAAATTTAAAAATATCGTTAAGTACCGCCTCCCGCCATGTAAAAGCTGCGTCCCTGAATAGCATTCCCCGAAAGGGTTAGGAAAAAGTCTACCCTAGGGTTGCCAACTTTTTTAGAAGTAGAGTATATCTGATTTCAGAGAGAGTAAATAATGAGTACAGATTAATAAATAAATAATAGTTTTAAAAAACTAAAAAACACGCTTCCATTGAAAACCAAACTAAAAAGTACAAAATAATGGAAAAAAAGCGTGGGGTGCTTTTAAGGTATTTTTTTATTGATATCAGGCACCCCACGCTTTTTTTCCATTATTTTGTACTTTTTAGTTTGGTTTTCAATGGAAGCGTGTTTTTTAGTTTTTTTTAAACTATTATTTATTTTCCATTTTTTAGGGTATTTCGAATTTTGAGACGTATGTCAGCGTAGTTTGTGACAGTTTTTTTGCTGTCCTGGTAACCCTGGCAAGGATAATGGCACAAATTTATGAAATTATTGCATTGTCATCGGTCCTTGACAGGTGTGCAAAGTTTGAATGAAATCTGGTCGTTTAAAGTGGGTCAAAATCGCGCTATAAGGAGTCGGTTACAAACAAACATACAAATATACAAACATACAAACATACAAGTGAAGCTAATATAAAGCGTGTAAAAAGAGTACTATTTGTTCTAGCACTTTTTGCGTTACATAACTTTTTTATTGATTTTACAAGAATTGTAGGACTCTATACATCGGAATTTAATAAGATGAGAAGCTCATTTTAATTCATATAAAGCCCTGATCTTCTTTTCTCGTCACTTCACATTCATAACTGATAAATAATAGAAAAACCCCGTAACACTGCTTTACCTGTAAATCGGACCCAGGACCTCATGTTCAGCAGTAGCGTTTGCGACCACTAGCTCAAAGAGCACACCTCCCTAAAAATATTTCTTGGCATCTATGGTAAGATTCTTTGGTTGCGCGACCGTTCGTGGTCTGATTTTCATAGCTTAGCATAGGTACAGTTGTCCTATCTCTCCACGCGACGACGGGATCTTAGTTGTGTATGACATGCATGTCTGTGTGCGTAAGCTCGGGAGCGCTCAGTATCGCCCGAGCCGGTCGCGCTTCTAGTGCTGTTTAGAGCCAAAATGGAGACTAAACGGAGAAAAGTTGTTCACAGTGAGGTAAGTAAATTATGTTTAGTAAATATTTAATTTTGAGTTTAATTGTAGGTACGTATGTAAAACATGATTCTAGAATGACACTGACGACGAAATTGTCATGTCACAGAAGGGTCTCATCATGATTCGAACATTTATTTTGTACACAAAATATTTAATTTGTTAAAATCTACTTATTTGTTAAAGTGTACCTTATTTTAATAAATACTGAACACCGAAAATATTTTTATTTCATCACTAAACTAAACAAATCTAACTAGGTACATATTATATTATTTTGATCAATAACGATGAACTTGCTAACCCTCCCTGCAGTTACGCACACAAGAGCGCGTGTCTATAGGTACACGTCACAACTACAAGTACTGCTCTACCGGCATCGTGAGATAGAGCAAATGTAAATTGTATAGGAACATACATTATTTAGTATGATTTAATTAACGTTAAAAAAAATCACTTTAGTGCAGTTTCACCATAATTACATGAATCGCTGCATTCGGGCTAGAAGATACTAAAAACATATTTTATTGTTCGATACGATTATTGTTGGAGTCCTAGTACATTTAGAAATGTACCTACTACCTACCTGGTGAAATCTGTACCTAAATGTCGAGGATGCTGCGACGAAATGTAATTTTTTTTAAAACACGTGAATGTGAGCCTCTATTCTGATGACATGAAATAAAGTAGAGCGAACACCTGAGTCATTACTGAGTACCTCTCTTGTCAGACGTAACAAGTATTAACTGTGACTTTAGAGTTATTTTTAAATAATTTTATTGAAATAAGATTTTACTACTTAGTAATTGGTGAGGTGATTTTATTCCGCCTTCAAATTACACGGCTCAAATGTATTATTTCATGCCATCAGGAACAGGCTCCGGGTTATACGGCTCACTGAAGAGTGGGGACTTGTCAGCAATGGGTGCCGCGCCTGCCGCCGCGGCCGCGCCTGGAGCCGCAGCAGGGCCGGCGGCACCGGCACCGGCGCCTGGAGCTACCTTTGTGGACATCCCGGTGACCAGTATGCGCGCTACCATCGCCCAACGGCTAACGGCCGCGAAGCAGACAACCCCGCACTACCAGCTGACGGCCACCGTCAACGTTGAGAAGACAATGGCGATGAGAAAGCGCATCAACGAAAAGCTGGCTGCTGAGAAGGCTGATGTTAAGGTACACTTTTTAGGGTTCCGTAACTTCTGTAGGTAGTCAAACTAAAAACCCTTGGAAGTATCACATACTAACAACATAATAATCAATTAGTCTCGACTAGTCATAGTCAATATATACCATTAATGGAGTAGATAGATACTTTACTACCCGTAAATTACATCCTAACGAGTTGTTTTTGAAATAGTTGGTGAAACTCCACAAAATGATGGTATGAATAATAGTATCTAATTAATCATTATCTAAGCAAGACGAGGACTCTTTATAATATGCATAACCTCAACAATTTTGTTCAGCTTTCCATGAATGACTTCATAATCAAGGCGGTAGCTGCAGCTTGTAAGAGAGTTCCTGATGTCAACGCACACTGGATGGAAACTTTCATTAGGCAGTAAGTTCCTGTTTGTTAATAATTCGATAGACCATAATAGTGCTGCCCGTGCTAAGAGGAAGTCTGAAAGTGGCACCAGCAACTAAAAAGTTATACGAAATCCGATTGTCGTGGTGAGGCATGTGATGCGGAGGAATGAGGAAAATAACGTGCAGAAAGGATTGAGTATGAATATCGATGGCTCTATGAGTAAACGAGGACCAAAAGAACGATGGATTGACAGTTTAAAAGATGGTATGGCTAGAAAGGGGGTGACTACCCTAGAGGATTATGAAAGAAAAGGACATGTTGCGCCGACCCTAAATAAATTGATTTAGGGGCAAGAGACTGAAGATGATCATAATAGTGCTGCAATACCTACGGTATTCTCAACTATTATTATAACATCACTTAGGCGATTAACACACGGCACCGCGCACCGCCGCGGTAGGCGGTGAAGCAGATCTCATGTCGCTTTGCCCTCTATTAAATCCGTTGATGCCTAACACATGTACACCGACCGACCGCGCGGTCAATTCGCTTTATCGCCACCGCCCTCCGCAGCGGTGCGCGGTGCCGTGTAATAATCGTCTTAAGCCAATATCCGTAAGCATAGGCAGAAATAAAAGAATACTGTGGCCCGATGTTTAGGAAAGATTCTGGTGTGCTGTTTTAGTTTTGTCCTCCAACCTAACTCATAATGAATGCGTGAATCATCGTTCATTTCAGTCTGTTTGTACACCCTCTTACCCTACGTGCTATATTAAAATCGCGTAGGGATTATTTCACGCCCCCGATCTTCAAGGCACTGCTTAGCGCCGACACTTGTAAATCGGACAGTGAAACACACTGTTCACTTTTGAAACCACTGAGATGCACTTTGTTGGATTCTCAATTACCGGTTCAACACCCTTGAAAATCGAATGTGCGAAATAATCTCGCCGCAATTTTTTTACGGCCATGTGAAGTCTTTACTTATGGCCAAATAATTTCTTATTCCTTTTTTTTCTTAGGTTCGTAAACGTAGACGTAAGCGTAGCGGTAGCGACCCCCACAGGGTTACTCACGCCGATCATCTTCAACTGCGATGCTCGCGGTATCATCGACATCTCTAAGAACATGAAGGAACTCGCCGCTAAGGCCAAGGACGGCAAACTTCAGCCTCAGGAGTTTCAGGGTGGCACTGTCACTGTGTCCAACCTTGGAATGTTTGGTGAGTGGATTAATATCAATACTTTTTCGTACCACTTGCTCAAAAAAGTGACATTCTATGCCACAAAAAGCGAACATAACAAAAGTCATTTTTAATCTGTTATAAACAGGGAAAGAAAATTGTACTGAATTTCATTCATCCTCTAGGGGGAGAATGTGATTTAAATTTGGAATACTTACCGAAATTTATACTGAACTACATCTGTGTTTACACCATTGAGTTTGTATATAAAGCATTATACATCTTTTTGAAAAAGGAATACGCATTTATTATGCAGTTAAGATTAGGTATTAAATAAAATTACTAAAACCGACGAGGCCGTATGAGCTTCATGCCTTTGCTTTTCCGACAAAAAATATTAGTCTAGGAATATGCCGCGTTTTTGTTTTCTTCAAATACATAAACGAGGCCGTATGAGCTTGATGTCTTTGCTTTTCCGACAAAAAATATTAGTCTAGGAATTTGCCGCGTTTTTGTTTTCTTCAAATACATAAACGTTAAGTTTATTTTAATTTATTTTTAATTGTCATTATTTTTAATACATGCTTATCTCATATTATTATTGTGTTAGTTTTTTCGCAAATGGTACGAAAAGTAGAGTATTTTCCTCGGTAATAAAGCTGTCTTAGTCTTGGGTGAACTTAAATCCCTCGCTACACTCAGGACTCGTCTTAAATCCCTCGCTACGCTCGTGATTTAAGTTTTTAACACCCTCGCTACGCTCGGTAGTAAACCTCGAGTCCTTCGGTACGCTCGCGATTTAAATCGTCACCCGCGACAGAAGACACTCATGCTTTATCCCCTTGGTTAATAATCTACTATTTCATCTTTATCATCCTGTCCTGATTCCAAAAGTGGCGGGGCAGTCTGTCTCTGGTCCCATACATCTCTTTGGGCTGAGATTCCGTAATGACGCCTAATTCAGATGAACACTTCGGTAACTTGTGGAGCGATAGGTAGGAAGTGTACCTACCAATATTCGGAACCTTCAGGCGATTAACACAAGGCACCGCGCACCGCCGCGCCGCGGTAGGCGGTGAAGCGGATCTCATGTCGCATGATCGTGATCCGTTGATGCCTAAAGCCTCCTCTACACGTCTGCAGATGCGTCCGCAGACGTATAGAGGGGGTAATTTGTGCATTTGTTGTAGGTATTTAACGTCCGCAGACGCGTCCGCCTCGAATCCGATTGTTGTCGGTTTTTGGTGCTTCTTGCGGTTTAATATAATTATAATAATGTATAGCTAACATCCAACACCTTCTTCTTTTCCATTTCTTTTTAATAACTCTACTACGATGCACACTCACGTAGTAGTTAAAAGTACTAAATAAATAAATAGCTGCGGCAGCTACGGTCTGAATATCCATTTTTAAACGTGCGTGTTGCGTCTGTCGAGAATGAACCTAGACTGATCGACCTGCAGACGTGTGGACAGCTCGTGGTGATCCATCTGCGAGCGTCCACGGATGCATCTGCAGACGTGTAGAGGAGTCTTGCTTGACACACGTACACCGACCGACCGCGCGGTCAATTCGCTTTACCGCCACCGCCCTCCGCGACGGTGCGCGGTGCCGTGTGATAATCGCCTCACACATCATATTCCAGAATCTGCACCCTAATTGCGTGATATACTATCAATCAATCTGAATTATTTTGAAAGATATTGCTAATCCTTTATTTCAATAAGTTCGGTAAATTTCTATGCTGAACAAACAACGTACCGAAATAACGCAATTAATGCTATTGAACTTGCAAAACAAAAGCCATTTGTACTGTTAGTGTGTAACGCAATTATTCCTCTGAAATAAACATGAAGTAGATTACTGCCTGCGTCGCGGCGATTGTGTTAACTAATCTGTACGGGGGTCTTGGAGGTGCTCAAATTGGCGCCATTATTACACACGCAGTCGCATCAGATTCGCCTGTGGCCAGAGCTTCAAACGACAGAACAACCATGAAATCAGTAAAATAACGCTTTGTGGTGTGTGCCTACCTATACACGAGTACACTCACAGTTCGCCAGTTGTTTTACACCCCATAATTGGAGGCCGAGCCTATTGTCATCAAGCGAGCACAAATCCAGACTCCGAGCTGCTAAGAAAACAGTACTTGCCAGTATATTTATTTGTCCCGTATGAAGTCTGCCCACTACACCGTATCATACCATAACAAGTCAGGCAGAAAAAAAAATGCCTATTCTTTGTATGAGAGGGCAGACCCTCTAGAACGCTCCTTCACCAACACCGTCGCGTGCTATGCACAGAACGTCAGTAATACTATCAGGAAAGATATTTTGCAGGTGCCCAAGCACAGAGCGATACTGCGTGCCCCTCTCCGTGCGTGATTCTTTCCGTAACAGATTCACAGCACAGCCATTGGTACGGGGTAGAGGATTTTATGAGTATTGCGTAGCCCATACGATTATTACTGACCAAGTGTAAAACTACTGTAGTAGTGCTGAAAAAGAAACAGTTATTATAATGCGTGTTATTGTATTTCCAGGTATCACAATGTTCAACGCGATCATCAATCCTCCCCAGTCGTTGATAATAGCGTGCGGTGGTTTCCAAGATATCGTTGTTCAAGAAAAAAAATCGAAGGATAAGGATAAGAACACGTACGTTTAATTTAAGAAACAATTATTGGATTTACTTCTATCTTAGTTCACTATCTATTTGTAAAATAGCGAAAGTAAATGAAAATGTATGCAGAGTTTTGCAATTTTGAGATGATTCCTCCATCTTCATGACATGGAGTAACGTGATGATGATTTCTATGATCATAATCATACTTTACCATCGCAAATGGCATTTCTATCAACATACTTATAATATAACGAACGATACATTGTTTTATTTTGTTGTTGTATTTCTACTTCCAGTTTCCGATCAGCCAAGTTCGTGACATTCACCGCGTCTGCTAACCATAGAGTGATAGACGGCGCGGTGGGCGCATTATGGATGAAGGTCTTCAAAGAGAACATGGAGGACCCCGCAAACATGATTCTATAAACGAAGACTGCCTAAAAGCTTCACGTCCCACACATTTTGATTGATGGGTATTATATAAAACACATGTAAGTTAAACTCAAATGTTATTTACACAATCATGTTTTGATTGACCTTAAATTAGATTATAATTAACAATTCTTCAAATGTTGCGATCCCAGCCACCCTTGCTTTTTGAGAGGCTGCAAGGGCCCCCTTACTTTTTGAAAGAAATGAGGCACCAACTAAACTGCTATTATTACTTACATTTTAAAAATGTTCATGATATTATTATTGCAGTTAGGTAGACCATGAAAGAAACAACGGGAACTGCAGCGACTGTGATATCCGGCGCAGAACATAGAAATGAAGGCGATACTCAGTGCACATCCTAGGTTTCTTTTAGGGCAGTTTTGGAAATTATGTTATGAGTATTGACAGTATTTCGAGTCAAAAGAGATCGTACTTTTGTAGGTACAAGCTGCAGGTAGAGTCGATAATGGAGAATTGTGGTTGAGTCTTGTTGGGTGGGTTCAGTTGATTTGTCTGTAAATCACAGAGAACCACACCTCAACACTAACAGATTTATAAACCATTGATTCATTACTAGTCCTATTCTAAATAGAAAGTGATTGTCCCATGTATGAGTTTATAGTATATTTTTTTATCAATACATTTTTATAATGATGTATTTTATAGATTATATTTTAAATAAAACAATGAATTTGGGTGATTTTGTTTATTTTCTTAAGCTAATGTCAGATGTTTACTTGACTTCACGCAATCTTCTGACTGCGGACCTGCAGGAGGAGGCAGCGGTGGTGGAGAATACCCAGGCACCACCAGCTACGGTCCTCTTACAACGCTTGCATGACCAGATGCCGACACAGGAACGTTTCATGGCATCCTGGAATAAGAAATTTGAACATATGTTAGACCAGTGAGCATTTCAGCACAGGAAGTCACCCACCCTCAAGTGGAGAGCTGGTGGACCTCGACACCAAACTGCTAACCATCTAAATTATTACACCTGAATAAGAACACCTTGCTAAACAAACACTTCCACACAATAGACATAAGACAACCTCTATACAGGATGTGCATCGAGGCTGTTGTGCATGAGCATGTATTCTTTGAATTTACAGGTGTCATGGCGATTAGCACAAACTTTCACGTTCACCCAGATCTTACTCAGATATTCGTAACAGACCAAGAGACATGATAATCTGGTGGGAGGTGGGCTGGTTGGTTCATGGCCCATACACAATAATTGACTTGAAGGATTAAATGCAGAAACCAAACCCTCTAACATTACATAAGTGGGAAGCTTTGGTGCTTCATAAGTAATGCCAGGAACTGTAAATCTAAGAAATTATTGGTAAGAGTAAGGTGGATGTGTCCATGAAAAGAAGGAAATTTTAATTTCATGGGCTATGTTAGCACATCCACTACCTACCAATAATTTCTTTCCACACATTTATATGATGATGATCACTTTCAGTGCTCTATTTATTTTTATTTTTTTTCATTATCATTGCCATATGATAACAATGGAAATTTAATTTAATAGGAACCTGGAGTCTGGATTGTGCCTGGTTGATGGCAATAGGCTACCCCCTTATTACATGGAACCTAAACATAACTGACAAAATATAGGTGTACTTTCAAGTCTGTCATGAGACTAATATGTATAGATATAGCTAAATTCAAAAGCAATTTTCTCTTTAAATAACAATTGCAACTTTGAGATAAGGCCTATTTCATGTGTGGGATCCAAATACTATGTTCGTAATAATATAATTAAAATCAGTAGAGGAAAACTTCACTATTGTAAGTGGCTAAATGCATATTTGTTACTGCGTGTAACTATACATCTGTCTAAACCTTTGGGGAAACAAGTGATGTTATGCTACAGATAAATATACCTTGTCATGTATTGATTATGTTACTTAAGTGAAGGTTGTTTACTGGTACCAATTCCCTTGTCCACAAACTAAAGTAAATTTAAGTTCAGTGCATCTTTTTCTTTATATTTCATTAAGAAGAGGACAAGGGAAAAATTTTAGTTTAGTCCTGTCAAATTAATCAGAGCCTGTCACTACTCCATACAAGTTTAGACGTGATTAAAAACTTGCCTACTAAAATTACGTCAATTTACGTCAAGCGCTGAATAATTTGACAGGACTAAACTAAAATTTATCTTCTGTCATTTCCTTAACCTTTTGACCGCCAGAGTCATGTATAGATGACAAACCAAAATGTGCCCAGCACGCCACGGTCATGATAGCAAAGGTTAATGAAATAGAAAGAAAAAGATGCACTGAACTTAAATTTAGTTTAGTTTGTGAATAAGGGAATCGGCACCACTATCAAAGAATAGAGATAGAGCAAAGAATAGAATAACTCATGTTTAGGATGAAACCTGTCATACTATTACTCAATCTAAAGGATTAGAATGTAGTATTAATACCTAAACATCATCAATACAGTAAAACATCTTACTGGCTAATTGGAGTTGACAGAAACATCCGAGGTTGTAGTAATCAGTTCCATTTCATTACAAAATTCTGCAGTAAAATTGAATGTCTCAATACTACAAAAAACTTTGTTGTTGTAATAAAACTCTACAACTATAGGTTCCTAATGTTTGATTATGAGCTCCAAGTAGTCCAGGCCTGGCGCCTGGACATTCGTTTAATCAATTATTACTTGTGGTGCAACTTTATGAAATCAATTTATTTAAAATAATTTTGCCTATAATGATCCTCTGATCAACGTTTGTGTAAATAAGTACTGTAACGATAAGAAAAAAACATAACCCCCAAATCATAATAAACTTTGAAGTCAGACAAAACCGAAACTACCTTGATGTTAACAATAAATACCATTAAGGAATAGCATCATTGTATCAATTGTTTTTAAGGATACGTATAGATACTGAAACTGCATTCACGATACTAACCTTACCGCAGAACGAGCAAGTGTATTTTGCGTGCTGGGTGACTTCCATTTTTTTGACCATTTTACGGAGGGAGGCACCGTAACGTGTGCCATATTTGCCAGTGATTCCGACCTTCTTCGTGCGTTTGGCCTGAAAACATTATAATATTTTATGTAGTTGCATTGAGCACTGCCACAAAAATGTATCGGCCAACTATCGTTGTGTTATGTGTCTGTCGCACAAAATATTCATATTGAACACTAAAAATATTCACTAGCACCCGTTTGATGAGGTTTATCACTGATTTTAACAACGGATTAGCTAAATATTCACAAATTAAATCTCACCATTTTTGATAACCTGTCTAACACAACGGTTGACAGAAAAGAAGAGAAACAACAATTGACAGCTTGATGTTACCAAACCAAAAAAATAAATAAAAAAGTTAGTGCATGTCAAAAACCGAATTTTGTCGAAAACATTATTACTATTCTTGTCTAAACAAATCTTTAACATAACCCATGAATCTCATAGTAATAATTACGCTACTGATAAAATATTAAACGATCACAAAGAGTTTGTCGAAATGGGCCATTGGTGCGTCATAAAAACACGGTGTCGTGTCTTCTGTCACAAGAGGTCACAAGCAAACACAGAGCATGTAAATTTCAAGCAGCCTGACAGATTGGTTTTCGAGGTTTTTTTATTCTTGACTTTCATTTTGATGTTCCTTGAGGAATATACAAAATATTGAATCTAGCTTCCTAAATTATTTTGTAACGGTCATCATCATCTTCCTAGCCTTTTCCCAACTATTGGAGTCGGCTTCCAGTCTAACCAGATGCAGCTGAGTACCAGTATTTTACATGGAGCGACGAGCTTTTGTAACGGTATTATGATAAATAAAAGAAAGAAATGAGGGCAAACTGACGTAAAGTATGTATTTACCTATAAAATTTGTATTGGTTTCACAAGTAGAAAGTCAGAAAAGCCTTTTGCTGTTGTGATAATGACAACGAACTAAATGCCCATAAAATCATGAGTTTTAGCAATCTTTAATCATAATTTATCAATCAACATTTTCATCAGAAAAATAATCAGCTGTCCCATAAAAAAGTTTAATACATAAGTCTTTCACTGCCAAGAAAAAAAATCTCCATATTTCAGCTGCCGTATAGCGTAAGATAGCGTTTAGTGTCTGCCCATTTATCAAAAAGGGAATGGGAAGGCTATAGAATAAATAACATCACGCTAGGACTCCTACGAGACGAGCAAAAAGAAAAAAGTCACGAATATGAAGACCTAGCATACGCAGGCTATTCGATGCGACGGGATGGTGTCCGTGGAGCAAGAGATTTGACGCGGGCAGAAGCTAGTTCAAGATATTTAGCCTTTATCACACTAGAATTTCCAGTGTGTATCAGAAATGAAAAAAATATCAGTTAAGTATCTCATACATATTTTGAGTCGAATAAGCCATCCTGGACATATTTTTAGAACTTTTTATGAGGATCAATTCCGTGATACATGTTTGTTGCGTCACTTTTACGCAACGGAAGCTCTCAAATGGAACAATTTTTTCCCGTATTCGCAACATTTTTCATTGATGCTCCACTCCTATTGGCGAAAAATCAAAAAAAAATCGATAAATGGGCTCCAATACTAAAATAATTTTTCAATTCGAACCAGTTGTTCCTGAGATTACCGCGTTCAACCAAACAAACTCTTCAGCTTTTCAATATTAAATATGAAAGATTATTAAATAATTTTAATTAACTTGAGTATATAACTTTGAAGTATAATAATAATTAAAAATGAAATCCATTACGAAAACCTACACGGCAGAATGATTTGAACCAATTTCAACTATCAACTCTCTCGTGATTGGTTACGAAAGTGTCAAAATTTTTGATTTCCAGCTCTCGAAAATGCGAGGTTTGTTAGCATTTACAACGACCTACAATACTTGTAGGTCGATGATGCCAGTTTATGGAGAATCTCCCCATTTTCCGGAAAAGTTATACTACTAGCTGGCTAGACTAACGACGAGAAGGTACATGAATGTGCTGTGCTTATTTGTCGGATGTCACGTGATTTTTTTATATTGTCTGTACTTTATAATACACTAGCTTCTGCCCGTGACTTCGTCCGCGTCAAAATTTTGCTCCCCTGACCCTCCCCGTTGCATTGAATTGCCTGCCAGTTTTCGTCCATTTTTCGTTGCTGCTCCACTTTTTTTAATTGTAGCGTGATGTTATATAGCCTATAGTCTTCCTCAATAAATAGGCTACCCAACACAATTTTTTTTTTTTAAATTCGGACCAGTAGTTCCTGAGATTACCGCGTTCAACTAAACAAGCTCTTCAGCTTTATAATATTAGTATAGATACAGAATATGTGATAGGGTTATATTTTTAATTCTTTGTCTATTTTCAGGATGTATAATAATTATGTTGCTGATGTTGATGATTACACAAAAGTGGCTTGTATATGTAAAATATTGAGGGCAGCTTATAATTTTTTAGTGGTCATGTATTATATCAGTCTCGCTGAAACTGACATAGAAAATAGTAATTATGTGTTTACCCAGCTTATCAATGCGACGAGTAGAAACTGATTGTTTCTGGCAGCCTTATATATTGTAATGCCAACAGTATCTTAAGGTATAAATTTGCTGGATATAAAAAAATATTTTAGATACTATGTTTGAAACCATTGCTTGCTTTGGATAACTTCGTTGAAGGTGAATTGCTTAAAATGACCACAAAAATATAAAGTCACTCATAATGTGAATCAAAATCAAAATATTTATTTTCACATAAACCTACATGGGCACTTACGTCAGACGTTAGCTACAAGGTGCACGGCCCTAATTGGTCGTTTACGATAGAGAAGAGCCGATAAGAAACTCCGCATAAATGTTAGGTTGGGATTATTGAGTTATTCTGGGTAAAGTTTATGGTAAACGCGAGACGGCCATCTGGCAACCCACAACACTGCCGGTACGACTTGGAAAAAGGTTGATCCTACGGAAATTTTAGCCGTCCCGATCACCTGGACGGAATTGTTTTAACAAAAAACAAATCAAAATGTTGCGATCGATATTTGTACGAAACCAAGTTCTAAACGATGCCTTGAAAAAATCTTTACGGTCAAACCTGTCGAGATGCATGAGCACAGAACTATCCAAAAGGAAACTTTCTCACAAGTAAGTTACATGGTTTTAATTATTAAATAGTTTAGAATAAAGATGTTGGTGTTAGGTTTCATTGATACTTATCGCATTGCTAATATTGTTACTTGTTACCGCTCAAATAAATTCTAATCGTTGCATAACCAAAACGTCAATGGTTTTCACCTTGCAGATTCATATTTTAATTAGGCGAGTATTTGCCGGCTATTCCACGTGTCTTGCATTACAGGAGTACTTCACAGTAATTTATTGGATGAATGTAATGTTTGGGGAAGTATTGGCAATAAACTGTGTTGAAAGAAATTTGTTTATAGAGTTTGGTGCCAATGAACCAGAACATGCACTGGCGATGTATAACACGGGCCTTCTAGTCATTCCTGTGGAGCTTACTAGAGTACCAGATATGTAGAACCATTTTAAAATCAAGCCGTGAAACTTGTGATTGTTTTTTAAGTGTAAACGGACTGTATTGTTTCAGCAATACCGCTGTCTTTCGTTTTGTATTTGTGGTATACATCATTTGATTATAAAACACAATAATGATCAAGCTTGAGTCCTACATTATTTGATTGTGAACAAGTTTGATCTAAAACATAATCTGGTTAAAACATTGCCAGTTCTTTATTAAAACTTTGCCAGTTCTTTTTTTATATATTTATATCTTAACAGAGACAGCACATGATTTGATAAAGCATCATCATTGTACTGCCTATATCGCAATTTGAGTTTGGCCGCAAAACATGTATTTTTCTTCTACTTTTCTATTATGTGAATGACAATATCATCATTCACACAATCCATTGTTTTGTTGGTCTGCCCCTACACTTACTTACAGTGATTGCAATTCATACTTTATAATTTTTACAAACTGCATTTGATAAGGCATATTAAACCTATTAAACTTACCATAATACAATAGTTTAATGTAGAAAGAAATAACATACAAAAAATGACAGGAATAAAATGATTCATTTAGAGTTTTCATTATCAGGGGACTGATAAGATTGTCTGAGAATTTTTTATTATGTCTACACTACATCTTTTTGATTCAATCAAAATCAGTTGAATTAATAGTTTGAAAATATGCATAAAATAATCTACAGAACAAAATATTTTCCAATTAAGTAAAATAAAAACAGCGAATAAAGAAGCTAAAAACTGCATAGGTCAAATTTTAAGAATTGGAAGTTGAATGTCAATTTTTTAGGAATTAAAAATACAGAACAATGTAGTTTAAAGTAGTAAACAATCAAACTTTTAAACGAGATAGAAGTTCATTTCTGCAGCGGGTGTATTTGGGATATATAGCATGGCAGTGTAGTATAAAATATCAGGATAGCGACAAAAAACCGGCCAAGTGCGAGTCGGACTCGCGCACCGAGGGTTCCGTACAAACCTGTAGGTATATAAGTAAAAGTTCACCCATCACGACAATCGAGTCGTAGTTCTGTTCTGTTTCTTAGCTTGGTTTTATTTCTGTCTGTGTTTTGTTCTTTTTATTATATGATGTTACTAATTTACGGTTTTCGCAATTTTTCCCTTATCTGTGCTATAAGACGTTGCTTCGTACCAAATTTCAAAATTCTAGATCGACTGGAAGTACCCTTTAGGTTTTGATTCCCTTGCGAGTTTCGAAAATTTGAGGAAATTTGCTGTATAAACGGCTATATCTTCTGATTGCGTTAGCTTAGAAGTTTGATTTTTTCACAGCTCCAAGGGACAGTAGACTTGAGTATTTGTTATAAATTTCAGCTTGATACCTCCACGCGTTCCTGAGAAAAAGGGTCTTGACAGACGGACGGACGGACGGACAGACGGACAACAAAGTGATCCTATAAGGGTTCCGCTTTTTCCTTTTGAGGTGCGGAACCCTAAAAAGTATACTGTAAAATTTACAGTACAATTTTACTGATTTACAGTGGAAATTATGCTTTTATGCAAGCATATGCAGCATGTTCTCAATGTGAATCAGCTGTTACTTACTCTCCTACAGTAGGCTTGACTGTACCGCTATAAGTTGTATATTAAATTTAAATAAGCAAAGGCACCAATCAGATTCTCGTAATCTGAACCTACCCTAATGTCATAAGTTACTTAGTTCATCTTATTGAGCTGTACAGAATTATATAATCGGTCATTAATATCAGTCTTACCTCATTACTGCAAAATAGGTGATAACAGACACTTACAAAAATTATTACAGACAGAGAGCTTTAGGTGTACATAAATATTAATTAAAAATAAATCACCTGATCATGGCATGAGATGAGATGATGCTAAAAAAAACATCTTTGCTTATCAGAAAGCTTGCAGATATCATTGAGATGTCTGAACTATGCCTAACTGATAAGCTAACTCATAATATAAACTTATCTCACAGTGACTTTGATAATTATTTTACGCACTAATACATATGTAGCTGCTTAGTTGCTACTTATATAATTAGCAGAAATCCTGATATTCAATAATTATCTGAGGGGAAGAGTATTTTCAATCTGATATGCCAAGAGAAGTAGTTGTAAATTAGCTTAGAAGATTTTATCATACTTACAAGTGGAGTAATATAAAAGCTTGTAACAAATAAAGGTTTATTATAAAGGTCATCCCCTTTGGCAGTTGAAAAATAAGTCATCTGTGAGGAGAAACTCAAAAATGATGGCCTTTTGAAAACTTCATAGTATGTTATGCTCACGTTATGCTTTCCATTACAATTATAAATTTAAACTTTTGGTCACTAATACTTCTGTTATTCCAAACATTGTGTGGTACCATCATATTTATTTTTTATTAAATTAAAATATCTTCTTTCCAGAGTATTAAATGCCCAAAACAGGAGAATATTAGCAACCCCACAATGGACCATCCAGATAAGGTATTATGCCGACCTGCCAGGACACTCAAAGGTGAACCTACCAGCATTGTCCCCGACTATGGAGAGTGGTTCCATTATCAACTGGCAGAAGAAGGAGGGTGACAAACTTAGTGAAGGTATGTGTTATTTTTAAAATAAAAGAAACATGCATGGTGACTTGGACACTAGTAACAGAGAAGGGATATAAAGAATGACTAGAAGAAGGATATGAAAAAGACCTGAACAGTTCCTTGAAAGCCTATATCCACTAGATTAGTTCAAAATGTAACACAATTTGCATGACCTATCTTTTAGATAAGTTAAATAGTTCCTATCTAGAATTGGTTAAATAGGCTACTAAAATTCTACTTGTAAATATTATAAATAATGGTGTGATGTATTATCACACCTTTTTTTTGCTTGAAGGGTTGGTCAGTATTGTACCTATAAAATACCCACATATTGCCAGTTATGATAATAGGGGGCAAGCCTATTGCCATTAAAATCTAGACTCCAGGCTGCTCCTGAGAAGAAGAGGCAGTCAATTAAAATTAGTACTGTAAAATAAGAATCTTACACTAACAAATATTCAAAAGCTCATAAAATCTCTCATTCCTTTTAGGTGATCTTCTCTGTGAGATTGAAACAGACAAGGCCACTATGGGTTTTGAGACACCTGAAGAAGGTTACCTGGCTAAGATCTTGATCCCAGCTGGAACCAAGGGTGTGCCTGTTGGCAAACTGCTGTGCATCATCGTAGGAGACAAAGCTGATGTAGCTGCCTTCAAAGATTTCAAGGAAGACGACTGTAAGTGCAATGCCAAATGTATAATGTTATGTTGTTTATATTTCGTACTAAGTATGATTATTAATTTTCATTCAGACTAAGCTAAAAGGGGTATTTTTAAATGTTCATCTCAATAACGCAGTTAGCTTAAAGTTAATATTTACTTTTGTAGTTTCATTGTGACTAAAACGGTTCCAAGTGATAAAATTGTAAAATTGGCGATATCGCTAGCAACTCATTACATCTATGGCAATTTTACAAAATACTAATATCTGTTGTAATGCTTGTTGTTTTGAAAAATGGGAAACATTAAGATATAGATAAAGACACATTTAGGCAGATTTTTATCATCACATCTAAAAAGACATCAAATAATAATAATGTAATGATCATTGTACATTTTAACATATCTAATATTGGCTGTATATTTGCATGTATTTAACTAACATTGTTTTTATCCCACAGCAGCACCCAGTGCGGCCAGGCCTATTGCCAAGAAAAAAGGTTATCTTTTAAAAACATTTTTTTTTAAACTGGCAGTTGGGTTAGTCACCTGCAATATGTCATTAATTCTTAAAGATTTTTTTTTTCTAGACAAACAGTATGTGTCTAGTTTTCATAGTTGTTTAAATGTTCAGTATGATGGATAAAATAAATCCCTTAACAATTGCAAGTGACTAAATCAACAGCAAGGGCATGCAGATGGAATAAATACTGGCAACCTGGGTGGTGGAAATGATAATTTAAAATGGACTACTTTTCTAAACCTTCACATATCTAAAAGTATATTGTAACTACAGCAGCGGGTGGAGCCCCGGCGCCCGCCGCGGCCGCGCCTCCGCCCCCGGCCCCCGCGGCCGCAGCGCCGGCCCCCGCGCCGGCTGCGGCCCCAGCTCCTGCGGCGGCCGCTGCGGCGCCTGAGGGCGGCAGGGTCCTAGCCAGCCCTATGGCGAGGAGGCTCGCTGAGCTCAGGAATATCAGGCTTGGAGGTAAGAATTACGTCGCACTTTGGAAATTGGTTGTCATGACGTTTTTGTACAGGTTGTCATTTATTCAATTTAGCAATCTATAGTTTGTGTTGTTGAAACAAAGGTTTTTGTGTTTTTCCACCTTATTTCTTGTATATCACGCACCAAAAATAAAATGTATATTTCTGTACTTTCAATAACAACGTCCCTATTCCCAATTAACACATAATCAGTGTGGCATGTTGTTTCACGATTTCCACACTAATTCTAAATGATATAATAAAATTGACACCCAATGTCAGCCTCTATTCCGATGGCACGAAATAAAGTATGCACTGAGTATATTTTCAAGAGTAGTAATATTTTCAATATTTAATTATAATTATTAAATTACAACTGATATATTAAATTTATAATTCTTGTTTTGAATGCTCAACTCTTTAAATCTGGCTTAAAATCCAAAGCTCAATATCTTATTTCATGCTATCAGGAGAAGGCTCCGGCCTGTATGGCTCACTGAAGAGTTCGGACTTGGCAGCCTTGGAAGCAGCGGCACCAGCCGCCGCTGCGCCCGCGCCTGCGCCGGGAGCTTCCTACGTGGACATCCCGCTGTCCAGCATGCGTTCCACCATCGCCAAGAGGCTCTCGGCCGCTAAGCAGACCATCCCGCACTACCAGCTGACGGCCACTGTCAACGTGGAGAAGACCATGACCATGAGGAAGAAGGTCAACGAAAAGCTGGAGGCTGAGAAGGCTGGAGTTAAGGTAAGAAATACGCTCGAAATTATGAGTATCGTAAGCTGTGAGCTGATTAATTATCGTAGTATTGATGAGTTTAATAAAAGCTTAATGTGTTTTTTTTTTCGTTATGTTAAGCTGTGCCCCACTGCTGAGCAAAGACCTCCGACTTTCTCTTCCAAATTGTACTAATTAATATAGAAATGTATTTTTACTAATTTGTGTTTTTCAGGTTTCAATGAACGACTTCATAGTGAAGGCGGTCGCTGGGGCCTGCAAGCGAGTACCCACAGTCAACTCACACTGGATGGATTCATACATTAGACAGTAAGCTTATTTTTATCTATGATAGTTAATAGACGAGAGAACCTCATGGTGGACTGCGCCATACATAAACACATGTATTTTATTTTCGACTAACAATGGCGACGTTAATATTTTCTTGGCGTGCAGATTGGTCGGTGTTTTTGCTCTGGTCGATTGTTTAAAAATATATTCATAAGAAGACTAAAGACCATACCTTCCAAATTAAAGCTGCATTCAAATCAGTCACGAAACTGCAAAATACATACTACATGTACCTATCTCTATAAATATTCTATGAACACATTTGAAAAGTGTATGCAACAAGCAGCGGAGGGCCGTGCAGTTTTAAAATATACGATCTCATCTGTTCTTTCACAGTTATTTTAGCTCCGACAGCAATTGACAACAGCAACCGTAACAGTAACGAAAATAAAAATCACTGTGATTTTGACAGAATTGTGAGTGGGCAGCAATCCAACATCAACCTACAGCCAGGATAATTATTTTTTGATTTACAGTGATGCAAAATCAGAGATAAAATAACTGTTTACTGACCAAATCTTTTTCATTTTTTTCCAGATTCGCAAACGTAGACGTAAGTGTAGCAGTAGCGACTCCCTCCGGGCTGATTACGCCGATCCTCTTCAACTGCGACTCCCGCGGCATCATTGACCTCTCCACGAACATGAAGGAACTCGCCGCTAAGGCCAGGGAGGGCAAACTTCAGCCTCAGGAGTTCATGGGTGGCACTGTCACTGTGTCCAACCTTGGAATGTACGGTGAGTAAATCCAAGTAATATTTAAACCTGCGTAAGAGAGGAATGTACCGTGTGGTGACGGACGTAAAGAATAACACCACCCCATTTCTTCCCGTGGGTGTCGTAAAAGGCGACTAAGGGACTTACTAGAGAATGGGCAGCAGCGTTCTCTATGCATTTTACCACCATACTGCGATCGCCAACCCGCCTGCCAAGCGTGGCGATTATGGCAAAGCCCCCCAAATTGGGGGAGGCCTAAGTCCAGCAGTGGACGTCTTACGGCTGAAATGATGATGATGATGATGAAGAGAGGAATTATTGGATTGCACATAAAAAGGCATAATGATTAGTTCATCATCATCATCATTTCAGCCGTAAGACATCCACTGCTGGACTTAGGCCTCCCCCAATTTGGGGGGCTTTGCCATAATCGCCACGCTTGGCAGGCGGGTTGGCGATCGTAGTATGGTGGTAACATGCATAGAGAACGCTGCTGCCCATTCTCTAGTGAGTCCCTTAGTCGCCTTTTACGACACCCACGGGAAGAAATGGGGTGGTGTTATTCTTTACGTCCGGCACCACACGGATGACGAATGATTAGTTAGTTAGGTATAATGATTAATGTAAAACTTTAAATAAGAGCAACCAGGTCAAAAGGAAAAAACAAAGAAATTTTTATGAGTAGGTCGCGAGCGTGGCGTACGTACTAGTGTTTCTTCGTCCACTGTCGGTTAGTACAAGGGCACGTTCGCACACATTCGCTAAAGGCTTTTTCACAACTATTTTCTCCAGAGAAGAGAAAAGGTAAATGTTCTTCTCCCAGATTCCCTTCACGATCGAAACAGAAAAGGTAATTTGCTCATATATGTTTGATGTGACACAGTTTTTTGTATTTCCAGGTATTACTATGTTCAATGCCATCATCAATCCTCCTCAGTCCTTAATCCTGGCGTGCGGAGGTCTACAGGAGCTCGTTATTCCTGACAAAGATGATCCCCGAGGGTAAGTCAATATGCGATTATTTTTATTGGATATCTTTCATCTGCAGTTATTTTTGCACGCACAAGTAAGAAAAAACTTAAGTGAAGCGCTCATCGATGAAAACAAATTTACTTTGACAGCGCCTTACATTCATAGCAGTAAGGTCGGTTTTTATAGTTTAGTCTAATTGCTGCATTATTCTCCATTTCCAGTTTCCGATTGGCCAAGTTCGTGACGTTCACGGCGTCGGCCGACCACAGAGTGATCGACGGCGCGGTGGGCGCGCAGTGGATGAAGGCCTTCAAGGAGAACATCGAGGATCCCGCCAACATCATTCTGTGAACACTGCCTAGAGGCTCCACGCATTTCGATTTATGGGCATCTGTGTACAAATTATCAACAATCATATAAGGGCACAGCGTGTGAGCAATTTTAATAGTAAGGGTACTTAAATGTAAGTGTCAAGTCGTGTTTATTTCAATTATTTTTTACACTTGTAACATCACACCATTCCCATAATTTTTTCATGTATAAAACGTAATTAATCATTTTAACACCGTCAGCAAAAAAAATTTTGCTGCCATTTCTGTGCACATTACATTACATAATAATCGCCTGTGACAGACGGACAGACACTGGAAACATCAAAATCATTGTCAACTTTTTCTTGCAAGCGGGTGTCCATAAATCGAATTGTAAAGAGTTACTGTGATTTCCTTCGATTAAAGCATCGATTCTAGTTTTGATATAATTTAATTAGTTGTTGTCTTTTTACAAGTTTATTTATCTGTGCTGTGATTATCTGTCTCGTGCGTTCGCTTGTAGATGGGCAATGTATAGAAGAACGTAGATATAGCGAGAACGCGAATTAATCGAAGGAAGCACGGTTTTTAACAAAATAAGTGATTATTTATTTAGTTTTATAAGGAATGGTAATCGTACAATGTTCAATATCAGAAGCTCCATCCCTATTTGTAATATTGTAAATATTTTTATAGGGAAATCACGCACTTGAATATTTACCTGCCTAATCCAAGATTATGTTTACACATATTTTTTATCGATTATACCATTCGCATTTTTGTATAGATATTTATTTCATTAAATTCTAATCAAGTTTAATTAGTAGTGATTGGAGCAGAGATCTATCAACAATTTTTTTTGAATATTTTTATGCCTTAATTGAAATTATGATGAGATATTATTTGAACCATAAATACGAGGTATACTGGTATATATGTATGAATATTTTGCGCAATAATGGGCTAAGTCTTTTGTTAAAATCTATTATTACATTTTGAAGATGCAGATGATTTTATGAACGTTAGTGGAAAATACATATTTTACATTTAGACTTTTTGTTTTATTGTGTCCTATAAACTTTACAAAATACCTTGTAAGAACTGACAGCCAAGAATATTTACAAACAGTATTCAAACGATAGCTGTAGAATGCAGCAGGGATTGAAAATCGAATTTGGGTTCCGGTTCATCATTTCGTTTTTATCACGCTTTTATTAGCTTCATCTGTATGTTTGTAACCGACTCCTTGGGACTCTATTTTGACCCACTTCAAACGGTCAGATTTTTGTAAAGTAGACTTATCGAGGACCGATGACAATACTATAATTTCATGTGCCACTATCCTTGCCAGGGTTACCACAATGGGCACGCCACAATTGCGGCGGTAAGTCCCCTCTTTGAGGAGTGGATAGAGAGGCGCCACGGCGTCCTCACCTTCCGCCTGACGCAGGTTCTCACCGGGCATGGGTGCTTCGGTGGGTTCCTGTTCAGGTTCCGCTTTAGCGGAAGGAAACGCCCGGGTGTTTCCATTGCGAGGATCAAAGTCAAAGCATTTATTTCAATTAGGCCCAAAGGCACTTTTGAACGTCAACTGTTACATGAAGAAAAGAATTGATTCTAGTTGCCCCTTCCAAAAAGTAGATTCGTATGGAGAAGAATAGGCAAGAAACTCCATCGTTACTCTTTTAAAATAGTTTTCAGTATTTATATACAATATTTATACAATTATATGTGAAGACTATGCACCTACAATAAAAATTACCATACCACAGCAGGTAAAAGAACTGAACATGAAGCAATGAGAGATAAATTGATTATATGATAGATACATGGTGCTCACATATTTACAAAAACATTGTAAAGGCAATGATACGAATTTCCTAATATATTTACAAGTTACAAGTGTATGAGTTACAGTAATTACAGAATGTAAAAGAGTGTCATAGAAGAAAAAAATTATAATAATAAGTTATCAACTAGTTTGATGTAAGCGGGCACGCCCTTTATGCCTGGAGGCTTTATTAAGGTTTTAAGTTCTGTTTACGATTTTGTTTTATTATTTATTTCAGCTTGAGTTTAGTTTTCAATGTTTTGTTGGTATATTGGCGTGTGCTAGCTGACATATGGCGAATAATGTATGTTTTGTTTTATAATACCTATTAATAACTTACACAATACTGTATAGAATCAAGTTCTAGACAGCTGTGCTGCTGGGGAGTTTGTTCCGCCACTTCTTCTTCCCAGCTAAAGCACTAGGAAGTGTCGAAGGGCGGGCGTTTTGGGGGGACTGTCTCATATAACTTTGACGTTCAAAAAGTGCTGACTCTCAGCCTAGTTTGAATAAATGACTTTTGATTTGATAACTCTAAGACAAAAACATTGCAAAGGCAAGAATACGAATTTCCTAATGTTTTTACAAGTTACAAGTCAGTGTATGAGTTACAGTAATTACAGAATATAAAACAGTGTAATAGAAGAAAAAAAAATCTATACAATTAAGTTATCAACCAGTTTGATAAACTCTAAAACAAAAACATTGCAAAGGCAAGAATACGAATTTCCTAATGTTTTTACAAGTTACAAGTCAGTGTATGACTTACAGTAATCACAGAATGTAAATCAGTGTCATAGAAGACATCGTCTGGAGGACACGGTGGAGCATACGGTGGAGGTGTGCCTTGCCTGGGCGGAGCACCGCCGTGTCCTCGTGGAGGCGATCGGCGGCGGCGATCTCGCGTCCGGCCCTGGTGCGAGCCATGGTACGGATCGAGAGGGCATGGGAAGCCGTCACCTCCTTCTGCGAAGCAGTAATGTTCGCGAAGGAGAAGGCGGGGCGCGTGAGGGAGTGGCAGTCTCTGCGCCCTCACGTCTCTAGCCGCCGCAGGAGGAGACGCCCCGGGCGTCGGGAGTCGATAGCGGACTCCCGGCCATCGTAGGCGCGAGCTTGCGGGTGGCGAGCAATGGGTAGCTCGCCGCCCGGTAAGGATCAGGCTCGGGTCGACGGCGCGTAGTGTTCCACGCGCGCCTCAAAGAGATGTCAGCAGCACTGAAGGGGTCTGCTAGGACCGATGTCTGTCAGGGTCGCGAGATTGTTCGAAAGAGATACCGTGACCCTGGCACATGGGCAACTGAAGGAACACGGGTGGGTTTTAGTCAGGAGACGCCCTCCCGCTCCGCCCAGAGCGAGAGAAGTCATTTGATGATTTCCCATCCAGAAAAAAAAAGGGTTACCAGAACAGCAAAAATAAAACTCTTCGTAAACAACGCTGACAGACGTCACAAACTACGCTGACATACGTCTCAAAAAATAAATAATATTTTATAAAACACAAACACACATCCATAAAAAACCAAACAAAAAAGTAGAAAATAATGGAAAAAAGCGTGGGGTGCTTTGAAGTATTTTCTAATTGATATCAAGCAGCCCACGCTTTTTTCGGTACGGTTCCGGTTCAGGGGGACTAAAGTTTTTGTCACACTCACTCCCCCTAAACTTGAACCGAACGAAACAAGAATTGCCAAACGTAGGTAACTGGCAGGGGCTAAGGCACTTTGATTGCAGAAGAATCGGCCATCTGCGATCGGGGCGATAAGTTCTGTATTGGCGACCGCATACTGGAAGAGGTAGAGTTGGAAGGCCTCCCACAAGGTGGACCGATGACTTGGTGACCTGGTGAAGGCTTCAGGAATTCGCTGCATGCGAGAAGTACAGAACCGGGCGAAGTTGCGGTGTTTGAGGGAGGCCTATGTTCAGCAGTGGACGTCTTTCGGCTGAAATGATGATGAAAGTTACAACAACTAAGTGGTATCCACTTGAGCTCAACGTATACTCCGAGTTTATTAATAGAGAATTAAACATCTGTGTTTGTCCTGCAAATCCAAATTTCAATAAAATAACCAAAAAATCGCAAAAATGACCTAGATAAACAATAACCTATTAAACCATTGTCCTGTCCTCGACACACCAAACAGAAAAATAGTTTTATGGTAATTTCTCCACCAATAACAATGAAATAGTCTCGTTACACTCATTCGGGTCATGGCCGGAAATACGCGTGCAAAACTTGACACGCGACGTGACATAATCCTATGGGACAACACCTGACAAACTGTCACCTAGGAATTATTATAAAAAGCTGTAATACGGTATGAAAACTTCTGTTTTGTTTGAACTTTTGATATTCAGAGTATTTAAGGGTCTATTTAAAGCTCCAGCAGGGCTCTTTGTAACCTGCCAGGGTCCCGAGATTTGTGTGTTCGAAAGAGTTACCGTGGCCCTGGCACAGGTAACTAAAGGAACACGAGTGGGTTTTAGTTAGTAAAAGTAACTCTGACACGCCCTTCCGCTCCACCCAGAGCGGGAGACATCAGTTGACATCTCACCCACAAAAAAAAAAGAAAAAAAAAACTGGCCAAGAGCGAGTCGGACTCGCGCACCGAGGGTTCCGTACAAACCTTCAGGTATTCACGGTTTATGCATAAGGTTTATGTTTATGAAATTAAATGTTTTTTACACGCTTTATATTAGCTTCACTTGTATGTTTGTATGTTTGTATATTTGTATGTTTGTATGTTTGTTTGTAACCGACTCCTTATAGCGCGATTTTGACCCACTTTAAACGACCCGATTTCATTCAAACTTTGCACACCTGTCAAGGACCGATGACAATGCAATAATTTCATAAATTTCAGCCATTATCCTTGCCAGGGTTACCAGGACAGCAAAAAATCTGTCTTCGAAAACTACGCTGACATACGCCACAAATTAATTTGTGCCATTATCCTTGCCAGAGTTACCAGCATAGCAAAAAAAACTGTCTTCGAAAACTACGCTGACATACGTCTCAAAATTCGAAACACCCTAAAAAATAGAAAATAAATTATAGTTTTAAAAAAAAACTAAAAAACACGCTTCCATTGAAAACCAAACTAAAAAGTACAAAATAATGGAAAAAAAGCGTGGGGTGCCTGATATCAACAAAAAAAATCCTTAAAAGGCACCCCACGCTTTTTTCCATTATTTTGTACTTTTTAGTTTGGTTTTCAATGGAAGCGTGTTTTTTAGTTTTTTTTTAAAACTATAATTTATTTTCTATTTTTTTATTTTATTTTTATATTTGAGTTGACTGAATGAAAGGTAAATTGTGGTTTACGATTTATGACGTATTAAAAAAAAACTACTTACTAGATCACGTTCAAACCAATTTTCGGTGGAAGTTTACATGGTAATGTACATCATATATTTTTTTTAGTTTCATCATTCCCATATTTTCACACATTTTACCACTTTGGCAGTGTCTCTCGTGCAAACCATTCAGTTTAGAAAAAAATGATATTAGAAACCTCAATATCATTTTTGAAGACCTATCCATAGATACCCCACACGTATGGGTCTGATGAAAAAAAAATTTGACATGACGAATCTATAAGGGTTCCGTTTTTTGCCATTTGGCAACGGAACCCTAAAAAGAGCTCTTTGTAAGAATTCGCTCGGGGAAATTCTTCCACGAAACCTTTTTCTGCCGCGTGCAGCGTCTGTTGGAGGTGTAATAGAGGCAGTTGAGTCATTTCAACTTTGTCTGGGATAACAATGCACTTGTGATGCCTTTAGTATTGCAGATGGACCAAAGGGGCGGTGATTATCTCTCACAAGTTTTCCCACATAATACTGCATTTAGTAGGTAGGTAAAGTAGGCGCTACCTAGTATTGAGGTAGGTACTAAATAGATACATAAGTAAACATAGAATAGAATACCTACTCTTTATTACAAAGAATTAAATATGAAAGCATCTTTAAATCTCACTGACACAGTATAAGAATTACAGTAACAAAATATGTAGACATTTTTCATAGGGACACAATGGGCGGCCTTATCGCTAAAAAGCGATCTTTTAAAGATGACCTTTGGATGGTTTAGAGGGAGAAAAGACACGTTTTAAAGATTGTCTAAGAATTTAGCAGTAACACGGCTGATCTAGATCTATATTTTTATAGCCAAGACCCAATACCAGTCCATAGATAAATTGTCATCAACCTAAAAGTTGAAGTTAACTCGCTCTCTCCCGTAAAGACACGGTCAAGTAGGCACACCACCTCTCATAATAGTCATAGCTGGGCATTAACTCGTTAATCCGTTAATCGTTAATTAACGAAGTTAACATTTTGATTAACGGATTAACTTTTAAGTTAACTTTTAAAAATGTTAACGGACACGTTAACTTCCGTTAATATGCAGAAGTCCGTTAATCGTTAATCCAGTGCCTACTATTTACCGCACAGCATCGCGGCGCGCGCGGCGCGAAAAACAGGTTCAGACAAGTATGAAATGACAAGTGCCTGGTGGCGCGTGGCAGCGAGTGAAACAAAAATTAAACTAGATATATTTTGCCGGCGCGTGTGAGTGAGAAACGAACTGCGAAGAGATGTGTTTCGTTTAAGGTGAATGCTTCAACTAGCCCGCGAAATTCAAATTTTCTTACGTTTTTTGCAATTTGCAGGCCAGGGCTAGGTTGTATGTTGATTAAAATATTATTCGCGCCTGTAAGACATATGTAGTTACAGAATTATAATCATCAAAATCATCAATACAACGCTCTAAGTTCATAAAGCTGTAGGAATGACTTTTTCTGTTTTTTTTTTGTTTTTACCATCAGGTTTTATTAGTTCACTAACGCAACGATATAAAAATGCAATTTTACACATATTAACGGATTAACGATTAACGTTAACTTGCGTTAATTCTTCCGAAATGTAACGCTTTAAACCTTAACTTGGCAAAATGCAAAGTGCATGTTGGTATGGTATTCTGGCAAAGTACAAAACTTCAAATTAACCAGTTATTTACTTTAAAATGGCTTTAGGGGAGCTTAAATACACCGTAAATAATATTTTTTATATAATTCATTTGTTACTTTATAAAATATTAATAGTGCCCAAAAGGGCACATAAACAATTTCGCTTGAATGAGTTATTACTGTTATTTGTCCCCTGCAAGGCACGTTGCGGTTTTTGTCTAAAATAATGTAGTGCAGTAATAATATACAAAAATAACAATATAAAACAATATTTTGTATCTATGAAAATATGTAATTTATTAAAAGAAATGACAGAATAATATTTCAACAAAACTTATAAATCTCAAAAACAAAAACAACATAGAATTCGTAGAATCAACTTACTTAAAAAAATAAAAATAAAAAATGTAATTGAGCTTTATCTAACTTAACAGGCTCCTTGTGAGATCAAAAATATCGAACTCAAAATATAACCATACTTATTAATTGAATATCTATGAATTACAAACAAAAAAAAACATTTCTTACAAATTAACCAAAATATTAGTTCGTGACCAAAACTAGCATAGTTTTAAATATGTACTTAATGTAATTAATCTGCTCATTATTTTACTAATTTCAGACACACAAATTAAAATTGTCCTCTTGTTATTCCCTACTGTGAAAACTTACGAAACAATTTCGGTAACTCGTATTTCTTCAGTGACATTATTTGGGCTATGTGTTCAATCCTTGTTTTCGAACTCCAATAATCGGAATAGGCAGGTAATAAAATATAATAAAAAGTTTTTGTATTTACTTGAAATGCGTAAAATGTACTCTGCTCTCGAATTTGTCGTATTATTTTGTCCGTAAAGAACAATTTAAAATACTCAATTGGTGATCTGATTTTCTCAAGTTGTGTAAAAACATTTTGTCTAGTGTTATGAACTTCGTATAAAAATACATCTTTTTTCCAATCTAAATTTTGTGTAATTTTTCTATTTGGTCCTTTTTTATATTTGACTTTACTTTGTTTTTATTATTATTAATTTTATTTACTTTTACTGATGTGTTACATTGTCTGCTTTTGGATGTCGTAGGTTTGGGCGAAAGGGCTCGTCTTTTACAAAACGTAGATTTGGCTGTAGCACAAAATTTTCTTTTTGATCTCCTTGGAACGATTGCAGTAATTTCATTATCACTATCCATTTCGAGATCACTAGCACCAGGCGGACATGGACTTGATATTTCTAACGGTGGGTTATTATTGCAGTGTACCATCAATGCAGATTGTTCTTCAAGAACTTCCTGAGAAGGGCTATCTTGATACGATATTATTTAATTATTTGAATTTACAGATGACAAGTTGATAGATGTAAATGTATGCTTAAATGGTTTGGTCATGTTGTGAGGATGAATGAAGGACGGCTCACAAAAGGTATTTACAAGGCAGATGTGAGTGGAAACACCGGGAGGGGACGCCCTAGGAGGACATATAGTGACCTTATTGGTGATGTTCTTCAGAAAGGTCAGGTGCGTAGTACTCGCAACCGGCGTGTGTGTATGACCAATTGTATGAACCTAAACGAGGCAAAAAAAGTGTGTAGAGATCGTAGCAGGTGGCGTTCCGTGGTTTCTGCCTACCCCCATGGGAAAAAGGCGTGATTGTATGTATGTAAGTTGATAGATATGTATGCTGCTGGTGTAGGTACTGAACTGCAAGGTGAAAAACCAGTGGCGTTTGTTTTGGCAATAATGTGACTGGGGTTGAACACGCATTGTATATTTTTGGGTGACTCGGGTATCTCATCTATACTTGACGAATCTGTATCACTTACTCTATACGTTTGCTCAATAATAAGCTCAGAAATATCAGAATCTGTGTCTGACTCTTTTTGCAGTATTATAGCATCCATAATGCGCTAAAACAAAACGTAAAATTATTTAAAAAAAAACGTTATTATGGACGTTTGTCTGGTCAAGAGCATAAAAAATAATCAACGCTAAATAAGCAAGTGACCTATAGGTCACACAAACTTAACTAAACCTATTTGGCAATGTACCCTGCAGGGTTCAAAAGCTGTTTTCAATAAAGTTTGCAGCGTACCCTACAGGGCACAGTTAAGTTTACAGCGAAATATCTAACAAAATATAGCGAAGGTTGTTCAAGTAAAGCGATACAATCATTAATTGATTATTCGACAATAAAACTGTCAAGAAAAACACCAAGTAAAACAACTAAATAAAAAAATATAAGTTAATATACCTTAAGGCGCGAGCTCCGAACGCGAGCGCGTTCCGTTGACGTTTCAACATTTTGGCGGATAATGTTTGAAAATGACGTTTTACAAAAACCATGACATTGACAGATGAACGTTTATGAAATAAGCTATAGCTAAAATTATTGAAACATATTGACATTTAATATATTTTGTTTGTATTCTCTATAAATAGACCCGTGCACTATAGGTCACATGCCGAAGTTCATAACATAATTACACGTGCCCTCTGGTACACTTGCCAAGTTAAGGGTTGTTTAACGAAGCTAACTTTTTTTGTAGCGGATTAACAATTAACGAAGTTAACTATTTGATTAACGGTGCCCAGCTATGATAATAGTAATAAGTAAAGTAGGTAAAAGAAAGATACAATGGTACTTGTACCAAATGATATTCACGGTGTAAAATTAGACACAATTACCGTAACAATAGACAATAGAATTTAATATGGGAATGTGTCTTGGTTTATTACCGGTGCTCTTTGTTGCGCGAAGAGTGACTGGCGATGTGGAATTTCCAACATTATAAGTATCTACTGTATAAAATCTTACTGAACTAATCATACTGTAAAATGGCACTGGCCACTGTCACAATTAAAAGAGAAGATGGTATAGGATGTGGTATGAAATGGTGGTAACATAGTCAAAAGATTAGGAGAGATAACATTAATCTAGAAAAATTCATGTACGTAGGTACGAAAAAACTTTTTACAAAATGGAATTGGTTGTTATTTTTTTGTAAAATGTTTTTATTTTTAACTTCTTAGTTATGGTGGATACCCCGCACTAATCTACTTGCGTTATTCGTTCATTTGTCGCGCAAATACTTAATGTAAATTTAAGACTTATATGGTTTTCACATGGATCCCAATTGTCCGAATGGAACCAAATGGGACCATTTGGGAAGCACCAGCTTTCAAATCAAAATCGGTTCACCCAGTCAAAAGTTATGAGGTAACAAACATTAAAAAAAATCAGTCGAATTGATAACCTCCTCCTTTTTTTGAAGTCGGTTAAAAAAGAGAATTGATAAGCCTGCTTAGACAAATCATCTGACTAGCCTTTTTCCAACTGTGTCGGGGTCGGCTTTCACTCCAACTACTGTCAAAGTATTACGAAAGACAGCTAGGACCAGCAGCAGCACGGAGCAGCAGCTTAACGAGCTTTCCGAGGCACGGAGGGGACCAACCGCGGGTACCGTAAATTAACCAAACCGATCGAAACCGTGCGGCTATTATTACATAGCCACAAGCCCCACATTTGCCTAGACAAATCTACGAGCAAAATACCATCTTTCAGTGAGAGAGTTAGTATCTTAGTAGGTGGGTAGTCTACGTTTAGGTATCTACTTATGTCCCTAACTTCTAAGATAATAAATCAAATAAAAAATATCAGTAATCATCATTATAACATCATCAATATACTTGTTGCTGTTCATACTTCCTCATCATGCAAAAATCTACAACCTACCTAGAACCGCATTCGTCTTGAACATATTTTTAATTAAAGAAATCATCATAATTTCAAAGGTATCTAAACCATGACGGAATCATCGGCAACAGGAAGGACTCCAAAGGCAGGTCTCAGTCCTAAGTCAGTGGTGACAACGGAGGTTGACGTCACCGACGACAAGAAAGAGAAACTGGTGAAGGAGGTACCCTTTATACATGACACAGGGTTCTTCCAACACAACACTGGCGATACATACGAAGGAGAATTTGAGGCCAGGAAGAAGGATCATTCCCTTAAAATGCATGGTGAGGTTCCTTACTTTTAAGAAGGATGCGTTTTTATTTTACGTTTTTGCAGGTCAGTTGTGCATCAGGTTGATTAATTAATCATGTTAATTAAAATATAATTCGCGACCGCGACGCGTATGTATTTACAGAATTATAATCATAAAAATCGTCAATACAACACTCGTAAGTTCATCACCAATACAAAATACCTCGAACAATACAACCCTCTAACTTAATTTAATGCGGAATACAACTAAATAAACGAATAAACTTTATCTCAAAAAGGCAAAAGATGTAGGTAACATATATTAACAATGCCGCAAATAATCCAAAATGATGATGATTGATCACCTTGTTTGCCTAGTGGTTGCAAGCGGACTGCAGGTTGCAGTGTTCGATTCTCATCCAGACGGGGGGAGACTTTGTTTCTTCTTTAAGTAATTTCTTAGTAGCCGATCATCAGGATGTGTGCGATTAAAAGCAATAGGTTCGCGTCTCCTATTAGGAAGGTGCGTGACGAACTTCACCTACCTATTCCTTCCAGGAAAACGTGATGTTATGTTATGTCGATATGTCAATAATTTACACCATCGTAATTCTCTCTCCCATGACTAAATTAACATAAATAACTGCAAGTTGCAACCCAATGCATTCTCCAGACTAGCGTGTAATATGCAAAACTTAAATTCTTGCAAGTAACTGCACTTACACATCTTACATTTGCGAAACAAAACTGCACATTGTCTTGTAAAGCCACCTATTCATCGGTTGTAAAAGACGTAGGAAGCTGAATATTTTTGACGTATCGAGTGTGGTCTAATGGACCGTATCGTATCTAACCAAGCTGCGCACAGACGAGCGTTACGCTCTGATAACTTAAACAGTTGTGTTTGTACTGCGTCTTTTTTACAATAACAACATTCACGCCTCTATTCGCCGAAGGGTTGGGCAGACGTGTACCTCTATAGTAACTACATCCACATTTCTCCACTTATGTTTAAATCCCATGTTATAGCGGGCGAGCCTATTGCCTACCGGGTACAAATCCAGACTCCGTGCTACTACTGAAAAATTCCAGATATCTATTTATTGGTTTACATTGTAACTTCACCGTTTCAGGGCAAGGCGTTTACACAACGGCTGAAGGCGACAGTTACGCAGGACTCTGGGAGTTAGACAAAATCGCCGCCACCGACCAAACTACCATATCATACAATGACGGCGCGAAATTCGAAGGTGTATTAAAAGATTGGGCTTACACCGGTCACGGCACATATACTTATCCGGATGGGAGTATATTGACGGGTGAATTCACTGATAACTGTCCGGTAGGTAACCTGGTATTGACGGATCCTAATGGGCATACTTGGTTGGGAAAGGTTGATAACGGGTTTGGGTGGTTTGAGCCCATCAATCACTTCTATGAATTTTTGGAGACGACTTGTACCAGGATAAAGCGGCGTCATAAGACTGTTCCGGAAACCTCGAATGAACTAGAGAGTCCTTTGGTGGATGATGAACCTGTCCAGGCTACTAAATCTGAGATCCCAAAAACAAAATCGCCAAAAAAGAAAAAGTGAGCATTTGTGAGCGTTATTTACTTGTTGTATGCTCTGTGAAAAGTGATAGCCAAGAGTGTGAATAAAAATATTGAAGACTTCTGTTATTTCTAATGATTAGTATACCCCTCATGTCTGCAATAAGAGAGTATTGACCCTAAATCGTATCCGAGGCGGATGGTTGAACATCAATTCGTTAGTAAAACATACGCAGACGTGTATTAGGTCAGGAAGCGACGAAGTTGTCTTGTTAAGTGTGAACTTGTAAATGTATAGGCGTGCTCCAATCATTTATGTAAACAATCGATAGAACCAAATGTAAACAAAAGGAAACGTTCTGTGGATTGAGAAACTGGCACCTACCGAAGTACGTGTAGTTAACTATATTGGTCGCTAACTGCAGTTAGTCACTTAACTAGGGGGCACTCCATCTTGTGACACTGCCGGTGGAACCCACTTACGATACACGTAAATCATTTGGTTATACTAATACAGTCACGGACAACACTTTTATAAATTAAAGCCTGTTGGTAAAGGTAAGGTTAATTTGATGAAGGCAGTGGCCGATAAACCAATAGAGAGCAAGATACAATACAATGCAAACTAGCATGATTCTAGATCCCCTAGCGTAGAAATTTTTCGTCGATTATCGAAAAAAAATCTGCTGTTTTTGTCTCATATAAAATTGCAATACCGGCGCGGTCAAATTTTTTAGGATAGGTACAAAATAGTACTAAATCGGTACTAAATATACGTGGTAGAATCGTTTAAATACAAGATTTTGTCCCGCCATTATGACGTTTATAATATGTTACCGTCTGCATACCGATCTTCGTGCCATCTTGTATATCATTGCGTTGATCATCATCAACCACTTACAACACTGCATAAAACATTTTTCGAAATGAAAACACTTTAAAAAGAAAAACTAGTATTTTGTACATTTTTTTAACGTACAGTTACCCAACTTAGCTATTGGGTGAAAGCTAACAAAGAAATGAGTAATGATGGCATTTTACGGCAGCGAGATAACACTTACTAGGTGAGGCATGAACTGTGTTTACAGAAGGTAGTTATTTCAAGCGTAACTTTGATAATGACTGCTCATAAACATCAAACGGTCTTATAATTTATAAACAAAGCAACAAGTGGCAGCTTGTGGCAGCCAGTTGAATGATGCAACCTCACATATTAAGAATGGCTCGTTAAGGTTGCGCAGTTTTCCACACGGCTCCATTTGGTATGATGACATTTATTTGCATCGTCATAATATGTACGGACAGACTGCCGGCCGCCTACAGACCATTTGTATCACGTCAAAGATTACGAAGCTGTGAACGAACTCTTACGTTTGTTATTTTGGCCTCGAATGTACACCCACATTTGAATACCACTCTCGGAAGGCCCCTGTAATCTTAGGAGGTTTTACTTATCGCGCCTATTTCGTGCTCTGATAAGGGGGTCGTGGTGGGTCAAGTTGAAGTGGTGGTTCGGCACACTTTAGAGAAGCATAGGAGTGGCCCAGTGCCGAGTGCGTGACTCGCAGCCGTGTATCTTGCGAACTACCACGGTGTCCATAATTAGTAATTAGGCAGGACAACAGAATGGTTCCGAGGTGAAGGACACTGATTTTACTACCAGTTTAATGGGCTTGTTGGCAATTAATTCGTGACGGTACACAGAGGGGTCCATGTCCAGTGTTATATCGACTGTACTTTCCGTATCGTAAAATACCTGCGTGCGCGATGTTAGCAATTCGTGTTCAGCCTTTTCACACGTGTTAACGTGATTTTTCTACAGTGATCTTAATTCTTAATAAGAAGATTCTTAATGGGAACATACTTAAACAGGTAATTGAACTGTCAGATACTTAAAATAACGCTCTTATCACTATAATAATTTATTATGTTAATCTAAATTTTAAAATAGACAAAGAGGTTGTCTATAGGTATTTTTCTGATCTCACCTTGAGTCGTCTAAGTTATAAATAGCAGACTTTAGACAAGTGTAGATATTTTGTGCAAATGTGGAGATTGTACATCGACTAGTCATCTGTCTGTAGAGCATTTGCTAAGAACTATGTCAACAAAGACAAGACGGATTGCACCATGTTTGTATAGGATGTTCTCTTTGAACACAATATACCTAGATAGAGATGCCTTAATGAGTAGAGAGAGTAGAGTTAAAAAACTAAGTCGGTACCTTCCAACTTAATAAAAGTAAGTATAATCGTCATAACATTAATTTTTTTTTTTTTTTTTAATTAGATAACTATGTCATGTATGATAATATGATAAACCGACATATTTACGAATATATTTATATACGTGGCGTGTGTGTATGACCAATTGTATGAACCTAAACGAGGCAAAAGGAGTGTGTAGAGATACCTAGTAGCAGGTGGCGTTCCGTGGTTTCTGCCTACCCCCATGGGAAAAAGGCGTGATTGTATGTATGTATATTTATATACACAAAAGACGATACAAATCTTTTTCTCTAATAATTTACTTAATTAATCTCATTAAAACTAAACTTAATATTGGACTTTCAACTTTGGGAACGTCATATTCAGGAAAATTAACTATGGAAAATAACAACTAAATTCACAGCCTACCCCATCATGAAGTTCTGACCACAACAAAGTCCCACAACATGACATATATCTTCAAATAAACGAATAAGGAAGCGGTAATGCGGAAAGCTAAATAGACAAACAGGACCACCCATACTAGGCGCACCTATTAGCGATGTCTAATACACGACCACCAATTCTATCGGGAATCAAACATTAATTGGTGTAATTCGGCGAGCGTAGCAGCGTACTACGAGACTACGACCGACTACGAGTACTACGACAGCTTATCGACACCGTGAAGCGAAACTACGAAGTAACAGACTGTTGAGTGTTGTCAGTTAGAGGCGCGGCAGATGTCGAGCGGCAAAGACGTGAGGCGCGAACCGGCGCGCCGGTACTCGCCGCCCGCGCCTTATCGTTATCACCTTATCAACTCTTATCAGTTACTCATCGCGAATCCGATCGCACGCCGCCATTCGATACACACGCGCCAACAGTTCGATCCAGATGTGATTTGTGTCTGACCATTTGATCATGTACGGGATTTCAGTGTTTGTTTTTTCATGTTTATTGTTCGTGAAAATCGAGCATGGAAACTGTCAAGGTGAGTTTTTCATACATTTTTCATGTTTTTGTCAATGATAATGAAGGTTATTGTTGTAACTGTGTAGGTACATAGATAAATATTATTTGCTCACGGAAATGACTAACAGCCTCGTACTTACCTAAGTTTACAGCTAAGTTACTTACTTATACTTTGTAAACTTAGGTCCTGTACTTCATGAAACTGTGAATGTTTCAGTAAACTAGTTCTTACAATGTTTACTATGTGATAATCAGTCCGTTTGAAGGTTGTGATAAGGAATTCTTAAAACACACTTGAATGGACATGGATAAGATTTAGATACCTAATTGTTGCTGTGTATGTGGATGGGAATACAACTTAAACAGGAATTTAAACACGGTACATAAATAAGTAGAAAGGCTGATGTCATTTCTATGATCTAAGTGGAGGTAAGCAGAGGTGAAGGCTTCTGCTGTATTCGCATCGTGTTCGCGCAGAGTATGAAGTCATAAGGGGGCGTGCCCTAGCATTCAAATTATTGCTACAACATAACAAATTGCAAAGGAGAATAAGATAGCGACTCTATGCAATGTTGAAACAAACTGAGTTGAGAAGAAAATAAATTGGTATTTTTAACTATTCACTTAAGTTGCCTTGAGTTAGTTCTCTAATCATCATCATCGTCATTTCAGCCGAAAGACGTCCACTGCTGGACATAGGCCTCCCCCAAGCACCGCCACTCCGACCGGTTCTGTACCTATTTCTCGCATCCACGGGTTCCTGCAGAATCCTTAGGAATATATGCACACATTTATTATTATCTAATGCATAACAATAGGTCTTAAAGACCGATTCATTTTAAACTGATGTTCCTGCAACGCAAAAATGATGCTTGAAATTAAACTTGCTCATTAAATACGTTGAAAATCAACACTAGGTAATAAAGTCGTAATATCCTTGAAGATTGACAGCATAAGTACTTATACTTGCATTCTAAAACGACCTTCTCACTAGTCACAAACGCTCAAGTGTTATTTTTTAGGATCAAAATAAACAACTTTAAACATTGTTTTAACAGTAATCATGAAAGGATATTCCAATTATTATCTACAAACAGGACGGAAGTCTAAAACTACTCATTATTAAACGTTATTACTGAGCTGAGCAAGATTAAAATAAAATAAAAACTTATTCGTTATCTCAACACGGACATAAATGTAACTTCAAACGGAGAGATTCATTTTATGCTCTATGGTAACTAAAATAACCGAAACAGACGCAAGGCAGGAACACACCTGTTACGGACATTCGTTTTCGAAAATAGAAAATCGGAATAGGATTGACAGTTTTATTTCGAGTTGCGCGCCGGGAATGCGTTTTCCGAGTTCACAGCTTGTATGGCTACAACACTAGCGTTGAAAAATATTAAACTGTTCGCTGTTCAGCTGAAATAACATTGTGTTGCTGTTATAATTATGCCCGTGGGTATTTAGTTTAACTGCAGACGTTAATACTGGGTGCAAAATAGCGCTGCTGTTTTAAGATGAGAACTCAGCTTTATCCTAGGAAGTCTAACCTACTTTCTACTTTCCTACGTCGCTGGAATCGATGATATAATAAGTACCTACTACTAGAGTTCAAAGTTAATAAAATTGGCATTTAATTAAACTATAATTAAGACCAAACTAATGTTAAGGGGTACACGTTTCCTGCCAGGGTCGCGAGATTTGTTCCCTATCATGATACCGTGGCCCTGGCACATGGGCAACTGAAGGAACACGAGTGGGTTTTAGTCAGTAAAAGTCTGACACGCCCTTTCGCTCTACCCAGAGCAGGAGCCGTCATTTGATGATTACCCACAAAAAAAAGAAAAGAAAAAAAAGGGGTACACCTTGCAGCTACAAAGTATTTATAGTAAGAGACAGCTCTGTTACAAATACACATAAACATACAAATAAAGAATACTCATATCATCACGCCTTGTTTCCCCCAAGGGTTGAGTAGAAGTTTACTTATAGTAGGTACACCCACATTTCATCTCTACATAACAGGTAGAAAAACACATAACACTTTGTTCGACCTGGGAATCGATCTCGGGCTCAGTAGTAGCGCTTGCTACCACTAGACCAACGAGGTAAGTCTAAATTTAAATAAACGTATTCTTTATACGTAGATACAGAAGAATTGTCCAAATTATCTTCCTGTGCCAATATGACAATACTTACTAAAATCTCTAATCCGATTGTCTAGCGCAGGGTTTCTCAAACTTGAATGGGGGTACCCATTCAAGTTCCCAGATGACAGCGAACCCCCAACCCCCCAAACAAGAAAAAAATAACATTGGATATACAATAAAATAAAGTTGTTAATTGAATAAAAGGTCACGCGCACCGTGTCACGCGCACCGTGTCACGCCATGACCGAGCGACAGTCGCGCGTGCGCTTTCATGGTTTCCGCATGCGCCTGTCAGTCACCCAGCCGCCATTACGTAAATTATGTCGCGAACCCCCTACGGTCGCATGGCGAACCCCTAGGGGTTCGCAAACCCCACTTTGAGTAACCGTGGTCTAGCGTGACAAAGTTATTAAAGTGACTAGGTAGGACCTTCGTGTTTACACACGGAGCAAATTTGCTCCGTGTATTTACCAATTAAAGTTTTAGGGCTTATGCAATGATAGGTGAAGGGCCGAGAAGGTTCAAGGTTCAAAACTTAAATTAGCATAGTAAGTATACGAATTTAAGGTTTGTGTAGGTCACGGAATAAAGAAAACTAGGGGAAGTGCCCCTCAGATATCGCGCGCGTGTCAACATTAAGCGCTGATGCGCAGCATTTAGCTTATTAGCCGTCAGATACTTGTCGCGATTGGTTGTCGCAGAAATACGCGAAATATTACAAATTATGCCTTGTTGTGCGGTTTTGACCTGCAAAAACGAAAGCAGAAAAAAAATGTATCTTGTGGAGGTGTATCCTATCATCAGTAACTACTAAACTTTGTTAATTTTTAATATAATTGATTTTAATTGCAATACCACATGTTATGACTTCAATGCAAACTATAAACAACCTTATTTTCATTGACACAAAGTCTTAATGCACTTAGTCGTCATCTGGAAAATCATAACCAAAATTCTAGTAACTTCGACGCTACTCGATTAGGGATGGGACACATCCGTAATGTAGGTCGGTATCGATAATTTTGTCTGATTTTAGTAAGGATTCAATAGCTCACATAGCTGGTAATATATAATAAGACAGTTGATTAAAAAAATTAAGTGTGATATTTGCGTTAGTGCTTTAGTAACAGAAAAATAAACAATCATTACATAGATTTATTACAGCTAAGGATAGAGGGGGATTATTATACCCATCAGAATCTGTGATTAAGATATGTCAGGTGTCCGAAACATTTTTAAAAGACGGTTACATACGAGGGTGGATTGAAAAGTTCGCGGCCTCAGCAAGAAAACAATATAAAATATAAGCAAAAGTAATTTTATTTTTCCACGTAATCCCCACTTAACTCTATGCACTTCTTCCATCTGGTTTCCAACGCCTGTATGCCGGTCATAAAAAAAGTTTCTTCAAGGCCTTCAAAAAAGTCACCCACCGCAGCGTCGACCTCCTCATTTGATAAAATTTTTTAACCTTCAAGGTGTTTTTTTAGGTTTGGGAATAAATGAAAGTCTGAAGGTGCCAAATCAGGGGAATAGGCGGGATGGGGTAGTAATTCAAAGCCACAATCACGAATTTGAGCCATAGATTCAACAGACGTGTGAACGCGTGCATTATCCTGATGGAAAAAGACTTTCTTGCTGAGTAACCCTGGCCTTTTCTCTTCTATTGTTTCACGCAAGCGACGTAAGAGGGTGCAGTAATAAGCCGAGTTTATAGTTTCACCTTTTGCAAGGTAGTCCACCATGATGACACCCTTAGCATCCCAAAAAACTGACGCCATCACCTTGCCAGCTGACAAAATTGTTTTGGCTTTTTTTGGAGTCGGTTCATCAGGTTTTTTCCACTGCTTGGATTGCTGTTTTGACTCTGGGGTGTAGTGGTGTACCCAAGTTTCATCCATTGTTACAAATCTGGCCAAAAAATCTTGTGGATCAGCCTCAAACATTTCCAAACAGTCGCGAAAAATCGTGAGGCGTATTCGTTTTTCTTCGACTGAAAGCAATCTGGGTACCCACCGCGCAGAAACCTTAGAAAAACCAAGTTCATTGACAATGATGTTTTTGTGTTCATTCATACGAGATGCCAATAGTGTCTGCAATCTCCCTGATGGTCAATCTCCGATCTGTCAATATCAGATCACAGATTTTCCCGATGTTTTCTTCAGTCGTAGACGTCATAGGCCGGTCAGAGCGAGGGTCATGTTCAATACTCTCTCGTCCGCGTTTACATTCAGCAACCCACTTTTTCACAGTTGTATACGACGGAGCAGATTCCCCCAATGTTGTTGACATAATCTTCGTGAATCTCTTTTGGAGTTAGTTTTTTTTTAAACAGGTATTTGATGACCGCACTTTGCTCAATTTTCTCCATTCTTTAAAAACGCTGCACAAAGGCTCACAAAATTCAGTCTAATTTAAATACAGTTAATGCTATTGCGATAGAATTTTACAATTTGACAACCAGAGAGTAAACTAATCGAATGAGGTCAGTTACATTAAAATAGTTTAAGTATTTATGTGTTAGGCCGCGAACTTTTCAATCCACCTAGTATTTAATAAAGATTATATCATGGCTAAAATAATGCGCCAGTTCATTGGGTCATCGATATTCCAAAACATAAGCTATCATCAATTAGGGGAATTTCTTACGTCTAATCATATTACTGACTTAATGAAAGCTATCACAGCAAAATATATTAATATACGATTTCATCACCTATTATAATTAAACATAAAATTATAAAAACGGCAAGTAATTAAATAAATATGTGTTATTTCAGGGTTAATAAATATTTTTAGTACTATCTGTTAACGTTTCATTTATCGTTAGCTTCTATCAGCGGTTTCACCCGCGTACCTGATTTTATGAAAATAACATTACCCCCGTACATACAAACATACAAATACCTCTTTAACATTGATATTTTAACGATAATCAACCTTTTCCGTTATTAAGCATTTGTATGATGTTAACAAATTATTACATTGCTCACTCGAATAAATTACGTAACTTCAATATTAAAATATCGATATATTTCCTCATCTCTTACTTTTGTTTTGCTACTCACCAACAGAGATTACAAGTGCATGTGAATATGACATCTATTTCAAAGGAGCTAGCGTTCTGAATAGAATGAATTGGTTACAGCGCCATCTAGCATTGAGTTGCTGAACTCGTTGTAAATTTGTCTATCTAAAGTTTTTAAACGAAAAACGTCTTTATTGTGTGTGTCATGTCAAATAATAACAACTTTCATGCCTTGTAATACGACTTAATTTCTGAAAGCAATACGAAGATGATTTGTAAAACTTGCGTGTGTAATTTGTAGCCAATCATATCACTGTTTTTTATGTGTGTAATGGACAATTTGCTATGCAAATGTGTGAGTTTGGCGACACTGGTTCCCGTGCTTAACCAGTGTAAGGGCACTTCTCTGTATTCTTTGTTCTGTGGTGTAGGTAGAGCAGTGGTGCCCCAGTGATAACGACTGCGACTTACGAGTCTTATTTTCGAACCCAGGTTGCGTTAATGATTTTATCACCCCTGCTCTCAAAACATAGTGAAGAAACCGGCATGTCCTAGAACCAAGAAATCTAAGACGTGTAAAATCTAACAACCTGACTGGGCGCGTGTGGCGAATTAGAGCCTACTCTCTCTCATAGATAGGAGGTGTGCGACCCAACAGTGGAAAATATATAGGCTGATATACAGTAACGATGAAAATGAAGTGAAGGGATATAAGTTTATTAGATTAGCTTTTCAAATCCTTTTTACACCGATTTTCTGACAAAATATACGTGCGGGCAGAGATAGCAGTGGTGAGATCACCGATATGTTTGTGGATGAGATTATCGCCATGTGGGAAGTGGACTCCGTGACCTTATACCAATAGTTGTTACGGCCAATGGACTAATTGCCAATTGCCTCGACTAGAACTGGCTCCCGTTACGCAATCATCAGATAAGAAAAAGAGAAATAGAAAGGAAGAGAATAGAGAGATTGAGATATGGTGAGAAAATGATACTCCTCAAAATTCCCTTTTTCCGGAGCCCGGGCCGCGGTGAGCTTGGTCCATAGACCATATCCCCGATGTCTGTGGTTTCTGTGGGCTAAGTAGGGGGCTTAGTATGGAGCTTAAGTGGGTATCTACTTAGCTAGCGCACAAGATTTAACTACCACGGAACTGATACGGAAGATTTTGCAAGTAGCAACGAGGGCGAGATATGAAATAGGAAGTAGTAAACCAAATGTTTGATGGGCTATCAAATATAAGCTCACCACTAGTAGTTACCTACTATCTAATTTATGATGCACTCTCTCGCTACTTACAATTTGTGCCAGATTAACAGTAGTATTTCACAGATTTACAAATAGGCACCACAGATAGACGCACTAGAAGATTTGCAAGCGCTGGCGTTCGTATCTCAAATCTGCATGGATTTAGAATGCACTTTCTGAGAACATGACTTGGCTCTTTACTTGGACTTAAATTCAGTATTTTTAGCTGCGATAATTGTTTGATAACTACTCAAGTAATGCAATGTTCTGTCGCTAAGAAGTGCATAAATTCCGTAAAACAGAAGTGCCCGTTTGATTGATCTGAATCTGATAGACTGATTGCTATCACTCGTGGCGTTACATCTGTGCGATTAATAAATACCCGATGACAATTATTGGACAGTAGCTCACCAGACACAACACCGCCACCGGCCTGGACGGGCGATTATCCCTTTTCGATGGAGGTTGAGAAACTTCACACCCTGTTCCTCATCCTCCTACATAACACCATGCAAACCTTGTATGTTAGGTGTGCCCTGCCTGGGCGGAGCCCTGCCGTGTCCTCGTGGAGGCGATCGGCGGCGGCGACCTCTCGCGTCTGGCCCTGATGCGAGCTATGGTACGGAGCGAGAGGGCATAGGAAGCCGTCACCTCCTTCTGCGAAGCAGTAATGCTCGCGAAGGAGGAGGCGGGGCGCATGAGGGAGGGGCAGTCTCTGCGCCCTCACGTCCCTAGCCACCGCAGGAGGAGACGCCCCGGGCGTCGGGAGTCAATAGCGGACTCCCGGCCACCGTAGGCGCGAGCTTGCGGGTGGCGAGCAATGGGTAGCTCGCCGCCCGGTAAGGACCAGGCTCGGGTCGACAGCGCGTAGTGTTCCACGCGCGTCTCAAAGAGATGTCAGCAGCACTGAAGGGGTCTGCTAGGAACGATGCCTGCCAGGGTTGCGAGATTCGTTCGAAAGAGTTACTGTGGCCCTGGCAGGTTTATATGAAATAAAAATATTTTGATTTGATTTGATTTGATTTGATATGGGCAACTGAAGGAACACGGGTGGGTTTTAGTCAGTAAAAGTCTGACACGCCCTCCCGCTCCGCCCAGAGCGGGAGAAGTCATTTGATGATTTCCCATCCAAAAAAAAAAAAAAAAGGTCACCCAATGTGCCTTGGTTCTTCAATTTTACTGCTCCTGCAATGGTATTTTGAGGAGTTGCTGTGAACATCATGTTTGAAGTAACAGCTGCTGTTTAGCTGGCTAGTGCGTTGTCTGTTTATTTTCCTACATCTTAAAATAAGGATGACGTTATTTGGTAAAATAAGGATAACCTAAGCTTGACATTGAAATATTACTACACATTATATTGTAGTTGATTTTACATGTCATCATCATGCAGTTTTTTACATCGCACGTAATAATTATTCAACTACATTGTCGTAACATAAACATAGGTATAGGTAGAAATTATTGCTTATAAAATTATTTCCTTATATTGGTCGGACACCAAAATCTTCACATAGCAAAAAACACAGTTGCATTTTGTGTTTTTGCACGCTTAGATCTTTTAAACTCCGCAATGGATTTGAATGCGGTGTTCAACATTATACAGGGTGATTTAAGAGGAAGGGTTTATAATAGTGTGGTCTTTTTCTTCTTCGTCATTCCCTCAATGTTGAGGATCGCGACCACATACGACGAATCTCCAAGTTATGCGGTCTTCTGCTGTGTGGACCACTCGGTAGATACTGCCTCCAACGGCTTTCCTGATCGTTTCGGGCCATCTTGCCGGTACTCTACCTTTTGCGCGATTTCTTTCCACCCGTGCCAGAATCATAGGTCTTAGCAGACCATGCTTAGGTGAACGCATAATTGTGGTCTTAGAACCTGCTGAATTTGCTTCTTGTACGTCAGTAGGACATTACCGGTACATGACCGATACATTAATTCTTATTGACAGGGTCCCCACCCTGTCAATAAGAATTAATGTATCGGTCATTGTTCCACTTAACACCTTTCGTGTAGGTATCAACACCAACTTAAGGTAAATTATAATATCATTTTATCAAACAAACATCATCATTGTTACATCCTAAAAACTTCCACTGCTGAACATAGGCATCTCTCAAAGGAAGGGGGTTCGCCATAATCACCACGCTTGGTAGGCAGGTGGGCGATCGTAAACCTAGTATACTCCATTTGTTTAGGTAGTTAACTAAATGTAAACAATCTTAACATGTCTTTTATCTAAAAAACTGTCTAAAAATTGAATCTAAAAATGTTTACAATTAGGTATTTACTTAAACCGATGTTAGGTAAGTAACTTAATTTAAATAATATTTGTTGGTCTTTTATACGATTTATTTTATATAAAAAGACATATCAAGATTGTTTACCTTTAGTTAACTACCTAAACAAATGGAGTATAGTAAGTAACACTCTAGTAAGTCCCTTAGTCGCCTTTTACGACACCCACGTAAAGAAGTGGTGCGATTCTTTACGTCCGGCCCCACACGGAAACAAACATACATTAGTTGAATTTCGAAGGAAGGACGAATGGAATATCTGAATAACTTCATGTTCTTAGAACTTTACGAGGTGTTAAGTTGTAACTTAAACTTACTTCCTTTAAAAATACCAGACCTACTTAAACCACAATCGATCAAACAAAAAACTAACAGTAAAAGTAAACTGTAATCAACAAAATTGATTACACATTGTCGCCGATCCGGTTATTGTACATGTATGTATCTATTTCGGATAGTGTCGGTCTGTTAACTCTACGAGCACGTGCTGGCAATTGTGCCGTATTTGTGGAGATTATCTCAGCTCAAGTTAGAAAAAAAGAATGCAGAAGGTCTGGTCATTAACTTGAATGGAGCAGTACTGAACGTAGGCTGATTCATGAGCTTTACGATGGCAAGTTCTTTCATATCATGGTGTATGAAAAGCCGATCAGAAACGTAATCCACTGAACAGAAGGCTAAATGTAATTAGCACTTATTTACACATTATTTTGCACATTATATGCTTCCTGATATTGCGTAAGTAAGGGAGACCAGAGTTCAAAGCGCCAATTTACAAACAATACGTAAAAAACCGCTAAAACAAGGTCTCCCACAGATAATAATGTAGAGAATAATGTATTCCAATTTTAAATGTATACTCATATTGGTCATATTTATGAAATAGATAATGTATTCTTCTTATTCTTACTAGAGAATGGGCAGCAGCGTTCTGTATGCATTTTACCACCATACTGCGATCGCCAACCCGCCTGCCAAACGTGACGATTATGGCCAAACTTCCAATTTGGGGAGGTCTATGTCCAGCAGTGGACGTCTTTCGGCTGAAATGATGAATATATTCACAACCAGACAGATTTTTCGTATCAAATGCTTGTTGCTTCTCAACTTCAAATCTTATGAAGTGTATCTTCTTAATCTTTTGCTGTGTGACGTCCCTTTTCGGCCGTAATCTACTCTACACCCACATAAATTATGTCAACGCCTAGCGAGCTTCTAATACCACCGATTTTGGTGGTCTATTTTAACTTGTTCGTCGCTCTATTCCATGTGTCAAGTGCTTCTTAAGATATGCTATCCTTTTTTTTTCTCTTTTAGATTGGAATGAATTGAATGTTCGTATTTCTTTTTTTCTGTTTATTTTTGGAACGTAGTTTAATGATTTCGAAACGTATGTTAGCGGAAGAAAACTTTCGTTCGGTGTAAATGGAATTATCAAAAATTTTGATTGTTTGTATAAAATATCGAACCCATCAATTTTGGCTTTTCCAAAAATGGTTTTTGTAAAGTTCTATGGAAACTTGAAAATTTAATATTATTTCTTCGACGTAAATGTTCAGTTATTGTAACAATAACAAACCTGGTACTTATTAAAATAAATATGACATAGGTATGTACATACTCGTATAATACCTGATAGGTTTACGCCCCTCAGTTACGTAATTATACTTGTATTCGCTGAAAACATAATAATAAAGTAATCAGGTAGCTTTGCCAATTTTACCAGTCATCCAAGAGATAATCCGAGAGATCTCAAGCTCACGATAGAGATTTTGTAAGATACCCAGCCCACTAATCGCTTATCAGTTATCAGTTTATCACACTAAAAAACAAATGATTTTCAAAAAAAAAAAACACTACAAAGTGACAAAACTTTAATTTCGGTAGTCGGTGGCAAAGAACTATTTAGATCTAAAGACACCACCTTCAAGTTATTTTTTCAATTTGTTGTGAAAAATCCCGAAACTGCCAGGCTCCCGCTAACTGGCGCGACGCGACAGTGCGACGGAATTTCTGTGGAACAATTTCTATGGAAACTTAAAGTAAATTGTTTTACAAGAGACGCGTTGAGCTTGTCTAATTTTCTTGTCTTTATTTTTCAGAATCACTAGTAGTTATAAATAAAAAACTTGTAACAAATATAGGGTGTTAATTCGAATAGGTACATAATATCTACGACCTTATTAGATCACATTGCACTACGCCAGTAATGGCCGCAAACAGAGAAAAAATAACCGTTTGACGGATAGGAAATTGGCGGGAAACTGCTTTTTTTGACATTGGTGTTTTTAGTCAATTTTTTGTTTTGTTTTGTTCATTAGTACAACAAATGCTGAACAAGCTGGTGTGCATCGAGCACAATGAGTGTGGCGCATGTTTGTCTGCTGCGTCGCACTGCCGCTGGTGTGCTGATATCAACTACAACTCTGGAGCCCCACGCTGCAATGATGATGAGAGGTGAGAAAGAGAATTATTTATCGTTGGCCGTCGTCTTGATCGTCTGTTGGTTATGGGATAGGTATATCACATTAAATTGAATATGGCGCCCTCTATAGGACATAACTTCATAAACAAAAAACATATGTATAATTATAATGTTGCCGTGTATGGTAGAGTCAACGCTTTTTTTTTTCTAAATAATAATAGTTTGCTTCATAAAAAAAAGTTATGGTGGTAATAGGTGGGGTACCCTAGCTTAGTTACTGCCACCAAATGTGGGAAAAGGACCAAAAAATTAAAAAGAGGCTCAGTTAATTATTTTAAAACATTAGAAGCGCAAAATGTTTTTTGAGGTTCATTACTTTATAGTGTCCATAATTAGCAGATCAATTCAGTTTTAGAGGGTAAATTAAATATTTCTTTTTATTAAATGAATCTACACATATATTTTCTCTCCAAGTGAATTCAAACATGCTGTCCACAATACATTACTTCCTGTGGACATACAAGAGAGACATATGAGACATAACATAATGCTACAATCATTATATTTTTTTGGATTTGGAGCCCATATTGAATTACCCTTTGTCCTTTACAGACATGTCAGTAGGTTCCTGCACTTTGCGTTAATACATACATACATACATCTTGTGCCATTTCAAGTTACTGCTTATTACCTTAAGAATTATTTGTAAGGAGACAGTATCAGTTAAGAACCGGTTGTATCCATCATAACATAGGGGTCAAGCCAGAAGGCAAATAACATTAATAATAATAAATAAGTACCTATGTGTAGATTATGTAGTACCCCTTGCCTATTTAATTACCAATCAATTAAGATTATTCCTTCTCCAAACAAAAATGCCTATCAATTTCCAAAACGACGTAACCATAAAAACCACATTTAAAAAAAAGATACCGTTACTTTTTTCAAAAAATTCATTTGTATACGTTTACTAAATAGGTATGTACCTATGTGTAGATTATGTACCTCTTCCCTATTTAATTACCAATCAATGAAGTTTATTCCTTCTTCAAAACAAAAATGCCTATTAATTACCAAAACGGCGTAACCATAAAAACCACATTTTACAAACAAAACAATAAAATGAAATTTTTTCCAAAGAATTCATTTATGTACGTTTTCAAAATAAGTACCTTTGTGTAGATTACGTTCCTCTTGCCTACTTAATTATCAATCAGTTAAGTTTATTCCTTCTTCAAACAAAAATGCCTATCAATTACCAAAACGACGTTACCATCAACGCCACAATTCGTCGTATAAAAACATACATTTTTTCCAAAGAATTCATTTGTGTACGTTTTCTTAATTAAGGCCGAATTTGGTATTTAGAGGAAATGCCCATCGCAATAACAAGGGATCATCGTTTAGTTATCTCGCGTAGATCTCGGCAGTTAAGCGACGCCCACGACACACGGTAATTGGATGGGGGATCGTTGATGTGGTACTAAGTAAGGTCGGATACTGCCGTCCTTACGTAAGTGAAGATGGGAGGTGCGGCTTGATGGAAGCTGTGTAGTAGCATAACATGGCCAATTAAGAGTTAGTTTTATTCAGAATCTGAGGTTAGCAGCTGGTTTTATCCGTTTTGTCCACTTAAAGAATCTCAAATACTGGTTGCCAAATAAAAATAAAGATAATTAAAAAAAAAACAACCGTGTTCCAAAATAAAGTATATAGTGAAAAGTCGGTGGTTTCATCGTTTTTTACATTGATATATATGTTACACTAGATTAGCAATTACCGCGTCAAAGCGTTGCCACTGGACATAAGGCCACAGCCTTATGCGTAGCTGACGTCAGTTCAGTGCTCTATGTGACGCCAACCGAGTGACACGTGACAGAAAATATCCCCAAAATGGGTAAATGCGTTGTGAAAGAGTGTGATTTAAGATCTCAAAAACATAATAAATTAACCGGAATTACTTTCCACACGAAAGTTTATTGTTTCAGTGTTTATATCAAAGTAAAAACGCAATAAAATGTAAAATTTTGTAAATTAGGTTCAGTGTTACCACTAAAAACATAGTTTTAGTTTCCCACATTTGTGGGAGTTTTTAATTTATTGAATAAAGGATTTAAAATATTTTTTTAAATAATAAAATCGTTGCAGGGTGAAATAAATATGGCGGTTAGTTAGTTTGTTTCCTGTTTTAAGCCCTTCAATTTCCTGAATTTCTTGTAAACCGTTTACATACTTCCATTCTATTTTATCGTTATTTTTGTTATAAAACGTTTTCTTTGATGCAAACCATTGCGAAACGCACAATTTGTTAGAATCTGAATGGGATTGAAGATTGTTTCTAAACCATTGCGTCATTTGTTCGAATAAATTGTCGGCTCAGCAACGTAAATAACGCAATGAATGTTGTTTAACTATGAATTTTAAACCAATTCCTACCGATAAAAAGTTCCACGATTAACCATCTGTTTCCCACTAATTCGAGCATGTGACAAGCGTCTAAAAAAGCAAATTATTCACTTACAAGAAACGAGTCTAAAAGGCAATAATATACAAAACTAATGTTACTTAGCGGAGTATGATTTCACTATTATTTAATAAATAAAACATATCCAAAAAGAAAATGTCTTAATTATTTTCATTAGAGATAAACTTCTGACGCACATTCAATAAGAAATACATAATTCAAATATTTTAAAAATAATTTAACGAATAACGTTTCATTAAACGTTTTTATGGCTTAAAATTTGGGTAAAATTTCGCATGGGTAGGCAACCCCATCCCGCCATTGCATGTTTATATTGCGATCTTTTTCTAATCTAAGCGCCAGTATTATTCTTGCGACTTGTGTGAGTGAGACAGATATATGTTTACTTTAAATGTTTAGTAGTGTCAAAGTTACGTCGCGCGTCGTCGCGTTTAAATAGTGGTAACAGTTTTTTGACACATTTTATTGAGGTTTGCATCTCTAGTTATTTAACTCAATGGTTTTTTACCATCGACTACCGAAGTTTAAGTCATTTTTCACATAAAAAAACCGAATTGAGAACCTAGTCCTTCTTTTGAAGTCGTGTAATGAAATAGATAGTTAATAAACTTTTATAATTTAAAGACAAGATAAATTTCATATCTAATATCGAAAACATTGCACAAACTAAAAAGCTTATGGGCAGTATTCTAAGCTCTCAATTTAACCTTTACCGACACCAGTACTACGACCTCTTCACACAATCGCATCTACCAGAACCAAAAACAATAAAAAGTTCCGCTTTATTTCGCTCAATCAATTAAGTACCGCGAGCGCGAAGCAAGCGCATTCCTCGTGCTCGCTTCACTGTTCCCACGTTCACTGACCGATATTTGGGCAGTCCACAGTTGGCTGCTCGGCTCCCCAACTAATCAAGAGATCGTTTTTTGATAGATTATTGATTGTGCAGAGAGCGAATGAACGATTTTCAATGGGCTGGTACTTAGAGTACCACCAGTACTGCCCGGAGGAAAGTGGGTAACGAAATTAAAGTGGCCCATGTTGAGTGTTCGATTTGTTTGTGTTTATTATTGTGATGTTTGTTTGTTTTGAGTTTTAAACTTGAAGTGCCGTGATAGCGCAGAGATGACTCTCTCACGAGGTTGTGGCTTCAAATCCGGGCCAGTACCAATGCGACTTCTCAATTCATATGTACTTTCTGAGTTTATCTTGGACATTACTGACATTGGTGAAGCATCAAGCAAAACCATCGTGAGGAAAACTGAACCCACTATACATCTGTACATGTTCTATGCATCCAAAATACATACCAAAAAAAGTGTTACTTTGTAATGCGAAAACAACAGCTTTTTATTAAATGCATATGAAAGTAAATACACAAAAAACTTTTTTTTGTTAGGCTGTCTGTCTATTTGTTCAGACTAATCTCAGAAACCACTGGACCGATTTGATCCTATAAGGAGTAACATAGGCTACTTTAAGTCTTGGTAGCACGTACCCGTGGCATGATTTCGGACATCCGCGCAAGCGAAACCGCGGGCAGCAGGTAGCGTTAATATTAGTCTAAAATCGCAAACTCGTTTTCAAGCGAGCTGATTAACGCTCAGAACATTCCTGCTCTACCACGCTTGGCAGGTGGGTTGGCGATCTCAGTATTGTGGTTTAAACGTTGCTGCCCATTTACTAGTAAGTCCCAGCTGTCCCAGTCGCCTCCTACGACATCTACTGGAAAAAATGGGATGGTGCTTTTCTTTTCGTCCGGCACCACAGGGTACAGGTAACGGAACAGCAGTCATCATCATCATCATCATCATTTCAGCCGTAAGACGTCCACTGCTGGACTTAGGCCTCCCCCAATTTGGGGGGCTTTGCCATAATCGCCACGCTTGGCAGGCGGGTTGGCGATCGCAGTATGGTGGTAAAATGCATTATAGAGAACGCTGCTGCCCATTCTCTAGTAAGTCCCTTAGTCGCCTTTTACGACACCCACGGGAAGAAATGGGGTGGTGTTATTCTTTACGTCCGGCACCACACGGTACACAGCAGTAATAGGCTAATACTTGAAAGTGTTATCTAAACTTAGTTCTTCGTAAAAGATTACCCCAGTGTTTACGGAATTACACGGAAATTGGTTTTAAAATTTATTTTAATGGTTTAGCCGACTGAACCATTAAAATAAATTTTAATAAATTCAATTTCAATCACTCGATTACCCACTTAGATAAATACCCGGAAATTGGCTTAGTTAAAAGTTAACACAAAATTTGTAATGGATTATTTGGTTCTCATGAACTTCTCTTACTATTATAAAGAACTCAAGAATCAAATCCATCCCATGTAGTGAATTAGAAACGACGTTATTGGAGGATTTCTTAATTTTAGAGTTACTTCACAACTTCTTTACATAGTATAAAACAAATTCGCTTCCCGCGTCTGTACGCTTAGATCTTTTAATGCTGCGTGCATGGATTTTATTGCGGTTTTCATCAATAGGCAGAGTGATTCAAGAGGAAGGTTTATATGTATTATATGCGATCGAAACCGTTGGCAAAAGCTAGTAAGCTATATTTAAATGACTTATTAGCTAATAGGCTAGATTGTAATGGGAGAAAAGGATCACCAGCTGTAATACATCACAAAAGGAAAAATGAAAAATAATAGCTCGTGTTTGCTTCGTACTTAAGCGACAAAATCGGTAAAAATAGGTCAACTCCCGCGGGTGCCGTTAATATGACGGGGTCAAGAAGAGGTCTTAACCTATTTGCTAATAAAAACATAAGTATAACATGACGCGCATGATGTGTGATCAGCACACTAATTAGGTGCACATTATTAATGGCATCTGAATAATTTTGAAGGATTATTATCTAATCCATTGCTTCATACGTTCGAAAAAATCGTCTGCTTGGCAACGTGAATAACGCAATGAATGTTGATGAACTGTAAAAATTAATACCTCCTTCCTATTGTGTTACGCAACAGATGAATGAATGAATTAGGATGAAGCAAAGAATTATGTGGATTATGTCACGTGGCGTCATATATGCCTTTTTCTATGAGAATAAGGTGTGACATACATACATACATACATAAACGCGTGCCCTTTTCCCATGGGGGTAGGCAGAAACCACGAAACGCCACCTGAATTAGGTGTGAGATATATTTTAAAAGGCAATCATAAATTAATTACTTCATACATATTTTTCACTTCAAGAAACATACAAGTGTGACCAATCAGGGTTTCAGAACCATATGGTTTATTGCCTGGCGTTAAGTTTTACTTATTTTCAAGAAACGATAACATTATTCCTTGTTATCATTACAACACTTTTTTCGACAGTCTCACGAACACTGGCTGCAGCCAAGGTCTAATCCAGCGGCCTGAGAAGCCAGTTTGGGAGGTGGTCGAGAACAGTTCACTCCAGGACATGTCGCCCAGCAGCCAGGAAAATGTGGTACAAATACAACCGCAGAGGATTCACCTATCTTTGAAGCCACGTAAGTTAAAAGCCACTATTATCCACTCTACTATTAATAGTAACATTTAAAGTGAAAGTAGCAATTTCAACACGCATTTATTGAAGAATTTGGAGTACCAAATGAACATAGAAGTTTACAAAATGAGTAGACATATACGCTTTGATGATTTTCTCTTCGTTTTGTTATTTTAAAGATACATAATATGCTGTCGTTAGATAGTTGAGAAATACTTAGAATCTTTTAATACATAAAACGCGCTTCAACATTCATCTTATATACATAAACACGATTCGAGCTAATACAGGTTAAGTATTAAGAAAGTTTCGTGAAGATTAACATTAGGCCATCATGAGGCGACAACAATACTCTATTAGGTTTCGGGTGCACCCGGTTCAAAGCCATCTCACTAATATCTCTAATTCTCCATGTAAAATTAATTTTACTACAAAATCATAACTACAAATCGAGAGCGACAAATCGTGGCAGTTCTCAAGAGAACTAATAGTAGACCATATTTTTACTCGGAATTACTCTTTCGGCTAAACAGCTATAGCTCCAGAAAATACAGCTGTTCGGAGAATCTGCCTCGGATAGGCCTAAGCTTAATCAAGAAATGATGGTATAACAGTCAAATGAAAATATATAGAAACAGAAACAAAAGCCCAGAAAACACAAAGAAAGAGTTAAATTTCGGACATCGCAGCCTAAATAGAATTACAGTAGAATCCGGTTATAACGACGGTGAAGGGACCGGTGATATTACGTCGTACTAACCGGACGTCGTGCTAAAGGGAAAGACAATTTTTGATTTTTATTCAAATCACATTCATATATACACATACATACATTATGTATTTAATCATATTTACGTGACCAACAGAAAAAAAAACATTTGAATCAGAATATTTATTTATTTCACATAATGCACATATTATAATCTATAGTAAAATTGACACTTTTTTCTTCAACAGAGAAACTTTCGTTTTGTAGAAGCCATTCTTGTACGCGAAATCACGCATCACCCGCAAATTAACGCCGTAAACTAAACAGTCGCATTCGAATCAGCGACGTGCAGGCAAGTGGGAAGCGCGGGGCGGAGATAGTTTCTTACCTACGATTTATTTGTAAACGTGTCAACGCCCGTCGTCGTTGTAACCGGACAATTTTGTGTGAAATTCCGTCCTTAAAAGCGGTCGGTCGCTGTAAGCGGAGTCGTAATAAATGGATGTACTTTCATAGTGGCTCATATTATAACCAAACACGCGCCTATACTTACGTCGGTTGGTCGTTACATGCGAAGTCGTACTAAACGGACTCTACTGTACTTTACTATTATACAAATTGTTTCAGGAGAGACGCAAAAGATTCAGTTTTCTTATAGACCAGCCAAAAATTACCCCCTAGATTTATATTACTTGATGGATCTCACTTGGTCTATGAAGGATGACAAGGAAACTCTGGTATCATTAAGAGATGATCTGCCTACTATGTTGAAGAATCTTACTGATAATTTTAGGTAAGTTTTTGATAAGATCTTTTAAATTCGTACATAATGTATGTAGGTTGCAGTGCAGTAAGTGCTCTTGTTAACATACCAAATAGTCATTTGTTATGAGTTTGATTTGAGTCTGAGTTTGACAACGTAATTAAGATTATGAGGGTGCTCATTTGTTCGAAGAAAAAGTGGATGCTAAGCTGACTCATGATAGGCAAACTTGAGACAAAATAACTGAGATATCCGACAAAGATGCTATGCATCTAAAAAAACTCATCAATGCAACGGTAGTGCTCTCACTGGTGTCTCAAATAGCTGCAGTGCCTATGTCTACTAACAAAATGCAGCTCCATTATGTCTTTGCAAAAAAATACCAACATTAAATGAAGTTTATTTTTAGGCTCGGATTCGGAAGTTTCGCCGAGAAACCCCTAATGCCATTCATAAGTACGGACTCCCGGAGATTGGCAAACCCTTGCTCCACGGAGGAAGTAGCGTGTGAAGCGACCTACAGCTACAAACACCATCTGTCCCTTACAAACCAGGTAACATTGTAATTGATCTAGGTACACATCACCATATTGTAAAAGGAAACCCTTAATAGTTTTCTTCCATTTTTAGGAGCTCGTAAAAAGACAAGGTTAATTTGCTGTCCATACAATGAAGTGGTCAAATGCATTTAGATGCCGTTTTATTTAGTATCAGGGCTTATATGGTACTTAAAGTACTTGCGACGTTTTTGGTGTAGACAGCACCAAAAAAATCCCAAGTTTCGTCATATCCTGTGATTTTTTGTTCCAAAAATATACAATTTTCCACCGTCCTTTCTCCAGATAAACGAGTTTATAGAACATGTGAACAGTAGTTCAGTCACTGCTAACCTGGACAACGCAGAAGCTCAGCTTGATGCCCTGGTGCAAGTCATAGCGTGCGGCGATAAGATTGGATGGGCCACGCACAGCAGAAAGATCGTTATCCTGCTCTCTGATGGACTTATGCATACAGCTGGGGATGGAAAACTTGGTGAGCTAAATTAATATTTAAGTGTTATTGTTTTTTTTTTTGCAAAGTTTTTGATGATAAAGGAGATATCTCGGTATAAAAGGCAACTTTAAGAGCGGAATTCGTGGTTCTAGTCACTGAATTCACAATTTGTCGGAATCACAAAGTACATATTTGTAAGTTAATGTTGAGTCTTTGTCAAGTCAAGGTTTTGTCCTTAAACTTGAAATAGATGTTAAGGAAACAGGAAAACTCGCAAATATAACATTATTTACGCATAATATGAACTAAGTAAATCAGAACATCTAAATAGTGATCTCACAGTTTTGAACACTCTAAATGAAATCCATTTATCAAATACAATAATCCCATGTCACATCATGCGAGATTATTCAATACTAAAATGCGACAAAACAGTTATAGAAAAGTAGACAATCAGTTACCAGTTCCCAAACACACATACCAAAGAAGTCAAATACCGCAATAAATAAGATTTAAAATTACACATGTCATCTGATAACGAGCCGTAATCTGTTAAAGGTGGCGCGACGAAGAAGAACGATGATCAATGTCACTTGGACGACAAAGGGTACTATTCTGATGCCGCTACTTACGACTACCCGTCAGTAGCGCAGTTGTATAGACTCTTGGAAAAGTATAAGGTGAGATTGAATCTAAGATTGAACTATTATAATAAAGAAGCATTTATATGTCACTCACGAAAGAAATGCACGAATAACTATAGCCCAAAATACACAGATGAATAATTTTAAACAAAAATACAGTTAGGTACGTTCGTACTGACGAAAAATATCGCGCTGGGAGTTTATCGTGCATTGAAATTTCAACTCTCGGTGTTGAATCGAGATTGGGAATCAAATAGTGCATCCCAGCGTATAAAAAACACACTGTTTTATTTAAAATGTCAGCGCTTATTAAAGCGTTAAAAAATCCCAACACGATTCTTTTACGTACGTAGTAACGTGGACTTACGCTGCTAATGTTTTAAGCGTTAAATTGTTAGGTGAAGATTAATTGTCTTGACACACCCTAGTGTCAAGACAATTAATCTTCACCTAACAATTCTCACCCTACATAGAGGGTAATAGATTGACATAACACCCTATAAAATTTGATCGGTCATTTCACATTTAACGTTCTCGGTAATTTCTAGGTCAACGTTATTTTCGCCGTAACAGAAGGTGTAAAGGATCACTACGATAGTTTAAATCAACTGCTCGAAGATTTTACCTACGTAGCCAAGTTAGAGAGTGACAGTTCCAATATTCTGAAATTAGTAAAGACGGGTTACGAAGATATTGTTAGTGTGGTTGATTTTCATGATGACTCTAACCTGGGACCAGTTAAAATTAGGTATTTTACGGACTGTGGTGTAAAGGGAGGACCTTTGAAAGAGGAGACGAGATGCACTGGAGTCGAATATGGCATGACGCTACGGTATGAAGCCCATGTCACTTTAGAAGCGTGTCCTGAATATATCCAGGTCAGTAAGTAGAATAATATTTCTGTATAAGATATAAGCTGGCAATTTTTTTCATTTTGAATGTTCCTTTTTGTTCATATTAAAGAAAATTCATGTCTCGTAAGAAAAAAAATTTTCTTAACCATAAAACGTCTTGCATAGATGAAGATAATGAAATGTGCGTTTTGGTTTGTGCTTCTTCTAGCTGTCTAAACTCTTGATTAAGTTTCAAACTGTTTATGCACTTGATATATTTGCTTATCTGAGTTTACGAATGTTAATAATTCTACCCTAACTACCCTTATAAAGTACCATCTTTGTACATTCTTCCAACAGTCTAAACAAACGATCCGCATATCAGAGTCCCAACTGGGCCAGGATGCTCTGACCCTGGAGGTGGACATCCAATGCGGATGTGCGTGCAGCGCTGAAGTACAACAGGACATGTCACCCATGTGTCCTGTCAACGCGCACTTTGTCTGTGGCGTGTGCCAGTGTAATAAGGGATGGTGAGTTTTCAACCTGCGATGTCGTTGTTTCAGCTGTTTTAATTGCCAGCCGACTCTCAATCGTTTCAGTTAATGGATCTCGAATATGACTAAAATCGTCAACCTTGGCAGAAGAATATATAACCTTATAGTGTTCCAGATTGTTCAGTGCGGTTCCTAATCTGGAGAAAGCATCTTTGATTTCTTTTTTGTTTGAGCATCACCTTACACGGGCTTTTGAGACAGCAATAAATAGTGTTCTGAAATCTAGAATGCTTGAAGATTCGTCACATGTGAATGTGCTTAAAACCTCAATGCACAGTAGTAGGACAACTTTTTGCAAATAATGTGTTCGACCAATTCGCACCTCGAGTGCAATATTTGCCAGACCAATAATGTGTGGCGAGTATTCCAGGAATTTGAATACTTGTTACTTCCTACTTTACAATAGTGAACTTATTCTTGGTATTTGTGAAGTGTGAAGTCCTCGATTTTGGACGTATTTAGTTGGATTATTTAGATGAGACTTTTTAACGAATTGGCCGTCTTTAGTTAAACTTTTGCCTTCATCATCACCCATATCTGACATGCTCATTTAGAGAAATAATTTTCTTTTTTCTATGCTTTTATGAAAATGATGTCAAAAAGTGTTCTTAACTAACTAGCTTTTACTTCTGCGAAACATGTAGACGTTTATAAACGGTTTGTTTTTCAAGCCAGGTTCATGCGATGCACTTGTAGCTAGAGACTTATCTGTTTTATAGTCTGGCCCGCCGTACTGAAACACCGTTACGTGTTTAAAGTATCGAATATTCAAAACCACGCATCAGAATCATCAAATCTATACGACTATTTTTTCAGGTCTGGACCTTCATGTGACTGTGCAATAGGCAACGAGAACGAGTCAGCAGAACTGATGGCACAGTGTCGTGAGCCGAACGCAACGCGAAGTATAGCTTGCTCGGGTGCCGGAGACTGTTTGTGTGGCGAATGTGAGTGTGACCGGGGCTTTACGGGCCGGTACTGTCAGTGTAAGACCTGCGATGTCAGTCTGTAAGTATGACACTATTCCTGTTTAAAAGTTATTTCTAAACATTATATACAGCTGTGCAGCTGTGTTATTATAATTTTTCACACCCGAAATGTTCTTATGAAAATGAAATGTAGGTGTAGCATAACGATGTGAAGACAAAAAGTGGATATGTTATTGAAGTGTAAAGATTCCAAGGACGCAAAACTATATTAGAAGTTGTAACAGACTTGAAAAACAAAAATAAGCACGTTGACCAATCGATTATAGAAAAACTTACTAATACGAGACTCATAAACTACTTAAATAAATTAAAAATAATAGCACCTACACAATTTGGATTTAGGCAGGGATTATCAACTGAAGACGCAGTTGCTGCCCTCAGCTCATTAGTTACGGAGCATCTCGATGCAGGAAGGAAATGCCTGACGGTATTTCTGGATCTGAAAAAGGCTTTTGACACCGTTTCTGTTCCAACCCTTGTGACCAAGCTGGAAAGAGCCGAAATAAGAGGAACCCCGCTCAATTTTCTCAAAGATTACCTGTCTAATAGAAAGCAGAGGGTTAAGATAGGCACTTATATCAGTGATGATGCACACGTATTATTTATTTTTAGTATATATTAACGATCTCTGCAACTTAAAAGTCAATAATGCAGACATTCTGTCTTACGCCGATGATACAGCTGTTGTTTTTTGCGGAAATGACTGGTCTGATGTTAAACTTAAGGCCGAGATGGGCATGGCCCAAATAACCAACTGGCTCAACGATAACCTTCTCACACTAAATAATGTAAAAACTAACTTTACTTGCTTTACCATCTCGAATCGTTCACAACCAAATGATGCTTTTAGCATCAAAGTACACTCATGTGAAGTTCCAAAAAATAACTGTGGGTGCCCTGCAATTAGTAAAGTTTCACAGACCAAATATTTAGGCGTCATGATTGACCAAAAATTATCATGGTACGCTCATCTTGAGCATGTAACGGGAAGAGTTAGGAAACTGGGATGGATATTTAAAACATTACGACATGTCATACCTAGAAATATAAATAAAAAAGTAGGGCCTCATAGAAACCTCCTTAACGAAGTTTATGTAGCACTTGTGCAATCAGTTATAGTTTACTGTATCTCCATATGGGGCGGTGCGGCTAAGTCGAGATTTATAGATGTTGAAAGAGGACAACGAGCACTAATAAAAATTATGTACTCTAAAAAGATAAGATACCCTACTGAGAGTCTTTACCAGATTAGTGGCCTACTTTCTGTTAGAAAACTGTACATTATACATATGGTCCTAAAAAAGCACAAGACACTTCCTTACGATACAAACATAATATCTAAAAGACGAAAGGACATGATTGCTCATATCCCACAAACTAGAACAAAGTTTGCTGCCATACAATACAACATACGTTCTGGTCAACTATATAATAGGGTGAACAAGGAGATATACATATACACTAACCCAGCACATGTATGTAAAAAAATCTTAACAAATTGGATAAAACCACTTCCCTATAAAGATATTGAGGCACTATTGCAAACAATAAGTTAACTCACTCGTTTCTCTCAACACACATACTCACCTACACACACACACACACACACACACAAATCACACACAAACCCACTCTCATAAACACACACACACACAAGCACTTGAATAATTATTGTTATTTCATCAACTTTTAATTTGTATATTTTGTATTTACCTTGATATGGAAGAGCGGAGTCTCCTAATACAGGCATTGTTTGCTTAAAAGGAGGCTCCAATCACTAAAATGTTTATTTGAATGTGGTTATAAAATAAACAATTTTTAATTTAAAAAAAAATGGTATCTATTGATATCCCTTAGTGGTCAAGGTGCTCAATTTTTTTGAGAATTTTCCTTCGCCTCAAAAAAATTGAACACCTTGACTTGGTTTTGAGGAGAAGATTCCAAAAATATAGCACACTACAAACTGATATTCATTTGGATTTGAATTCGATATGATCCATAACGATATGTCTTTCCTCAAGTCTGTAGTTGCTATCAACTGCATCAGAAGTTAAGAATTTTGGAGAGACTTTTTATTATCTTTATTTGGTATTCCACAATGCAACCCATTTTCTGGCCTTATTATTTTTTCTCATGATATTTGGCTGAGAGCGCATGGGTGATTTGATATTTTATTAGGTGAAAAATTAAAATTATTCAATGGATTTTTCACATTTTCGTTTTAGTCATTAGTGTCTTGTCCTTTTCGGTAACAAGGTCGTCACACTCATAAAAACCAGAAACTTAAAATGCACAATACAAATCCTACAGACTATTCTTTATTAAACTAAGTCCGATAGCACGACCATTCAACGTAGTCTTTTTCTTTCGGAAATTTCTCAGTATCCAGAAGTACTCCGGATGCGTACCCGGTTTAATTGCATACAATGTCACAAAAAGACAGAACGGCTTCAACCTGTAATTTTGTCCCAGCAAAAGATGCTATATTTCTTACTCTAGTTGATTCTAACCAGACATGCAATATATCGGTAGTTATTGGGAGCATTAGTAAATACACTCCATGTTACCGATTATCGACACTTCGGAGTATTTCTGGACACCCGCGGAATGTTTACTTGTCTCATTTGGAATAGGCGCGTTAGTTCCTACTGATGGCTGTTTAATGGTCTAGTTAATGTGCCTTTACAAAATAACTGCTAGTAAAGTTATGCAAATTAATGAGGTCAAGACGTTAAAGTAGTAGCTTACTCAAAACCAGTGTCTCTAAATACATCTTAAAAGGATGTTATATAGATTAGGCTACTAGTCGTGCAACTGGAATCTTAAGGTTAAAGCATAAGTCAGACTTTCATTATACTTAAGTATTTACATATTAGGTTGGGGAAACAGTCTTTTCGCATTATAGTATGTATGAACTTGTAATAAAATCTCTTTGGCTATACTATTTGTATCTGGCTGGTTTTGGTATCATTGAAAGTTTAAATTTTAAAGAAAATAATTCCAAATTCAAATTAGGAAAATGTGTGATTTTCATTTGTTTTTCGTACCGTCAAGATGAGTGAATCTAATGAAGAAATTCGATACATTTTAAAATTTTACTACAAAAAAACTAAAAATGCAACGCAAGCCGCGAAAAAAATTTGCGATGTTTATGGACCTAGTGTAGTGTCTGTGAGAGTAGCACAAATTTGGTTTAAGCGTTTTCAATTCGGAAATTTTGATGTCAAAGATGCACGTCGCTCTGGTCGCCCTATTACGGATAAAATGGATGCCATTTTTGAAAAAGTGGAGCAAGATCGGCATACCAGTAGTTACGACGTAGCTGAAGAACTGGAAATTGACCACAAAACAGTTTTGGCGCATTTGAAAAAAACTGGGTACACAAAAAAGCTCGACATTTGGGTACCTCACGAGCTCACTGAAAGAAACCTAATGAACCGTGTACTTTTTTTTTTTTTTTTTTTTTTGGATGGGAAATCATCAAATGACTTCTCCCGCTCTGGGCGGAGCGGGAGGGCGTGTCAGACTTTTACTGACTAAAACCCACCCGTGTTCCTTCAGTTGCCCATGTGCCAGGGTCACGGTATCTCTTTTGAACAATCACGCGACCCCGGCAGGCATCGGTCCTAGCAGACCCCTTCAGTGTGGCTGACATCTCTTTGAGGCGCGCGTGGAACACTACGCGCCGTCGACCCGAGCTTGGTCCTTACCGGGCGGCAAGCTACCCATTGCTCGCCACCCGCAAGCTCGCGCCTACGGTGGCCGGGAGTCCGCAATCGACTCCCGGCGCCCGGGGCGTCTCCTCCTGCGGCGGCTAGGGACGTGAGGGCGCAGAGACTGCAACTCCCTCACGTGCCCCGCCTCCTCCTTCGATGAACCGTGTACTCATTTTTGATTCTTTATTACGACGTAATGAAACCGAACCATTTTTGAAGAAGCTGATAACTGGTGATGAAAAGTGGATCACTTATGACAAGAACGTGCGAAAAAGGTCGTGGTCAAAGGCCGATCAGGCTTCACAGACTGTGGCGAAACCCAGGTTAACTCGCAACAAGGTGATGCTGTGTGTGGTGGGATTGGAAGGGCATTATTCATTATGAGCTGTTACCACCAGGCAGGACCATCGATTCTGAACTCTACTGCGAACAACTGATGAGATTAAAGCAAGAAGTTGAGAGAAAGCGGCCGGAATTAATCAACAGAAGGGGTGTGGTTTTTCATCATGATAACGCTAGACCTCACACATCTTTAGCCACCCAACAAAAATTAAGAGAGTTTGGCTGGGAGGTGTTAATGCATCCGCCGTATAGTCCTGACCTTCAGATTTCCACCTGTTTCGGTCTCTTCAGAATTCTTTAGGCAGTGTCAGGTTAACTTCACGAGAGGACTGCCAAAACCACTTGTCGCGGTATTTTGACCAGAAGTCCCAAAATTTCTATAGCAATGGGATCATGTCCCTACCTACAAGATGGCAAAAAGTTATCGAACAAAATGGTACCTACATACTTTAGTTAAATGTAAATAAACATTATTAAAAATGTTTTGAATTTTCTTAAAAAATGCGAAGAAACTTTTTCCCCAACCTATTATATATTCACGGTAGATTCGTCTATTACTCATTTACTCGTACATTATTTTAATATACATTATCGTCAGCAATTTGGAAATTTCTTACTTTAGGAATGGTTGAAAGTTCATCGTCATCACCGTTTACACAATGCACACGGTTATTTACTGATTCCAATTTACTTTAAATATTTTCAGAGAGAACAGTCTGGAGTGCGGTGGTGTTGGTCGGGGAGTATGCGTATGTGGTCAATGCGCTTGTACTGAGGGATGGACCGGCTCTGCATGCGACTGTACCGACAAGACAGATACTTGTATATCACCAGCTGGCGGAGACGTGTGCTCGGGACATGGCGACTGTGTTTGTGGTAAGTACTCTAGAGATATCCATCCGTAGTCTGTCACGAGGTATGCCTATGTGGTCCATATGCTTGTACTAAAGGATGGACCGGCTCTGCGTGTGACTGTACCGACAGGACAGATACTTGTATACCACCAGCTGGCGGAGATGTCTGCTCAGGACATGGAGACTGTGTGTGTGGTAAGTATTCTAGAGATATACAACCATTGTTGGTCGCGGGTTAGGTAATAGGTAGAACGGGCTGGTGTCCGCAACTCCACGTCTGAGCGCGTATTTTGCGTACGGGTGGGAAATCGGTTATTCGATCCACCCCAGCTCCTCGAGAAAGGCCAGCAACGTCTTGATGTTGCTGACTATCTCACGTAGGGTACCTGGGTTACCGAAGTACTTGGCCCTGTATGTGGCGATCGCCGGGCAGTTTAGAAGCACGTGCGCTGCTGTCTCGTCGTCCTCAATGCAGGCTCTGCACAGCGGACTGTCTGTAGCTCCTATGACAAATAGATGTTTATTAAACGACCCATGGCCAGTTATTGCTGCTGTAACCATACGCAGCTGTCGTTTGTCTAGCCGGAGGACCTGTTTTGTGAGGCGGGCATCGATGGCAGGTAATGCTTCCTTGGCCTGCCTGCACTCACTTTGGTCGACCCATAGCTTAAAGTGTTGATCCCTGGTACGTTTCCTTACCAGAGAGCGTAGAAACCCAAAAGGGAGTGGCGCGATTGGTTCTGGTCCCACCGGTGTCATGCTCGACCCCCTTCTGGCTAGTTCATCGGCGGCATCATTACCTAGCGAACCGCTGTGTCCTTTTATCCACTGAATGGTTATATTATTGAGGCTACCCACCTGGTTGAGGCGCTGGTGGCACTCGTATATTAGCCCAGAGTCAATCGAGTGACTGTCCAGCGCTTGCAGAACAGCCATACTGTCTGAGAGTATGCGGATCGAGTGGTCTTTAACCGCCCTGGCCATGATGGCTGAGGCGGCAAGAGTGATCCCAATGCATTCCGCCTGGAACACTGTGTTGTGGACTCCTAATGGTGTGGCTATATGTATGTTGAAGTTCTGCGAGAAGACTCCAGCACCTGTGCCACTGTCTGTTTTTGATCCGTCCGTGTAGATGCGCAGCTCAGTGGGGCGCAAACCTTCACACCGGCGATCTTCGTGAAGCTGGATTTTGTATTTTTTATCAAATATGAATTGTTTAGGCACCCGGTCAATTATAGCTTTGGTAATGGGGAACTCATTGTTGAGTTCCTTAAGCAGCGCGGTGTGATGTGTGTCTCTCTTCCTCCAGAGGTTAGTTGTGTTCAGACGCGCTGCCGCCATCGTGGCTTCCTGCTGTATGAACAGGTGGAGCGGTGGTAGTCCCAGCATGGCTTCCATGGCTGCAGTCGGAGTAGTCCTCATGCAGCCCGTGACCGCCATGCAGGCTAGTCTTTGCATGCGTTGAAGTTTGTTGCAGCCTGTAATAAGCTTGGTGCGGGGCCACCAGACCACGGCCCCGTAGGTGGTCATGGGTCGGATCACTGCGGTGTATAGCCAAAGTATGATTTTGGGGGATTTTGCCAGAATGTGATGCAGGCCCTGTTTAGTTTGCTGTCTAAATGACTACTCCAGTTTAACTTACTGTCAAGAATGACCCCGAGGTACTTGACTTCGTTGGCCAACTGAAGTTCTGTATTGAACAATTTCGGTAGGCGGAAGGGGCCTAAAGCTCGTTTATGGGTGAACATGACTAGCTCAGTTTTGGTGGGGTTCACTGAGAGGTCATATTCATTGCACCATTTCTCTACGATACGTAGTGCTTGTTGGGTAAGGTTAAAGATCGTGCTCGTCACCTTCCCTGAGACAAGGATGGCGAGGTCGTCCGCATAACCTATTGTGTAGTAGTGATTGGCATTGAGTCTGGCGATTAATTCGTTAATCACCAAATTCCATAGAAGGGGTGACAGCACCCCTCCTTGGGGGCAGCCTCTGGCAATCATGGCCTGCTCATCCTCTAGGCGAACCACGCGCTTGCTTAACATGTTTGTGATCCAGTCTATGAGTACCTGTTCAACTCCATGTCTGGAGAGGGCGCTGCTGATGCTGGAGAAGTTTGTTTTGTCGAAGGCTCCTTCAATGTCTATGAAAGTACCCAGGCAGGTCCCTTTCTGATGAATCGCTTCTTCTATCTGGCTAACTACCAGATGAAGCGCCGATTCGGTGGACTTACCCGAGCTGTATGCATGTTGATTACCGTGCAACGGTAGGGCTTTCAGAGCGCCGTCCCTCAGCTCCCGGTCGCACAGCCTTTCCAGGGTCTTTAGAAGGAAAGAGGTCAGGCTGATTGGTCTGTGGGATTTGGCGTTTGTGTAGTCACCCTTACCTGGTTTAGGGATGAATATTACTTTCACTTCCCTCCATCCTTTGGGAACGTATCTAAAGGCCAGGCACGCTCTCATTAAAGGCACCAGTCTTTCTGCGATGAGGGTTCCACCCCACTGTAGTAGGGCGGGAAACACCCCATCCGGGCCAGTGGTCGCGGGTTATTCGAATGTGGTAAATGCGCTTGTAATGAGAGATGGAGTGGCTTTGTGTATGACTGTATCGACATGTCGTATACAAGTAGATCATGGCGGAGATTTGTGCTCGGGATGTAAGGGTTGAGAGTATGGTGTGTGGAGGAAAAATTATGGTATAAAGTAGTATGTAAGCTGAAATAAGTAGCCCTAAAACACACCGTACACCGATCCCAAAATAACTGGAAAACGGGCAGAAGTATTATGATACTTTTTTGACCTCATCGAGCCCTACTCTGCTCTCAATCTTTCTTCTGACCAAAATCCGATCCCAAAATAACTAGAATGAGGGCAGAAGGAATATGATAGTTTTTTGATCCCATCAAGTATACTCTGTGCCCAATCTTTCTTCGGACTACCAATACCCGGTGACTAACTTTGTTTTTATACTATCTTCTCTCCACCAGGTCGTTGCGAATGCCGGTCCGCAGACGAGAGCGGCGGTAGATACTCGGGCATGTTTTGCGAGTCGTGCGCGACGTGCGACAACCCGCTGTGTGTGCACGCCGAGCCGTGCGTGTCGTGCCATCTCAACACCACCTGCACTGACGTCTGTACCATCGGGAGCGTCAACTATACTGTCGCCGAGAGGTTCAACGAGACTGGTATGAGTTTTACTTTTGATTTGGCTAGTTTAGAGTCGGTCTTTGTGCCAGATTTAGGGTCTACTAATAGAGACGAACACGTCTCGAGGCGTGACGGTGACTCTTTAGAACGCCTTGTCGTGCAGGGTAGAGTGGAGGGCACTAGACCACGTGGACGGGTCACCCATGAGATGGAATAACCAAATAAAATCCGCAGTGGGCGATCCATAATATACGTGCACCCACAATTCCAAAAATCGGATTGGATGGCGAGAAATCGTGAGGCGAATCACATCAGCCCCTAGACAAGAAATATCACGAGGACCACGACCACTCTGACAAGAGTGTTACGAAGAAGCAGAAGAATAGAGACACAAGTGATCATGGGTAATAGAAAATTGGGGACGCCTAAAACGATATACGTTTAAGTCTGCGGCTATACTGGACTGTACTTGCAGAGGACAGAGCACAGTGGAGACAGTTAGAGGATCTCTATGCCATACCGACCTTTTTTTTGTGGGTGGGAAATCATCAAATGGCGTCTCCCGCTCTGGGTGGAGCGGGAGGGCGGTTCACACTTTTACTGACTAAAACCCACCCGTGTTCCTTGCCGCCAGGGCCACAGTCACTTTTTTTTAACAAATCCGCGACCTAGACAGGATAAGACTGGTATGAGATACACTTTAGTTCGGCTAGTTTAGGGGTCGGTCTTTGCACCAGCTAATGGAAGAGAAATTCTGGGTCTGGTAATGGAGAAAAATAGAGCAAACAAGTGACCCTCTGGTATCCAAGATAAGGCACTAGAAAACGTGGGCGCCAAAATACAAGATTGGAAGGTGATATGAGTCTAATCTTGGAACTATAGTGGACCATAGCTGCAGATGCCAGCACAATGGAGACAGTTGGATGCACCGACACCTCTGCACCATCAGGAACATCAATTATACTGATGCCGAGAGGTTCAACGAGACTGTTATGAGATTTTTTAGTTTGGTCAGATTAGGGGTCAGTTTTTGCACCAGCTAACGAAAGAAAAATTTAGGGTCTGGTAATAGACACAATTGTGCAAAAAAGTGACCCAAGAGACGTGACTAGAAAACATGGGCGCCAAATACAAGATTGGAAGACGATATACTTCTCACCCTTTTTTTTTGTGGGTCGGAAATCATCAGTGGAAGGGCGTCTCAGACTTTTACTGACTAAAACTGCTGCGTTCCTTCAGTTGCTTATGCCAGGGCCACAGCAACTCTTTCGAATAAACCCGCGACCCAGGCAGGATGAGACTGGTATGAGATTTACTTCTAGTTCGGCTAGTTTAGGGTCGGTCTTTGCACCAGTTAATGGAAGAGAAATTTAGGGTCTGGTAATAGAGATAGATGGAGCAAACAAGTGTCCCTGTGGTACTCAAGAGGTGGTACTACAAAATGGGGGCCAAAAATATGGGGAAGACGATATAAGTTTAACCTCCGGGCCATACCGGACTAGACTTGCAGAAGACAGAACACAATGTAGACAGTTGGAGGATGACTATGCCAAAAGGCCAACCTGCGGGACTTTTAATAATTAATTTGATTTTGACCCAAATACATTCCTGCTAACAACTCGAAGTTCGGAAATAAACAACTATTATCATATATAGAGATTATATCCTGAATTCAATTGTTTACCGACCTTAGGTCCATGTGCCTGTCAAAAGCATCCTACTCCTTCAAATCGAAACGCTGCTGTTTGGCGGGAGATATAGCTTCTTTACAGATTCTTCCATTATTACTAATACTTTAGCTGTCATTCAGTCTGACGGTAGTCGGTTAGTTGAGTCATCTATCTTCAACATTTTAAAAGAGTGACAAAGTTGATGCTTCTTTGTAAATAGTTTTTGCATAAATAAACCGTTCGAGTTTATATGCTCGGCTATCATTATGCAAAGACGCATTAGAGGTTAATGTAAAAAATTACCACTTCTAAAGCAGTGGTTAACATTACACTTGAAAGTGTTAAAAAGTAATGATAGTCGTCATCTAAGCGATTGTGGTTTTGTGGTTCAGAGTAGTACCTACTCATTTCTGTCATTATTGAGATGAGCTGCGTTTAAAATCCTTTCTTTATGTTAGTTGCTAAAGTGGAGCGCTGGTAGCCCAGTAGTAACGGCGCGACTAACGAGTTGTACGTAGTAGTTTTAAACTCGGCAGGGCGCATTACATTATTAATTACTTCATCACCACTGCTCTCAAAATAGTGAAGTAAACCGATGTCTAAGAACTAAAATTTTGAACATGTGACATCTATCAACTTGCATTGAGCCCGCGTGGTTGATTGGGACCCACTGCATCCTATCGAGAGTAGGCCTATGTCCCCGCAGTGTAACCGTTCTAGGCTTAAGTTCAGATTTTTCCGTTTTCTCCGAAAAATTGGTTCTTTTTCACGAAAATGTACCATAGTTTCTGACCTGACGGTAAAGCTTTTCAGCCGAAGCGAAACACGTTCTTCTTCAAATGTACAAACAGAAATTGTCTTGATTTTCTCCAGCTCTTGTAATAAATTACCTTGGACAAATGATCATCTCATCTAGCTACAGAAACCTTTAAAATCACTAAATATTTTGTTACAGTGAGCAACGACGTCACATCATGCTTCCTCCGCCTCGAAGAAAATGATTTAGAATGCGAGTACAAATACACGTACTCTCCCGAATCTTCTGGGGTCGAGATATCCATCAGTTCTAAGGACTGCTACACACCAACTAGCGCTAGAATTATGACGAACGGGTTAATAATCATGGGCTGTGTGGTAGCCATAGGAATGATCATTATTCTGTTCATCAAGTGTGCCCAGATATTCTCTGACAGACGAGCTTACGCAAAGTTTGTTAAAGAAGCCCAAGAGAGCAGGAAGAATATGCAACAATTGAACCCCTTGTATATATCGCCTATTTCAGAGTTCAGGCTGCCTGATTCGTTTCCTAGGGATAAGAATGATTAAGTTTTGTTTGTTTGAGTTTGTTATGATGCTTCTATCCTAGATATGTAATTATGTATGTACTTAAAGTGTATTTGATGACTTAATTCGTCTAGAAAAGGGTTGAAGCTAAACTAGACCCAAGCCTTTACAGCGCCTCTAGTGGCAAAAAGTGCCACTTTAATTAGATATTTACTTATTACCATTTCTTTACTCTAGCTTTGTATATTAGTTGATTTGTTTGTAATGGTACTTAATTGCTAGCACACGCATTATTAATATCACAAATGTGCTCCTCAGCCGTATTCTTCCATCTTATTCTGATCCTCGTAATGAATATTCTGTGTAATTAGAATGTCTTCACACTAGGCGTTTAGCCCAACGCTATGATTCAGAGTAGACCCCGCGTAGTTGCTACGTAGGTGTAACGTAGATCCCGCGTAGCAACTGCGTGGGCGTGGTTTAGGCACCGCAGCAAGGCGTTAATGGAAAGAGTGTCCAGTTAACATGCTTAATACTAATAAAACTAAGCTTTGATGAACGGCTTGTAGCTTGACATTTATTAAATTACTTAGGTATTTGTGCTGTTAAAATTGTTGGTTAAAGTTCATGTCATAAAATTGCTTGCAATTTTTTAAATAGTACAAAATATATTTGACATAAAATGTACTTACTTAAATAAGTAAATAGTTAAGTTACTTTTCAAGGTGTTGCCATTCGTGCCTTCATCGACACGTATTTTTAAATATTACTAAGATTTTAAAGCTTTTAAGGCTGAATGTCATAATAAAAGAAGTCTGTTACTGAAAAATGGGAGTTTTTCTGAAGAAAGAAGAGTGAAAGGAAAATAGTAATTAAAAAGTACTTATTTTTTACAATGTTTAGCTTGAGAATGTTAAAGTATTTTTGCTAGTCTTGCAACATTGCATTTTACGTCTTTCTAATAAGTATCTAATTTTAGTAATATAAAGTTAGTAAAGTAAGCAAAAATTATCAATACCGAAATCTATTAATAACGTTAAAAATAATAGAAAATAAAATAAGTTTATTATATCTGTTTTCGCAATCATTAATTGTACACCTAGTTACTTTTTTATGACAAGAGCACAGATATATTTATTAATAATTGTTCATGTGCAATGAATTTTATGAAATCTATTATACTTATAGTAAGTTCCTAATAATAAGTTGTTTTGTCTAAATAAACTGTTTTTATAAAATATTTGTAAATAACTAAACCAAAAATAAAACGCTCGTTAACATTTTCATGGTTTTATTAATTTTGACGCGTTCATAAAGCTCCTCATTATGATTCTGAATAATTTGTAAGAATCAGAATGAGTATAATTGAATGCATCAATCACTTCCACCGCAACATATTGGTAAAAAAATAATAAGAACTAGAGGTAACACACACTATATAGGTGTAAGGGCACGTCGGAACAAATACGATCGCCGCGCGAACACGGGATGTCGCGTTCGGTTTCGGCGAACCCGAACGTAAGGTCGCGCGTGCGAGGTCTCCGTATTAAATGATATTCGACAAATGCGACGTTCGCGTATTCGCGTGAACGATCGTTTTTTGGTTAGGGCGCGGGTTTAGAGTGAACTTTATCTAGTATTGTGTTCATTCAATAGTTTTGTATGAAGCGTTTTCCATTTAATGAACACAAGGTAGTCGAAATCAAGTCGGATTTTTTTTTGAAGTATTTTTATTACATTTTATTATTCATAAGTGGATACTAGTTTAATCTAGTCTAAACCCATGAGTTTAAAGCCTTGGTGGCAAGGCGAGGCCCATATTTAATGCATAGTAATAATAATTATGTCCAAACAAAAAAAAAAAACATTTTAACGGATAAGTTCACCCTAACACCGTAACGACTTTATCTTTTGGAAGACTTTACAATAATGAACTAAACATATATACATATCCTTAAGCAGTTAAATTGTCATCCCATTCCGTTATTTAATTCTACTTAATTATAATTAAAAGAAAACTTATTTTATAAGAGGTATACTTGTAAGTACAGAATGCTCTTTTCTCATAATATTTTTAACTATATTTTTCTTCAAATAATGAAATTATGTATCATAAAAATTAAAATTTATAGCAAAAGAGTACAATTTAATTACTAATATTAGCGGTAGAAAAAATCTTATTTATAAAATCACATCCAGAATATCTTAATTAATATCTTAGTTTGACTAAGTACCACAGGTGTCCGTACACAATTAATTCTTATAGAATTTTTAACAAAAAATACATTATGTACATTAAAAAAAGTTAGTACTTCATTATAAGTACCGACTTATTTTATACGTGGAAGATAAAATTGTGGTTTTACTCTGGCATAATTGCCTAGAAACATCGCATATTTAATAATTAAGCTATTAAATATTTTTAACCCCTTTATTCATAAACGTTGTTTAAAGTTAAGAGACGTTTAAACGTCAAAAATGTATGGTTAAACAGCAGGTAATCATTACTTAACTTTAAACAACGTTTATGAATAAAGGGGTAAATAATTGTTTGATAAAATGCAAGGGTCATTTAACGGAATTTGAAGGTATTAGGCTCATAGGTAACATGAATTCCCGTTTCTTAAAGAATTTTGTCTTTGCTGGTTTTGTAACAAGTAAGTCAGTAGTATTTATAAAATACCTATTAGTCTTGAAACAATATTATTCCTCCGATAATGAAGGATAATAAATGCATTCATGAAAATTGCAAATTCTTCAAAGAAATATACCGAATGTCCAAGTTGTTCTTGGGCATTGTTTGTACATTGCTAGAGTAAGCATAGGTACCACAAATCTTTATTCTTTTCCTGTGAATGTCTACTTACCCTCAAAAGGTACATTTGTACTTCTCTTTTGGCTTTTCTCTTTCTCTACAGCTGCAGAGGTTGGTTCAGTAGTGAATAATAGCATTTCTTTATTGCGTTTTGCTTTAAAATAAATCTATGCTAATATCAAAAGAAACGTTGTATAGAAATAATTACATCCTACAAGTTGGTTCCTAAATGCCCAATGGCTAACCATTATTTTATATAGTCATTTTATAAGGCCCCGTCAATTTAAGTTCATATTGTAAAAGGCAACACGGCAGTCATAGATTGTGTAGTAAGATTACATTCGATGTTGAACACATTGAGTGTCAAGATTAAATATTATTACAGTATGTTGTACATGTAATTTCATATCAACTAGCCGTTACTGCTAACCTGTTTTCATTTAACATAGAGGTACGAGAGGCTCGACAAAACTGTTTATCTTTGATGATTTATAAATTATAAATATTATACTAACTGGTGAAATGTAGTTGTATTATAAGTACATCTTTGTCTGAAGAAACAAGGAGTGATGTTATGTAACTATTTTAAAACTGTTTCAAAACTTGATAATCTGTCAAAAATCTTCATGATATCATGATTCAGCCTATACAAAAGGTTGTACATAACTTAAACAAATTCCTTACGAAGGTTTTTGAAACACTGTATACTTTAATTATTTTTGATTACAACACGCTGTATATGAACAGATATTTTTCAAATTAAGTTTGTACGCCATTCATTTTTGACATTTGATTAATTTCTCGTGTCCAAGTTAATATGAGTCTCTCGTCTCAAATAACTAGTGCTACTAGACGCAGATGGTGACGTCACACTTGTCGGTCGTGTCGCGCGGGCGGCAACACCGTCATGGGGCCGGCGCCGGCGCCGTGCTTAGCGTCCAAAGAAGGTTTGTTGGCAACTTTAGCAGCCACCGCAGCTGAACGCCCGGCTGGAATTGGCACGGGCACTGCGTCCGGTACTAGTCCTCGGATCAGCTCTGATGTACACGGCCACGGTACCAGCCTGGAATTATAAAGTTTATGTTTAAATATGGATGGTATCGCGGGACACGGTGAGCGTGAGCGGATCTATTGGAAGTTATAAATGGAGACTTCGAGCTACGAAGAGCTTGGTCAAGTCCGGTTAAGCAGCCGATAACCTCTTCGGTTGACCTGCGAAATATCATTTAAAAAAAAAACAGTGTTTGGTTGATGAAGACAGCGGTAATGTGTTGGAGAGATGAGGAAACGTCCGGATTCTCGTTTATATGCCAAAATTACCAAATTTTTTGACAAGTTTGTAACATTCGTTAGCTGAGATAAGGTTACAAGTATATTTTGCAAGTTTTCATTACGGGATTGCCTTCAGACGTTCAATGACGACGGGAATGCCGAGTATGTCATCTAAACAAAGGATAAACGTCTAAATGATCGTATTATTGCTTCACGCGCAAATCTAAAATCAAATAATTACCTACAACATTCGTATGCATCAAACTGCATTGATACAAAACGAACGCCTGACTGGACCAGTTATTACATAGGTCGTGTTAGGTGTCATACAGGAGTATTGTGTCATGTCGTGCTTGTGTTTTGTGTCATACGAGTTGACTTACCACTTGAAAGACAGCAAGACGCGGAAGTACCCAGGAATGAGGGCGAAAGGTTCGTCCGTGCGGATCGCAAGCACCACACGGTCAGCAACGTCGTTTGAGTTCAGTTGGGGCACGAATCTGGAAACACGAAGTTACTATGTGTTCTAGTTCTGTTTATGTCATTTGGTGGTTATCAAGCGGAATGTTCACTTGACGTGAAGTGGTCACCGGTCATTTGCGATACGAGTAGCATCTTGTGCGCCGCCTAAGTTCGAATTTCACCAATAAAACCGAATGCGATTAGCACATCTAAATTACGTTCAAGAGTTGTCAGTGTCAATATTTTACAATAATAATAAAACTGACATTATAGCACTTGAATGCAGTTCGGAAGTTCTCAATTTCATTGGTGCAATAGGGCCTAAGGATATTATTGATATCTGTGCAGGACTCTCAAGTGCGTTACCGCCCCAAAGAGTAAGCTATCAGAATCTCACAAGTGCCTGTTGGCTGCTATGCTTTGGTGTTATTCATACATGTGTTTCTATTCTATGCAGAGAATAGCTTGCACAATCCTTGAGGTTGTCACGACGATTGCTAACATTGTCTTGAGCAGAATCGTTTCGGGACGAAAACAAGAGTGTTTTTCAATAATTTACTATATTTTATGACCTTTCTTTGTTACTTTGAAAGGTTTATGTAATTATGGGAAAACCTGTTGTATTCATTATTTTACTTCCTTATTAAATACGACTTTTTGCATTACCTTTATTGTGGTGTGGATTGACGTCAATCATTCATACATTTATAAACGTGGATATAAAAACGAGTAGACAAAGAAAATCTGTACAAATCATCACACAACAAACAAAAACAATAATCAAAAACATTTTATTGAAGTTTTTTGCATTTGTCATCTGGTTAAAAACACTTATGACCAACTGACGTATATGATATGACCGATGCTAACGTATTCGACCGACTTTTACATAGGAAAATATTTTCTAAAATAATTACTACGATTGAACTGCGATTCTACGAGTGTTTGATTTATGCCTAATTTAGGGCAGGTACTTCTTATTTTTATGTCTACCCTCACTTCTGATGCATTGACGGTGATGATTAGCCATTCTGGCAAGTCAGACAAGATGCACGTTCCATTAACTAAGTTTCTTACCTAGAATTGACTTCTTCAAACATGCCAGTGGAGCGAATGAAGTAAGGGCATATAAGAGAAGTCCGAACTCCATTAATGCCTTGGGTTTCTAGCTCCAATCGTAAAGCCTCATCGAAGCCACAGGCAGCCGACTTGGAAGAGCAGTAGTCTACCAGCTTGGCCACTCCGACGTGGCCGGCCATGGAAGCAATGGTTACTATGTGCCCATCGTTGTGCTCGATCATGGAAGGCAAGAATGCCTTTACCGTCTGTAAAAAAAGAAAATAATGAGAAAAAGATGAGCAATGCAAATAAAAGGGTTCATATAGGGTCATTAAGGTTTCTGAACCAAGGTCAAAGTCCTTTTAATCAGTTGCAATTCACTGTGCACATCCAATATTATTCCGGTTTTTGTCAGCAAAAAATTTCCTCATCGTTGAACATGCATAATAAACAGGTTCGATAGCCTTAGGAAGATTTATTATATTAGGACGTAATTTATTCAAAATTATGATAAAATCCGTTTTCGCGCCTGCTGTAACTGTAAATTATTTATCCTGTACAAAATTAATGTTTCCTCGCGTAAACTATGAATTACCGGTTCAATTGAAATGTTAGTTCCTACGTATTAGGTTAATTTGTAACGTTCATTAAAGCCTCCCGCAATCAGATGCGATCGCGGTAAGGAAGTCGTTCTCCAAGAGTAGCGTCGTGCCAGTCTGTCGCAGCCTTAATAAGTTTTCTACAATAAGACTGAACTTAATATATTACGGTTGTTAATTACATCGTAATGTTAAGAAAATAACAAAAAAAAATTATTATTTATTTATTTATGTAAATATCTCTGATGTCATTCAAATAAATGATAACCTAATTGATGTTAATGAAAAAATAATTTTTAAATTGTTCGTTGTAATTTGTTTCTTATTTTAATTTTTAGAATTAATTTTTTTTATAACTTTTTTGTGCCTTACAAGACCTTACTTAATTGTACCCTAACTTTAAGCCATTGACAGAACTTGACATTATGGAATGCAAAAAAAGATATGAATAATAATATCACTGTTTATGGCGATAAAAATAAAACAATAATTAAAGCTGAAGTATCTATTGTATGTAAATGATATGTAAAATCAAGGAATTAACCATAAAATAATAATTTCATAAAATTATTTTAACAACTAATGGCCAGTTAAGACACTATTATTATTATTATTAATCCTTTATTTCAGAACATTAATATACATTTCATATAATTGTTATAAATATAACACTATTATAAAACATAGCAAAAAATATGCTATTTTCAGAGCTATATCGTACGATTCTCCGGTATTTTTTTAAACATTATTGATAACCTCGAGTCAATATCCTTTCTAAAAAAAATACTGTTCCATACATTTTGTCCACGTTATATTACACTTTTCTATGAAGCAGCAGGTTATTTTATTTAAACTTCGAAAAATTTCTGCGCTCTGTCTAAAATCTGTGCTAAATTATCAAAATCAAAAGTTATTTATTCAAACTAGGCTGAGTGTCAGAACTTTTTAACCGACTTCAAAAAGGAGGAGGTTCTCAATTCGGATGTTTATATTTTTTTTTTTTTTTATGTATGTTCGGCCATAACTCCGTCATATAAAGACGGATTTGCTAAATTCTTTTTTGTTTGAAAGGGGTTTATTCCGAAATGGTCCCATATAAATTTCATATAGATCTGATGATGAGTTCCAGAGATAGACACCGGAACTCTTTAAAAAATGACAGCAAATCAACTGCGATTTCTGCAATCGCATAAATATGCATTGTTTGTTTGGAATTAGTGCGGGGTGGATACCACAACTAAAAATTTAAAAATAAAAACTTTTTTACAAAAAAAAAAAACCAACTTCCTTAAAAACACTACAAACTGAAAAATAACTTTAATTTCGGAAGTCGGTGGCAAAAAAACCATAAATACAGATCCTAAGACACCGACTTCCGAAATTAAAGTTATTTTTCAGTTTGTAGTGTTTTTAAGGAAGTCGGTTGTTTTTTTTTTTGTAAAAAAGTTTTTATTGAACGTCAAAATTACATAAGGTAGTCCACCAAAACGTCCGCCCTTCACCACTTCCCAGTGCTTACGCTGCACAGTGTGGTATTTGGTCTCAAAACGTGGCCAAAAATATTTTATGTGTCTATAGCTACCAATACTTATTAAGGTAATACATTTATTAAAACAATGACTTAGCAACAAATAAAACCATTTTTATTCACTACTGCTAACATCCAAATTACTCACATTTGTTATGTTACTTTCTAGTAACAAATCTAGTACATCAGATGAGTATGGCTTTTTTTTCTTATTAAACTGACATCTCATTCAAGTTAATAGGGGGTCCGAAGTTAAAAGTAGTCTATTCATAACATCTACATTGCATGTCACCGAGAAAATTTACCGGAATAATTTAATCAATATGATCTAATGTGTTTGTTTCGGGCTTCCGCAGCTTCTTCGGATAGTTGGGATCGCGCAGCTAACCATTTTTCCTTTAATTGATGTTTAATAATGGAGACCTTTTGCTTTGCTTCAGACAGAATAACTGGATCACTTTCATTGTATTTACTTAATTTCTTGTTCCATAAATTTAAGTTTTTCATCGAAAGTTGCCTTGTTTGAGCGTTGCATGGTGACATACAACTCATTTGAAGTCATAGACCTCAATCCACAGGGCCCTAACAAAATAACTATATAGTGTCAGTATTTTTGCCTAAATTGCAGGTGACTTACAAACAAAATCGTTAAAAAAAAGGGAGCGGTTTCGGGCGGCTATTTCTTTTTGTCTTGTCATATGTACTTAATACTTAATATAATACAATATTTTTTACAACTGAGAAATACTAAGAAATATAACAAAACCCTTAGTAAATATGATTAAACTTAACAAATATCAGTCGCTTCAGTACACCTCAGTTGTTAGATATTTTGATTAAAACTGGTTGAAATTTCACAAAAAAAAATATAGTGTAATACAAAGTACATACCTGGATTACAATAATCCATTAGAAAAATGACAAATAAGTTGCTTACGCATAAAATCCCAAACGTTTTGAAAACGCGAAAAACTGAACTCATCGATAAATCACACGACACTGTTAGTAAACGGTAACTTCCGACAGACAGTGTATCGCACTGGGTGAGGGTATCCCGATACGGGTTACGCCGTTTGATGCAGTAACTACCTACCCTTTTTGAATATGTCGAACAAAGTTGTAGCAATCAAGTATTTAAAAATAGGTTTTTGGCCAGGTTTTGGTACTCTGTGCGCTGGCAAGAAGAACTAGCGCAACAAACTCCCCGACAGCACAGCTGTCTGTTAAGTTAGAAGAACTTGATTCAATACCTATAATGTAAGTAATAAATATTACGAAAAACAAAGAAAAAAACATAATTTAAGGTTGTAGATTATATTTGCCATATATAGATACATATATATGGCATGATGCCATACAGGGCGAATATATAATATATACCTAATTTGAAATCTTGAATTTATTTTGTCCATCGTTACACTACATCATAAAATGTAACTAAACCATACTGCATCATAAGCTTATAGCTTATGGTGCAAGAAGGATTAGGTATATGTAGCCTACCGGAAAATTCGTAAAATTAGTAAGTAGGAGTGACTGTGACGAGTGTTACTGACAACATTGATTCCCCACGGATCAATGTAATTCCCTAATACACAACAATACAGTATTTTTTTTTTAAATCGACTTCAAAAAGGAAGAGGTTCTCAATTCGGATGTTTATATTTTTTTTTATGTATGTTCGGCCATAACTCCGTCATAATAAACGGATTTGCAAAATTCTTTTTTGTTCGAAAGGGGTTTATTCCGAAATGGTCCCATATAAATTTCATATAGATCTGATGATGAGTTCCGGAGACGGACACCGGAACTTTTAAAAAATTACAGCAAATCAACCGCGATATCTGCTACCGCATAAATATGCATTGTTTGTTTGGAATTAGTGCGGGGTGGATACCATAACTAAAAATTTAAAAATAAAAACGTTTTTACAAAGAAAAAAAAAACAACCGACTTCCTTAAAAACACTACAAAGTGAAAATAACTTTAATTTCGGAAGTTGGTGGCAAAAAAACCTTAAATACAGATCCTAAGACACCGACTTCCGAAATTAAAGCTATTTTTCACTTTGTAGTGTTTTTAAGGAAGTCGGTGGTTTTTTTTTTTTGTAAAAAACTTTTTTGTACCTACTCATGAAGCAATACATTTGCAATATCCTTTCAAATGATTCTGATAATTACTGCGTTACGCGTAAGGTGTAGGTCTTTTGGTGCGGACACAAAACCAGATTCGACCGCTGCGAGTATAGATTTTTTCTTTTTTTTCCAATGCTTGTTTTCTTTGGCGATCTTTTTGCCATTAGTGTATTAGAGTACTCAAACTAACTAATGGAACAAACTCAATCTCCGGGATTTTACTAAGTTATTTCAGAAGAAAAACCCAATAAACTTTGACTGACCTAAGAATCGAACGCAACATCCTTATTGCCTAACATTTTAACAATCACAATCAGCACCCCAACTGTATTGTACACGCTTTTGAAGAATATTACTAGTCCATTGCTTCGTATGTTCCAATTGTCTACTCAAAAACGATTATAAATATACCGCAATGAATGTTGTTGAACTGTCAAAATAAAATCCATTCTTACTGTAAGCGTGTTACGCATTTACCCTGCCGAATCAGAGCTCAGCTATTGCGTTTGTCATCAATAGAGCAATAGGGTGTTGTGCTGATAAAACGACCTCTTTATTTACCTAACTAGCTTCTGCCAGCGACTTCGTCCACATCAAATTTTTGCTCCCCTAACCCTTCCCGTCGCATCGAATTGCCTGCCAGTTTTTGAACATTTTTCATTACTGCTCCGCTCCTTTTGATTGTAACGTGCTGTTATATAGCCTATAGCCTTCCTCAATAAATAGGCTATCCGACACAAAAATATTTTTTCAATTCGAATCAGTAGTTCCTGAGATTAGTGCGTTCAACCAAACAAACAAACAAACAACCTCTGCAGCTTTATAATATTAGTATAGATTAGGGACTCTCGTCCTTTTGACTTACCCAGAAGTGTGCTAAAATGTTAACATCGAACGTTCTCTGAATGAGATGGTCGGGCGTGTCGAGGAGGTAGCTTCCGGAGACCACACCAGCATTGTTGATCAGCAGGTTCACCTGGAAATAATTTTTCATTAATTAATTCAAATACTTTATCTCACATAAACCTGTATGGGCACTTATGATACGTCGGAAGCTGGTCGTACGGCTCTAATTGATCGTTTCCTATGGTGAAGAGCCGACAAGAAAGTTTACGGTAGGCAAGTATTGAACAGATGGCATTTTATATATTCCCGAATGTTTATGAAGATTTAGCAATCCAAGTACCTACATAGAAAACTAGTTTTTATCGGGAATGTAAATAATGAAGAAAATGCAAAATTTAACAACTCGTAGTTACATCTAGGTCTAAGTCAACTCAACCATAGCTTTTGGACTTTTTAGGGTTCCGTTGCCAAATGGCAAAAAAACGGAACCCTTATAGATATGTCTGTCTGTCTGTCTGTCCGAGTATGTCACAGCCATTTTTTTCCGAAACTATAAGAGCTATGCTGTTGAAACTTGGTAAATAGATGTATTCTGTAAACCGCATTAAGATTTTCACACAAAAATAGAAAAAAAAACAATAATATTTGGGGTACCCCATACATAGAACTGAAACTGATTAAAAAAAAAATTGCACTCCGGGAGTGCCGGCAGAAGTGAAAACTTGATTATTAACGTTGAGCATGTTTGATATTTTGGAATGGTTAGGGAATAATTTGTTGTTCAATTTCCATATTTTAAGCACTTTATATTCACGAATTTTACGAATACACAACAATGTGATCACTACACAGACGGTCGAGCCATCAGCTGTCACCATCCATGGATGCGCGTGGCACGCTGTAACATAGACGAACATTCGCGCAAGCGCCCTGCGCCGCCTAAACGAAACAGTAGGCCCAGGCATACATTTTCGCCGCGCCGTAGAGAGGGGATAGCTGTCTACTCTCCATCCGTCCTACGCTTTTTCGATCAGGTCACGTGTCCTGACGCGAGTTTAAGATTTTATACCCATTACAGAAAAAGTGCTCAACGCCGCTAAAGAAGTTTTCACTTCAAAAAAAAAAAAATGATATTGAGGTTTCGAATATCATTTTTTTCTAAACTGAATAGTTTGCACGAGAGACACTTCCAAAGTGGTAAAATGTGTGTCCCCCCCCCGTAACTTCTAAAATAAGGGAATGATAAAACATACATTACCATGTAAACTTCCACCGAAAATTGGTTTGAACGAGATCTAGTAAGTAGTTTTCTTTTTTAATACGTCATAAATCGTAAGCCACAATTTACCTTTCATTCAGTCAACTCAAATATAAAAATTAAAAAAAAAAACATTTAATTTCATAAACATAAACCTTATGCATAAACCGTGAATTCCTGCAGGTTTGTACGGTACCCTCGGTACGCGAGTCAGACTCACACTTGCCCAGTTTTTAAATCTTTTGTTAAGACGTTTGAATGCATTTTGCATTTGCGTTAGATTTGAATTTCGAATAGAAAAATATATTGGCATATCATCATCTATCTAGTCTTCTCCCTACTACGTTGCGGTCGGCTTCCCATCCAACCGAATGCAGCTGAATACAAGTATTAAATAATGAACACAGTTTACATGGAGCAAATGACATCCACAACCCCGTTGCTGGGGTACCACAATAACCCGTGATAAAACTAGTTGTCATACTTTCTGGCTGACGACCCGTAACGACTGTCAAAAATTCGCGAATGACTAAACGTGCTTTCCGAGATACAGAGGGGTCGAGGGGGGGGGATAAGTAAAGATGGTTAACCATCCACCAACCAACCGCGGCAAGCGTAGCTTAACATGCGGCAGTTATTACTTAACTATAAGAGCTCTTACACACGAGCGGCATGTTGCTAACGGCAAGTAACTGCAGCCGTCGACACGCGATGATGACGCTGATATTTGAAGATGGCATGTCGCCGGCTGCAGTCGGCTGCCGTCGAGATGCGTCGACGGCTGCCGCCGACACGTATCGACGGTAGCAATTACCTTTGCCGTTGGCAACATGCCGCTCGTGTGTAAGAGCTCTAAGTCCTTCATCCCTTCCCTTCCCAACCGGCGTGTGTGTATGACCAATTGTATGAACCTAAACGAGGCAAAAGGAGTGTGTAGATATCGTAGCAGGTGGCGTTCCGTGGTTTCTGCCTACCCCCATGGGAAAAAGGCGTGATTGTATGTATGTATGTAAGTCCCTCATCGTATCAAAGCGTATAGACTGAGATATAAGCGGTGGAAATGGATAGAACTAAGTACTTGGACCTAATGATAGTGCGCGCTTTCCTTCGCAACTTCACTTGCGTTAGGTATGTTGACATTTTTCACTATGTCTCAACTTCCCGACTCGCTGTCGTATCAAGATATCCGTTATCTTAGAACTTTATTTGTGTACTAGCTGCAGTTCGCGGCTTCGCTCGCTTCAATCATGAATATTATCCTTTCGGAATGAAAGGATTGAAATACATTGCGTTAATTTCCAATCATATACCTAAATAATACATTTTGTGATGTTTACTTTGAAAACGAAGGATTTTCAACACACAACTTCATCCTCATTTCAGCTCTTCGTATGAAGAATTATGAAAAACGCTGAGACACAAATAAATTATTTTTTGGCCACAACACAAAAACTGAAGAACCTAGCTTCGAAACTGACGAACTTTCATACAAAGTTCCACTCCCTATTTCACCCCTTTACGGGGGGAGTTTCCTAAAAATACTTTCTTAGCTGACGTCTCCTATTGATAATCTACCTCAGTGCCACATTTCATCTTCGTAGGTCTAATAGTTTTCGTGATTAATCATTGAGTGAATGAATGTATCGTTTTGCTTTTATATATATAGATATACTAACTTCTGCCCGCAACTTCGTCCGCGTTAAAACTCTTGTTCCCCCGACCCTCCCTATCGCATCGAATCGCCTGCCCGTGCGATTTCTTCTAATTCGTAACTTTTTCCTTTGTGCTCGGCTCCTAGGGGTCCTAGCGTGATGTTATATAGTCTATAACCTTCGTCGATAAATGGACTATCCAAAACTAAACGTAATTCCTGAGATAAATACGTTCAACCAAACAAACTGTGTATGTACCGTGTGGTGCCGGACGTAAAGAATAACACCACCCCATTTCTTCCCGTGGGTGTCGTAAAAGGCGACTAAGGGACTTACTAGAGAATGGGCAGCAGCGTTCTCTATGCATTTTACCACCATACTGCGATCGCCAATCCGCCTGCCAAGCGTGGCGATTATGGCAAAGCCCCCCTAATTGGGGGAGGCGTAAGTCCAGCAGTGGACGTCTTACTGCTGAAATGATGATGATGAAACAAACTCTTTAGCTTTAAAATATTTTGATTTTATTACAGTTAAAAACGTTATAGTGAGTCAACTTTAAAAGATCTTTTTGAGAGGAACAGTTTCGTCATACATGATTGTTGCCTTACTTTAACCGTTTATGCATTTAGTGCACGCAACGGAAACTCTAAAGAGGAATACATTTTCGTAGTTTTCGCAACATTTTTCATTGCTGCTCCACTCCTATTGGTTGCAGCGTGATGATATATAGCCTATAGCCTTCCTCGATAAATGGGCTACCAAACACTAAATAGTAGATTATTAACCAAGGGGATAAAGCAGTGTCTTTTGTCGCGGGTGACGATTTAAATCGCGAGCGTAACGATGGACTTGGGGTTTACTCCCGAGCGTAGCGAGGGTGTTAAAAACTTAAAGGTAAAAAATATTATTTTCGTACCACTTGTTCAAAAAAGTGACATTCTAGGCCACAAAAAGCGAACATAACAATAGTCATTTTTAATCTGTTAAAAACAGGGAAAGAAAATTGTACTGAAGTTCATTCATCCTCTAGGGGTCTCCCCCTAGAGGATGAATGAAATTCAGTACAAGAATGAAGTTCAGTAAAGCTGTCTTAGTCTTTGGTGAACTTAAATCCCTCGCTACACTCAGGACTCGTCTTAAATCCTTCGCTTCGCTCGTGATTTAAGTTTTTAACACCCTCGCTACGCTCGGGAGCTAAACCTCGAGTCCTTCGTTACGCTCGCGATTTAAATCGTCATCCGCGACAGAAGACACTGCTTTATCCCCTTGGTTAATAATGTACTATTTCAATCACAATTGGAAGTTCCTGAGATCACAGCGTTCAACCAAACAAACAAACTCTTCAGCTTTATAATATTAGGATAGATGATAAGAGCTCTCCTAGGCTTTTGAGTGTTTGCTAAGAATATTAAGCACCTAGCTAAGGAGATTTTGCATAGGAATTGAGGTTAGTCTAAAAGATTTCTATTGTTACTTGTTGCTAAGTATTGCTCATTACACGCTTTATATTAGCTTCACTTGTATGTTTGTATGTTTGTATATTTGTATGTTTGTATGTTTGTATATTTATATGTTTGTATGTTTGTATATTTATATGTTTGTTTGTAACCGACTCCTTATAGCGCGATTTTGACCCACTTTAAACGACCAGATTTTATTCAAATTTTGCACACTTGTCAAGGACCGATGACAATGCAATAATTTCATAAATTTGTGCCATTATCCTTGCCAGGGTTACCAGGACAGCAAAAAAACTGTCACAAACTACGCTGACATACGTCTGAAAATTCGAAATACCCTAAAAAATAGAAAATAAATAATAGTTTAAAAAAACTAAAAAACACGCTTCCATTGAAAACCAAACTAAAAAGTACAAAATAATGGAAAAAAAGCGTGGGGTGCTGATATCAATAAAAAATACCTTAAAAAGCACCATACGCTTTTTTTCCATTATTTTGTACTTTTTAGTTTGGTTTTCAATGGAAGCGTGTTTTTTAGTTTTTTTAAACTATTTTTTTTTTCTTTTTGAATTCACTTAAATGATAAATGATTTTATTTCTGCTAGTACTTTCGTACAAACACTTTTACACGTCATTCATATTTTTAAAACTAGATGAGGTAGGATTAGATTACATTTTATTTCTTAGTAAACATATACTCAATTAGTTAATTACACATATAATTAATGCAATGCCGAAATAGTACCTAATAGTGGTGTTAATAAAATGTTAAAAACATAAATTAAAAACTGCACTGAAGTAATTAACATTTTAAAAATAGTGTTTCTTTTCAATTATCAGTGTTGTCATTATGAAATAAAAATCTTTTATGCATGTTTTTTTAAAGTTAACCCTGTATTGTTTATCTTTCTTTATTATTTGATGCATTTTTATTTAAGTACGTCAGTTAAATGTGTTATTTGTTTTGGAAATTAATACCTTTCAATGACTCAAATTGTTAGGTAAAGATCATAAGTCCTTATGAGTTTGCTCTTTCAATATTAGCACAGCGGTCTTCCAAAGTTTAATTTATACCTCTGTACCTATTCGTATTGTCATTCAATAAGGAATATTTAAAGAGGCCATTATTTGTATCGACAAAACTAATTTTGATGGCATCAAAAATGCATTGGTAGTACGCTTATGTAGTAGATTATAGCCCAGTTCTTTTCACCGAGAGGAAGCTTGTGTCCCAGCAGTGGGAACAAAGGCTGATGAGTTGCCATATTTGTAGTTAGCTCCGAATGCCCCAATAGCACTTTGCTAGCTGGCTGGTATGGTATTGTTTTGTTATCAAAACTTGAACTATTCATATTCATAAATAGAACGCGCCAATTCGAAAGAAGAAGAATCGCAAAATGTACCTCCAAGTCCAAAATTTTTACGTACCTTGCCGACTTCTTCTGCGACCTTCTTAGCGACTCGGTAGATATCTTCTCTTTGGGTCAAGTCTACAACATACCCGTGGCATTTGCCGCCGATACCTTTCACCAACTTCACTGTATCTTCCAAGCCTGAAACAAAATCAATTTAGATCATCAGTACCTTGACATGTTAAAAATACACTAAGTATATTAATTTTAATAAGTATCTTTAACATCTTCAGAATGTCAATGACAAGATTGCATGTTTATAGTACAGGGTTGAGGGTTACAGACAGAATGTTCTAACCAAGAACTTTGTTACAAAACATAAAAATAATGTTCTCAATATCAATGACATGATGAAATTGGTATACATATCTTTATCTTTACATAGTATAAAGAAAAGTCGCTTAAACTACACAACGGATTTTAATGCGATTTTCATCAATAGACAGAGTGATTCAAGAGAAAAGTTCATACGCGGGCGAAGCCGCTGGCAAAAGTTAGTATCGTATAAAATATTCTTGATGACAGACTAAAAATCTTATCCCTAATACGGGTTTAATGAACTCTGATGAACTTGAACTGTTAAATCTGACATTAAAAAGTACTTTAGGGCACAAAAGTAATAAAAAGTCCATTTAGCGAGACGAAGAACTCGCATATGACTGTATTTTGCCGTAACTGAGATAAGACTTGACTTTTGATGTGCGTGATTAATACATACTGCAAAAATACTTTCACTATCTCTGGAAATTATCTCCGTAAGAAGGAAATTCGTAGTTTCGTCCGAAGTCACGGACAGTTCTGTATCGTCTAGGCACCTACGGATATAAGATTCGTTCGGGGCTTGAACTGAGAATGATTGACATCTAAATTTGACAGTTGTCTCTACCCTCGATGTGTTCAAAAATTCGAAAATTTAAATTTGTTAGTTATTTTGACGGATCAACTACTTTCTTACAGAGCCATTTCTTCGTTGACGGAGTTAAAGAACAGACTCCCTGTAACCGAGTGTTCCTATGTTAAGCATACTTTCTATAATGAAGTTGATGGCGATGTCCATTAACGACCCGGCCAGTCCGTTATAAGTAGGTATTTTTTGTGAATTTCGTCGAGTCCGAGTAGAAAGTAACGAGTCGATGCAATACGAAATTATCATGCATGTGTGAGTTTTACAATGCGCTAATATATCTATGTATTTAGGTGTATCCAATTAGTTAATGATACGAAAAATAAACACTATAAAAGAAATCTCCATCAGAGTCGGAGTTACTCAAACTTGAACAGATCCTAAAATCATAATTAAAAATTAAATTAACACTTGGTTTTATTACCTTCGATAAATTTGAAGAAAATAAAAAGATCATAATTAAAATTTGCACATATCAAATCATCGTTTCAGGAGTTTTACCTTTATTTGTTGCTCAAATCTAATCTATCTTTAAGAAATTAATTTTAAGAAGGAATAAGAACAATGTCTTTTGGATAGTTGGTCTGTACTAGAAATACATAACTTTCCATTTCACACGTGTATCTAACAGTAAAAAGGTTCGGCCTACTTAATTACGGCTAATCAGATTAAAGTAGTATAGTTATACCAAATCTCGTGTTTTTGTCTGTGTTGCATGCATGAGTGACTATGTGTGTGTGCGGTGTCCGTGAAGCGCGGAAGCAGCTGCGTCTGCGGCGTGTGCGCAGATGCAGCGTTACCAATGCGTGTGCAGTGCGCGGGAGATTGCTCTTTCAGCCGTGCCATCGTACTTTTATGATGCGATACAACTTAGATGTTGCATCGATTATCTAGTTCAAAAGTAGGCTCTCATGGAAAGTCAGAGTTTGTCGTTTTCTGCGAGAATAAAGCGGCAATAAGTTCCACGTTAGAGTTATCCGTGTGGTGCCGGACGTAAAAAATAGCACCATCCTATTTCATCCTGTGGGTGTTAAAAGGCGACTATGAGACTATCAGAGAATGGGCAGCAGAGTTATATATGCATGTTACCACCATACTGCGATCGCCAAACCGCCTGCCAAGCTTGACGTTTACGACAAAACCCTCCCATTTGGGGCTATATCCAGCAGTGGACATCTTCTGGCTGAACCGAACATGAAGCTCTATGATTATTCTGTATCTTATGAATAACAAACTATAGCTTGTTCTTGCACAGCTGTAGAATTAATCATAGTTAGTCTCGGCTCTACCAATTCCTGTCTTTTAACACTGTAATTTTAACTCAAGTGACTGTTTAGCGATTTTCTTCGATGCTACTTTTAATTTGTCGTACTGTTGCGTTTATTGTTGTGGTTTAGGAAGTATATTGTTAGAGGAATAATGAGAATTATTAGACAATAGTAGAAATCGTTTTTTGGCTGCTGGGCTGTTTGAGCTTTTCCGAAGCTTGAGCCTTGACCAAGTAGGTAAGCAGTTTTCTTTTTGTATATTGTAATGAGCTCATTAAACGTATTAAAATGTTCCTTCTTAAAAAAGTAAGCAGGCTTTATAGTCGTTTTCTACGACTATTTCTGAAAGTCAGTAATATCTAAGTAAAGCCAGGTTGACTCTCTAAATCCGTGAACGAAGATACGGGGCTGTTCGAAATTAGTTGATCCATCAAAACAAGTGTCAAATTAAATTTTTGAGACGGGCAAGAACACTTCGAGAGTAACGACAACTGTCAAATCGTGTTATCATTCATTTGTAGTTCGAGCCCAAACTTATCTTAACGCCTGTAAGTTTTTCGGCTGAAACTACGGATTTCGTGCTTGGATCCCCTGGTCACATGATAATGAGACCCATTTTTGACTCTTTACTGGAACTGGGTAAGATTTTAAACGAAGAACAGCTATAACTTCGCATTTGTTTTTTTTTTTGGAATGCTGTACTGGACTCGACTGTGGATACCGTAATAAATTAAAGCCTCTAGCTAAGGCTTAAAAACTTAAAACTAAAGCGACTACTCGCTAAGCGCACCATCTGTGGGGTACGGACCTCGGCTTAGGGCATCACTGGTACGCAGCAAGGGACAGGTTGGAAACTACGCATTTGGTCTTCGTGCAATATTTAAAGGGCAACACTTAGCTATGCGTGCAGACTATAAACTAGTGCTCTTGGCCGAATACTCTTGAAACCTGCGCCTGATTCAATCGATCGAACACGAGGTTTGTTGCACAAGCGGAATCCGGCTCACCTTGACAATTTCATGTAATTTGGCCCATAATTTGGCTGTTGGTTTCGTTGCGTCTAATGCCATAAGGAGATACTATAATTACCTCGTGGGAATTATGTTTAGTATTGTCCATTTAAATTTTATGCAATAATTTATTTTCATTGTTAAAAGGTACTAACCTCATAACAATGAAAATAAATGGGTACGTTTAAATTTTTTGTTTGTTTTTGTCCGTTTTTTTGCAAACATTGTTGGTAATTTATACCACAAGAGACGGCAAATAGGTTCATTTGCCAAGCACTTCGCTCAACGTAGCAGTGATTCCGTTGAGGTTCAGTTCAGTTTAGGTTGATTTATTTTTCCGATTCCGGCGAGTAAATTCGTGAGCACCTAGCAAATTTAATCGCCCGAATCGGAAAATACGACACTTATAAATAATATTCTATTTTTTATAGGTGACTCGCATAAAAGTTATTTTATTTGTAGGCGAATAGACCAAACCAGAAATACGTTTTAGATTTTTTTTTTGTAAATTGACTGATAAGCGAAATTTTTATCCTCATAGTTACGAAAATTAACATATTATAATAACGTGTCTAGCTTAATTATTTTTCGCACAGCATATGATAATTTTCAAATTTTCTGACAAACAATTTTAATTTATTTACTATGGTTTACGCAAAATTGTAACTAATTGAATAATAAATAAGTAGTCAGGTATTTAAGTTATAAAACAGGTAATTTATAGTTTTTGTAATATTATGGTGATGGAATAGGTATTTAATAATATACTATATAAGTTAAGTAAAACCTTCAAAGTTGTACAAGGTTGATCCTTGATTTTATTGAACAAGTTGCTATATCGCACCCCTAGATCTAAAGGGAACTAACTCAAAATTCTTAATTTTTGAATTATGCACACATTCGAGTCTGTCATTTCAATACCTATCGACCATTAAACCAGATTCAAAACTATTTCCAACATTAGACTCCAAATATTACCTATTTGATAATACCTATACAGCTAAAATCTCCATATGGTGCAGGACGTAAGGAATAGTATCACCCCAGACCAAGGGACTTACTACAGAATGGGCAGCAGCAATCTCTATGCATTTTGCTTGCCAAGCGTGGCGCTTATGGCGGTCTTACGGCTGAAATGATGATGAGTTGCAATGAAAATTATTTTAGACAACAGTCGTTTGTGTTGAAACTGCTTTTGATGGTTGTGGCAGGCAAAAATAATCTTTATGTAGTATAAAACAAAGTTGCTTCCCCCGGTTTGTACGGTTCTACTACTACTTTTTCAAACTACTACTAAAACTACTATTTTAAACTACGCAACGGATTTAAATGTGTTTTCATCAATAGACAGAATCAATCAAGAAGAATTTTTACATGTATAATACGTGTGTGTGGTGCCGGACGTAAAGAATAACACCACCCCATTTCTTCCCATGGGTGTCGTAAAAGGCGACTAAGGGACTTACTAGAGAATGGGCAGCAGCGTTCTCTATGCATTTTATCACCATACTGCGATCGCCAACCCGCCTGCCGAGCGTGGTGATTATGGCTAATCCCCCCAAGGGGGAGGCCTAAGTCCAGCAATGGACGTCTTATGGCTGAAATGATGATGATGAATACGTGTGTGAAGCTGCTGGTTTAACCTAGTTTTGAATGAAATAAACTACAAGGAATAAACTATTAACTTAGTAGTAATACCTGCCCTATATGCGTTGCTCAATCCAAACATTTGGAAACTACTTTTCTAATTGGTTTGGGCATATTACGATCGGGCGGCGACCTTAACAATTGTGCTGCAATAATTTTGCATTTAATTTGCATACGCTTATATGGGTTTTTAGCTTTTAATAGAAACCAAAGCCTTAAATGATAAATAACTTTATTTTTGCAAGTAGGTTTGTACAAACACTTTGACATCTCAATCATATTTTTCTAATCTAGGTGAGCTCGGCGTTGCCTATCTGAATATTCTGAGAAGAAAGGCCGAAACAAACTCAGAAGTCACAGTATCTTTTAAAGTCCAGACATAATCTCGGTCAGATCATGTGAAGACCAGGTGGATTGGTGTCTGAAGTGGTCTTTTAAGGAAAGAACCACACAGATTGAGTGGACCTGTCCTTAAAAAAGACTGTTGGAAACACGTCACAATTTCTCAAAAATCAATATATTTTATCTCATTACAGAAGATTGGCCGTTATTTTAATTGCCTATTAAGTATTGTATTCGTACCTAATTACCTATTCAAAAGGCTTAATTTCAATGCATAGGTCAAGGTTTTCAATAGGTATACATTTATATATACTAGATAGACACTTATTGTTCAGTGAACCGGAACGCGATTGCAAAGCAACCGCAGACCCGCAGTGCAATCACTTGCATGAAGACAAGCAATCTGAAGCGTTATTTTCTCGAACATAATGACGATAACGGATAGGGTTATCAAGCAGTTGCAAAAAAGTGCTTGAAATTGGGTGCAGGGTGGCTAAGAGACATCGATCAGAAAGATACATCGTCACGAGAACTATACACTTAGCAACTTTTAAAAGTGATTTTCTCATATTGTACCTACTTATTATAATTGTATGTTATTACGAACATAGTATTTTGGAACCCACACTATTATGAAATAGGCTTTATCTCAAAGTTACAATCCTTATTTAAAGAGAAAATCGCATGTAAATTTTGTTATGTGTATTATACATATTAGTGCTTATGACTCTACAATCTATTACACGTTGCAATTATACGACCATAATTTAAAAAAAAATATTGTTCCATACATTTTGACCGCACTTTTGGTATCCGTCAAAATGGCGGGTGTATGACTTCCAAAAAAAATCAAAAATAAATTATATAAATGTACGTAAAATGTACGTTTTTGTACTAAAATAAGTATAAATGTACGTGTCTGTATGCGTAGCAAACCTCATTTTAAAGTAATCCGTCATCCTGATGTCAGGTTGGCAAGTGCATTTTAATTCAATTAACTTTTTTCAAATTTGAGAATAGGAATTAAATATACGTCAATTGTACATATAGGAACACTATTTAAAAACTTCTTAAATGTTATACAAGCTCTGATATTGTAAAACACACGTGAGCCGTCACCCTGACGCCAGAATGGCGGGCTGATTCTAAACCAATCAAACTATTTTGATCAACCAAATAACAAATAAATGTACGTCTTATGTTCTTGTCAGATAGTAAAACAAAACTCGATTTAATAATTCACAGCATGATTTAATCAATTTTATAACATTTGACCATAAAGAATACAGCGGGCAATCAACATTTCTGGACTTCTATTTAATCCTGGCTTCAGATCATCATAGAACATCCATATGGCATCACCCCTATATGAATGCGCTTTATAGTGCCCAATTGCATCATGATTAGAAATTAAGCTTAAAGGTACATATTCAAGCACTCCTATAATATAATAAGTATTATTAGAGTTGAGTGGTATTTCTAATGGAATATTGTCAATACAGACAAATGCCGATTGACTATATTCAAAAAGTTTATGATGTTTTGGGGTATGTATTCATAGGTTCGTATGCCTTTACAGCCATTTCGATTGCAAATGATCAAATTGCTTTCGCCCCATAACATGGGGCAAAAACAAATAAACTATATAGTTTATTTTTGATTCTTTTGGAAGTCATACACCCGCCATTCTGACGAATACCACTTTTGTATGTAACAGCTCATTTTCTTTTTATCCGACGATTAATTTCTACGCTAGGGGGAGGGTGTAAAATCAATGTGCTATTTGCATATTATTTTTATACCCTACTTGACGGCACTTCAAGTTAGCACTTTTTAACTTAGCACGCAAGATCTACGGAATAACTGCATGCATATCTCAACAACAAGAAACGCTATGACAGTTGGATATTTTCCCAGACAATTTATTATCATCACTACGAGTTCATGACACCACACACCCTTAGGCGTCAAAACACCTATTATACAATCAAATATGGAACGTGGGGTCCTAGAGAGCGTAAGTCTTATGGCGGATACGCTAAGGTAACTCGGGAAATTTCAATTATCTTACTTTTTTACAATTTGCAGGTCAATCAAGTCAAGATTGGTTGTGAATCTTATTTGAATCAACATACAACCATCACGAATGCAAATTGCAGGGCGGTATTAGGTCACTGACCCACAAATTGCAAAAACGTAAGATAATTTGAATAAGAGGCTTGTATTGATAGTTTTAATGATTTTATAGTTACGTTAAGTCATATTTTTACGGTCGTCACAAAATGGAAGAAAATTTGGACTTCACACTGCTATTTTCTTTGGGTGCTTGAATGACGTCGACAGGAGGCGCTGTTGGTAAATATTTATTTATATCAGACATCATTTGTACTCCATAGTTTTACACTAATACATATACACTAAATAATTAACGTTTTAAACGATTTTAAATTCGAGACCGATGAAAAAATTGTGATTAATTCAATTTCAAAATTCATTAAAAATTAAAATAAATTGTTGAACTTTAAATTTAATTGTGCAATTGTTTTCTGGTATTCAAAGCTCCGATTTCAGCCACGCACCTAAATAACCTTGTAGCGCTATTATGACTTTTTATGAGCAGCGGTGGCCCAATGGAATCGACCCCTGCTTAAGTGTTGTAGATCGTAGGTTCGAATCAAGGCAGGCGCATTATTTTGAGTAAATAATTTCATTACCACTTCTCTCAAAACGGTGAAGAAAATCATCGTAAAAAAACCGGCAGTGCATCTAAATTTCGAAAAGACATGTGACAAATACCAACCTACACTAGAACCGCGTGGTAGATAACAGCCAGTCGCAAAGAGAAGACTTATGTCCCAGCAGTGGGCACATTATCGACTGATTAGGTATGTTATTATGACTGTGACAGCCCTATGTATATAATGATGGCAATTACTAAGCGTTATCTGCGATAGACTCTTGCGCATAGCGGTGATATTACAAATGGAGATCGATGGAGGCTTTGATAGATCGTAGGCTTTAACAACGAACACCTTATGAACTATCGCCTATTGAAGTCTGTCTTTGATATAATTATAAAAGTTTACTTATGTTTTCCAAGTCTTTGATTAGATATAAGATCGTAGTGTTTGCATATTCGGCATGAGAAGATTAAAATAAGTATAAAATATGATAATATTTTCGCTAAGATGTATTAATCGATATCGATATCGAAAAATCTTTGTTACTAACAACCTTGCTTTGCCTATGGACTTTTTGTCTGAAATAAAAGAGTTTATTTATTAATTATTTCCAAACGACTAAAGACGACAACAATATAAATTACAGGTTTGTAGAGTTACTTACTTATCATATCCGTTGTGAGCGGCCGAGAAGCTTAAATTGTTGACATTGTTGTACAACAAATTACACACATACCTATTTATAAAAAATATATGTTTTTCATAAATATGTGTGTAATTTGTCAACAATTTAAGCTTCTCGACCGCTCACAATAGATATGCTAATGCCGAATATTGACAAAACACTGTGACAGCACTTTCATAATACACTCTACATATTTATTGTTCTCTAGGAGTGGTTACAAAAGTTGCCACATTTTCTGAGTTACAAAAAATTGTTTCTAAAATAGTGAACTTGTGTGTTTGTAAGTCAAGTTCTTCTGTTCTTTCTAGGTCAAGATTCAGAGAGGACATCTTCCATGGCATCGATTTCTATCGGAGTATTAATATAAACATTCGTCAATTATTAAAAAATTCGCAATAAAAATTCGCCAATTAAGTAAATTTCGTTTTTAATCCCAGAGACTAATTTGACATTTTAAGTTTTTGTGTTTACTTTTTTATATAAGTAGGAGAAAGACATTACACTAGTGATGGACGGAATACAGAATTTACCGAACTGAATATTCGGTAGGATTTGGCGCCCCTTATGGTGCATCTAAAACATTCAGTCTGTGCTTGTAGAGCGCGTTGAAGCGCTCTGCCTTACTGCATCATACCACTGAGCCGCTAACCCCGACTGGCCGGACTGTTATAGGATCATCTAGTTAAGTTAGTTATTATTTATTATTGTTAGCAATAATACGATTTTAGTTACCTATTCTAAAAGGGCCCACTTGTACTTATAATTTGCTACTTCGTAAATGATTATAAAGTTTTTAATACAATGTTATTCATAAGAATTTTCGGTATTTTTGCCGAATATGCCGAATACCGCACATAAAACGAATATTCGGCCCATCCCTATTAAACACCTGTCAAATTATTGTCTGGGTTTACAAAAATAGCAATAGATGTTATATTACGATACATCTTAAAGATTTTTTTCGATGTCAAATCAATCGACCAAACAGCAGCCTTGACTATATCCGAGCTCGGAATCAAATTACCATGTTTGTCGATTTTTTACTACTTGTACTATTAAGAAAAGTGGGTCAATGAATTCATGAGAAAAGTAGGTATAACTACGGTTTATACATGAAAGTTGTCTGCATAGCCCAAGTCTGTGGAGATTCCTCGCAGAGGCGATCGGCGGCGGCGACTTCTCGCGTCCGGCTCTGGTGCGATCCATGGTACGGAGCCAGAGGGCATGGGAAGCCGTCACCTCCTTCTGCGAAGGAGTAATACTCGCGAAGGAGGAGGCGGGACGCGTGAGGGAGTGGCAGTCTCTGCGCCCTCGCGTCCGTAGCCGCCGCAGGAGGAGACGCCCCGGGCGTCGGGAGTCGATAGCTGACTCCCGGCCACCGTAGGCGCGAGCTTGCGGGCGGTGAGCAATGGGTAGCTCGCCGCACAGTAAGGACCAAGCTCGGGTCGACGGCGCGTAGTGTTCCACGCGCGCCTCAAAGAGATGTCAGCAAAACTGAAGGGGTCTGCTAGGACCGATGCCTGCCAGGGTTCGCGAGATTGTTCGAAAGAGATATCGTGACCCTGGCACATGGGCAACTGAAGGAACACGGGTGGGTTTTAGTCAGTAAAAGTCTGACATGCCCTCCCGCTCCGCCCAGAGCGGGAGAAGTCATTTGATGATTTCTCATCCAAAAAAAAAAGTCTCTGGAGATATCACAAAGAATTCGAATTTACCTTTTACGTACACATAGTGAACCGAGTACCTATTATATCGTCATAATCGTAGAACAAAGACGGTTCTACAAATCAGTAACTACAGTATGCCAAGTTTTTTAATGACGTTTTAGGGCATATTTTAGAAACCGCTGATCCGATTGGGTTGAAATTTGGATATGTTGTTCTATTTCTGAACTTTTATAATATGACCAACAACATTAATTCCTAAAACGGCTCAATTTCATAAAATATCAAATCCGTCGTTGTTCTACGACTATGACGATATGATAACGTTAAGTTGAAAACATGTTCAGATAACATAAACATTGCGGCTTGTTTTCTCGAAGGTTTAGACAGAGGTGTACCGATAGCATACCCACATTTCGGTCAGGTATTTTTAAGTCCCATGTAAATGGGAACGAACCTATTGCCATCAACAGGGGGCACAAATCCAGTCTCCATGCTGCTACCGAGATATTGAAGACGACAAATCGTAATAGCAGTATGCTCGACCTAAGAATAAAACCCAAGACTTCTTGCCCTCCGCCAGGGCCCAGGGCCGCGAGATCAGTTCGAAAGAGGTACCGTGGTCTTGGCATATGGGCAACTGAAGGAACATGGCTGGGTTTTAGTCAGTAAAAATTTGACACGCCCTTCCGCTCCACCCAGAGCGGGAGACGTCATTTGATGATTTCCCGCCCACAAAAAAAAAGACTTCTTGCCCAGCAAAAGTGCTTGCAACTAGACCAACATGAAGCCAGCGCTTATCGAAGAACACAATTATGTATAGTTGTAACTGCGGTTTATTTTCGTTCAAGTCATTGCAGAATCTCCAAGTATCGGCTCGGAATATTCACAATGAGTTCAGATTATTAAAAGGTGGCAACACTTGCGATGTCCCTGACACAAAGCTTTGTTTTGAGGTAAACGAGTACTACATTTGGTTCCAGACTTACAGCAACTTAATTAAGCTAAGTGGCATGAGAAGAAGATATGTTTTACTTTAATTTTAACGTACAAAACAGGTTGGTAAAGTAGTTATTATTGTTTTAACGACGTCTTTAAAGTGTGATTTCTCAACATTAAGTAGGTATGGTGTGATTTTTTTATTGCTGAATAGGATTTCAGTATTCACAATCAGCATATAAATTTTCCACTGCTGGAACACGGGCCTCCTCTCGGTAAGAGGGGGAGTGGGCCGTAACCAAAGACTATACCGGATGACATTTTTTACCGTCTCGACCTTCATAGGGTGTGTTGTGTAACTAGAATAGAAGGCAGGAAGGCCTTCAGAAACATCGCAGGTGACTAAAGGAGCGCGGGACGCGGGTGAAAAGGGATGCGTGTGCGGCTTGTGCGCCTGCGAAAGATCAATGAGGCCGCCTATCGGCCGGCTTCAAAGGGTAGGACTGCGCTACGAAATCAATGATACATGCCACGTATCAGGCGCGGTCCGAGGGGAGGGGTCCTAGGGGTCATGACCTCCCCCCAAAACATCCAAGCTGTTGAGAGCCTGAATGATACACAACCGTTTTAAATAAATATAATTGTAACTCTACTTACTTAAGCCATAAAATATAAAACAAAACCTAACCTGTACGAGGCGGGTCGTTAAAATTTTCGAGCTCGCTTGGCCCGCTAGGTATACCTTCCTAAAATATTCCTCGGCAATCATGGTGACCCCCCCCAAAATCTTGGGCTGCGACTGCGCCTGCCACGTATTGAGTAGGGTGCGTATGATTTGAGTTTAGATAAATTTTAATTGTTTTTTTTTTTTTTCCAAATTTCTATTTTTGTTGTTCTAGTATGAAAATGTTACTTTAAATGTGTAGTATTTATTGCTAGATCAATTTCATTACATGTTATTCAAAAATAAAAATAATAAAAATTTCTATGCCAAAAGATTGTACTCCGTTCACCTATAAATATCACCCGATATAATATTCTCTTTGGCCGTCGTAACCCATCATTCCCTCCCGACCCTTGCAAGAGCCAGCCCGCGATGCTGCGCCTGTAGTCTTAAATTAGTCCCTAAATAATCATTTTAACACAGATCCAGCCTGTCCCTTGCTGCCCCCTCTACCAGTGACTGCCTAAGCCGAGGTCCGTACCCCATCTGGGGTTGCCCTTAGGTCTTAGTTGCTTTAGTTTTTAAGTATATATGTCCCGGCTGGAGGCCTAAAATTATTTTTTTAGGAATCGCCGGGAAAAATTCCGTTTAAGTAGTAACAACTTTATTTAGGTTAACTACGAGAAGTCCATTAAAAAAAAACCCATCACGCGTGCCCAGTCCCGGTTGGTGGATGTCACATGTCTTCGAAATTTTGTTTCTAGGACATGCTAGGTTCCTCACGATGTTTTCTTTCACTGTTTTGAGAACAGTGGTGATGAAATTAAATACACATAGTAAAGTGCCTGCCTGGGTGAGTAATCACGACCACCACTCGTAAGTCCGGGACGATACCTCTAAGCCTGAAATTTATTTTCCATGAAATAGTCTTTCAATAGAATTTAATTAATTTAAATAAACCTGAGAAGGTTGTATGGTAAGAGTCTGTATGGTTTAATAATTGCCTGAAATAAATGATATTTAATTTAATTAATTTAATTTTAGTGAACTAAGAAGGCTGTTTTGATGCTTATAATTCTGTAAATATATACGTGTTACAGTCGCGAATCATATATTAATAAACATACAACCTGAAACAGACCTACAAATTGTAAAAAAGTGGGATACTTTGAATTTCGGTTCTACCTTAGTTATTTTATCAAGGGCTAATAATTGTCAGAATATCTTATAGTCGTCTTTGGTTGTCAGTGAGTGGTCGTGAAATCGGGCTTTATCGGATCGAACACTTTTACGAGCTGTTGAACATTTAAAAGCTACTGTACTTTTATCTCTCCTGGAAACTATTCATTTGATTTTATAGTTCTGTCGATTTTATGAGCACTAACTTTTGTATCTAACTGGCTATGCTCGCGGCTTCGCTCATGTGGATGTCAGAAATTGTCCCACAGAAACATGATACTAGAATAAAACGCCTATGTTACTCCTAATAACATCAAATATCTGGTTGGGAAATTCGGGTCGAAATCGGCCAAAAAAGGAAATTTGAGACACCAATCTACATGGTGTTCACATGATCTGACCAAGATTATGTCTGGACTTTAAAAGAGACTGTGACCTCTGAGTTTGTTTCGGCCTTTCTTATCAGAGTAGTCAGATAGAAAAAGCCGACCTCATATTATTTTGCCAACCTGCAGAAATAAAATCATTTATCAATCAATCCAGCTGTTTCGGAGATTATAAAATTTAAAAAAAAGCTTTCTTAAGCATTTAGTATAAAGCTGTTATCTTGACATACAAACAAACACATAAATTTAATTTATTTGTAAGTATAGGCACACTTCCAGCTATAGGTAGACTGCCTAAGTTATAGTTAAAGTATAGAACTGACTGATTCGAAGCGAGCCTTGACAAAACGACTATATTTGGAGAGAAAGGTTCGCTTATATATCTGACACTAACAGTGGAATGTGAAAATGTATTTTCCTAAGCATATAGGCGTTAGAGAAATGGATTTGAACATAAAACATGGTTTTGTTTTGCGCACTGACGAATAATTAAATTAGTGTATGTGTGTGTGGTATTTATAACATTCAAGATTTAGTATTTGTACTTATTAAACGCTTTATATTAGCTTCACTTGTATGTTTGTTTGTAACCGACTCCTTATAGCGCGATTTTGACCCATTTTAAACGACCAGATTTCATTCAAACTTTGCACACCTGTCAAGGACCGATGACAATACAATAATTTCATACATTTGTGCCATTATCCTTGCCAGGGTTACCAGGACAGCAAAAAATCTGTTTTCGAAAACTACGCTGACATACGTCACAAAAAACGCTGACATACGACATAAACTACGCTAACATACGTCACAAACTACGCTGACATACGTCACAAACTACGCTGACATACGTCTTAAAATTCGAAACACCCTAAAAAATAGAAAATAAATAATAGTTTCAAATAACTAAAAAACACGCTTCCAAACTACAAAATATTGGAAAAAAAAGCGTGGGGTGCCTGAAAAAATACCTTAAAAAGCACCCCACGCTTTTTTTTCCATTATTTTGTACTTTTTAGTTTGGTTTTCAATGGAAGCGTGTTTTTTTTTTTTTTTTTTTATTTTTTTTTTTTACTAATTGTTTGCTTCACCGTTCGACGTCATCACGTCAGCCCCAGTTGTCGCTGAAAACCAACGCTGGGGCTCTGTCTCGCATAGGGTCGCAGCTTTATGCTGAGCGATGGCCGTTTTGCGTGGATGAGACGAATGTTTTCTTCCAGCTTTTAAAAATATATATTTTTTTGTTTTTATTTTAGTCTTTGTTTGTATCATATGTACCGTAAATAGACGTATTTTCTTTCTTTCTTTTCTGTCTAAGTAATGACAATGGTACCGTGTGGTGCCGGACGGTACCGTGTGGTGCCGGACGTAAAGAATAACACCACCCCATTTCTTCCTGTGGGTGTCGTAAAAGGCGACTAAGGGACTCACTAGAGAATGGGCAGCAGCGTTCTATATGCATTTTACCACCATACTGCGATCGCCAACCCGCCTGCCAAGCGTGGCGATTATGGCAAAGCCCCCCAAATTGGGGGAGGCCTAAGTCCAGCAGTGGACGTCTTACGGCTGAAATGATGATGATGAATGACAATGGTTACTCTACCTAATCATCTTTTCGGAATATTTTTCCCTACGGTGTAAGTAACCCTATCCTAGCCTATAGGTATACAAGACTAGACTGACTAGAGATTGTCTTGCTTCGTTGGTTTATTGGTTGCAAGCGCTATTGCTGAAGAAAAGGTTCTGGGTTTGATTTTCAGGTCGGGCTGTTTTATTAAGTTTTTCTATCAGGAATTTCTCAGTAGTAGTCTGGATTTGTGCCCGGTTGATGGTAATTGGCTTGCCCCCCATTACATAGGACTTAAGTATAACAGGGAAATGTGGGTGAATACAGAGGGGTAATTGCGGAACTTTTTATCGGTAGGAATTGGTTTAATATTCATACTTAAACAACATTCATTGCGTTATTTACGTTGCTAAGCCGACAATTTATTCAAACAAATGACGCAATGGTAATTGCGACAATCCCTACCAACCTGCAACCTAGTGCAGGTTGGTAGGGACACATACACACAAACTGTAACTATGAATTCAGCGCATGATTCTAAACTCCTTAGCAAAAATATTGCGGGTTAAAAAAACTGCTGTTGTGTTTCTATTAAAATAGTGTTGTATAGTAAAATACAATTCAACAACTGCGGCTCATAAAAATCTTTGCTTGACTTGTAGTAGAGCAAAGATTTTTTTTCATTGACGAATAATTTTTAACATTGGGCGGATAGCTGTAGATGAACACTTCGGGAGCTATATGAATTAATGTTCCATTTCTTCCCATGGGTTTCATTCCCATGGTAAGAGGCAACTAAGGGACTTACTAGAGAATTGGCAGCAGCGTTCTCTATGCATTTTACCACCATACTGCGATCGCCAAGCCACCTTGGTAGGCAGCTTGGCGATCGCAGTGTGGCGATATATATACTATTTACCAAACCTGAAATTGGGGGAAGCCATGTCCAGCAGTGGACGTTTTTCGGCTGAAATGATGATGATAATCCGTACTAAACTTAACTGACTGTAAACTGTTTAAAGTCTGTCGTATCAGTAAATAAACAAGGATTCATGTTTTATTTAACATTTTAAAAGACAATTTACTATTAAACATTATCTTCATGTTATACCGATCAAAGTCTAATTTTATTTATTAATAGTAACTTCGTTTACACTGTTCATAGTCTACAAAACAATGTAGGTGCATATTATTGTACATATTTATTGCGGACTCAGCTAATTACAGTAGGTGTTAGCTATTATGTAATTGAAATGTCCACTTAATTGATGTCATTATCGTTATTATGTATTAACTAGCTGCTGCCCGCGGCTTCGAACGCGTGGATATCGGAAATTATCCTACGGGAACGTACTCCCGGAACAAAAAGTAGCCTGTGTTACTTCTTATAATATCAACTATATGCCAGTGAAAGTACCGTCAAAATCGGGTCAGCCGTTTCAGAAATTAGCCGGAACAAACAGACAGGCAGACAAAAAATGTTTATTTTTTTATTATGTACATAAGTACCGTATATACTTTCATATGCATTTAGTGAAAATCTGATCATTTGAAATTACAAACAGACACTTCAATTTTATTTAATTGTATAGATGTATCTTGTGTACAAAAAAGTATCTTAAATAAAAGATCTTTTACACCACACATATCATACATAACTTCACACTTGTATTACCCGACAGTTATTAAATTCTAGCTTATTGGTTGTTGAGTAACTGAAATTACTATCTAATAAGATCTTTCTACTAACTTCACTTTTCTTTCTGAAAAAAAAAACGAATATTCAAAAGTGGCCAGAGCTCTTCACGCTGGTGAAGCCGCAGGCAGAAGTTAGTTTATAAATAAAATCGGCCACAAGATGACCCGTCCTGAAGTCGTTACTGCAGGCCTTTTTTTGGATGGGAAATCATCTAATGACTTCTCCCGCTCTGGGCGGAGCGGGAGGGCGTTTCAGACTTTTACTGACTAAAACCCACCCGTGTTCCGTCAGTTGCCCATGTGCCAGGGTCACGGTATCTCTTTCGAACAATGTCGCGACCCTGGCAGGCATCGGTCTTACAGACCCCTTCAGTGCTGCTGACATCTCTTTGAGGCGCGCGTGGAACACTACGCGCCGTCGACCCGAGCGGTCCTTACCGGGCGGCGAGCTACCCATTGCTCGCCGCCCGCAAGCTCGCGCCAACGTTGGCCGGGAGTCCGCTATTGACCCCCGACGCCCGGGGCGTCTCCTCATGCGGCGGCTAGGAACGTGAGGGCGCAGAGACTGCCACTCCCTCACGCGCCCCGCCTCCTCCTTCGCGAGCATTACTTTTTCGCAGAAGGAGGTGACGGCTTCCCATGCCCTCTCGCTCGGTATCATAGCTCGCACCAGGGCCGCGAGAGGTCGCCGCCGCCGGTCGCCTTCACGAGGACACGGCGGTGCTCCGCCCAGGCAGAGCACACCTCTATCGTATGCTCCACCGTGTCCTCCAGACAATCCTCGCAATGGAAACTCCCCGGCGTTTCCTCCCGCTCTATCCTGAACAGGAACCCACCGAAGCACCCATGCCCGATGAGAACCTGCGTCAGTCGGAAGGTGAGATGCCGTGGCGCCTCTCTATCCACTCCTCATTACTGCAGGCCTTAATTTATTGAGATAACCACAGCCAAGTCTGGTTAAGCAGCCAATAACTTCCAAGGTTGATCTGCGAGAAGCCAGTAAAAAAGTTATTTTGTAAATAGATAATATTTATAAAGGATACTTTACGAAACGAAATAAATATGGTATAATCGAAAATAACGTATTAATTATATGTCAATTACCACATCAAAAAAAAAATCGCATCGATATTGGAACTTTGTTGCCTAAGTCCACTAATTTTCAGTAGAGGCCCACTGTGCGTCACCACGCTCGCCAGTCCAAAATTAAGGTTTACCCCTCGCCTATACATGTTTCACATCAAAAAACAGTACCTAATGTAAACAGAATTGAATATTGTACCCGAGTACTAAATTCTGGTGTATACGTTTTTATTTTATCATAGAAACTTTTATTCCTTTTATTATACCAACATTATTTTTAGGGTTCCGTATTGCAAAGTTGCCAATGGAACCCTTTTACTAAGCCTCCATTGTACGTCCGCCTGTCTGTCAGCTAGACTCATGAACCGTAATAGGTAGACGTCAGAAATTTTCCCATACTGTGTCTGTTTCCATTCAAGAAAAATGTTTTTTCAGCGATTTTTGCCATTTGCACAGAACCCTTCGTATTCGCACTTGGCCGGTATTTTTTTTAAATGTTGTTAACATTAATTAATTAAACAAGTAGGTATTTAGCAGACCGCATTAATTTAAATCGCTCTAATAATTACGCCGAAACACAAAATCCGTTGTTTTATGAATAAACAAGTGCAATCTTACTGTGCGATTGTTAATTCATTATGTTTTAGTGATGTAATGGGAAGTCGATACATGTAGTCTGTAGTATGAATTGATTCACCTGTCAATGACGCAACCGAACGAACTTTCTTCAAGAGGCTAAGAAACTGTTGTTCTTCTATTTCCTTCATGGTATTAAAGGCTACCCGACCCGGCTACCCTTAAAGGCTTCTTCTTTATGTGAGGCTTGTGGCTAAGTAATAACAGCTATACAGATCGATTAATCCGGTGAAGCTACGCTTGCCGCGGCTGGTTCGAGGATGGGTGATCATCTTTACATACCAAGACGCCTCCGTGCCTCGGAAAGCACGTTAAGCCGTCGGTCCCGGCTGTCATTTGTGGATATTTGACAGTCGTTACGGGTCGTCAGAAGCCCGAAAGTCTGACAACCAGTCTTACCAAGAGGTATCGTATAACCCAGTAACTGGGATGTGAAGGTCAGATAGGCAGTCGCTCCATGTAAAATACTGCTATTCAGCTGCATCTGGTTAGTCTGGAAGCCGACCCCAACATAGTTGGGAAAAAGCTAGGCAGATAATTAAAGACAGACAAGTACGACGCGACGCGACGCGGCGACGCGACGGTGCGACACGACATTTGTGGAACAATTTCGATAAAGTTTTCATAGAAATTGTTCTACGAGAGTTTGCGTCAGGCTGTTGCGTTGAAGATTTTAAGTTACGAAAACAAGTTTTTTTTCAAACGTTCAACCTTTATTTTACTCTGTTAAGTAAAGTAGGCCACACGTCACGCTGGTGACCTTGAGCTGATCTAGCGTAGTACGGAGATTCAATGGAATTGAAACGGAACCAATTAATTCTGGTTTGATGCCCATGACCGTACTTACGACTGCAGATCTGATCGCGTTGATGTCTTTAATTTACCGGGATAAAGAGACAAGATTTTTAAATTAAGTGTGAACACGGATTATTGTCTGTGGCATAGACAAGCGATTTTGGAGCGTCGGGTCTCGGTAGAGTGTAAAATTAATTATAAGTAATACGGTTTTTATTTATATCTAAGTATGTATGTTATCATTTGTTTAATTTTTTATACGTAATTTCTTTTTTCTTTTTATTGTGGGATTAATTTTTTTTTTGTCACGTCCTTAAGTGTGTCCGTGGCATCGCAGTGGGCCCTATTTGAATACCAGCGCTGCGGTAGTTGTTTTTTTTACAAATATCGCAGCATTATGCTGAGATAGGAGCCTTTTCCTTCGCACAGGTCTTATTCTTTTAATTTTATAATTTTTACCTTTTTGTTATCTTAAAAGTTTTTATGTTCTTTTGATTGTCTTTATATCCTGTGCGTGTCTCAAATAAATTATTTTCTTTCTTTCTAACTGAAAACTTTTTTAACCTTCGAATTCATAATAATTGTATGAATACAAATTGGCAATGACATCGACTATAGAGCAGCCTTTCCCAAAGTGGGCAATAACGCCCCCATTTTTGTTTTTGGGTCCCTTACCACCCTTTAGGCCTGCAGCGCCCACAAGGGGCCGTTATCGTCCACTTTGGGAAACGCTGATATAGAGCATGATGAGAGCAGGTGGTGGTGCAGTGGTAACGGCCGCAACTTAAAGCTTTCTTCCTCTGTTCCACTTAAGAATTTAAAGTGTTGCTGTGTTGTGTATAATTGTTTCTATTTTTAACCGACTTAAAAAAAAGGAGGAGGTTATCAATTCGACTGTATTTTTTTGATTTTTAGTAATACCCACCACCTCTATACATTATGGAATGCAATTATATATTTGAGATTTAAGACTTACAAGTTGTAGGTCGTAGGTTCGGAACTCAGGCAGGCGCTTTACTTTGTGTAAATTATTTCATCAACACTGCTTTCAAAATGGTGAAGAAAAACATCGTAAAGAAACCGGCATATCCTGGAACCAAAAATTCGAAGACATGTGACATCTACCAATCCGCACTGGGTCCGCGTGGTGGATAACATCCCACTCCCGTTCTCAGAACCAGGCGTCTCAAGCCTGTGGCCTAATGAAAATAATCAGCTAGTTTCACTCTTATTCGACATTTTTATTGATTCCAATAAATTTGTAAAAAAACTAGACTTTTTCTATTTTTATTTATAACAATTTACACTTACTTTTCCAATTCAATTTAGACACCGACAGAAAGGTCGCAATTGGCTTTGCTTGCCATAATAAAGAGACAAATCTAGATGGCGCCACTTGCTGCGCCGACAGATATAATATTCGTAACTTACTTGTAACTTGTTATACTAACATGACAATGTAAACACGTTATGCCTGTCATTTCGCAGGACAATGGCATGAATTGCAAGATAACACCCGTGTCATGTCACCGGCGTGTCTACGACACACCTTAGCTTATGCTTACATAACACTATTTTAAAACGAGGCTTCATACCTATGTGACAATCTTACGGTCGAATACTTAAACGCTACTTAATCTTAGACCTAGTTTCGGAAAGTCTCGTGCCCATTGTATTCACAATGCGCTATTGTATTGTCAACGCTCTTTCTTGGTACGGTAAGTTGAAAATCCAAGATCGCGCTTTTAATCTGGCAAATATTTAAGTGTCGCATAGAGTTAATGAAAACGAGCATCCATCTCATAATTTAAATATCTGCTATGATATTTATCACTGACTTAAATAAGAACAGTGGACCAAATCACTGAATGAAACGAAAGAGTTTGAAAGTTTGTTCTCATTCTTGATCATCTCACTTTTGCGCTGATTAGCCTTTTTTCGGGTGTAAAACTCATGCTGTCTCTCTCCGATCTACCAACATAAACAAGAACTCTATACATTAATTTAAAAGGTCACTTTTCGTGTCGGTCTGTGTGACCTTGCTCTTCTTAACAACGCAAAGGATTTCAATGTGGTTTTGCACTATCATAAATAATGTATTCCGACTTACATATAAGAATGAATATGTATTATTAGTTTTGGTCTATTTATATACTATTTACTATATTTATAATTCAATATGATAATTGTAGTTTTAATAGTATTTTAATAATTGTTTCTCTCAAACAAAGCACCTGCCATCTAATCTCTTCACCACCCTTGGTGGACTGGTAGAGAATGCCTAAGGCATTAAGTCCGCCTTTGTACCTTTTTTTGTGTGCGAGAAGTTTAAATAAATAAATAAATGAAATCTCGATGGTTTATCCAGTCGTAAAAGCCGTGCGAAGCAAGGACGTGTCGCTAGTATATTATAGGAATGTGAAAAAGTCATTCGATGGGATTAATTGAAATAAGATGGTTGTATTGATAATTTTAAAGATTATAATTCCGTGAAGCCATAAGTGTTATGGTCGCGAATCATATTTTGTTCTGCATAAATTCCGACACTGACCTGCATATTGAAAAAAAACACAAGAAGATTTGAATTTCGAATGCTGTTGGCCCATAAATGTCAGTTGAGTATTTGGAAGTTCGTCCCACAACGATTGTATTCAAAATCGATTCTATAGATTTTTCATTCGAAATCGTCCGATCCGACCCGTCCCTTGCTTTCCTCTTCTGGCAACGCCCTAAGCCAAGGTCCGTAACCCACAGAGGGTGCGGGGGTTCTTAGTGTGTAGTTGCTTTAGTTTTAGGTTTTTAAGCCCTAGCTGGACTTATTTAGTTTTAAGTTTTTAAATCCTAGCTAGAGTTCAGGCTGCCACAGGAAAGTCTGGTTAAGTAGCCGACAACCTCATAGATTGTCGACTCTACGAGACGTCATTTCCAAAAAAAGACAGTATATTAGACATTAGCACAGTTGCCAAAAAGGAAAATAAAACGATTGCATTTCTACTACGATAGTTAAAGAATACGTACAATTTGAAGAGAACGTAAATTGCTAGTGATTGAGGTAAAAGCAAGGCTAGCAGCGTGTGTTCCCACGAGGAAGGTTCACGATTAAATTTGGCGTGTGGAGAATGAAAGGTTATTGCACTTTCTTGAAGTATACAAACGAGTTGACCGTTTAAAAACGGCGAAGTGAGAAAGTAGGTATCTACTGGCTTTAAATTAAAAAATTGGGAATAAAATTGACACTAATACTTTAAATCATCCTTCGAAACGGTAAATTCTTTGGAAAAACACTTTTAAAACCTGTTTATAAATCTAATGGAATTGGTGGTTAGAATCACTTTGTTAAATAGTAGTTATAACTTTCATAAACATCTAGAAACTGATACGCATCATATTGAGGGATTAATTTGGATTTAATAACGTACTTATCAAAGATAAACTAGCGTAGATAGCAAAAAAAAAAAACATCTATTGCAACCTCACCTGTCAAAGGATAATATAATTTATAAACGTACCCGTGCGGACGCCCTTGTCATGGAATGATCGCGTCTTGCACAGCATCCAAAGGCAAAAAGGTATCAATTAAGGCTCTATTATAGCCGTTCTTACACCTTTAACCATAATGGACTCCAGATGAATCTTGATGGATGTCTTTAACCTAGATTACAGCCCATTTGTTTTAAAACTAACCAATCATTTTTATATTAAACCTTGATGATGAATGAAATCATTAGAATTTAATTGGTTATAAAATAAAACACAAGTCAAAATTACTAACTGTTGTTTAATTATTTTCTAGCTCAATTAAGTCCGAAAGCGATTATTACAAGAAGTTAATGGATCATTACAACGGATTTTCCTCAACATTTTCCGAGTCTATATCATGCATTAATGCACTTGCTGCGTAGTATTTCGTTGTTACAATGTTAGAACTATTAAATTATAATTATTTCATCATCAAATCTAAAATTAACTACCATCTGAGCTGGAGATTAGATCATGTACTCGTAGGTAGAAAAATTTACACGGATATATTTACGCGTGTGGTTTATTACTATAAGACCAATTTAAAACCAAGTGGTTTTTTTTTGAGCATGACGTCGCGCAGATCAACCTAAGAGATTGTCGGCTGCTTAATCGGACTTGTCTGTGGCTACCTTAATAAATTAAGTCCTAGCCAGGGCTTAAACACTTAAACACTAAAGCGACTACAGGCTAAGGGAACCCCCTGTGGGGTACAGACCTCGGTTAAAGGCCTCGCTGGATGAGGGTAGCAAGGAAAGGGCTGAATCGGAATGAAGAAACTGAGTGTCCTGAGTTCACGACCTTATATGAAAATGGTAGAACCAGCCCATTGAAAATATATAAATATGCCAACATCATCATCATCACTCAGCTATTTGATAGAGCCCAAGCTGAACCGTGTACCGTGTGGTGCCGGACGTAAAGAATAACACCACCCCATTTCTTCCTGTGGGTGTCTTAAAAGGCGACTAAGGGACTTACTAGAGAATGGGCAGCAGCGTTCTCTATGCATTTTACCACCATACTGTGATTACCAACCCGCCTGCCAAGCGTGGCGATTATGGCAAAGCCCCCCAAATTAGGGGAGGCCTAAGTCCAACAGTGGACATCTTACGGCTAAAATGATGATGATGAAGCTGAACAACCATAAGCTCCATCGTTGACTATAAAGTTTATATTTGACCGTATTTTTAGTAGGTAGCTACGCTGGTTAAATTATAAACAAATTGTCTTATAAAATTATAAACGCGTAGATAACCTCGTTTTAGCTCCGGTCAAGGTTTACAATATTATCATCTAGGTATCGAGTGTGCTCGTATATTTCGTCGTCCAAGTGTTGTTGGCAAGAGCAACGAACAAATAAAACGCAAGGTCTCACCGCTCCATTGCTCACTCTTGCGCCTACTCCTAAGAGCCATTTTCGCAGAATAACGTAATTTCTAACAGACCATGAAGATATTAACTACAGTTTTATGGTTCTTAGACGAGCATTCAAAGAAATGTTTATAGCTATACATATATTAATCAAAACAAGTTATTGATTTAGAAAGGTTAACTTTCATTCTAGCAGTTCTTACATATTTTTTTACACGAAAGCGTTTAGCAAGGTTGTGTTTGTAGACGTTCTATTTATAAATCTGTTTGTCTGTTATTGGATTTGAGCTGACCATTTATTCCCTGTAAAACAATAAAATTCACAGATAATTAACCTAAAAAATAGCACGACAAAAGTATAAGTATTTTTCGACGTTTTATTGTGGGATCAAATTGGTTTTTGTTTCAATGACTTTTTATTTGCATCCGAATGGAACTGTTTTAACAAAACTAAATGAAATATAATATTATAACTGGAGGAGAAGATGGGAAGAGACCAGATGGAATGACCATGATGACTTGAAAGCTAGGTTGGCCTTTAGTGTGGGATGTAACATGTGTCGACACCCTTGCGCCATCCCATCTTCTTAGCACGGCGGGATGTCTTGAGCGGCTGCTGCAGGTGCGAAAAACGTCTAACGGCGCCAATATTCCAATTGAATTGGAAATTATATATACGAGTCGTTTGGGGTTGAAACTCTAGGGCCATGGGGTCAGAATATAGTGGGGTATGTTTGTATGTGGCAATTCTGCCAGCCTTTTGGGCACCTTTCCTATTGACAACTATGCAGACGAATTTTATGATGCTCTATAATTCTTATTTATGGTACATTAACTTGCCTATTACTATTTTTCTTTAAGAGTTATTTTATAATTATGTAAAAATTGTAAGATATTATAATAAAGTTCTTAACTTACATTTTTAAATATGTTGAAAACAGACAAATAATCGGGTAATGAATTCATATTACCTGTAGCGCAAATTGTAGGATTTGATATAAATTTTACATAAAATAATGGACTAGGTAGAGTCAAGTCCCTGCCAAGGTCGTGGAATTGTTCGAAAGAGTTACCGTGGCCCTGGCACATGGGCAACTGAAGGAACACGGGTGGGTTTTAGTCAGTAAAAGTCTGACACGCCCTTCCGCTCCACCCAGAGCGGGAGACGTCATTTGATGATTTCCGACTCACATAAAAAAACCTAGAGTCTAGTGATAGCGTTATTAGTTGTAAGCTAGATTTCTGGTTATAAAAAAAAAACGCAAATCTTTCTTTAACTAACATTTCTTGTAATTGTTATAAATTTTATATGTTTTTAATTGCTGAGTGCTACAATATTAAACAAAGCAATAAACGTTATGGTCAGTATCTATATTAAAATATTTTTGTTTAATTGTGGCAGTTTATAAAACTTTATTAAAATGAATGACTTGCTTAATAGCACACCTAAGACTGTTTTAATAAATATTAATGTTAATTGCCGTTATAAGGGCAAACGAATGGAAGTTACAATCAGCTAATTGCCTAACGAGTCGCGTAGTAAATATTGAATAATCAGTGTTGATACGCACAAAATGTTCTTGCTTGATGACATTTTAATATGTGAACTATAGATAATATTTTGTTAGGAACTTTATTACTCGTAATGATCCTAATATTTGTTCTTGTCTTTGGATGATCGTATTATAAATTATAATTATCACTTTTTTCGTTTTAGTCATCTACACATTATTCATCAGTTGTTTATCTGTTTGTTGTGTGTTTTCACAGTAATTTATTCTTAAATACAGAATCAAATCGCTTCATCATCGATAGTAAAAAACATAATTCTCAAATCAATACAAGATGCAATTCAAGATTTTTAACAACTATTTTTACATCTCCGCACCGCCATTAATCAATTCTACAACGATAAGAAGATTTTATTTATTTTCGTAAGCTTGAACAGTAAGAACCACAAAGTATGTCTTCCGGCAGTTTATCATATGTTTACGAAACATACAAAATCAAGGTTTCGTTAAATTCAAAGTTCTCTTTGTTCCGTGTACCCGTTAATCTTAACTTGAACTTAACTTTTTGTTGGCTTAACCAGAATCAGCCGCTGTTAACATTTTATTCTGACTGTAGGAATCAGACCGGTTGTAGTTAAGTCATTTAAGATTTTGTTGGTCGTTTTAACTTGAAGAAATTCTGTTTCTCAGAATTTGTCCAAGCTTTATCTTTATAAGCAGCAATCCCAATTCAAGGAATTAATTCTTCTGTGATATTTTTCTTTTCTATTTAAATCTTGGTAATCCGTGAAATCTTAATGTTATGTTTTCAAATGATGTTTAAGTTAAAATGATATCAACATGAGGCGTCTGTCTGGCTAGTGCATAGATAGTCCAGTTAGTTTTTCTAAATTCAACATATTTTCGTAAACATATAGCTATAGTATATGATCTAGAATCTATTTAGATTATAGTTATGTTAGTCTGTTCCGTTTCTTCTTTAGTGCTTTGATTAACTTGAATCCTATATAATGTAAGTTAATCGATCTTCCTTTCCAAAATTTATTAAAATTATTAAAATCTACGGCAGAGGATTACAGGCTTTTCAATCTTTGATTATTTCATTTAATTGTTTTATGAATAATTATTTCCAAAACTTTCATAGGTTCTTACGTTTGTTTAAAGTCGTGTCTTTCTGTTTTCTCTGTTCTGTGGAATTAACCAATCCGAGTGACGTAAAAATTACTATACTCAATACTTTTATTACATTCCACATGTCGGTATTCTTCGGTGGTAAACACATAATAAGATCATATATGGACCCTGTCGGGCACAGCAAAATGAGTAAGTTAGGTGAGAGGAAGCATTTGTTAATTACATTACTAGTAAACTACTATATCATAATAATGATGTATATATTTTCTGATAAACAAATAGCAGTATTACATACAAAATATATGCAGGTATCTATTGAGAGATGCAATATAGTGATCGGATACCTATAAATCACAGGTAAATGTTCCACACGTCATTAAACGTTGTAATAATCTTTAAAGTGAGGGTCGTTAAGTTGTGAAGATGTAATGATAATGACTTAACATGCCTTTATATTCACTAAGCCATGTCTATGAAGTTTCAAGCCTATTTGATAAAATTGTTCTGAATATTGGTGTTTAATTTGTTAATTGTTTCTCATCCTCAGTTATTTCTTTCAGTTTGACATTGAGCCCTTTCATTTGTCATGTCTTGCGTCCCGCGCCTCTGTGTAATGTAATGATGCTTCATTTAAATTTGTATGTCCTTTTAGAGGGCGCCATATTTAATGTGACATCACATTTAACGACACCAGCGGACAAGATGCTTCCAACGGTACCTCATTTGTCCAATTATGATAAGTTGTTTAAAAGTTATGAGGGAACAAATGAACTTACGTACATACCGGCCCAAAAAAGTCTCCTTTTTGTACCAAGTACTTAACAATAATGAATAAACTACACAATTAAGTAAATGGTACTTTGCATATTTTTTTCCATCATATGCACTAAGAGTAGACACTGCATTTTAAAACATGACATGCAGCAAATGTAGGTAGGTAGGTATAAGTCAGTGAACGCTCTATGGACGGCATTTTCCATCGTCGACATAGCTACGGTGGATTCTGCAAACATCTTTAGCAATACTCGGCCTTAGGACCGTCGAGTGACAAGCATTAGGTCAGTTTCGACAACTCTCTATTCGAGATAAACAAATATTTACAAGCCTTCATACAATAAACCACCCAGAACACATATACGAAACTTATATGCCAGTACATTGCGTATTTACAGCGGATGTGTTGACAACGTTATTAGTGAAATTACGCAACGGACTACACAACTCAGTAAAACGTCTTTTACTGCAATTGCAAACTTAGTATAATAACCTGTCAGTAGAAGATTTATGATGCTTATGTATTTCACATCGATTGATTTATTTATGTAATTTATTGTATGATGTAATTTAGTATATAAATATGGTGTGACTATGAATGATAGGCTGGAGAATGATGTGATAAGAGAACGGTGTGGTTTAAAAGAAGATGTAGTGACAAAAATTGAAAAATGTATGCTTAGATGGTTTGGTCATGTTGAGAGGATGAATGAAGGACGGCTCACAAAAGGTATTTACAAGGCAGATGTGAGTGGAAACACCGGGAGGGGACACCCTAGGAGGACATATAGTGACCTTATTGGTGATGTTCTTCAGAAAGGTCAGGTGCGTAGTACTCAACAACCGGCATGTGTGTATGACCAATTGTAAGAACCTAAACGAGGCAAAAGGAGTGTGTAGAGATCGTAGCAGGTGGCGTTCCGTGGTTTCTGCCTACCCCCCTGGGAAAAAGGCGTGATTGTATGTATGTATGTAATTTAGTAGTCGTAATTTTATCTCCTCTGGAAGTTTTAGTTCTATCATTTATTTGGGACAGAGACAGATAAAGGGAGGCTAAGGCGGACTAAATTTTATTGGCTGTAAAACCTGGTAAACAGGGTTGCAAGAGTGAATATAGAACAAAATAAAGTATAAAAAGGATTTATTTAAACATTTGAATATTGCCAAAAAGGATTCTAATGTGTTGATGGCAACAAACTATATTATTTGAACGTTAAAATCCATTTTAAAGTTTCATACCGATTCATTTCTTATTAGTTACGTTACATGGAACTTATTTACTAGAATCAGTTTGAAAGTCTATTTTAGACTCTATCATTGTCATTATTGTGTTGAAAGTTTTCAACATATTTCATACAAAAAGCCCGAAAATATTTAAAACATCAGGCTAATAGTTAATGTGGAAATAAGTAATGACCTTGTAACTAACCTAACCTAACAGAATATAAGTAAAGGAGGAGGGTAAAGATTAGAAAATTTTTACCAAAACAAATGAATACCTATAAAGCCTATTTACTGTAGTATTATTTGAGAGAATAAAAAATTAAGTGGTGAATAAAGCGCTTAACAGTTTATTTTTAATGAATGTTAGAAAAAGTGCTTAAAATAACAATACTTCAATGAATTTGCCAAGTTTGATGATTTAAAAAAAAAAACATGATTTGCTATTTTTTTCTTACTATTTTAGAATAGATGTAAAGGTCGATACCTAAACTTCACATAAACACAATAACATGACGTCAATAAATACTTTGAATTTTCATGACTATGATAGGCGAGAAATGTTCTAATCTTTACCCTCCTCCTTTGCTTATTTTGCATAATCAAAAACCAGATATGGTGGTGGTGGATATGGCTAATAAAAATGAGTAGTGACGCACAACATAATTAATCTCCTTATCCTTTCCCAACTACATATGTTGGGGTCGGCTTCTAGTCTAAACAGATTAGATTTATCTGAAAACCAGTATTTTACATGGAGCAACTGCCTTTCAACGGCCTAGGTCCAGCAGTGGACGTCTTTCGGCTGAAACGAGATGATGATGATAAACTGTTTATCTGACCTCCACAACCAGTAAGGGGCCATTCATAAATTACGTCACACGTTAAAGGGGGGGAGGGGGTCGACGACTTGTGACATTGTGTGACAAGGGGGTGGGAGGGGCCCTAAATTTTGTGACGTCACATTTCAAAATTGAATATACATATTTAAAGTACTATTAAAACACGAATTAAGAACGAAGAAAGAAAAAAAAAATTCAATGCCTAGATGTAAAATTGCAAAATTTGTGACGTCACACTAGGGAGGGGGGTCCCACAAATGTGACCAGCTGTGACAAGAACGGTCACAGCTGGTCACAGCGGGTCAAAAAGCCATTAAATTTGTGTGACGTAATTTATGGATGGCCCCTAACTGGGTTATATGATCTTGGTAAGACTGGTTGTCAGACTTTCGGGTTAGTGACGACCAGGAACGTTTGAGATCCACCATAAAGTCAACCGAATTAAATCGTCTACAGAGAACCGTATGACATCAGTTTCAATATAGTAAATAACTTATTGGGAAAATAATTTGAATTCGTAACTAGGTATGTAGGCCATTGGGTATTTTCCGTTCTTTTGTTTATGTTGACTCGACTCGTTCTTTTGGTTATCTTATGTGAGACCTAAAGTTACTGTCCCACTGCCGATGAGGAAGCGAGTAACTGTCAACGATTTGCTCGCTCACAAAATTTACAAAAGATGTATGTCCTGTCAGTTGTATAAGCAAAACAGGTACATATAATGTGGATCTATAGTTGATTGTTGACTGTTCATACCGCCCGGCGCCCGCCTGCGAGTACTCGTTTGTTTCAGCAATAAGAGCAACCAAAAATTTTTATTACTCACTACTCGTTGCTCGCCAACTCGTTTTTTAGTTTCTAGCTCTACTCACACATAACATAACGTTACTGCTTGATCCTCGAAAGTTTGGGCAGAGAAGTACCTATAGTACAACCACATTTTGCCAGTTATGTTTAAGTGCCATGTAATAGGGAGCGGACCCTCTTGCCTATCGGGCATAAATCCAAACTCCGAGCTGTTACGGAGAAATTCCAGATAGGAAATCTCAAAAACACTTGTGAATCTAACCCACATGTTCTACTCGTTTCTCGTTAATAGCCTATGGTGAGACAGATACCTTAACACGCGTTTAAGAAGAAAAACTTGAGATGTATGTAAGAGATCTAAGTAATGTATTTACTTACTTGTATGTCTACCTTGTGTAGCTTGCAAAAAACTACAAAAGCGTCAAATATACTTAAATTTAAATATTAGCGATCTTTGTGACATGACATGACATTATATTCTATAACATACCTAATCATATACGGTTTTTTTTTCTTTTTTTTGGATGGGAAATCATCAAATGACTTCTCCCGCTCTGGGCGGAGCGGGAGCGCATTTCAGACTTTTACTGACTAAAATCCACCCGTGTTTCTTCAGTTGCCCATGTGCCAGGGTCACGGTATTTCTTTCGAACAATCTCCTGGCAGATCATGTACTATGAGGTAACATTCGGTTTTTAATGTATAAAGTACGCCTAATAAATAAATTATAGACCTGGCAACTAACAAGTTCTTTTAATCAAAATTGAAAACAGTTAAAAATGAGTTTGTATCATCATGTGCCTTCATAGCCTTTTCCCAACTATATTGGGGTCGCCTTCCAGTCTAGAGCGACTGCCTATCAAACTTCGACAACCCAGTTACTTGGTAATATTCTTTTTATATAATATTTATTTCTGGCTTCCCGTTTCTGACGACCCGTAACGACTGTCAAAGATCCACAAATGACAGCCGGGACCAACGGCTTAACGTGCTTTCCGAGGCACGGAGGGGTCTTGGTATGTAAAGATTGTCACCCATCCACGAAACAACCGCGGCAAGCGTAGCTTAACGTGATCGATTTACCCGTTCGGCTGTTATTACTTTGCCATAAGCCCCACCATTATACACCGTGACATTTTAGTCGTTTTACAACGGCAGCCCACTGTATTTATCCATTGACTACCACACATCCATAAGAAAAAAAAATAACATTTGAATAATTAAAAAATAAAAATATTATTCATTATGATGACGCAGGATGTAGTTTTAAATTGATATGTTTTCTCATTGAAAATGGAGATGGAATGATCTAGACGACTCGTGCACTGGGTAGGTATGTTCTCTACCATATGATACGTAAACATTATTAACATGATGTTTCATAATTCTAATGCATTATTTATTTTTCTTAGTACTAGTATCTTAATTAATGGTAACAATTTTTTAATCAAGCCTAGAGGTATATTATGTCGGATACGTTGAGTGGTCAACGTTTGTAAGACGACTAAAATTTCACGGTGTATATGTCGCAGGTTTTTCATAAAATTAGGTTTTTGATCAAAAATCTAGGTTTTTTTATGAAAAACTGGAAGATGACACATTTTAAACTCAATTTCATCATTAACCTGTAACAATCCAGATTTTTGATCAAAAACCTGAACTAGTGGGTTTATGATAAAGTTCTTGTCAAAATCACGGGTTTGCTTGGTTTTATAACAAATAATAGATTTATTTTATAAATGATTGATGATTTTGATTTTTAAATGAAATAAATAAAACAATCCAACATCATTTGCAAGTTAGTAGAAAGAAAACAATTATTTATTTATCAAAATTTTACATCCATGATCCAATCAATATTCTACTCCTTTAAAAGCAGGGGATGTCCCTAAGTCCCTGTCAATGGAAATTTATATCAGATTGATCATAAACCCAAACTAGTTCAGGTTTTTGATAAAAAATCTGGACTGTTACAGATTTATGATGAAATTGAGTTTAAAATGTGTCATCTTCCGGTTTTTCATCAAAAACCTAGATTTTTTTATCAAAAATCTAATTTTATGAAAAACCTGCGACATATATACAAAATAAAATGGAATTGTTTACTCAACACAGCTGCAGTATCACCAGCCAGGCACGTGTGACGCTCACAATTAGTACTAACAATGTTAAACATGCCACTAATTGCCTGACTTAGCACGACTCTCGCTGTGAGTGCACTGAAACCGGAATCGTATAGAAATTGAAAAATTGAAAACAGTGTTAGATGCCTCTGTAGGTAATATGTACAATGAATTTCAAATGAAACTTGTCATCTGTAAGAGAGAAAGGCCCTAATTTTGTATGTTTATTATTATTTCGTGCGGCATCTGTACGCGGAGATGAACGCGGAGTTCAGCGTGGTTTGAACATGGTAATGTTCAAACCACGCTGAACTCCGCGTTCATTTCGCGTGGTGTCGTTCAAATCAAATCATTTCGTTATTTGTATAGAATGCAGGTGTTACAACAATAGTTTTTTACTTACTACTTTCGGATATATTCCCAGTACATTCTGCCTGTTGGCATACAAAAGTATAGTGATAAACTTACAGATAATTTAGAAACTAGGTAATTAAATTCAAATTGAGATCATGGATCAGCTGAGTCTAAAATTATTTACATAATAAAAGAGATATAGTGAAGTGTCTTAGATAATACGCTATTCTAAGATATTCGTTATACGATCTATGGAATTGATGTAGTATCGAAGTAAGGAATCGTTAAGTGGTCATAGTGAATTAGGGACCAGACTAGATCATTTGGTCTGGTCGGAAGGTTCTCCCTTTTCAATGGAGGAATGGAACCTACATCTTATCTAAGCGACAAATACTGTTTACAGACATCCACGCAAACACATAGCTTGTGTAAAATGATTTTCTAAATGAAACATGTCATCTATTTTGAGAAAAGAAATAACCTAATATCATCAATACTGACAAAGTATCCATAGGGCAATGGAGAGGGATATGCTTGGAGTTTCCCTACGTGATCGAATCAAACCTTAAGAGATCTGCTGTAGAACCAAGGTAAATAATTGCCAAAGTTAAGTGGCAGTGGACACGGCACATTGTTCGCAGAACAGTTGGCCGATGGGGCCGAAAGGTTCTGAAGTGGCGACCGCGAAGACGTTGAATGACCTCCCCCACAAGGTGGACTGAAGACCTGGCGAAGGCTGTTAGAATCCGCTGGATGTGAGAAGCTCAAAACCGGTCGGTTCTGATTTGAATGTTTGGCACACAGATAGATTATAACCTGCATTACATAGGATACTTTTCCTCCCAGCTGCATGATCCTATGGGATTCCGACATCTACGCGGTCGAAGCCGCGGCAACAGCTAGTAGTAAATAAAGGTCAACATTAACAGATGCCTGAATACTACACAAGTAAACACGCTATATTTATAATGCTACAAAAAGTAAACTCTTGGTATAATGCAAACATGTAGGTATTGCCGACCTTATAATTGAGCTCCTGTATATCTCCGTCTGAGCACACAATTATATTTATCCTTATTTATTTATCTTCAAGATGTTATTCATCACTGTTTACTGATACTTAGTACCTTCCGTGCTATGTATTTTAATGATGAGGCGCTAAATTATTGAATGTCAAGTTGAATTTATTTTCACACGGCGTCGTGCATATTAAAATGGTAGGTACATATAGTATTAAATACCTACTGGTTCAGTTTTATAGGACCGCGCCGACACGGCATGTAACTTGTCATTCAAGTTACGATTTTAAATCAAATAATAAAAATTCGAATTTGTAACAGGCAGCCCGTTCCCCGGTAAAGAAACGTCTGCAAAGCGGCATGCATGCTGCCGTCTCGCCGTTCGCGCGCCGTTCTCGCACTTCTCGTCGCACGCAAATAATTGTCTTCTTCGTTGAATGCAATAGCTATGATTGCCGGTTCGCGGAAAGTAAACTGAGACATGACGTAGAAACGCTTGCTTCTCAAGAAAGAGAACTCACTAATGTTCGCAAACCGGCGCGTCGTGTTAGCTGAAAACTAGGCTACCAAATAGTAAGTGGCGCGTGTACTACAAGCTGTCACCTCACCAGAGTGGCATCAGGCATGCCAGGGTGCTTATTGCCTAAGCACAAAGTCCGTAGCTTCGTCCGAAGTTACTGGCCTTCCCAACTCTGTATATAACTAAGAATGACTGACAACACGATTTGACCGTTGTTTCTACTCCCGATTTGTTTTGCTCGTCCTAACAAGTTCAATCGGCTATAGGATTCAGTTTGAAATTTCGAGCATCTCTCGGACGGGCGAAGTATCTTCGTTACCTTTTTTCCGAGGCTGTGTCGGATCGTTACTGTGCTAGAGCGGTGCGGTATAATGAGTGATGACCTTTAAGGCCATGATTACGTAGCAATAGATAGGCTATGCAATTTGTGATGCAAGAATACAAATATATTTAACATAATATTATATTTAATGTAAAATTAATACAGTTGGCTTAATAATATTATAATTAAGCTAATTTTAATACGGGTTAGCGTTGGTTTAGCTAACGTTAATTCAAATTTAAAAAATATATAATTGTTTAAAAGTCGATGTAATTGATAAAAGATTAAAGGATATTGTAAAACTATATTGATTAGTGTAAACAAGCTGTAAGTAAAATAAAAACAAGTTTGCTTCATATTTAAACAGTCGCTTGTCCACATGCTTTACACGCGTAATAATAAGTTTATGTTTCTTGTGCCATAAAAAAACAGCTGTCATTTGTTTCAAATTACCAAATTACCGTTGCAAATCGACTGATGTAACATACGAAGAAGGTACGTAATTCATTTATTCGGTATACAATAATGATACAATTTTACTTCAGTATATGGTATTGTCTGATCTCCATTGCAACACAAATGCGGAAAGCACTCAAGCTTGAGTTGGGAAACAATCTTCAACACGTCTCCACGACTGCGCAAAGATTAATCTCGTGTGGGGATGTTAGTCAACCGTGTATTAAACCCTAGACACACGGGCGACTGTGCTCTATGTAACAGGCTGGTTAAATTTAGTTATAGACCTCCAAAGTAAAGGTATAATTAGACCTTACGCATAAAGTCAACTTGACAAATAAGTGACCCAAACACGGAGACGAGGACTTCATTTTTTTTTAACCTGTCTGTAATAGGTTATTTGTTGCACAAAAAAGGCAGAGGATATACATCTAACCTTGGAACTAGCGAGACCCTAGTGACTTACCAGGACTGGCTTAATATAGAACAAACTGTTTATGATAAAATACCAAATGATTTAGAAATTTAAGATTTTACGGAATTTTTAAACAAATTAAGATTCCTGAAAAATATCTATATAAATGGTATTAACATTAATAATTTCACAGTTCACAGAAAGTATGGAAAAAATAGGCTGATAAATTTTGGCCTAGAAATAGCGGAAGGCATCGCAGCTTCCAAATTGCAAGGTCATCCACATTTTTTTAACCCACAAAAAGCGATCTAAGCAAGCTCAATGATTAACCATACTCAACATCTCGGTAAGTTGAAGTTAAGTTGAGTACTTAAGTTTGCATTTACTTATAAAATTCCCCAAAACACACAGTTCAACTGTGTACACCACACTTAAATCGATGAACACTCATTACATAAAAAAACGCACAAACTTACACGTGTACACGCAACAAGTATAGACGCCAGCACATCAAGGTACCCGAAACTGTCAAATTTTCCCAATCATTCCTGAACCTAATACTTTAGCGTTAAAGTTGAAAACCTATTAAAGAAATTTGACAGGTTGTAGTAGCTTTAAGTGCTGGCGTCTGTACAAGATGCTTTTTTTGGTTCTACATAAGTGAACCACATTGCGGTTCTGTGATGACGGAACGCAAAACGTTACGCGCTATCAATTTGGCTTCAAAGTTTCTATTGACCTTTTAGACTGACATTTAGCCGGACCATAGCAGGCGCTTTCGCGTTAACATTATTCTTTCTCATTTTATTAATGCAAAAGTCCGCTTGTTCAGGAACATGCAAACAAACAGATATTCGCGCTAGCGCTTCAACAACTGAACTAATTTTAACATTAGTATCGAAAAAGGATTTACATAGGATAAAATATATTACAATTAACGTTGCGTTTTGCACACACTTTAAGATAAGTAAAAAGATGAGATAAACGGGTGAAGCCGCGGGTGGAAATTAGTTAAAATTATAAAGGCATGCAGGCAGCATACAACTACTAGAATATTGGTTGAGCATCCATGTTGTTTGACAAGGTATGATTAAGAGCCTGTCTGTGACGAAACGAATGATTGTACAAGCAAATCTACGTGCTTTATACAAAAAATACGGGATTGTTGTACATACATCATTTTGAACTTTGCTTTGGTTTTTCAATGACCATTGTACCTCCTCTTATCAGTTTTTGCACTGCAGATCATAATTATGATACCTGTTCACTTGAATATTTTGACGTACTTATACTTAGATGCGAATTTAAAAACAATTTCTTAATATTGTTCGTGTTACTGAGAAAATAATAAACCTATTATTTATATATTCAGGTATATAAATATAATCATATTCATATTTAAATATCCATTGTATTAAATTGCACACAACTTCACGATCTCTATCAGAAATTACTACGTGTGGAAATATAAAATAATGTGTTGACGGATTCTGCAATTGTGTTAGGTACCTACATTTCACACAGTTTGTATCGAACGTGCCGTAGATTATAAGAACTGACAACTTATATGCCGTTTAAAATTATAACAAACACCTCCTTGGTGAGTGTCATTTGTTTTTTATAGATTTGACATTAAAGGTACCATACTCTTCTTGTCTATGGTTTTCATTAACTTTTTACATCTGCTAGCGTGTTATCTGCATGGCCAGTAATAAACCATGAGAGACTATATTACGCAGTTTAAATATGCAGACGTGATATCGAATAAGTCATGATTATGACCTGTACGTGCGTTGTTATAATGCGGTAATTAGTCAACTGACCTTGTTTGTTGATATCCCATAGCACGACGGTGCATCCGAGCCGCGCTAGCCTCAGGGCTATAAGGCTGCCCAAGCCACCACCGCCTCCTGTCACCACAGCAATAGCACCCTTAAGGTCCTTCTTATGTCGACCAACAATAGTCTTGTATGTAGCTTTTATCACGTATCCGATGCCGACGATGACAAAAATTATAACGTCTATAATCGCTTGCACGACGGTGTATTTGTCTCTCATACATTCTGGGATCTCCCTTGTCAGAGGTCCTGGCCTCATGCCATTCATATACTCCTGAGTTTCCACAGACATCTTGTTTATTTATTTTATTAATTAAATGTCCAACCACTGAACATCACTTTTCACTTAGGTATTGTTTTAAACACTTCACTCGTCTTTAGTACCTGTAACAATAAATAATAAATAAATAAAACGGCATTTATATTAGTACATTTTTATCATTATTATGTCGTCATGGAACTGCCATGCAATACCTTCTTCAAATAGATACATGCTACTACAATAATGATTATTACTGAAATATCATTGAAATGTTTGGGTTTACATAGAATCATTGAAATTATGGTGACCATTAAGATTGTGTACGTTATTTTATTAGTGCACAACATAGCTGCGAGCACACCACTTATTGCTGTTTTAAGTACAAAATCCAATTAACTATTACATGTCTTTAAACTTAATTTGTTTGTCATCGTCATTAAGTTATGTATTATGTAACTCTGCTCTACATGGCTCTCTCTGTTAGGTTGTCATAACAAACTATTCTAAGCGTATAGATATTTAATAAGAATGTTATTTTGTAAGTAGGTATTTTTATCATTTTGTGGGGCTTATTAGGCGATTCGCACGGATTTACGTGTCTGAATCAGGCGAATCGTAACCTTAAAATAATAAAATATTTTCTTTTGGCGACTTGTATGCAGTTACAATTACCTAATACGTATTTCTGGAATTGTTCGCCTACAAATAAATTAACTTCGTGAACTTAAGTGGCAGGCTTAGTAATACATGATCATTCTGGTCCCCGTCGGGCATAGCAAAGCAGAAGAAAAGAAGACGGCTATATTTTGTTTTACTTATATATATTTTTATACAACCTTCTTAAAGTTGTTTAATATTCAACATCAAGAACACAGACTAAAGAAGTAGTAAATCATTAATTTATATTATTTTTTTGAATAAAACCAATCGTTTGTGTTAAAACATCGGCATTGAAAATCATTTATTACTATTAGTTTAGGCAATAAAATCTTTGCACAATATGTTAAGAAATCGTTTCAGCACATATTTCTAACACACATCTGCAAATAAATGTGCATAGGCACAGTAAAAATATTGACTTACTAGGAATCCCCAAAAATGCGTATTTGAATATTATATTGATCAGAATATTTGCAAAGTCGACAAGAAAATACCTTGAAAACGCTAATTGAGAAAAATAAAAAAACTGAATCACCTACGTGACTACGTCCTAGTGATAGACTTGTATGATACTCATATTGGTGACTAAAATTTATACCTGCCTAGATAAACTGTACCGTGTGGTGCCGGACGTAAAGAATAACACCACCCCATTTCTTCCCGTGGGTGTCGTAAAAGGCGACTAAAGGACTTACTAGAGAATGGGCAGCAGCGTTCTCTATGCATTTTACCACCATACTGCGATCGCCAACCCGCCTGCCAAGCGTGGCGATTATGGCAAAGCCCCCAAATTGGGGGAGGCCTAAGTCCAGCAGTGGACTACTTACGGCTGAAATGATGATGATGAGATAAAAGGCTTCTAAATAAAGTGCGATTAGTAAAATATGAGTTAAATGATTGATGGATCGTTGGTCTAGTAGTGGTCACAAGCGTTACTGCTCAGCGTCAGGTCCGGGGTCCACTTCCCCGGTCGGGCAAAGTATTATTAGGCTTTTCTAACATTTTCTTAACAGTAGTAGCTCGGAATCTGTATTTGGGCTCGGTATATGGCAGTAGGCTCGCCCGGTCGCCCCCAATTACATGGGACTTAAACATAACAGTCAAAATGTGGCTATACTATACAGGGTTAAGTGAAATTAGCTGGTAATACTTTACCAATGTTGTTGACGTGTAAAACTTTATAAGATCTACTTACAGAAATAAATATTTCGTTTCATTTCACGTTCAGTATCGAACTAAGGCAATAAAAATTGTCATTCCAGCTTCGTTGTAAATCCTGACATGTAAGTACAATAAAGGGAACAATAACTTGACCCTGTAATAACCCTTCGCGGAAACAAGGCGTGATGTTATGATATGATTGACTAGCTACAGCCTGCGGCTTCGCCCGCATGGATGTCGAAAAATTCACCATTTCAACCCCCATTACACCCTCTTAGGGATAGAATTACAAAAAACCCTTTTTAGTGGAAACCTATTCTTCACAAAGAACACACCCTCCAAATTTCATGTCTCTAGGACCAGCGGTTTAGGCACAGCGTTGATATATCAGTCAGTCAGTCAGTCACTCAGTCACTCAGGACTTTGAATTATATATATTTTATATACTAGCTGACCCGACAGACGTTGTCCTGTCTCTTTTTTTTTTTTGTTTTTTTGGATGGGAAATCATCAAATGACTTCTCCCGCTCTGGGCGGAGTGGGAGGGCGTGTCAGACTTTTACTGACTAAAACCCACCCGTGTTCCTTCAGTTGCCCATGTGCCAGAGTCACGGTATCTCTTTCGAACAATCTCGTGACCCTGGCAGGCATCGGTCCTAGCAGACCCCTACATTGCTGCTGACATCTCTTTGAGGCGCGCGTGGAACACTACGCGCCGTCGACCCGAGCCTGATCCTTACCGGGCGGCGAGCTACCCATTGCTCGCCACCCGCAAGCTCGCGCCTACGGTGGCCGGGAGTCCGCTATCGACTCCCGACGCCCGGGGCGTCTCCTCCTGCGGCGGCTAGGGACGTGAGGGTGCAGAGACTGCCACTCCCTCACGCGCCCCGCCTCCTCCTTCGCGAGCATTACTGCTTCGCAGAAGGAGGTGACGGCTTCCCATGCCCTCTCGCTCCGTACCATGGCTCGCACCAGGGCCGGACGCGAGAGGTCGCCGCCGCCGATCGCCTCCACGAGGACACGGCGGTGCTCCGCCCAGGCAGGGCACACCTCCACTGTATGCTCCACCGTGTCCTCCAGACGATCCTCACAATGGAAACACCCGGACGTTTCCTCCCGCTTTATCCTGAACAGGAACCCACCGAAGCACCCATGCCCGGTGAGAACCTGCGTCAGGCGGAAGGTGAGGACGCCGTGGCGCCTCTCAATCCACTCCTCAATTGTCCTGTCTCTTTGATGATATTTGAGCACGCATTCTGTCAATTCTATGTCAAATGTCATAACGTTACATTAAAAAAGTTTACATTGCCCTACTATATGGTTGTCAAGTATTCTTAAATAAGTGTTCTTAAATTTTCTCATTTTCGGCGCAATTTTTTAATATATTTTTTTTGCATAAGAACCTTCTCCTGACAATTACAAACACAACAAAAAAAAAAGTGAAATCGGTCCAGCCGTTCACGCGTGATGGCGTGACGAAGGGAAATAGGGATTCATTTTTATATATACAAGATATAGATATAAAGCTGAAGAGTTTGTTTGTTTGTTTGCTTGAATGAACGCGCTAATCTCAGGAACTAGTCTGAATTGAAAAATTATTTTTGTGTTGATAGCCTATTTATCGAGGAAGGCTATAGGCTATATAACATTACGCTACAACTTAGAGGAGCAGAGCAGTAATGAAAAATGTTGCAAAATCGGGGAAAATCGCACGGGTAGGCGATAAGACGCGACGGGAAGGGTCGGGGAGCAAGAAATTTAACGCGGACTAAGTCGCGGGCAGAAGCTAGTTTTATATAATTATATAGATAGATGGATATCCCTCTGTTTCTTACACAAAAAGTTTGTTCGTAAGTAGGTATTTGTATATTCGTTTAAATAGACATACCTACAACAGAAAAACCTGTCCAAATAACTAATATGAATTGCCATTTAGATACAGTCATTGACTTACTAAAAAAATACCTGCACTATTTGCATATAACGTCTATAAAAATGATTTATTTGGTCTATTTTCTACATTTAGCCTTCGCGATTAGGTAATAGGAATTCGTTTTGTTTTTTTATATAGCACGATAATCACTATGAAAAACTATAAAAGATTGGTCTTAAGGAATTTATGCAATTCATCATCTTAAGTTGCTTTCAAGGATATAATTACTTATGTATAATTTGAAATCATTTAAAATCATGATTCAGATATACCTATAAATCTTCTACCTTATCAAAGATTTCCTTCATTATCAATATTCATGAAATTCAAAGCTTGTTAGAATGGATAATCTTTACAAACATATATGTATTGGCAAAATAAATTATAGTCAAAGCTTTTTTCTCTCCTATATTGGACAACACCGTAGATAGTCTATTTTTAATAGTTTATATCCCTCATCATCATAATTTCTGCCGAAAGACGTCCAATGCTGGACATAGACACCCCAATTTGAGGAGGCTTGCCATAATGGCGATCGCAGTATGGTTGTAAAATGCATAGAGAACGCTGCTGCCCATTCTGTGGTGATTCCCTTAGTCGCCTTAGAGGCGACTAAGGGAATCACCACAAAACCGACACCCACGGGAAGAGATGGTGTTATTCCTTACATCCGGTAACACACGGAGGTAGTTCATACTGCAGCAATTCTATCGATAGTTATGTTTTTTAAACCGATGAATCTTCATTGTCTAGAGACAGTAGACATATAAATATTTTAATTCGTTGATACCTCTATGTCATCAAGTCATAATTATGTAGTAGCCGTATATAGTCTTTTCGTACCACTTGCTCAAAAAAGTGACATTCTATGCCACAAAAAGCGAACATAACAATAGTCATTTTTAATCTGTTAAAAACAGGGAAAGAAAATTGCACTGAATTTCATTCATCCTCTAAGGGGAGAATGTGATTTAAATTTGGAATACTTACCGAAATTTATACTGAACTACATCTGTGTTTACACCATTGAGTTTGTATATAAAGCATTAGACATCTTTTTGAAAAAGGAATACGCATTTATTATGCAGTTATGATTATTAAATAAAATTACGAAAACCGACGAGGCCGTATGAGCTTGATGCCTTTGCTTTTCCGACAAAAAAATATTAGTCTAGGAATTTGCCGCGTTTTTGTTTTCTTCAAATACATAAACGTTAAGTTTATTTTAATTTATTTTTAATTGTCATTATTTTTAATAAATGCTTATCTCATATTATTATTGTGTTAATTTTTTCGCAAATGGTACGAAAAGTAGAGTATTTTCCTCGGTGATAAAGCTGTCTTAGTCTTGGGTGAACTTAAATCCCTCGCTACACTCAGACCTCGTCTTAAATCCCTCGCTTCGCTCGTGATTTAAGTTTTTAACACCCTCGCTACGCTCGGGAGTAAACCTCGAGTCCTTCGTTACGCTCGCGATTTAAATCGACACCCGTGTCAGGAGACACTGCTTTATCCCCTTGGTTAATAATCTACTATTAGATAACCTTGTTAAGATAACCAGGTAGCAGTAGTCTTGAGAATATCTGCTTTAGATATTTAAACAAATAAAGAACACTCTTTTATAGAAAACCAAACTAAAAAGTAGAAAATAATTGAAAAAAAAGCGTGGAGTGTTTTTTGAGTTATTCCTAATTGATATCAATCACCCCACGCTTTTTTTCCTATCCTGGTGATCCCGGCCAGGATAATGGCTCAAATTTATGAAATTATTTTATTGTCATCGGTCATTGATACCTAAGTGTGCAGAGAGTCAGATAGTAGGAGTATGTTTACTCTTATATGTACCTCCAAGAGTAAACCTACTATACAACTAATATTTTATTACTTATATGTATTTTGTTCAGACGCGAAAAGCGACTTAATGTTTAATTTGTATAGAAGAGGAACTTTTGATTTCTTGCAACGACAATTTCATTTATCCTAACCCTAATATACACATTTGTTAAAGCCTATTAGACATAGTCACTAAATCACTATGGGAGTAGATGGCGCTGTGCTCCGCTCGCACATCGCCGGTGTCGCAAGCGCAGCCAGCGGCCGGTGAATGCAGCCATTGCACAAACCACGGCTTGCTGCAAGGACCGGTGTCGCTGTGAAGGTCGGCTATAATATTATCAATGAGTTCAATTCACTCTTGGGCAGATTTGATACATTTAACGCCAAGGTTACCTTGGAATTTTGTAACGGCGAAATTACTTTTACTTGAAAGTGAATATTTAAAAGTGGTGCTAACAACATCTCTCTGAAAGTTTAAGGTACGATCGTCCTCGACACTTCTCAAATGTGTAATATACAAACTTAATTCATTAATGAGTAGTCAGAATGTCACAGCAATTGAAAGCACTAGTATTTCAATAGTGGTCCGCAAGCAAAGCGACTTACTATAATTTGTTTTTGGTGTTTGGACCACCATTGAAATACTATTGCTGAGATATGTTCAATTTTGGAAAATTGTCGTGTTAAAAGATAGTGTGTTCATCACTTATACTAACCTGCTTCGTTTTAATTGATAACCTTTCTCTTAAGGTGACTACAGTTCGAAGGTTCTTCAAAAGTGTTCTCTCAAAAAAAAAAAAAACTGGTGTCAGTTTCGTCAAAGCTAGAGAAGCAAAAACGAGCGAGAAATTCTAAAATCTCTTGTGATTTTAGAAACCGTTAGTGTTAGCAATTATTTTTATCTCTCCGCGTGATTTTTATTGGAGAGAAAGTATATATGACTGCTGTTTCTATGCCAATATATCGTATTAATTTGATAAATAAGCAATAGCACTTCACTGTATTATTGACTGAAGACCCTACCTTGACAGTAAATGATAGTTGGATTGTTTCCCCCGCACGCGGGGAGTGGCGGATCTATCTTCAGTGGTCGGCCGACACGTCAGCGCCACAAACTTTATTGACTTATTTTACCAATGGCCAAAAGTGGAACGAAGGAATCATCACTGACCGAAATTTAAAAACGTTGTTTAGCATGGCCTTTTGCTAAGCATTATTCGTGTCACCGTCGCACAACTGTTAAAGTAAAAGTGCAAGATAAAGACGGCAACATATTTAAGAAAAATGTGCATGCCAAGTGACGTTAATTTGTCTCGGTCTTTGAAATTTTTGCGCATAGTAAACTATGGAGTAGACAACTAATACAAAATTTTTAAAAACCTTAAACTTAAATTTTGATTAATGGTATGCATGGGTAAAAAAAATATAATTAATTGAAATCGAATAATGGTTTGTTATAGAATTTGAATTCCTGATTAACGGAAAAATAAAGAAAAAATTCCATCACGTAAGATTTTGTAAAAATCTTCATAAATGCTACCATAGTACAAATATGATATGATAACAATTATTATTTTCGGAAGGGCTTGTGGCTAAGTTACAACAGCTGCACGGGTCGGTCGTTCAGGTTAAGCTACGCTTGCCGCGGTTGACCCGTGGATGATGGACCATCTTTACAGACCAAGACCCTTCCGTGCCTCGGAAAGAACGTTAAGCCGTTGGTCCCCCTGCCAGGGTCGCGAGATTAGTTCGAACGAGGTACCGTGGTCCTGGCATATGGGCAACTAAAGGGTTTTAGTCAGTAAAAGTCTGACACGCCCTTCTGCTCCACCCAGAGCGGGAGACGTCATTTAATGATATACCATCCAAAAAAAACTTTTGGTCCCGGCCGTCTTTCGTAGATCTTAGACAGTCGTTACGGGTCGTCAGAAGCCCGAAAGTATGACAACCAGTCTTACCAAGGGGTATCGTATTACCCAGTAACTGGGTTGTGGAGGTTAGATAGGCAGTCGCTCCATGTAAAATACTGGTACTCAGCTGCATCCGGTGAGACTGGAAGCCGACCCCAATATAGTTGGGAAAAGGCTAGGCAGATGATGAACAATTATTATTTTCGACTGTCATTTTACTTGTTGGTAGTTATTAAAAATATCTAGTAAATGTGATTGACTGTCGACTGATTGGTCTCTCTATCGACAAAACCGAGCCACAGCTATTTGCACAACCAGAATTAAACAACTTGGTGCGTAAATAAGATCTTTCTAAAATGGCAGCAGAACTTTTAGGATCTCGAATCAAAGAAAAAAAAAATTGGCTACGGGCACTACTTTTCCATAGAATAGATATAGAGAAAAAGCTTTTGTCTCAATTTTTGCTCAAGATGGTGATTCAGTTTTACTGTAAAGATATGAAAATGAAAATGTTTAATGTCAAATATGACAAAGAAGCTTCAGTGACAAGCAAATAAGGTATTACAAGGATTTATAACAGTTTATTTCATCGAAGATTATAATCTTTTTTTTTTTATTTAAGCACGCACTTATGTTATCTCAATTGACTTTAGACATTGGCAGAATAGTCGACATCGGCTTTGTTTGCCATAATAAAAAATAGAATAGAATAGAACAGTTTATTTTGTCAGGTTAGTGCTAATCTATATACATCTATATACAAATAAATAAAATTGGAGTGTCTGTTTTTAATATTAAGATAACCACTTTTTACTAAGTGTATATGGATGTATACACGATACATATACCAAAACAACATTTTTTACAATTTTTGTCTGTCTGTCTGTCTGTCTGTTTGTTCCCGCTAATCTCTGAAATGGCTGGACCGATTTTGACGGGACTAACAGCGTACTAGCTTTATTGTCAGGTGGTCCCTGTTAATTGAATTGGAGAAAGTAATCTAAAAATAGTTGATTAATATATTGAGATTAACTACACAATATCAGCATGGTAATTACATATATCATTGACCTTAATCAGGAAAATAATACACTTAACAAAAAATAATAAATAAATCTATTTACTATGATGTCAGAGAGCGGCATGATCAATTGATCATATATAAAAACAAGAACCTATCTTGTCTAAAATTCTAAACTGGTTTGACATATTACAAAAAGCGATTTAAAAATATACATGACCTTTAGCTGGTTATAAATAGGTCAGCAGGACAAAACTAATATACATGTATCTGTTTTTTATAGTACATACAACATTTATTTTTTACCTTACTGAGTCAGCAGATATAATTATTTCGATGACTTTTAGTAATTCACAAATAGAACAGTAGATTATTACAGGAAATATGTAAATATATTCAGTGTTTACTTTTATTTACGTGACACGTGCAAATTGTAGAGAACAGTAACTGATCAAGGTTTTGTCAAGCCCAAAAACCCAGGTGTACAGGAAATGTCAGAATGCTACCGTAATACGGAATTTAAAATAAGAATTAAACTATTATTACTAAATTACCGCCTTTTCACGCAGTAGTTAACGGACGCGACTTACCGAGTAGGTCGTGAGTTCAAACCCAAGCAGGCGCTTTACTTTCTGTAAATTATTTCATCACCACTGCTCTCAAAACGGTGAAGGAAAACATCCTGAGGAAACAGACATGTCTTAGAACCAAAAATTCGAAGATTTTGGCATCTACCAACCCGCACTGGGCCCGCGTGGTGGATTATGGCTCACTCCGTCTCACCGAGAGGAGGCCTGTGTCCCAGCAGTGAGAACATTATAGGCTGATGATGATAACGCAGTAGTTGTACAAAACTCGGGTCCATTTTGTTTAACTCGTTTATAGTCTCTGTACCGTGTCGTGCTGGACGTAAAGAATAGCACCACCCCATTTCTTCCCGTGGGTGTCGTAAGAGGTGACTAAAGGACTTACTAGAGAATGGGCAGCAGCGTTTTCTATACATTTTACCACCATATTGCGATCGCCAACCCGCCTGCAAAACGTGGCGATTATGGCAAATCCCCCCCAAATCGGGGGAGGCTTATGTTCAGTAGTGGACGTCTTTCGGCTGAAATGATGATGATGATGATGATAGTCTGTGATAGTTTAACTATTGTGTCTGCTTTGCGAGCAGTCAAACTATCATAACATCAAAGAATAACATCGGAGTATCGTCTTAACGTGACGCTGGCAGAATACTCGATATTGGCTCATTTGCCAAGAATAAAAAGCAAAAAATAATCGAATTGTCTGACGTATTTCTTCATTAGATGAACGCACTAACGAACAATAAACCAGTCGAAACTTATCCAGTGTTTATACAGCAACGTCGATCCGCTTAACCCAAAGCGGGAGACCAAATCAGCGAGCACACAAAGTCAGTTGGCAAAGAGGTAATTACCTCCTTCATTCCACCTCTTAATTATGAACAAAGGTAATTAAAACAGTGTCATTGCATTGTCAAAAAGACAGGAAAGCAGTAATAATGGCTAACCTTACAAGGCTGCTTGTAATCAGGACAACGTAATTGCGTTATAGCAGTGGTTAATTACTTAAACCATGATTACATTCTCACTAGATACTTATCTGCTGTGGTAATTATGTCTGTCTTGATACATATGCACGTTTTGTAGATAAAGAAAGAAAGTTGCTTTGCTCATAGTTTGTTGCAATTATGAGTTTTCTACCGAAAGTAAATTGAATTACTTAGTTGTTATTTTTCAAACTAGTTCTAAAATTGTTTCATCTTCGCTGTTAGTTTGAAGAGTTACTGCACCATCCTCATCGTCATTCAAAAAGTCAAGAACGTGTCCTTGCCCCAATTTATTTCAGATCGGAGCTAAAGCGTTTTGCTTCCATATATTTCTATCAACGCTCATCTCATCATCTCACTTCCTTCCTTCTATTTAAAATAATAAAATTTAAGGTCCTCAACCAGGTATTGACAGTCATCAAAAGAGACAAGTAACAAAGGTATATACTTGAAGTTTAGTAAAAAACCGATCCTGTATGATCTAATTCTAGTATGCAATATAGATACAGATAAATAACTGCCATTCAAGCCAATGCTACTTCTGAAGAGCTCATTACTCTCATTGTTATTCTGTCTCCCATTCAATACGCGATAGCCGCCTAGTAACGTATCGATGACGCACGCACTATCGTTTATCGTCCACGTACTCGTGATCTGAATATAAGGATCACTGTTAATCTTTGGGCGATGCATTCAATGTCACATTCAACACTTCATTGAACGACTCAAGGATCAATGAGGCATTTGACCACAAATATTGACCGCAACATATAGAACTATTGTTTGTATTGATTACTGATCAGTTTATCTCTTGATATTTTGAATGCTTTATTGTCTATAAGGATTTTTCCGCAGCTGTGTTAAATTAACAATATCTTTGTCTATTATGATGTCATTGCGTATAGTAAATTCTTCATTCCAATGTTACGAAATGCAAGGTGGTATTACGTTCACTGTTAACGACGTAGTAGACGATGCATTTTTTCCTATTTTGATCACTATAGCTATAATGACACTTAGTGATGGTAATTTTGATGCATAATTCCATGACATGGTCATTTTATATGAAGCTGGCGATCACGCGAACTTCATTCAGTTTAATAACAACCGCATGACCAAGCATAAATGTAGGAGAGGAGAGAAACAAATGACGTCTAGGTAGAATTAGAAAATAAGAGGTTTTATAGGCTAGAACACGAGAAATGGAAATGTAGAATGGTCACTGAATTTACTAGCTCAATGCAAATCCTATAAGCGAAGTTTCTGAATATTTCCAAGCGATTATATACACTGGTGCAATAAACACTCCTTTAGATGTTTCTCTAAATATAGGTGGTGCCGTATCCAATTTATAGAGTGCTATATTCGATAAATTAAAATACTTTATTCAAAATTAAATGTTAACTAAATAACATCTAATATCGTCTTAGAAAGTAAAGAAACTGCATTGAGTAATAAGTACGTGTACCGTTTCATGGCTATGGTGCAGCGTGGCGACTAATTGACGGCTGAGAGTTACACACCGTGACAGGAAAATATTGTCCATCGAATGGCCGACACGGCGGCGGCGGCGCGGGCGCGGCGAAACATTTGTATTTTTGTCATTAAGTGGCAAATACGCCGATAGCTCACCTGTTGGTAAGTAGGCAATGCCACCTATTGACATCTGTAAACCATAACGTTCAAATTAGAGTACCTACAGCTAACCCGGCGACATCGATGTGACATTTACCAACCTGCGTGAAACATTACAGCCCACTCACTCCCTGTCTAAGATGCCAGAAGTGGGAACATTGTAGGCTGATAAATAAATTATGCAAACCTTGCTAGTAGTAGATTTGAGTTAAATATAGGTCAGTACTCCCCTGATGATCTTCACGATTCACGAAGCGATCTACTTTAAGATTTTATATTTTGGTAGTTATTTTCAAACAAGATATATTTACATAATTTATACTTGCAAACATATTATCATTCTACTCTCTATCCCTCCTCTAATCTTCTGAACACTGTTACTTCATAAAATCCCATTGAATGACTATAACATGACACAGTCTGTAGTGATGATTTTAATTATTACAATTCCGTAAAGCCAATTAAAGCCGAACACTGACCTGCAAATTGCAAAAAACTGGCAAAATGTGGATATACACACGGTGACACATCAAGCTATACATTTCAGTAAAAGTTGACTTCTCATTGTACGAAAAATCTATACAATGCGAGCTCAGCTCAGCTAAACTTACAAGGAAACATTCCCAGGTGTCCTTCTCCGATTTTAATGCTGCTGAAATTTGCTATTCTACGTTGAATTCTAAGAGACACGTATTTTTTTTTACCGGCGGAAAAATATTTTTAGAGGGTAAAATGAACACACTTTCCCGCATCGCCCAGAAAAGAATACCTGACAATCCGATTAAATTTATTAGGGCATGATATACTCATAAATGGGGGTCATTTACAGCTTAAGTTCTAATTTTTTTTTTTGACAAACGCCAGAAGACTTATTATGCTCACTATTTTTTTTTATGTTCTTTCGAATGCCATTGGTCCTGTGAAAAAATAGTTTTTTTTATTGAATTTTTCTTCTTTTAAATGAAAATAAAAATAATTAAAACTTAATATTTGAAATCGCGTATGTATACCATTTTCATAGTTTTTCGTGTAGTTTATGACCCACTTGGTCGTTTGCGAAAATATCGACTTTAAGTATATGAAACCTGAAAAACTCGTGCTGAGAGGGTCAACTTTGACGGTCCATTTTACCCCCTAAAAATGTTTTTCCGCCAATAAAAAAAATACGTGTCTCTTAGAATTCAACGTAGAATAACATATTTCAGCGGCATCAAAATCGGCGAGGCACACCTGGGAATGTTTCCTTGTTAGAAATGTATACATAGCTTGATAAGTAGCCGTGTGTACTATAGAACCAATACCTAAACTCCTCACCTCACCCCCGAAGGGTTAGGCAAAAGTCTATTTCGTTGGTGTGACGTGCTTTTGCAACGAACGGTAAGTCCTCGTGTCTGATGTCAGTGTCATCAGCTAGTTACAAAATGATTATGATTTATCAGAGAAGTGTCTTGCCATATTTTTCGTCATGTAAATATTGATGGAACTTGTTGAGTAATTTTGCCGTCTGTTCACATATTGTTGATGGTAGCCAAATAGCCACGAAAAGAAATTATGTTATTTTATTACAAATACTCAAGAATTTCATTTCCGCAAATGAAGGAAACGCGGGGTTGAAGATATAACCTTTGTAATTCGTAGCGCCCTACAGACGTTAAGTTTGTAAAATGCATTTATATTTCTGCGAATTCGCTATCAAGTAAATATTCATTAGAATGATTCTTTATTTTAGTTCTTATTAACTAAGCATGAAATCTTTTATGTAAAAAATACAATCGAAAGCCTCCTTTGTTCATTCCATTCCATTCCCCATTTGTCCATAATAAAATCTTGTTGATTGCTTAAAACCTAAGTTACCAAACCTGATTTATCTTCCAGTGCCGCACCCAAATTCCATGAATAAAAAACGCAACATACGAACTTGCAAATTTAAATCTGGCTCTTTTCCAATCAATCATTGACAAAGGCTGACCAACCAATTTTATGTTAACTTTTTGCTATTATGCAGCATTACAGTCAAGTCATAACTATTTGCTTTGCACCAGACAAACTTTCGGGAGAATTACTAGAAAATTAAATGTTCTTATAGTTTGCTATGTTCTTATAGTTTCAAAAATGTTATATATTTTAAGATCTATTGACTAAAATATCTTACAATATTAACATAATTTAAAATCTAAGTCTTAAAGAGAAAAAAATGCAACGGTAATAAACATTAATAATCATAAAGCATCATAAAATCAAAAGATTTTATGATGCTTTATGATTATTAATGTTAACTAAAAAGTTTAAGTTGATTTTTGATTAATTAAAACGTCACTACAATTTATGGAGTCTATAAATTGTAGTAACGTTCGAATTTCAAACAAATCATTTGATTTTTTAATTTTGAACTTTTTATTTTCTGTAGCATCCAATACTGAATATTAATCATATGTTATCTGTTCAAATGCTTCACTAATACTGACAGAATCTGAGCTCCGCTCTTAGAATCCTTGATCTTAATTTTCGTGTTTTATTTTAAGAACAACGGAAGGTCATGCAAACACCTCACTTAAGGTTAATGCACACGAATGCATCCGTTCAACGTACTTACTTACATATAAAAAACACAATGTGCTAGATAAATGCGAATAAATACGTGAGTTAAGAAGAACGTTATGTGGAATGCTAATATATATATTTCACGGCTGTTTCAAGCTGTTAATTCTGCATCGAATGTTAAGAACAAATCTATTTGTAAAGTAGGTTGTCGAAATATAAAATCTTTTGGTCTTATTAAATCAAGTAATGCGGAGGTAGAGTTATCGTTAGTCTATGGTACATAAGTATAGAATAGAATAGAATTTATTTGACATAAAGTACACAGATACAGGGGTGACACTTAATCTATGTGCAAATAGACTGGTACAAGATAAATGATCAATGACCCCCTATGCTAAGAAAAACCTGTGTTATAGGGGTCAGAAATATTTTAGTATATTGTTGTCCATCCATGGATGTCATTAATTTCTTGAAACATTCATTAAATGGATTTCTACAAATTCTTCTATTTCTTAAGCATCGACCAACACGTATTATTTTACTTGCCACATTTTTGAACCGTCTGTTTTTCATTTGTTTTTTGACAGTTGAATTTGACTATTAGCATAATCATAACGATTTAATCCGACATTTTTCTCAGTAGTGTCATTTTTAAGGTGAGGCTTCATTTCCAGTTTGCGAGCACCGTTGTCAGTCGGTTTCGGTGCGGCCATGTATTTTTTGCGACCGCTTTCTCTCATGCTTTCACCATGACGACCAATGGCCCGTCATTTTGGACATTATTCGATGTTTGAATGTTTGCCGGGAGCTTTTGGATTTGCGATGAGTGAAATTAAACAATCGATTACTAATATTATGGTAACGGTATTCCTTAAAACAATGATTAACCTGTTTGAATACATATCTACATCAGTGAATAAACAGACAACCAATGAATATAACAAATAATGATAGAATGATTAACACCGGTTTCTAAATCCGTAGAAATGACGAGAATTTAAAGTTAAATTCTAGCTTTTTTTATACAAAACCCCGCGAACTCATCAACCTGTCTCGATCCCAATTTTAGCATGAAAGCGTAACAAACAAACATTCAAAAAATCACATCGTTTTTCTTTATTAATATTAGTTTAGATAAACAGTTTAATGGAAACCATTGTAGACAGCTACAATCATTGATGTTAACAGTAAAATACTGACTGTTAAATGTTATAGGCTAGTAAAGATGAAGAGTTTATTGTTACAAATACTGTTGTTCCAACTTTTATGTCTAGTAATTAGTATTTTTAATGCACATGCACACATTTATTAATCTGCAGCTAATGAATTTGAACATTGTAATTACCAAAGTAATGACAGCTATCAAATGCTAAATTAATTAAAACAAAAGTCTAATCACCACAACTGGACACCTATTAATCAGAAAACATTAAATCTTCAAATGAACTACGAAACACAGCCGAAGCAAAGTTTCGTTCCACCTGAGAAATGTCATAACATTTCTCAAGCTGAGCTGAGAGTTATAAACTATTTCGATACTAGAAGTCGGTATCGCAATTCCTTGCAAGATCATCGCGGGCGCAGATCGATCGCGGGGTATCTAACTGGACGGCCTTCTCGGGACGTTTCCCAACCTGCGCACGCGTTGAGGTGCCTAGCGGAAGGACGTACTGCCTTACACCATAGACATATATGTTAAGTGTTAGAGTGCTCCATTACAGACAATTGCACTTACAAAAGTCTTGTTACTTTGATTGCCCTCTTCTTTAGTTTAGCTATATTTGTGTTTCTAAACTGATGATTATTGCAATTTTCGTTTGTATATTTTGTCATTTCAAAATCTCATGTCATCATCATCTATAATTTTATCTTCTTAAAATTTTCAAAGTCTAGTGCGTGTACCGCCAGCTTCGCCAAGTTCGCAGTATCAACAGAACAGTTTCCATCATTAATTTTAATGCTCTCATGAGTGTAACCGTATTATGCAACTGTTGTATCTTCGCTGCGGGCAGGTAGTACGAGTACAAAATCTGTTAGAAATCAGGTAATTAGTTCAAACCAAATATGCAGTCACAGCTTGAAATTTGATACAATCTGACGAAGCGTCTTTTGGAAATCTGCTTTGCAATAATTTATTTTTTGTCGAGTCGACAAAGGGAGTTATCATTTCCTAATTATCTTGAAGAATGGATTTTAATATCGTCAGCTTATTCTAGTGTTTTGAGATCAGTCGGGCAATGTCGGTCAAGTCTATTTACTTACTTACGTACTTTTTTTTTAGAATTACCTCATCATGTGGTATTGTCAGCTAAACAGTGGGTATTATCTTAACAAATTCTAAATTATACCAGCAATATAACCGTTTTTATCATCAGCCTGTGTCACTTTTCTCTATATTGATAATTCTTGTAGTTTGCTAAGAAGGCTAGAGTTGTTTTCTATTGGGAGATACACTAGTCCACTGAATAATGCCCTTGAACGAAATGACTTAATATCGAGAATGTATCTTATTGAAACTGCGCCTATTTCATTTCACATACGACTGCTTTCCCAATAGGTTAGTATTGAGACATAAAGTATAATCTTCTACTGGCATTATATTATTATAAGCAATGTGATGTGGATCACGTAATTGATTGGGTTGTAGACTCTTATCTCTTTTCTTGTCTATCGTCATTTTTATTTGAAATGGCATTTATATCTCCATTATGACGATCGTTGTTTAAAATGATGATTTATTACCATCATAAATCTCGTTATAGAGGATTTTTACTTTGATTTTTTTAGTGTTTACTGCAATTCATAGAAACATTCACTAAAACTTGATTGTATAGTTTAAAATTTTTGTGCTTCCGTTCTTGATTAATCCGTTAATCTCTGAGTCACAGACGATACAGTTGTATTAAATACCGTTCATTGCACCAGGTAAATAATTTACCTATTGGGGTTGTCCTTGAATTCGGTCTGGTGAATAAAGTGTTGTTGGCAATTAGCCAAACAATTATTTCATATAACATGAAACAAGATCTAGAGATAGGTTTGATGAAATCATGTTGTATATACGAGAGCTCATAGAGGCAGGATCGCCTTGAAATACTTTCGAACCACGTGAACTATGCGAAAACGTTTACCTAATAGAATCAACATTTAATTAACCCTTCGATGACAACAAACTTACCTATGAATACAGCTGTCGTCAGCCGGTGATCAGTTGATCACAAACACTGGCACTTTGGAAACTTATTTCATAAATTTTGAATTTAGAACAGGTGGTTGGATATTCGGATAGATAAAGTCCGCGACGGATATGCTAATGTTTGATGTAGCGTCGGCCTGTGGCGGCGCGCGACGCTGCAGATCGACTGAGTGAGACTGGCGCCGCGCGGAGTGGCTGCGCGCGCACCGCGACCCTCAGACCCTCGGTAGACGGCCTTCACGCACGGCACACGGGGTGACTTCCCATTACTACAATAAACAAAGAGTTTTAATGCTATTGTCATATCGTTACCCGATGTTTGTGTTTTTTTTTTTCGAATGTAAATTCTTAATGATTCTGACCACAGGAGATTTTCCTTGTGAATAATATTAGCGATATTAATATTAAGTTAGTTACTGACAAGACAAAAAAAGTATCAGAGTTGGATGCTAATTCAACATTTGTAGATGAATGGACTCTAAAATGAATTATTAATGTTGTGTAGTAGGTATCTAAGTCCTCTTGATTGAAATAAATGTGATTTTAGCTGTATGTATTAGATTACTTGAAGTTTTGTGTATGTAATTACCCACTACATGTGCAACTGCCCCACTTAGTTTTTTTTTTTTTTTAATGTAGCAAATAACGGAATCCACTAGCCTGTAAAATGCTTATATACGTGGGTTTATCGCAATCTTCTCAGAAACATACGCATAATTATGGTAGGCTATTCAAATATTAATTAACGAATATATGCTACACAAATATGCATGGGTGTGCACTAGCCAATAGATTCACAACTGTAAATTATTTCAACGTCGAAATATATTTTGATGGCTTTTGACTTTTCGGCCTATCAAGATGCTAAACGCCTTTCTCTTTGTTGAGAGTTGTATTTTTGCAGAGTCCAAAATGAATAATATTATTTTTACTGTCCTACTCTACTGCTTGCTTTCTTTGTTATTGCTTCTTTGCCTATTTTCGTATCATCAGCTGGAAGTTTTAGGGGCTATCCTTGAATACTTTTATTAGGTTACTAGTTTCTGCCCGCGACTTCGTCCGCGTCAATTTTTGCTCCCCTGACCCTTCCCGTAGCTTCGAATTGTCTGCCAGTTTTCGTTCATTTTCCGTTGCTGCTCCGCTCTTGTTGATAGTAGCGTGATGTTATAGAGCCTATAGCCTTCCTCAATAAAAAGGCTCCCCAACACAAATATTTTTTCAATTCGGACCAGTAGTTCCTGAGATTACCGCTTTCACCCCAAACAAACAAACAAACTCTTCAGCTTTATAATATTAGTATAGATGACTTGTCATCTAATCCAAGTTGACACGGGCGTAAATATAACGGCGGCGCTCTAGATCTTCAACGCGCCGCGATTTGAAATTAAAACAGTGTATTTTTTCGACACGCTGGAAATACACTTTGTTGTATTCTCAATGCTCGGATCAACACCGAGAGTTGAAAATCCTGTGTTCGATGAAATCCCCACGCGATATTTCTACGTTTATGTGAACGTGGTCTAATTTGTCGAGACTTGCTTTACCTACGACTTATAAATTAGACGGCTTCAATAAGGAAAAGTTTATTTTGGCCCAAAGAATCTATACTATATTTGATTTTGACAATATTACAAAGGCGAATTACGAGTAGTAGGTCGAAAGTTCCAACCCAAGCAGGCACTTTCATCATCATCATCAGCCTATATTGTTCCCACTGCTGGGACACAGGCCTTCTCTGCGCTTTACTTTGTGTAAATGAATTTCATCACCACTGCTCTCAAAACGGTGAAGGAAAACATCGTGAGGAAACCGGCATGTCTAAGACCCAAAAATTCGAAGACATGTGACATCTATCTACCCGCACTGGGCCCGCGTGGTGGATTATGGCCCACTGCTTCAGAAACTACAGGCTCGAATAAATTATTTGTTAGTGTTAGATAAACCATTTATCGAGGAGGCGAGTAAAAAGGAAAAGTCACGAATACGAAGCATTCACGCGGGAGGCGATCCGATACGAAGGGGTGAGTCAGGGGAGCAAGAAATTTGATGCGAATGAAGTCGCGGGTGGAAGCTAGTATTTAATAAGTTGCCTTACTCAATGAAAGGCCAAATTTTGTGAATTTCAAGCGTAATTTAATAATAAGTTTTTTTTTTTTAAGAATAAGTTTTTTTTAAAATAATAAGTTTTATTTAGGAACAAAAACACATTGACATAAATTACAATAAAAAAGATGATAGCTATAAAAGTTATAAACTGTGTCGCAGTACAGTAGTAAATTAAATACTATAATAATACAGAAGTGTTACTATTGTCTCAGTGACTACTTTGATGTGACAGTTCTTTGACAGACAAGTTAATAATATTTTTACACTCGTAACTTGGCTATTTAAACATAACCGACTTTAATAATTCTATGGACAGAGCTAACTTTAAACATTTTTCATAAGTTCATAACAGTAACTTGACGACATTATAATATTTAACATTGACTCTATCGCATTTCGTTAATTTCGACATTTACTATTGCATTACCTTTGATTATATACCTGTCTGCATTATATTGAATCACATTTAAAATAAAGTAAAAATTGTCATTGATTTGATTCTGCTGAATCGAATCAAATACTTAAATTAATTAACTTCTGCACACTGTTGTAACCTATGTTTACGAATGAAGACTATTGATTGATTGATTGCACGGATCCTACGCTAAAATATTTGAAGGATCGTTCTAGATATTCTTGATAGTTCAAATGTAAAAATGTAATTTATAGCTAACCTATATAATCGTAAGGTTGTCTCAAGCAAAACCACCTCTACATTACTTACTATGTTCTGTGTAATCTTTCGCTGCTATTTTTGTTATCATCTTTCAAAACCGACAGTGGATTAAGCTCATAATAAATGACATCATTCCATCCATCCGTCCATTTCTGCCGAAAGACGTCCAGTGGTGGAAATGGTGGTAAAATGCATAGAGAACGCTGCTGCCCATTCTCTAGTAAATACCTTACTCGCCTCTAACGACACCCACGGGAAGAAACGGCATGGTGCAATTCTTTACGTCCGGCACCACATACAGGATGTGGCGTAAGTAATGGTCCTCCGTTCAGGATTCGATGAACCAGATAATTAACTATAACAATTAAAAATCTTAACCATTTTTACCCAATTTTTTTTCTTACAAATAGTGCTCTTGAACTTGATGGTGTGTTAAAAATTGGGAATAGAGAAGAACCAATTTTTTCTTCAAAAGAGCTGAATTTACATAAAAAAATCATAATTTATCACGATAACTCTAGTATTCAGCAGTAATTAACAGAAATCAAAATGAAAAAATAATGGTTTTTGTTGAAACTACAAACAAATATGTAATAAAAGGTAGAAATTTCATAAATAAAAGACAAAAATGAAATATTTTGGGAACCCTTGGGTAAAAATGTTTAAAAATTTTAATTGTTATAGTTAATTATCTGATTCATCGAATCCTGAACGGTGGACCACTACTTACGCCACACCCTGTATAACTATAGAATAAATTACTATAGTGACAGAATCTACCCGCTTTATTAATATTTCACAGATCGAAAAATCTTTCATACTTTTACATGTCAAGAATGTGAACTACTTGAATATCTTACTGACTTTTCGACACTGGCAGAATAGTCGAAAACGGCTCAGTTGCCAAAAAGGGAAAAAAAAAAAATCTTACTGACTTGTACTAAGTATACAACCTTTTTCGCAAAGGACAGGTCTGCCCGTATTAAATGCTGTCGAAAGTTAAACTTGAAACAAATCTGGTTCAAAGGTAACGTATATAGAATGTGAAAGAACATTACAGTTAAGGGAACATTATTGTGGCGAAATATACATATTTGTAGTGGAAGATTTTTATTGGTAAAAGAATATAAAGTTTTATTCCACATCCTTGACGACCTTGAAATTAATCTCATCATCATTTCAGCCGAAAGACGTCCACTGCTGGACATAGCCCTCCCAAAGTTTGGAGGTTTTGCCATAATCACCACGCTTGAAAATCTACTAGCATCTAAAAAAACATAATAGACTAGTACAGAGAAAATTATGCGCTTCGTGAATCATCGATTGTCTTCGTGAATACGAATTCACGATGATGAGATCTAACATTCATTGAGTTGTTACAAGTCAACCATGGATGTACGCACGGTCACAGGTCAAGCTATACATTTCCAGTATAAGCTGCCATCTCACTGTACGAAAAGCCTATAAAATGCGAGGTCAGCTAAAACTGGATTTGTATAGCTTGATGTGCAGCCGTGTGTACTGCCCTATTTCGTTCGTATTAGTAGTATGGTTACAATATTATAAATTATCATCTCTATGCGGTTACGAACTTTTTTTCTAATCTTGTGAGTGACAGATAACCCGACAGAGATAAACCTTCATACAAACGCTGAATGAACTTCATTCAACTAAAACTTGAACTTTGCCACTAATGGGGGGTTTGTCTGTAGCATACAAGAATGCGATAATTCGGACACATGAAACGCATAACTATTCTGGTTTAAAAATAGCTTGGCTTCTCATATTTCGGCCTAGTTAGTTTCGAGTTTTAAAACTTGTTAAACAACTCGAAACTAACTCGATAACTGTTACTTTTCTATTATTATAAAGCTGTAGTTTGTTTGTTTTTTCTTTGTTCGTTTGTTTGAACGCGCTAATATGTAAACCCAATTGTAATTGATAAAATATTTTTGCATTCACACCCCAATTATTGAGGAAAGCTCTTTAATTCACTCTAGGACCCTGAGGATCCAAGCAAAAAGAAAAAAATATATCAGAAAGAACGCTAAACGAAAACCAAATAATAGCGTGATCGGGCGATGCGATGCGACGTTCCGAGTGGATCGAGGAACAAGTAAGTCTACGCGGACGCAGTTGTGGGCAGAAACTAGTCTATATTAATAAGCTGAAGAGTTTATTTATTTGGTTGATCGCGCTAATCTCAAGAACTACTAATTCAAATTCAAAAATTATTTTAGTATTGGATAGCCCATTTATCAAGGAAGGCTCTAGGCTATAGACTCTTCAAGTCAAACTTTAGACCCTACAGTCAAGAATACGAAGACTACACACGGGCAGGCGATTTCATGCGACGGGATAGAGAAAGAGAAAGAAAATTGACACGGATGAAGTCGCGGGCAGAAGCTTGTCAATAATAAAGCCATTTACCCTGACAACTCTATCCGCTCAAAACCTATTTCGGAAACTTACGAAACATGCATATGTGTCGAATTTCATTATTATTATTTAGATATTAATTCTAATCGTTAAATGCAAAGGTTCATTGAGCAACATTATGTTAAAATCGTGCATATCCATTTTAATGTTCGTATTCAAAATAATTACATAATATTATAACTAATTTATTTTCTCAGCTTGAGTTGGTACAAGACTACAATGATTTAAGATTTAGAAGAACATGGTAAGAAAATCTGGGCTTAATAGTTTGATGTCACAAACACGTATGAAGATATCCGCAGACTGGCGCGAGTCTAGTAGATCAATTTCCATGACGTTTTCATAGAAATTGTATAAGTAGAGTCGCGTCGTGCGAGTTTGTAGGAGCCCTCAGGTTGCCCTCAGGTCGCAGGCCTTCGCGAAATAGTTAGATTTTTGGAGGTTTGAGGAACAGGGTATATAGTTCATTTAACCTCCCTAGTATTCATACTCAAATCTTTCTGCACGACATTTTCTACATAAAATACAGTTATGGAACACAAATTGTAGAAAACTTAATTAATTCTGGTTACTCTTCGTCTCAGACTAACCAGAATTACTGTACTGTGTAATGATGTACTAGGTAGGTACCTCAACTAGATAAATGATGCAAGTGCGACCTCTACAGAGTGTGCAAGTGACCGCGGGATCCTTTCGATGCGCGTACGCATGTTCGTAGCTGCTCTACTACGTTATTCACTGAGGCGTTTGTAGTGATTACACTTCCGGTTTTCCTCAAGTATTTCCACTAAATTTTTAAGCTTTGTTGGTTCTTTAATATTTGTTCGTGTTTCTTACGTAGGTGAATACATAGATGGTCAGCCGGAAGTAGCTGATCTACTTGTGTGTTTTGTTCTAAGCCCACGTTGCCACGGCCATAATAAAACCGCGGCAGTATTTTTCGCGCATTGGAATTTCAACGGAATGTTAACCGCTGAGAGTTGAAAATCAAATACTAGTCTTTCGACCCGCTGAGCTCGCGGTGCACTCAGCTGCATTGGCGCTAGTGTGCACTCTGTTGGATCCTTTATGCTCAGTTCGAATTTGGAACCGAGCATAACCGATATTTGAAAATTCAGTGGATGAAAAAATTCTCCCGCGTTTTTATTACATCCGAGTGTATGATGACTTAAAGTTCTTGTTTTCACCGTAAATATTTACTATAATAAACAAAAATTGCCGTAACTGTACAGCCTACTAAGCTGACACAAAAATATTGTTATTGATGAGGTTTACAACTAACATGATTTGACAAAAAAAATTGCTTAAATTAAGTATAAGCTAAGCAGTGCGTCTATCGGCTCGTTCATTAATAAAAAGTTAAACTTTAATCTTCACTAATAATTACACGGATACCAGGTCGAAAAGAATAAATAATAGGCGTGTCTTTTAGCGTTCCGTACCCTAAAGGTGAAAACGAGATACTATTTTTAAACCTAAAATCATTTACGGGTAAGTACGAATACTTTGAAAAGTTTATCAAGTTTAAATAAAGGTTCCCAGGGACGCAAAAATATCGCGGTGGAAATTTTTCGCGCAAATGCACATCTTCAATGCACTACCTAGGGCCGAGAGTTGCGTGCTCGGATGCACTTTGTTGGATTCTCGATATTCGGTTCAACACAGAGACTTGGAATTCCAGTGCGCGGTCAAATCCTGCCACGATGTTTTGTGCGTGCACGGGCGTCAAAATATCGTGGCAGGATTTGACCGTAGTCTAATTGTAACAAAAACAAAAAACTAATATTTGAATTATTTCCTCCTATGATCAAAGGTTAGGCACAGGCGTACCTATAGTTAATAGACCACTGACCCAGTGCTTGATATACCGGTAGTTTTGGGAACCGGTACCACTGACCTTGGTGTAAGTGTTACCAATACTAGATGGTATGGTTGCGTAATTTGGCATGTCTAATCAGTATTGACTGACCTGTGACCGTAATTAAAACCGGTACCGGTTTCCGTAATTTAAAGTAAGAAAACCGTTATAGTAAGTAACGATACCGTAAAAAAACCGGCCAAGTGCGAGTCGGACTCGCGCACCGAGGGTTCCGCACAAAACTGCAGGTATTCACGGTTTATGCATAAGGTTTCATCATCATCATCATTTCAGCCGTAAGGTGTCCACTGCTGGACTTAGGCCTCCCCCAATTTGGGGGGCTTTGCCATAATCGCCACGCTTGGCAGGCGGGTTGGCGATCGCAGTTTGGTGGTAAAATGCATAGAGAACGCTGCTGCCCATTCTTTAGTAAGTCCCTTAGTCGCCTTTTACGACACCCACGGGAAGAAATGGGGTGGTGTTATTCTTTACGTCCGGCACCACACGGCACGGCACGGCACGGCATAAGGTTTATGTTTATAAAATTAAACGTTTAAAAAAAAAAATTGAGTTGACTGAATGGAAGGTAAATTGTAGTTTACAATTTATGACGTATTAAAAAAAAAAATCTAACTAGATCTCGTTCAAACCAATTTTCGGTGGAAGTTTACATGGTAATGTGCATCATATATTTTTTTTAGTTTTATCATTCCCTTATTTTAGAAATTACGGGGGGGGGGGGGACGACACACATTTTACCACTTTGGAAGTGTCTCTCGCGCAAACTATTCGGTTTAGAAAAAAATGATATTAGAAACTTCAATGTCATTTTTAAAGACCTATCTATAGATACCCCACGCGTATGGGTTTGATGATAATTTTTTTTTAGTTTTAGTTCTATGTATGGGGAACCCTAAATATTATTGTTTTTTTTTTCTATTTTTGTGTGAAAATCTTAATGCGGTTCACAGAATACATCTACTTACCAAGTTTCAACAGCGTAGCTCTTATAGTTTCGGAAAAAAGTGGCTGTAACATAATTGGACAGACAGACATGACGAATCTATAAGTTAATTTTTAGGGTTCCGTTGCCAAATGGCAAAAAACGGAACCCTAAAAAGAGATTTTTTAAAATAAACTTATATTTTCTCATTTTAGTTATGGTACCACACACAGATTTGTATACCTTACTACTTACTTGTTAAAGTTGCTAAGTAAATAACAGTGGCAAAAAATTATTATAACAAAATCAACATAAACTAAGTGGAAAAAATACGTACCGTAAAACCTTACAACATTGCCCTTTAGGTTCGACTTTGCCCAGTGATGTGTTTTTTGTAAAACTCGAAACATAGCAAAATTGTCTATAGTTAGAAGTATTTTATTATCTACGGTAGAAAATTCATCATTTTTCTGGCAACAATTAGTAGCGCAATGTCACCGGTGTTACTCAGCGTTGCCAACTTAGCGGATTTCCCGTCATATCTAGCGGATTTGGATACGTTGAAAACGGGAAAAAATCTTTCTAATGGCTGACGGCATATTTAACGGAACAAAAACTATCTTCAGCCAAATGTTTTTATATGTATAATTTTGTATGATGGCAATAAGATAGGTCAAGAGTTTGAGGAGGGAGGAGTTTTCAGAGTTATGAATTGTGTTAAATCAAAACTGGGAAACAAAATGAAAGAAAACATGGTCAATGCCGTTTTGAATATACGCTCAGGGCTTAAACGTAATGGTAAAAACTGTTACTCCTATATTTTGCCTGATGCTAAAAATTAGCATGGTTGGAACGATGCAAAGCTATGATCAACCCTCGACTTCTGCAGTTTCCACAATGGCAACAGAGCATGATAGTACTGAAAATGATGACGATATTATAGATTTTTAATTTTGACGATGATTCAAGGCTAATTAATAGGTTTACATTTTAATAGAGAAGAAGTAGAGTAGGATTCCCTAGTTGATTATTATTTTATTATTAGTTATTATTGTATTCTTTCAAGTACGCTTGGTACATATAATTTAAATTGTAATTTAAACTGTGAAAATATATAACTTTAGAAAAATAACGGCTATTATTGACGGATATGTTTTTTTTTTAACGGATTTTTGACGGAAATACACAACGAACTTGGCGGATTTTTAAAAATCCTGTTAGCAACACTGGTGTTACTTCAGTTGCCTGTCAGAACTTGTCGAAGTTGGTAGTGTTTTTCGTGGGCAAAAACTGGTTCAAAAACTTTCCCAGAAAGTGGTAGTTGCAGTTACACCAGGTAAGTAATTTTTTTGTCACTTTTAATATGTTTGAAATGATTAATATTGGCTTAATATTTCATCCAAAACCTCTCATAGAACGTAAGATATTTCGATGGGGTTCCCTCTATCTGGCAGAAACTTGATGCTCCGAATTTTATTTGGCATAACACACTTGGCATAATCTTCTTTAAACGAATATTTGTAAGGCATAAAAAATGTTTAGCATAATCATTGTTTGACCGAATATTTATATGTCCGACTTTACGCTGGCATACTTCTAAGATGGCAGAATTTTATTAAGCATAATTACCTTTGGCAGACTTAACATTCCGCAGAATTTCGTTTAGCATAACATTTATTTAGAGCGAAGATTATTTGCTACAATTTCACTTGGCATACTATGAAGATGGCCGAATTTCATTTAGAATAATTTTAATGCAATTTTATAGAAATACAATATGCCTATATTGTCAGTTCTATAAAATTGCATTTTAACCTTAAATTAAAATTAAAAATATGTTATGATACAAAAGTTATTGGCAGAAACGAATCGCTGCAGAACCGACTCCACGTAGTCTTGTCTGCCCTACCCCTAGAGTGTAATTTAAGCCCGCGTAGGCGCGGAGGGGCGAGGCGGCCCGCGAGCTGAGGAGCAGGTGATTTTGACGCTCGCCGCCGTGGCTGAGGCTGGCCGGCAGAGCCGGCTAGCAAGCCGAAGCTGCGGTGGTGAGCGTAAAACCATCTGCGACGATGAGCTCGCGTGGGACCGCCGGAGCCACGCAGCGCCGGAGCCGTGACAGAAAACATGCATGCAGCATGTTGCATGCTCGCCTGCATGCTGTGAGCTTGCTTGCATGCTGCATGCTTGTTTGCATGCTGCATGCTTACTTGCATGCTGCATGCTTGCTTGCATGCTGCATGCATGGTGTATGCTTGTTTGCATGTCTGCATGCAGCGTGCTAAATATGATTTTTCTATAATGTAATAGATGAGCGTTTCAATTATTAAGGATATGAAATGTATGCCAAAAGATGACTCTAACTGTAAAGTTTCTAATATATGATAGTTCTGCCTTTTAAGGACTATCGATATGAAATAATGCCAAGAGACGATTCTGACTGCGAACTTTCTGCGATATGATGGTTCTCCTTTTACATTATTATGAATATAAAATTTATGCCTAAAGATGATTCTGACTTATAAAATTATGCGTTGTGAATGTATGATAAATGAGTGTATGCCAAACGATTTTCTGCGAAATGAAGTTTATGCTATCCGCTGTTATGCATAATAATATTACGACGAAAAAAATTCTGCCATAAAGGGTGGACCCATTTCGATGGGCAAAGTTACATGCTTCTTTTTGGTTAATTGCTTACGACATTGCCCACCATATTTTTCTCGTAGGGTTGTCACCCATAAGTAACTTTTGAATTTAATATGTTGTACTTATGACACGAATTGCAAAATTAAAGATGGAGGACTCCTTGCAAATAGCATTTGTGAGCATTTATGTCAGTGAAAAAAAGGGTAAAATTACTAAATATAAAACAAAATCAACGAAAAAAAATCAGTAGTCACAGTAAAAAAATATTTCAGTGAATCAAGCTTTGAAATTTCCGACACTCTGATGAGTACAGCTGAAACAGATGATTCAGAATATGAAACATTAAATGACTATATAACGACATGTTATTTTTTGTTATACTTAGTAGGTACTTTGAATATTATTATTATGTTGGTATACTTATAAGGCTGTTTGATTAAAGTTGCAAGCAAACCTAGATTCTACACCAAAATGTCTTCTCAATTGACTGTTATTCCTATAGATTGGCTTTTGACGTGACAACGTCTTATAATTCGACGGAGCCGGCTGCACGCACGAAAAAACATGACTCATGCGGCGTTACCTCGCTCTGAGGCGTTCCATTTAAGGTTTGAAGTGCAAGCGAGAGCGCGCATCAGTATTTTCTTATGATGTTGTCACGTTCAACTATCGTTAGTAAACCGACTTTACAGACAACCCATTTTTTTTTTGTTTTTTTTTTTATATTATATATTTTTTCTTAATTTGATAATATTTACAAGGTAACACTAATGTTTATATGGTAAACATTAAGCCGCGTGCGAATGAATAGTGATTTTGTTTAACTGATTTTTTCAAACCAATTTTTTTTTTTTTTGTTTTATTTAGTCCTTTGATGATTATATTTTGTGTTGGTGCTTCTAGAATAAACGAGTTCGAATTATATTCGTAAGTAAACCTAGACTCTACACCAAACTTTCCTTCTCAATTGTCTTTTATTCCTACACATAGGTTTTATGTTCCTATTTTTATATTTTTTTACTTAAATTGTTAATATTCATAAGGTTACATGACGTTCTTATCTATAACAAGATTCCGTGCGAATGAAAAGTAATTTTGTATAACTAATTTTAGCGTATAGTATAATATACCATAATAGTAGCGAATTGGATTATATATATAATCAAATTCCTTACACACACACACACTGCATCTATGTTTAAGTGTTCTTTGATCTCAATTGTTTGTAAAGATAGGTTTAGTTATTAACCGACTTCAAAAAAAGGAGGAGGTTATATGTTCGACTGTATGTATTTTTTTTTTTTTTATGTATGTTCACCGATTTCTCCGCCAATTGTCAACCGATTTTGAAAATTCTTTTTTTATTCGTAAGGGTATACTCCTGAGGTGGTCCCATATTAATTTTGTGAAGATTTGATGTATACTTTGGGAGATAAACGAAGGAACTCCTCAAAAACAAACAGTACACGTAATGTGATTTGGATATTGTACTAAAGATCAAAAATAATTGCTGGTTCTATCTATCCATCCATGGTGAACTAATTATAGTCTTCGAAGATACCGCATGGAACTCCTCATCGGTGAACAGTACATATAGGAACTTACAGTGAAAGGTTAGAAGGTTAGGGGATAATTCTTTGAATATTATAGGCACGTTTAGACCGTTACTTGTATTCTTATATTCCGTTGAGCTGATGATGGAAGGTACAACTCCTTATCGATCAGGAGTTAGAAGATATCTTGTCCTAGATAGACATACTCGTTGACATCGAGAATTGATTCTTCAGCAGACACTAGAGTGGGCTCTTACCCACTCTACTGTCTGCTTAATAAAAAAAAAAGCAGCCTTAATCATTTTGGCCTGGCCATGGTTGGTTTTTTTTTTATGTATGTTCGGGCATAACTCCGTCATATATAGATGGATTTGCAAAATTCTTTTTTTGTTCGAAAGGGGTTTATTCCGAACTGGTCCCATATAATTTTCATATAGATCTGATGATGAGTTCGGGAGACAGACACCGGAACTCTTTAAAAAATGACAGGAAATCAACCGCGAGTTCTGCTATCGCATAAATATGCATTGTTTGTTTGGAATTAGTGCAGGGTGAATACCACAACTAAAAATTTAAAAATAAAAACTTTTTTACAAAAAAAAAAAACAACCGACTTCCTTAAAAACACTACAAAGTGAAAAATAACTTTTATTTCGGAAGTCGGTGGCAAAAAAACCATAAATACAGATCCTAAGACACCGACTACCGAAATAAAAGTTATTTTTCACTTTGTAGTGTTTTTAAGGAAGTCGGTTGTTTTTTTTTTTTGTAAAAAAGTTTTTTTGGGTATTAATTTACTTCATGAATATACCGAAGATCTTTATTTTGTATGTATCTATTATAGTTTGTACTTTTTGAATTTATTCAAGCCAATAAAAGTTTCCACCTTAATAAGTTTTTCATTGAATAATAAAATGGAGCATTTTTTCAATGGTGACAGCCCTAGTCATTGATAATTTTTTCAAGAAAAATGTTCTAGGTGGCGTTTTCACTTTGCCCGCTCAATTTTGAAGGATAAGGTATATGTTTATTCATCTCATATTTTGATACAATACTGCATTGCCCAGTATTTATATTCTGTTATTTTTTAACCTTTTGACCGCCAGAGTCATGTATAGATGACAAACCAAAATGTGCTCAGCACGCCACGGTCACGATTTGCTATCGTGACCGTGGCGTTCTGGGCACTTTTTGGTTTGTCATCTATACATGACTCTGGCGGTCAAAAGGTATGACGATACGGTTTATAGTCTCGGAAATATTCAAAGTTGGCAAAGATGCCAGAAACGTATAATTTTTTGCCATTGTTTTTTTTACTAACACACGTACATTTTTTTGGATATTTCTAGTAATCAATATAGAGACATGGACATAAAGTACTGTGTGGTACAAACATACTATAACATACACTCACACTTTTAAAAATAACTGGCCTGATGCAAAAAAAAAAACTCATTTCTAGGGCAAAGTTGCCAGGTTTTACGGTATTATTGAAGTTAACTCAAAAACCACAATGGGCCTCATAAGAAGGATTAACGTCACCCAAAAGGCAATAGAGAGGGCTATGCTTGGAGTTTCCCTACGTGATCGAATCAGGAATGAAGAGGTCCGCAGGAGAACCAAGGTAACTGATATAGCCGGAAGAATTGGTTGCCGATCTCCTCGACGAGGACACGGCGGTGCTCCGCCCAGGCAGGGCACACCTCCACCGTATGCTCCACCGTGTCCTCCAGACGATCCTCGCAATGGAATCACCCGGGTGGCAGTGGGGAGGGCACATTGCCTTCAGAACAGATTGCCAACGGAGCCGAAAGCTTGTGGAGTGGCGAGCGCGTATCGGGGACGCGTAGTCTTGGAAGGCCTTCCACAAGATGGACTGATGACCTCATGAAGGCCGCAGGAATCCACTGGATGCGGGAAAGACAGAACTAGTCCAGCACAGGTGTCCTTCGGCTGAAATGATGATAATGACGACTCAGTAAGTATACCCTTTCAAACCAAAGAAGTATGTTTAAAATTGGTTGAACGGATCCTCCTACTTTTTTTTTTAATTCGGGTAAGATATTTAATAGACTTTAGAAAAATAACCCTGTATACCTGTAAAACCTGATTTGGAATCAGTAGCTGTTAGAATACCAGTACCCGTCTGGAACCGGTACCCAGTACCCGGTAAGAACGGCTAAGTACCGGTACAGAACTTGCACTTTTGGTACCAGTTCCAAACTTTGCACCCGTGTAATATGGGGCGAGCCTATTGCAATCAACCCCAGACGGCAAAACCCAATTACTATTCCAGACCTGGTACTCAAACTCAGGACCTCAGGTCAGCAGTAGCACATAGACCAACGAGACAGTGAGGCGTTCAGAGCGTTATGAGCAGCAGTGGTTCAGGTGAGGGTTTTGCTTAAGACATTCATTTATACAAAGTTGAATACTCGGTACAGTCTAGATATACAGTACAGATACCTAAGTATCTACTTACTTACATCAAGATTTATAGAGCTCTGTAGTTTATATATTTCGATTCCAATTCCCATAATAGGTAAACCAACCGTTAAAGGCTTTGATTATAAAGGTTAATGGTTCGATAATCTAACATCAGTTTGATCGTTACTATAACAAGCGGTAGTTAAGAAGCAAGCACCAGAGTAACCCGCAGCGTTCAAATGTTACCTTTTTTTTGCAATCATCAGGTTGTATGTTGATTTAAATATAGTTTGCGACGGATCCCGTGTTTATTAAATAGGCATTCTATGGGTTTTCTTTTTGTGGGTAGGAAATCATCAAATGACGTCTCCCGCTCTGGGTGGAGTGGAACGGCGTGTCAGACTTTTACTGACTAAAACCCACCCGTGTTCCTTCAGTTGCCCATGTGCCAAGGACACGGTATTTCTTTCGAACAAATCTCGCGACCCTGGCAGGATTCAATGGGATTAAACGGAGTTAGAGTATTGTATTTATGATTTTTAATTATGTGTTACGGCCACGAATCATATTTTGCTCAACAGCCACCTGCGAATAGCAAAAAAAAAAACGTTAGAAAATTTCATTTTTGCGGGCTACCCTTGCGTATCCTCCTAAAAACAAATACATACGGACATCATGTTTATCATTAGGTAACTATGTGCAACACACACTATGTATTTCAGCGCCATCTATCATTTACAATACGAAATTCGCAGCATTTTACTTGAGCGTGTAACTTGCTTCTACTAAGTTACTATTCTGTTTGGCAAGTTACAAGTGAAATAACGCCTTGTGTTCTTCGGCGGTTTGCCAGTAGGAGGCACCACTTTGATAACATCAATCATTTGGTCTCAATGGCAGAACTGTAGTTAAATTAGTAGATAACAGTCACACGGATTGATCGATCAAGGTTAAGCTGCGCTCGTTGGGGTCAGTTCGTGGATTAAGACACACCCGTGCCTTGAAAAGCACGTTAAGCCTTTGGTCCCGACTATCATTTGTAGATCTTTGACAGTTATTACGTGAAGTAAGGTAGACCGAAAATCTGACAACCAGTCTTTCCAAGGGGAATTGTGTTCTTCAGTAACAGGGTTGTGGAGATCGGATAGGAAGTCGCTTCATACAAAATACTGGTATTCAGAGCTGCACCCGCTTAAGCTGGGAACCGATCCCAAAATACTTGAGAACAGGTTAAGCATATGATGAACTTCTGCCGAATGTAGGATAGTTGAATGTTCATGTGAGTTTATTATATGTAAGTAAGTAGGTATACTTATGTTTTTTGTTGACTAGCTTTTGCTCGCGGCTTCACCCGCACGGGAACGTACTACCGGGATTAAAAGTACCTACCCTATACGTTGATCTAGGTAAGAAATTCTGTGTGCCTAATTTCATCGAAATCCGTTCAGCCGTTTCAGACACAAATAAACCAACAAAAGTTTTAAGAAGGAACTAAATTTTCGGCATCACACTCGTTCTCACACCACGTAACAATTATTTTTTTTCGAAAATATTCTACCTACAATTTTGATTTCGATTTTATTTATAAATAGATAGATATAAAGAAGATAATTATTTGTTTTTTACAGGAGAATCAGACTCGTCGAATTAACGCTGTCTCACCAATAAAGTAAAATCTCTCAATAGAATCTGTAGAAATTATAATACGTTCATACAGCTGCCAGCAACCTGTCCTAACGATTTCGATCTCTAAATAAATAAGTTATTGCCACACGCAAGTGGCATTCATGTATGTAAAGTACACATCACTATGTCAAAATTATTGTACGCCAGTATTTTTCCATTACATGCATCTAACCGCACGATTTTGTATCTAACATCGAAGATCGTGCGGTTGTAGTCGATAGCAGAGCGGTATAGAATCTAAGCACATCACTAACTTGAGGGAGGTAGAATATTGCTTTCGATAAATTGGTATTTATATGATGGTAATATGGTGGTATTGGTATTTATATGTGGTGATTGGTATTTTTATGGTAACCATGCACCCGGCATAATTTCAGCCAAAAGACGTCCACTGTTGGATATAAGGCCACCCCAAAAAAATTAGGGAGTTTGCCATAATCGCCACGCTTGGCAGACGAGTTGGCGATTGCAATATGGTGGTAAAATGTATAGAGAACGCTGCTGCCCATTCTCTAGTAAGTCCCTTAGTCGCCTATTACAAAACCTACAGGAAGAAATGGGATGGTGTTAGTCTTTACCGGTATTATGCCGTTCTGTAAAATTCACTACGACCCACGCAAAACCGCAACACACTATAATAGACATTTCATAGCGGGTTCTCTCTTTGGCTAAGTTCCAACTTTTAGGTGATGTCTAAAGGATAAATAGGCCTCTTCAAAGTTACGTCACAACATTGGGTCCTCTGCCTTCCGCATCAGCATACGATAAAGGCATTACCACAATTAGGTACCTACTGCTGTTTCTCGTAATTCCTTTCTCTCGACTGACTCATACTTGCATTTGAATGAATGTGATTCCACGACCCACTGTCCATTTTTAAGACATTAGGCGCCATCTTAAAGTGAAAAGTCTGGGTTGCAACCTATATGTTATAATGTTGACTGACATCGTCATGTGGAATTCTTGGGCACAGGGCCGGATTTAGAGGTCTGGAGGCCCTGGGGCAACAAAGGAGTAAATTTTTTAAATTGTAGTGTTTCAATAATTTATTACAAGACAAATTAAATTTTATTAAGAAACATTTGTGGGTATAGTAGTATAATAATTAGGATTAACACTTTTTGTGCACGCTCCCGTGGGATAATTTCCGACAGCCACGCGGGCGGAGCTGCAGGCAACAGCTAGTTGTTAAAGTATAAAAGCCCTGTTGAGTCATTTTGTAAGTATTCATTCAATAAAATTATCGATAAAAACTGTGACTTCATTACTTACCGTGAATTTGGTGAACAGAAAAACAATCACTTCCTTGGACAAAGTAGAGAGGAATAAGGTCTAAGGAGTCGTAAGGACATGTCGTTGACACAGTTATTTTAGTTCCGTTTCAAAAATTATATAATATACAGTCACAGCTTTACGGAAAAAAACATGAAGGATTTCCTCAACTTGCATAATTTATTGGGAGTTAACCTTCAAATCTAGTTTGGCTTGATGTTTATTTTTTTTAATTCATCTACTTTGGTCCACTACTGAGCAAAGGCCTCGCCTACCCATCGTAACTTATATTGATTAACCAGCTTCTGCCTGCGACTTCGTCCGCGTCAAATCTTTGCTCCCCTGACCCTTCCCGTCGCATCGAATCGCCTGCCAATTTTCGTACATTTTTCATTGCTGCTTCGCTTTTTTTGGTCGTAGCGTGATGTTATATAGCCTATAGCCTTCCTCAATAAATAGGCTACCCAACACAAAAAGATTTTTTCAATTCAGACCAGTGGTTTCTGAGATTATCGCGTTCAATCAAACAAACTCTTCAGCTTTTTAATATTAGTATAGATTACTTTACTTGTGGCTAAGTAATAACAGCCGCACGTGCCGATCGATCTGGTTAAGCTACGCTTGCCACGGTTGAACCGAGGATGTGTGACCATCTTTACATAACAAGACCGGTCCATACCTCGGTTGATCCCGGTTGTTGTTCATGGACAGTCGTTACAGGTCATCACAAACCCGAAAGTCTGTCAAATCATTGTTACCAAAAGATATCTTATTACCCAGTACATGCGTTGTGGAGGTCCGATAGGCGGCCACTCTATGTAAAATTATGCAGGTATTCCACCCCAAAATAGTTGCGAAAGGTTAGGCAGATATTTGTCTTCATTTTTGTATCAGGGTGATGATTGGCAGCATCTGTCGATAGTAAAGAACTTACTTTTTGAACAAGTTTTTAATGTTAAAATATGTGAACCTAAACGTCCGTCATTGAAATAATATATTGGGTTGTTGCATTTCCCAAAAACCAGACCGTAACAGCACAACTATATACAGAACAGTTACAGCGCTTAGCTCAAAATATAAGAGAAAATCACGTACACGTTTATTTTCCCCATGATAATGCCCGGCCGCACGTCACAAGTTATTGGAATAAAGCTAGGAAATATTACCGCACCCACCTTCTCCCCAGACCTCTCACCTACAGATATTTACTTATTTAGGTCACTACAGAATTATTTAAATGGTAAAGAATTTAAAAACATTGAAGATATTGAAGATTATCTAAAATTACTTTTTATTCAAAATCAGAGGGTTTTTATCGACTGGGAATTCACGCTTTACCACATCGTTGGAGACAAGTCATAGATTTAGAGGGCGAATATATTACCCAATAATTTTATGTATATTTTATAATAAATAATTTTAAAATAAATGTTACGGTTTTGCAATAACTTATGCAACAACCCAATATTTGTTTATGGTCTTGAGGTTGAACAGTCTTGAAGTAGGCACAATCCATAAAATCCTACACCAATGTGGGTACGATGGGACTGACATGCGCATTGCTATTATATAAATGAGTAAAGATATTATATTTAAATTATAAATAAACAAAGAAAAAATATATAATTATATACAACTTTCATAAACAACTTTCTTGAAGGCTAATGTTAGAACAATTTATGCTTAATAACTACCAAAGTATTCAAATTGATGTGTTTACAGTTTAGATAGTGGTATATAACACTTAGAGACCTTGAGAGTTGGTCTAATCTGCTCCACTTACTTTTAAAGGTGCATTAGCAGCATTCTGTTACGATATTAAAAATTACTAATCTTTCCCATAATTGACTATGGCGATGTGTGTTACTATGACCTGAATGCAGATCTCCTCAATAAACTTGACCGCCTTCTAAATAACTGCATTCGATTCGTTTTCAATCTTCGTAAGTATGATCATGTGTCCGCGCACCGGTTGCTTTTAAAATGGCTACCCATCCGTCAGCGTAGAGAGTTGAGGGCTCTGTCAGTGCTGTTTTCCATACTTGACAAGCCCACTTCTCCTTCTTACCTGACTTCCCAGTTTCAATACTTGTGCTCTGCACATAGTAAAAATCTCCGTTCTTCTAACAATCGTCTTCTACGATGTCCTTCTCACCGCTCTGGTTTTATTAAATCTTCTTTCTTTGTCCAGGCGGTCTTTCTATGGAATGCGCTTCCTTTGAATATCAGGATGGCAACCAGTCGGTTATCGTTTAAAGTGAAAGTACGTGAGCATATTCGTAAGAAGTTGGCAGATTCATCACAGCGCTGATTTGCTGGATTCGTTTTCTCCTCCACGTATCGTTATTTCTCCAGACAATTTTTATTTTCGTTATATATATGTATGTATGTATCTATGTATTTATATGTATTATTTTCCGAATTATCTATCCCTATGTTGCACCTACCATGTTTTGTCTCTGCATCACCCTAAGGTTGACTGGTAGAAAATGCCTCAGGCATTAAGTCCGCCTTTGTACAGTATTTTTACTTGTGCATAAAGTTTTAATAAATAAATAAATAAATATTACTGCAGTAAATATTATGAAATACTAGCTTTTGCCCGCGGCTTCGCCCGCGTGGATGTCGGAAATGAATGCAAGAGGACGTACTACCGCGATAAGAATGTGTTATTCCAGGTTATATAGGTAATATAGACTCTGTGTGCTATTTTCGATTCAGATCCATTCAGCCATTTTTGCGTGATTGAGAAACAAACACCCAATCAAACATATTTTCATTTATAATATTATTAGTAGTAGGATTATAACTCATATTACTTAAGATTCATAATTTATGAGAACATCATGTGTGTTGGTGTTTTTAAAATAAAAGTAATAGTATTCAGAGTAAGAAGACTGCGACATAGGGCTTGGTTTAGTTGAATATAAGTCTTCCTGGTTTTTCTTAACGCTCCTATTTTACCTATACAGACACTCAATCATCTAACAGACACCGAACATAATTATAGGAATAGTACTTTTGCCAGTGGCTTGGCCCGTATAGCTGTCGGTAAATATCATCCGGGAACCTACTACCGGGATATAGTAGGTATCCTGTCTGTTACGTATCCATGATATAATATATCTTTGTGCCAAATTCGATCTAAATCCGTTTGGCCGTCTTTGCATCATTGAGAAACAAACATCCAAAAATCTAAACATCTAAGCCATTTCGCGGTCTCTTACTTGGAATAATACTATTAGGTTTATTTTGAGTATAATGAACACACATGATATTCGCAATTACTATGAAGCCAAAGTAATATGAATTACAATCCTACTTATCCTGTACTACCCGGCCGCTGCCAACGCGCTCTGCTCCCGCTTTTTAAATCTCTAATATCTTCTAAGATATTCATTTAAATTAAATTACATGCTGTAAAGGGCCATATTGATCTATATTAAATGCACAATGTATTTAAGGTACTTAATTGGATAAGGATTAATGCTGTATTGCTTAAAATCGCTTCGTAAATAAGCCCTTATTTCTCGTAAAAAGTAAAAGATAAAAAATGGTTATTGTGGGTTATCCCTAGGAGATAGACATATACCATTGCGGACATTTTTGTAGGCCTTTTTAAGGTGTACAATACTGTAGTACATTATTTTGATCTATTTCGTAGGATTCAGCCAGGGTTTTTCGAATTTTGAGACGACATACGTCTCAAAATTCGAAAAACCCTGGCGAAAAAAGCGTAGTTTTCGAAGACAGTTATTTTTTTCTAAAATAAAAGAATCTTTCTAAAATAAAAGTAGCCTAAGTTACTCCTTGTTACATCAGCTATCTGCCAGTGAAAGTCCCGTCAAAATCGGTCCAGCTATTTCAGAGATTAGCGGGAACAAACAGACAGACAGACAGACAGACAAAAATTGTAAAAAATGTTGTTTTGGTATATGTATCGTGTATACATCCATATACACTTAGTAAAAAGTGGTCATTATGCTGAGATAGGAGCCTTTTTGGCCTCGCACAGGTCTTATTCTTTTAATTTTTATATCTTTTACCATTTTGTTATTTGTTTTAATCCTAAACTGTGTTCTTTTTAATGTTTTCTATGTCCTGTGCGTGTCACAAATAAAATATTTTTCTTTCTTTTTTCTTTCTTTCTTTACACTCCAATTTTATTTATTTGTATAGATTTGATGTGTGGCCTTTTTTGACTACTATTTAACTACAAACAAAAACAAAATCGACATAATTAGTTATCAAAAAAAGTTTCATAGAAAAGTACTACGACGTCAAAATCAAATAAAATAAAAATACCAAACTAATGAGCATTAATCAACTATACACATTCAACACCTGCATTCTCATCAGAAAAATTCTTAACAAATCCATACACACACAATTATCCATCGATATATACGCAATTATCTTTCAACACGAAATTATCCAAATACAGCCAAAGAAACCCTAACCAAATACAGACACGCCCTCCGCGAACACAATATGGCAGGAAAAACATAAAATACGAAGGCGTTCAACTTTATAATAATCTACCGGTAGAAATCAGGAGCACATCTTCTTTCAACATATTTAAATCTAAACTCAAGCAGTACGTCACTAAAAACACAAAACTATTATTTTAACTTTAGACACGATAAAATGTCGACATCGTACCTACCTGCATTAAAAACAAAACTGTTAGCTACTAGACTACACTTTCCTTAATTATGTATTTATTCCATAAGTGAACAATGTATGTTCTTCTAGAATAAATAAAGAATCTTTAAACCGAAATTAAATTAAAATAGTAAAAAAAATTGCAGTTCTATCAATTTCGGAGGCTACCTTTTCTACAGCTCAAAATCATAGAAACATGAATTTTCATAACTTACAATATTGTTCAGTAAGTTTTTCCGAAACATTTGTTCTTTTCATAATGGTGTGTTGTGCAATTGTTTATTTGCATAACACAGTGCTCACTGTGACAAAATTAGTGTGTCCAACGTGTTTCGCCTACGTTATTTTGTAGCAATACTTAGTGCGACCCCAATATTTAACAATAGGTAAGTAGGGTAAAAAAATAAAAGGCTTATTATTATTATTTATTATTAAGTAGGGTAAAAAAGTACTGAGTAAAGTTTTCAAAAAATGGTTTTGATTTTCTCCCGTTTCAACGTGCCCGGCTGAGTATAACCGCTGTTTTTCTGAATATATTTATTTTCTTACTGGTATTTTCAAGAGCTCCAGAGATAAACCCTAGAGTGTAAACAAACTCAATAAAAACAAGGAGTACCTGTCAACTCTGAAGTTTTAGCTCGTCTGCAGCCGCAAAGGCAAAGGTTCCGTGTGGTGTTGGACGTGCAGTATAGCATCATCCCATCTCTTTCCGTGGGTGTCATAGAAGGCGACTAAGGATCTTACTAGACAATGGGCAGCAGCGTTCTCTATGCATTTCACCATCGTACTGCGATCGCCAACCCGCCGTGACGATTATGGCAATTCCCCTTTTTGGGGGAGGCCTATGCCTAACAATGGACATGTTTCGGACGAAATGATGAAGATGATGATTTTCACAGCCGCAAAGGTGATAATACTTCTTAAAATTTTCTACTGGATTTCCACTGATCAATTTACATCAAGTTAGATACAAGTCCGACAGTCTGAAGATTATGCAGGCGCGTGCGGGGCTCAGGTAATGAGTATTTTACTGCCCTAGAATACAAATAAGCCACTATAAGGTGATATGGCTCTATGCTGCTTCATACAAAATATACAATAATAATTATTTATTTATTTAGACCACATGATCAATTTTTTTAGTGCTTAAAACTATATTAGTTCACACATAAACGCATACATTTTTTAACGAATGGACAGTCATACCTGTCCGCAATCATACTGAGGAGACTGTTGCTACTCTTACACACTCTGTGCAGCAGAGACGCCGCTTTCTTGCGTAGAATTGCCGAAAAACTATCCGTGCGTGCCACCATGAACATGGCGGACGTACTGCAAAACGGAGGGGGCTTCGGCTGCATGCTGAATACGATTACATTAGACCAATAGAGCACTGAGAGCCCTTTGCGTAGGTATATGCTGTCCACAGGCTACTGGAGTCTGACAATAGTATTCAAATAACAAAATCTTTACGTCTATTGTGCAGTGGGCAAACCAAACAAAAACAACGTGAATATTTTCCTCGACTGACTCCCACTTTCCGATATTTAAATTGTGTTTTGATCAAGTTTAACCGACGAAGATTGAGCTAAATACAGTGCAAGGAGAGGCTATGTCCAGCGGGGACCTGCTATAATCTCATGAGTATTCTTCTTCTTCGTAGCGTGTCGATAGTTATCTTGGCATTTGATATCTTGTCCAGCGTGTCCTGTTGTTTGCACGGTACAGGAGTTGATGGACGCTACTGAAAATGCTAAGCTCGTAGCCAAATTCTGGGCTAACTCAAGAGTATTGAGACTTATTAACGACATTCACGAATATTATTTTGTATGAAATCGGCAACAAGATCTATCACTTAATCTGTTGTCTCTTTGTACGATTCGACTGTAGAGTCGGGGACATGCCGTATTAGTATTATAGACGCACAAACGCAATCTAGCGGGCAGTTTGGTACACAAGTTCTGTGTTTTAATCGACTTACGCAGTGTTTATGGTTTATCGAGAGTGAAACTTGACACGGATTCCTTTCACGTGTCTGTTGTTTATTTGACACTAATGGAGAAGAACCGGGCAAGTGTTTCCTGATTATGTTTTGTTTTTTTTTTAAAGTTAGTTAAAAGTGTGTGACTGTTTGGCATGTTTCCTAATTAATTAACCATAATTAATAAACCATAAAACTTTTAATTAAATAGTGTAAGTTGGGACTGACATGCGCATTGCTATTATAAATGAGTAAAGATATTATATTTAAATTATAAATAAATAAAGAAAAAATATATAATTATATACAACTTTCTTAAACATTGAAGGCTAATGTTAAAACAATTTATGCTTATTAACTACCAAAGTATTCAAATTGAGTGTTAACGGTTTAAATAGTGGTATATAACACTTAGAGACCTTGAGAGTTGGTCTAATCTGCTCCACTTACTTTTAAAGGTGCATTAGCAGCATTCTGTTACGATATTAGTGCAGTAAATATTATGAAATATTAGATGTGTGGCCTTTTTTGACTACTATTTAACTACAAACAAAAACAAAATCTACATAATTAGTTCTCAAAAAAAAGTTTCATAGAAAAGTACTACGACGTCAAAATCAAATAAAATAAAAATACCAAACTAATGAGCATTAATCAACTATACACATTCAACACCTGCATTCTCATCAGAAAAATTCTTAACAAATCCATACACACACAATTATCCATCAAAATATATGCAATTATCTTTCAACACGAAATCATCCAAATACAGCCAAAGAAACCCTAACCAAATACAGACACGCCCTCTGCGAACACAATATGGCAGGAAAAACATAAAATACGAAGGCGTTCAACTTTATAATTAAAAAATTAAAATTGGTTTAATTCAGGTAACATAACCCATATTACAGAACAAAATTAAAATGATCAAATTATAAATACAATTTCGCATAAATAAATACAAACGAAAAAATAAAATATCAATATAAAAACACACAAATTAAATAAATTAAATTCAAAATTCATAATTCACAATTCATAATCAATCAATAATTAACTCATATTACAGTAGTCTCTTACGTGCGACACTATATGTAACTTGTCTGTCACAGCAGTGTCGCACATAAGGACAGTCCAACCTATTTGCTATCATACTCAGAACGGCATTGGAGCTGGCCTGCACTCTGCGCACAAGAGACGCACAGCGCTTTCGCATGGTCGCATGGAAACAGTCCGTGCGCGCCCATGCGAACATACCTGAAGCGCTGCAGTAGCGAGGCAGCCCCAACACCGCTCTGAAAGCGTTATTAAATTGAATGCGGAGGGTGTTATAGCTTTTCTGTGTGTAATTTGCCCACAGGCTGCAGGTGTACAGGGACGTGCAATATGTTCGGAAAAGAGTAATTTTCACTTCATCCGAGCAACGCGCGAACCTGCGGGCTAACATATTAGCTCTTTTAGATAAAGCCCTCCGCTCCCGTTCCAAGTCAGCATGATCCCTGAGGTCAGCTGTGACTATATGCCCTAGGTATTTAAACTGGTTTACCCTATCTAAGGGTACTCTATTTAAACATATAGGTGGTACATAGTCGGGGCATATAGCATCACCAGCCTCAAAGACCATGTACTGACTTTTCTTAATATTATATACAAGTCCATGTTTAACAGCGTAATCCTCACATGTCGTTATCAACCTCCTCAGGCCACAAATCGACGCGCTCAGCAAAACCATGTCGTCAGCATAGCTTAAGTTGTTGACACATACGTCGTCTACATGACAGCCGACGTGCTGGCTGCTGAGCGCGACGATCAGCGCATCCATATAAAGGTTGAATAACGAGGGTGAGGTCAGTCCGCCCTGTCTCACACCGCATTGTAATCGATATGGCTCCGACACTGCGCCCGACCATCTGACGCTGTTGACCTGGTGCGTATACCAATACTTGAAGATGGTCACAAATTCTGGTGGTAGGTTGATACTCTTAAGTTTTTCCCACAGGAGGTCATACGCCACCAAATCAAAGGCCCTAGATAAGTCCAGAAAACATGCGTATACTGGGGTTTTACGGTCATTATAGTATTTGACGGTATGCTTAAGACACAGTATGGCACTTTCCGTTGATAATTGTGATCTAAATCCAAACTGATTATCGTGCAGAGATATATATTTACTTAACTGTGTATTAAGCAAACCGTCAAACACTTTCGCTGAAACTGTAGCTAGAGAGATAGGCCTATAGTTACTTTTATCAGCTAAGTCACCAGTTTTATCTTTCACTATAGGCACAACTACAGTTCTCATGAGATCGGGCGGAAGATAAGAGTGACTCACGCACAGCGAGTAGAACATTGCTAAAACTCTGTTTATATGTGAGCCAGCGTGAACCAGGTGTTCAATGGATAGAGAATCATGACCTGGACTCTTGTTAGATACAAGTCCGACAGTCTGAAGATTATGCAGGCGCGTGCGGGGCTCAGGTAATGAGTATTTTACTGCCCTAGAATACAAATAAGCCACTATAAGGTGATATGGCTCTATGCTGCTTCATACAAAATATACCATAATAATTATTTATTTATTTAGACCACATGATCAATTTTTTTAGTGCTTAAAACTATATTAGTTCACACATAAACGCATACATTTTTTAACGAATGGACAGTCATACCTGTCCGCAATCATACTGAGGAGACTGTTGCTACTCTTACACACTCTGTGCAGCAGAGACGCCGCTTTCTTGCGTAGAATTGCCGAAAAACTATCCGTGCTGCAGCGACCATTGGTCGCTGCGTGCGTGCCACCATGAACATGGCGGACGTACTGCAAAACGGAGGGGGCTTCGGCTGCGTGCTGAATACGATTACATTAGACCAATAGAGCACTGAGAGCCCTTTGCGTAGGTATATGCTGTCCACAGGCTACTGGAGTCTGACAATAGTATTCAAATAACAAAATCTTTACGTCTATTGTGCAGCGGGCAAATCAAACAAAAACAACGTGAATATTTTCCTCGACCGACTCCCACTTTCCGATATTTAAATTGTGTTTTGATCAAATTTAACCGACGAAGATTGAGCTAAATACAGTGCAAGGAGAGGCTATGTCCAGCGGGGACCTGCTATAATCTCATGAGTATTCTTCTTCTTCGTAGCGTGTCGATAGTTATCTTGGTACTTGATATCTTGTCCAGCGTGTCCTGTTGTTTGCACGGTACAGGAGTTGATGGACGCTACTGAAAATGCTAAGCTCGTAGCCAAATTCTGGGCTAACTCAAGAGTATTGAGACTTATTAACGACATTCACGAATATTATTTTGTATGAAATCGGCAACAAGATCTATCACTTAATCTGTTGTCTCTTTGTACGATTCGACTGTAGAGTCGGGGACATGCCGTATTAGTATTATAGACGCACAAACGCAATCTAGTGGGCAGTTTGGTACACAAGTTTTGTGTTTTAATCGACTTACGCAGTGTTTATAGTTTATCGAGAGTGAAACTTGACACGGATTCCTTTCACGTGTCTGTTGTTTATTTGGCACTAATGGAGAAGAATCGGGTAAGTGTTTCCTGATTGTGTTTTGTTTTTTTTTTAAAGTTAGTTAAAAGTGTGTGACTGTTTGGCATGTTTCCAAATTAATTAACCATAATTAATAAACCATAAAACTTTTAATTAAATAGTGTCACAAGATATGTTGCAATATTTTTCAATTTAAATGGATCGTAAACAAGTTACTTAAAAACTAACCGCAACATTTTTGTCAAAAGGTTAATTGGATATTGCTTCAGCAAACTAAAAATAAAATCTAAATCTTGTAAATGGCTAAGTTCTAGAGTGCATGAAATCTATTGAAAGAAACTACTACGATTTTCTACTCTTGGGGCTGGACCAAACATCGCTTAAAGTTTATTATTAAACCCCCCATTTCGTAGTATATTAAACTTTGCCACTTGAAGCAATGTTTGTAAAAAAAGGGGCAGAACGCAGCAAAAAAATTTGATCCTAAACAGTACTTACTCTGCATACATGCACTTATATGCAGAGTAAGTACTGTTTAGGATCAATTTTTTTTATAACTTCTCCTCTATCCTTGGCTTGCACCTGTCCATCAGTGGCATGTACAAAAAGATGGAGACAACACTCTCCTGAGCCCCAACCCACCCCTTAAGGTATTCTTTTGATTGTCTTCCTCAACCAGTCTTCTGACAACTGCGATTCTTAAGGGCATCATCATCAGACTTAAGCAGCCCAAAGCTAGACACAAACCACTCTAATTGGAGTAGCTTTGCTTGATGTTTGGACAGTCTGCTGCTTATGGGCATTTTAAATAGAACCTGCAAGCAGACTGTTCACATGTCAGTAAATAGTGATCAACAACACAAAAACTGCACCCGAACTCCAATACAAATCGTCTGCATAAGACCTTATCAGCCACCCTAATTAGTTTACCACTACACTTAGCAGCCGGGCGTCCCACACTGTTCCATGCTGGAAATAAATAACTAGTACCTACTGCGAATTGAAGAGAGATCCCTCCTCTTTGTTAGCGGATTCAAATCATCAGTCTAAAGTGAACATCTTCAAGGGCAAAGGATGATGATGATTAAACAAATGATTTATCAATAGCAATTAGGAAGGTAGATACTCCTCAAATAATATCCTGTAGTCACTATATCCGTTACGTGATTTCTTACTTCCACATTTTATGTAGTAGTGTGAAATCTGCGAGTTCCGTGTGGTGCCGAAAGTAAAGAATAGCACCATCGTGTTTTTTCCCATGGTTGTCGTAAAAGGCAACTAGGAAACTTCTAAGAGAATGGGCGCAGCGTTCTTTATGCATTTTACCAACATATTACGATCACCAACCCGCCAGCCAAGCGTAGCGATAATGGCAACCCCCTTGGATTTTAAACCCAGGGCGGGCTTAAAATCCAAGTCGGGCACAGCATGAATAAATACTTGGAAAATCCCGGAGTCGTGCTTAATTAACGGCTTGTTCTCATAAAAACACAGATTACCAATGGATTTTCCGTGAATTAGAAGATATCTTCTCATTCAGAGCATATCTCTAAAGAAGCCTTGACCTACAATCCCTACGCGTCTATCGGTCATTGCTTTCGTGTTAGATTTAACTTTCACTGTAATTAATACCTCTCTACTATTCACACATGTCTCGATATGCTGTCTAGAACTCTAGAGTCTCTGGAAATCCCTAGCAATTAGGTAGCTGAAGACTTAAAAAGATGTATTAACTAATATGTTGTACCCATAAGGTATGGGTTGACTCCTAATGATGGTCATTCAGTAACCTAGAAATACAGGTATGCACTTATTCCGACGTCACACGCGACTCGACGTACGAGAAAAGCAGTGGATTTACCGTTACCGGAGAAAGCCGCGGAGTAGAGCAGCCAGTCAGTGGCCCGGCGTCGCACGCGCATTACACGCACACACCGCGCGATTTTTGTGTTCATTTGTTTTGTAGTTCGATGTTGTAGAAGTGGATTCTCTGTTTTTAAAAGGTATGTTTAATATTATTTTTTATTTTATTATACTTCTTCATTTAAAAAAGTATATATAAATTATATTTTTTTTATTTAAATAAAAAAAATAGTAACTTACTGGTATCTGGAACAGGGTCCAAGCTAGTCGCGCTCAGGGGTCCTGAGAGAGGAACCTCCTAACAATGCGAACCATGTCCAGAAGTATCACTTTCTGAATCGAGCCCTCGATGCAGCTGCTCAACGAGAGCCTCTTCAGGTATTGTTCGAGGCTCTTGGCTATTAATCTATTGGCTGTTAGTATATTTAATTTTATGCTGACAAACAATTTGAGGATGTTTCTTTCTCATGTAATTTGTGCAGATCATCCGATATTATCCATTACGATTAGAGTTAATTAGAACGATATCGAAAAAAAAAAAAAAAAAAAAAAAAATATCTTATAATATCTTAGGACAACCAACACAACGTTATCTGATTCCAAACTAGGCAGAGCCTGTACTATGGTAACCAGACAACTGATAAAGTTACCTATATATTTCTAAATACATACACAGAACAAATGATTGTGCTCATCACAGAACATTTGTCCTGGGTGGGAATCGATCCCACGACCTCAGTCTTAGCAATCAGGGTCATTAACCACTAGACTAACAGGCCACTCAAATTACGTTGTTTGCTTACCTAACTGTAAAAAAGACTACACCAGGTAGACATCAAAGATAGCCACGTCGTCGAAATTAATATCAAGGGAAATCTAAGCACGTCTCTACCCGCAACTGATGTTCTTTCAACGCATGGGATTGACAACTAGACGCTAATCATTACAACTGTTTATATGCCGTATAAGTCTTTCCCTACGTTCATATATGATGATAACCCCAGACAGTTACAGCACAAGTTAACACCATAATAGTAACGTGGATTTACCTGTATTTAGAGTAACTTTGTACAACTAGTGGTATCACTGCGGAAGACCTAGAAACAAGTGTTCTGGTGTGACTGAGGTCCTTCATCCATTAGCCTACCCCGTCTACCTGCTACGAAAATAACAGAAATGTAAACAGAAATATGATTTAAGAGAAACAGCATTCAGCTTTTAACTGTTTTCCTTAACAAATGCAACAAAATATAGGAAATAGTAGTAAGTTTATAGTGTAGTAGTTTGTAGTGTAATAGTAGTAAATTTGTCCGAAAATAAGTACTTAATAATTTGTTCAAAAATAATTTAAATAATATGGTGAAACACTTTATGACACCTTGTGTATTACATATTAGATATTAGGTTCAACTTTGAAAACTTGGGTCCGTGGCTTACGCCCCCAGTGGTGGACGCACCCGTGGCCGACGCACCCGATTCGATTATTTTAATTTAAAGCAATTTTTGACCAAATGTACTGTCAGGCGCAAAAATGTTTTACTAACACAATAAATTATTGATTGTTAGTATATGTATAATATTAAATCATAGTTATATTTATAAAATTGAAATGCTTACCTATATATTGGATGTATGTTTTGAAAAGTCAGTCTCAGTTATTTTTCATTATTTATTTATGTAGGTATTTCAATAAGAAATCTAGTAAAAAAAAATGTATATGAATTACAGTTTTCATCACATTTAATCAAGAGAATCATTTAACCTCATTATAATTATCAGTCTCCAACGTAATAAATTATGACACTGATTTTAAATAATCAGTCTTAAAAATTACTGCTGAGTAACTAACTTTTTATATAGAGAAATGTTCTTTTTATCTTTGTAACAATAATAATTAAACATAATCAACTGGACACTCAAGTTTATGTCCTTTTATCATTTGAACGTTGTCACTTTCATTATTCAATTTAACTGCACCACCATACTGGTCATGTCTTTTATTCACACACAGCCATACACTAGAGTTTTGATATTTTTTTAAGAATATTATTCGCGAATTCAGCGTGCAACAATGTTTTTCCGCCAAGTCTATTTTAACCATATTATAATTATTTCCTTCGACCTTCGCTCGTCATTGTGAGATGACACACTAAACTTTCTTATCAGTTGCATATTGCAATATTCAATAACTTGACTGTTGTGTGAAAGAGACGGACATAATATCTATTTATACTTTCTTTTTTTTTGTTAGCCTGCACTATTCCACTCACTATATCATTTCTTCCAAATATCGCGAAGTCGCGCGTCCTCCTGCCAGTTTTAACAGAACCTATCCAGCTTGTCCCACCATGTCCTACGTGGTCTGCCGCGACCACACCTCACTGTCTCAGGAAACCAGTTCTGTGCTACTTGCACCCACCGTTTGGCAAACATGTCCTGCCTAGTCCCATTTAAGTTTGGCAGCCTTTTGAGCTTATTGTTTTCAATTTTGTGGACAAAAAGACGGACTTTTTAGGGTTCTGTTGCCAAATGGCAAAAAACGGAACCCTTATAGATTCGTCATGTCTGTCTGTCTGTCTGTCTATCCGAGTATATCACAGCCACTTTTTTCCAAAACTATAAGATCTATGCTGTTGAAACTTGGTAAGTAGATCTATTCTGTAAACCGCATTAAGATTTTCACACAAAAATAGAAAAAAAAAACAATAATATTTGGAATTCCCCATACATAGAACTAAAACTCAAAAAAAAAATCATCAAACCCATACGTGTGGGGTATCTATGGATTGGTCTTCAAAAATGATATTGAGGTTTTTAACATCATTTTTTTCTAAACTGAATAGTTTGCGCGAGAGACACTTCCAAAGTGGTAAAACGTGTGTCCCCCGCCCCGTAACTTCTTAAATAAGGGAATGATAAAACTAAAAAAAATATATGATGTACATTACCATATAAACTTCCACCGAAAATTGGTTTGAACGAGATCTAGTAAGTAGTTTTTTTTAATACGTCATAAATCATAAATCACAATTTACCTTTCATTCAGTCAACTCAAATATAAAAATTAAAAAAAAAACCAATTAATTTCATAAACATAAACCTTATGCATAAACCGTGAATATCTGCAGGTTTGTACGGAACCCTCGGTGCGCGAGTCCGACTCGCACTTGGCCAGTTTTTTATTGTTACCAATAACCAGTTTGGCTTAGTTAGTTGACGAGTTGGTTGAAGTTGAAAGATAAAATTTCCATATGGTAAAAAAAGGGCAAAATGTCCCTACCCTTATAACACTCCCATATATGTATCAAATGAAAGTACTTGAGAAGTGTATAATTTCTCTCTCATCTTGCTCAAACCTATAAAAGATAGGGGAAAAGTTATTAAGACTTAAAAATCTTAATCCTAAGAAAAAATACTCATTACTGTGGTGAAACACTTTTCTCATTTACTGTACTAAGTGAAAAAGCACAAATTTTTATTTTTATTAAATGAATCGAATCGGGTGCGTCGGCCACGGGTGTGTCCACCACTGGGGGCGTAAGCCACGGACCCGAAAACTTTGCGCTGTTTTTATTATAGTTCCTATGAAATTTCACTTGGCGATCTTAAAGCCACCATACACCCTGTCCACCACATGTATCTTAAGGTTATAGCGGTCTTCGACTCTATGTGTTTACGAACTGGCGTACCACTCGTAAATATTTTCGAAATAGCGTGCGTCGCATTAACGTCATTCGAAATTTCATATCACTCCCGGTCTAAGGTACCCTCGAAATCCAAATTTGGACTGACCTGCAAATTGTAAACAACTTTATAAAATTAGAATTTCACGGGTTACCCAGGCGCTTCCACCTTAACGAAAGCTCGCTACAAAACCGATATACAAACATAAACGTATATAAACACAAATATACCGTCAGAAAGTCTCTAGCATGTCTCACACCAATGATAAACTTTGTAAATACAAAATAATAATGTGTTAACAAAACAACTTTCATAAATCTACTTTCTCAATCAACTTGTTTATGTTTTGCAGATACAAACGAGTATTAATTTTGTTGAGTTATTAATTCTTAACATTTTGCTACTTACCGCTGACTTATAAAATGTAAAGTTCAATTTAGTTCATTTCTGACTATCTGCCTACCTATGTGCTGAATAACTTATTCTCATGACTTAATCTCATATTTTTAAAGAACATTTAGTAAAAAAAAAACCACAGATTTTTTCGTATTTGTTATTATGTCTCGCTTTTGTAGAAATAATCACCCTTTTTTTACACGCTTTATATTAGCTTCACTTGTATGTTTGTTTGTAAGTTTGTTTGTAACCGACTCCTTATAGCGTGATTTTGACCCACTTTAAACGACCAGATTTCATTTAAACTCTGTAGACTTATCGAGGACCGATGACAATACTATAATTTCATAAATTTGTGCCATTATCCTTGCCAGGGTTACCAGGACAGCAAAAAAAACTGTCATCGAAAACTACGCTGACATACGTCACACCCTAAAAAATAGAAAATAAATAATATTTTAAAAAAAAACTAAAAAACACGCTTCTATAGAAAACCAAACTAAAAAGTAGAAAATAATGGAAAAAAAGCGTGGGGTGCCACAAAAAAAAATACCAATCAATAAAAAAATAATAAAAAAATACCTTAAAAATCTAGATTTGCCTGAATATAAATCTGGCAACAACCTACACCCACCCCGAAAACAAAACGGTACCTACGATAGAAACCAAGGCGATTTGTACACCTACAGTATCCACTACCTTTATATTATGTTGTCCCTTTCACATTAACATTAAGGCTACCTTCGAGTAACTAATACCTAACCTAGATCCTAATATAAATAAAACATGTTATAAAGTTGTTATTCTATCCGCGCAGCTCGTTTGCAAGATCCTTCACGGACTGTTTAACTTTATATTACTTCAACACAACGCTAGAACAAGATACAACGGAGGTAAACGAAAGAGTAAGAAAAAAAAGTTAATACATTCCGTTAAAATTCGAGATAGTATCCCAAAACTTGTTTGCGTCGTTTGCCCAGAATTTAATCACTAATTTAAAACCGAAAGTTTGTTAGGATGAGCTGATTCCCATTAAAATGACTTGTTAATTCACTACTTAATAGCAATCCTTAATTAGAATGAAACTAGCTTGTTGTCAGAGGCTTCATCATCATCATCATTTCAGCCGAAAGACGTCCACTGCTGGACATAGGCCTCCCCCAAAGGCTCCCCCCAAGTCAGAGGCTTCACCTGCGTATTATTCATACAAACCTTCGTCTTGAATCACTCTGTATATTAATAACAACCGCATTAAAATCTCTAAGCATACAAATTCGGGAAGCGACTTTGATACTATGTAAAGATCATGTTGCATTATAAAAAAAACCAATATAAGTATAGTAGTAGTAGTATTTTCATAACAAATAGCGTAGAGTCATCTCAACACTTCTCTACCTTGAATTTGTATCTGTAGATTTATATATATATATTATAAGTATGTATTATAGCAAATATGTATGTGTATAATTAGTTTATAACCTATTTTAGTACTAGTACTAGTTTTTCTCTTATTTATAATTCATTATTATAGATTTTTCACTATTGTTCCTCTCAAACAAAGCACCTGCCATGTAATCTCTTCACCACCCTTGGTTGACTGGTAGAGAATGCCTAAGGCATTAAGTCCGCCTTTGTACCTTTTTTTTGTGTGCGAAAACTTTAAATAAATAAATAAATAAGTGCGATTCGCTAACGAAGGATTATTTTTCAATTATTTTATCATACGGCCTTGTCGACATCGTGCATCAACAAGGTTCCTTTATCATTTCATAAACAATCCTTCGCAAGACCTACTCTAATTCCCTGCCTGGTCTGCATCTACCTGGGTCTCAGACTCCCACTTGTAAAACTTATAAACTGCCGAATGAAACAGTCCGTCCTTTTAAACATACTCGAAGCTTCTCCAACTCTTTGCATTCCGACGCATGGAAACTTTTGAGAACACAAAATTGTTAGTTAGTTGTAGCTTTTATGGCCTTGACCTCTCCTAAGAACTGTTCATTGCCTCTGTCTATTAATTAGTCTGTGTGATGAAATAAAGATTATATATAGCCTTGATGAGCCTACATTGAATCGTGCATGTAGCAGATCATCAACTTTTTACATTGCATAATCGGAAGTTATATGCACAATTCATTGGGTATCTAATTAGTGTGATTTATGGGCAAATATTATGCTAAAACCTACTTACCTTTCAAATAGACCTAAAAAAACTCACTTGGCAATCTAGAATTTTGATAGCACCCTCCAATTTCTTCAGCAAATGTATTTTTCTAATCCGTGATCAAAATTCATGTATGAATAGGTATAACTAGTATGTTAGTTGCAACGGAAACATTCTCAAGTGTTACTATACGTATTATTGCCACTACTTTTATGCCATCCACTCAGCTCATGTCAGTTAGTCTACGTTCGCAGAGACGTAAAAATATCGCGACGGTTATTCTTCGCTCTCTGAACCTTCAACGTACTTCTTAGCGCCGACGATTGAAAATCCAACACCGTGTTTTGTCGACGTCCTGTAACGCATTTTCTGTTGGAATCTCAATGCTCTGATCCAAACCAAGAGTTCAAATTCGGGTGCACGATAAAACCCGCCGGGATATTTGAGGTCTGTTCGAATGAGGTTCTATGTAGCACAAACACCAATATCCAACAGTACATGTTATAAAGGCCATCGTACTCCCCAGAGTGGATGGAATAGAAACCGTCTGTCATTAGAGCGAGGTGCCTACAGACCGCAACAGCGGTGGTATCCGTTCACCATAATCACTGTGAATTAGTTTTGCGAAACGCTAAAGAAATTACCTCTGTGGTGGCGCGTGTTCTTGTGTTATAATAATAGCGTGGAATGGAAGATGTAGTAAGTTTTGATGCAGAAACGTAATTTTGGCGAGTTCGTTGAATTGCGTCCTTCATGGATTGTCAATAATGCAATAAGCTCCATCTGACCTTATAATGTACCAATGTATATATAAGATTATGATTATGAGTTAGTTGAGTAGACATCAATGTATCACGCAAAAACAGCTAAACCGATTTGAACGAAATTTAGCTCACAGATAGATTATAAGCTGGAATATCACATAGGATCATTTTTATTCCGATAGTACGTTCCCGTGGGATAGTTGTAGTAGTTCCAACCTCCACAAGGGTGAAGTCGCAGGCAAAAGCTAGTAAGAAAATAAATATCTTTCATGAATTGGTCCCATGTGAGATACTTCGTAGAAGACCGATGAAAATACATAATTTCAAGTAGGGAAATCTTTTGACATTTATAAAGACCACTACCTATAGAAGGTACAACTTTCCATGTACCTAAGTAGTTGAAAGAAAGCATCAGAGAGCTATTGACTCTGTTTTCAATATACTCTACATAAGTAACTAGATATATACACCTACCTATATGTTTTCTGTTTTTGTAGCTGAGTTTCTATATATTGACCACAACTCAACCAGAATAGTTGTTTGCTTAATTAATATTACAAAACGCGAGCAGCCAACTATATCTTAGAATACTAATTTAATATTAGAACATAACAGGAAATATTAATCATGTAACACCTTATAAATTTTATATTCAAATATATTGCAGCACAATAGAAATCATCAGGGACCTTAGGTACTGTCGTCTGTCCTCACTACGATATCTTCGCAATGAATTTAAATGGCTTTAAATTGGCCCTGTAGACAATGACCGATATTGCACATGCCACCTAGCTCGTTAGTCGACTGTCAAATGTGCTGTTGTTCGTGGGTCATACAGTTAGAGATATATTGAAGTAGTTAGAATGACAGGTACTGATATTTTTAATAGTATTTGTCCATTTTTGTTGGTTCTGAGTTGACCTGTACAATTACTGACACATGCATTCACTGACTGGACAGGTCCACTACATCTGCATGGTCCTTTTCTCAATAGACCATTTCAAACATAAATAGATTCTGAATTGAGCTGCACAATTACTAACAAATGCATGCACTGACTGGATAGGTCCACTCGATCCGAGTGGTTCTTTCCTCTAAAGGACCATTTCAGACACGAATTTATATGGTATTCACATGATGTGACCAAGATTATGTCTGGACTTTTAAAGGGATTGTGACCTCTGAATTTGTTTCGGCCTTCCCCCTTTCAATAGTCAGATAGGAAACGCGGACTTCATCTAGTTTTAAATGTGTATATGATTGACGTATAAAAGTGTTTGTACAAACCTAATAAAATCTTTGTCATCATCACCATTTATTTAACAAATAGTATCTCATGACGAAAGCGATCATCAAGCGAAGATCTGACTAAGATTATATCTGGACTTTAGAAGAGACTGCGACCTCTTAGTTTGTTTCGGCCTTGCTTCTCAGAGTAGTCAGATAGGCAACGCCGACCTCATCTAGTTTTAAAATACATAGATTGGCATGTAAAAGAGATTTTACAAACCTAATATAATTTTTTATCATAATTTATTAACCGTAATAGGATCTTGTGACGAAAGCGAAATCCAGTATTTAAATAAACCATGGCGGACAGCTGCCTTACTTTTCTACATTTGAATCAAGGTTGGGTGAATGTTGTTTATTGTTGTTTTGTTACCTTTTGGATTTATCTGTTGAGAAATTCTCACTAGCAGAACAGGGTTTATCCCGGCTCGTAAAGGTACTTAGGAAATTCGTTGTCGTAATGAAGGTGTTCGGACTATGAACACCGGAATTGTTTTGGTTACCCTTTTGTAAGGACCCTATTTTAATTTTCAGAAATTCTACATAACCCTTCCACATTATGTTATATTCATCTATTTATAATCTTGTTACAGGAACTCACAATGTTGGAGGGAACGAAGATCAACTCTCCATCACAAATGGCAAGCGTTTTTGACATCGCCAAGGACACAGTCCTCTTCCTGGTGTTATCCTGCTACTATATCCTAGAATCTCTATTTTGGACCCTAGTGCCTAATGCTATAAGGCCTATGAAGAGTCTCAGAGGTGATGTGGTGTTGGTGACTGGAGGAGGCGGCGGTGTTGGTCGCCAACTTGCCATAAAGTTGGCCAGACTTGGAGCCAAGGTCGTGATATGGGACATTAGCAAAGAAGGTTAGTTATGTGACCAATTTAGTTTCCTTTTTAGGTTTGGTGCGTTTGGTAGGTCGCTGGACAACCTTAGACTCGTTTCGTGTTAAGTTTAATGTGGTGATCGGGTTTATATACCTACGTTTATTGCCACAGTAAATTTATTAGGTACTTTAGGTAGATAGGCTTGATTGAGTTCGTTGATTTTTTAGTTATGTTCTTTGGTTTGAAAATTATATCAGATATACCTACAATGTTACGACTACAACGACTTTTTATTACCAAGGTTTGGCCCGAGCAATTCGAGTTAGGTACATAGACTTACGTAAGCGCAATTTGGTAATGCAACACCGTGGTTAATCGTACAGCCAAAGTCAAAGGTTTTTGGTCACTTAAAATAATTGCTTTGTCGTTACCAACATAATAACTTGATGGTGGTCTTGTCCGGTGTAGCCAACACGTACCTAATTAGTTAAGTATTCGATTGTTATTACGTGAAATTACATATATATCGATGGAAATTATGGTTAATTATCTACCTTTTATTTTTAGATATACTTATGACGCTCAATTACATAATGAACCAATTTATTCGCATTATTATAAGTACATAGTTTTAAATGAAAGAAGAAATCGTTAGGACCACTCATGTGCTCATGCATATGGAACCCAATACATAATTAAATTAAATAAATAATTATAGATACTCCTTTAGTTTCTGAACTTACACAAAATATTTACTTCAACTTATTTATTATTACAGGTTTGGAAAAGACGTGCGCAGCGGTTATCGACGAGGGCTACGAAATCGCGAGCTACGTCGTAGACCTCGCAGATCGTAGCGCTGTCTACGCGGCCGCAGAAAAACTCAAGAAAGAGGTAACATTGTCTTTCTTCTGCGTCATTTGGTAATCTATATACCTACTAAAGACGCTTTTTGTGTCGTCTATGTAACTGCGTTATTCTTTGACAACGAATTGTGATGCGGTTTTCACCACCACACAGAGAATTTATTCCAAAAAGTTTATGTGTTTTGGTTTTTGTTGTAATTTATAAAATATTAATATTAAACTTACAAATAATAAAGGAAACCCCGACGGTTGGTCAAAACCGAGCGAAGTAGATGCGGATCACTAGTATTTTCTAAATGTATGATATTAATATTCTTCCACAGATTATTCTTTCCTGTTTAAAACAATAATAATAATTATATTTCATGCGAAATTGGTCTAATTCGTGCTCTATTAATTACAGATCGGCAAAGTGGACGTGCTGATCAACAACGCAGGAACAGTGTTTGGGGAAACCCTGCTAGATCTGTCAGACTCAGCTATAGAAACCACTTACAAAGTCAATATTCTCTCACATTATTGGGTAAGTCTACACATAAACCACTCGACTCTGCTTCTAAACTAAACAAATCATGGAATAATTATCATACGACTAATTAAATAGTTACATTATGCACAGAAGGGCAATTCTCGTGATTTTAAGAACATTCCTAATCTGTCGCTATCTGTCAAACATACATCCTGTTTTCATACATCTTGACAACTTTTGACGTGTGATTGTCGCCGAGATAAGACTGCGTCTAAATTTTGAACGTTTTTAATTAGGTACGAGAATTGGCCTTCTGATCGTAGTCATAATTGTCATAATTGTGTTACGAGTTCTAATAGATAAAAGCTTCGATCAATAATACCACTAGATTAAGGATCAGGAACAAAAATAAGGCGCTCAAGTGGCCACGTTTGCACACACTTACACATTTATATTTCTTACTACGAAATATAGAAAAACGTTTCATAATATAAGCAACTTCAGTTTATTATAACCCTTAACACTCAACCATAAAGTTTAATTACGATTGCAAAACATTCATATTTAAATCCTTCTGTCATCGGAGAAAGGTAAAGAGCAATAAATTTAAAATGTTGCTTGAAAATTAAAAGTCATTTTTATATAAGTACAAAATTATTTATTCTAAACCGAAACTTAAAGTCCAAACAATAAGGTTAAAAACATTATGTTGACAATTTCGTGCTTACTCTATTTTGGAACTAGACGTAATTCTTGGTGTTACATTTCAATGCTCAGAACACAGTACGTATTGAAAGACGTAGAGTTGCAGAATTTCTTAGATTTACTATCTATAACAGCTCTGCGAGATGTCGTCAATTTCTTTTTTAAATACCCTTTTCTAGGAGTATCACATAAAGATGTTAAATCGGATAGTGATGCATCAGGAGATTTAAAAGAAACTACTTAGCCAGAGGCAAATCACGTATTCCTGTGATATCTTCAAACGTTAAAGCTGTTGAAGATGTGGCTTGAAAAGAAACATATGCGGTTTATTGAAAACAGTTCTAAAGTATTTTATGAAAATACCTACAGGAATAGTTTTCTTCAGATAAAGATTTTATTTTATTTTACCTGATTTGATAAATCATTTGCCAATTCTAAACTTATAGCTGATTGCATTGGTCCGTGAATCTACAAAAAAAAAGAAATCATAATCAACTTATAGTAAGTTGATTATGATTTCTTTTCTATTTTATCAAAACATAATCTTACAACAACTATTTTATGATAATTACCTGCAATTTAGGAATTGCTGTTTTTAGTAATCTACGCCTTTGCGTGTTTCCAGTTATGTCCAATCTATCAAAATGAATTGAACGTATTGTCGAATTTTTATAAGGTTCATTTCTTCTCCTCTTTCTTTCGCTACAATAGGTACCCATTTTGCACAGCGAAATGGGTCGCTAGGAAATCTACAAACAAAAATAAAATATAAAATTACAATACTACTCTACGCATTCTCTGTTCCAGAACAGTCAATGTTTGTTACAATAGTTGGCGCGTTATCGCAAACATTGGTCAAAAAATCATAATATTTGCTAAATTATTTATATTTACTATTTAATTGTTTTTATTTTATGAAAAACACTTAAAGATAATATAAACTTACCGAAAAAAGATATTCCTTCCAAAAACTTGGTGTTACGGTGGTTATTTACACAATTTTTGAACACGCACTGCGGCATTTTGACGTCTTATTGTTGGCTATGATTGGACCATACTAATTTGAAATAAGACCACAAAAATATTTGTGCTCTTATTTTTCGGGCCGTTTTTGAAGCGCTCATCGGTAATCTAGTACATTTTTGATCGAAGGATAAAAGATACAAATAATTTGAAAATGGAATTGCTCTACAGATACCTAGAACCATTCCATTTTCAAATCCATTGTTCCGGTTGTTTATGAGCACAGAAGAAACCAAAGACGTTTATTTTTTTTGATAGTGGCCGTTGTTAAAACCCCATAGAGTGTTGATCATCGAAAAACATACAACATACTTCACAAGAGTATTAAAACAGCTTGCCAATCACTTACAAAGTTATCAAGTATGTTGGGTAACTTTTACGAGTGCACATAAGTGATGTGAGCCATGACTTAATGAGGCTCTTAGCTCGACTCTAGAGTGACACTTGAAGGTCACATTCACCTACTATTTTTTTGTGATCGTACTTTGTTAGACGCTAGAGTTTTGGAATGCATAATTTCGTCTGGCCGACTCAGCCCATCTAATTAATGCGGTTTACGCATCTAGCTAATAAGCCTATGCCAGGATACTACGTAGATATAAATCAATAAGTACATTTGACCCATGGACTTATGATTTAACCTATCTGCATACCTATCCATGTTTATCTTTGAAAAAAATAATTTTCCTTCTACCAGACAGTGAAGGCGTTCCTGCCCGATATGATAAGCTCAGGCAAGGGCCACATAGTGACGGTGGGCTCAGTAGCCGGCCTGCTCGGCACCTACCGCTGCACCGACTACAGCGCCACCAAGTTCGCCACCGTCGGCTTCCATGAGAGCCTGTTTACTGAATTGAGGGTATGTATGTTTATTTATGAGTGTTGCTATCTTTTTCTAAAATATAGAAAAATAATGCGACAGCGACTGGAAAACTACATCATTATGGGCGTACCGGACACGGACAGATAGTTTGATTTGGTGAAACTATGTGTTATACCTAAATTAATACTACGAGCCCTAAAAAATATGAATTACCATTCAAACTTCCTGATGATTTGATGAAAGAAGACAAGATTACATGATAAGACAGATGACAGTGCAGGAGAGAGAGAGAGAAAGAGAGGACGACGACGAACCAAATGTGACAGAAGACGATTGCGTTCCGTTTACATTTCTAACATGGTAGCAGAACGTGGTGGCAGGACCTTAAAAACTATCTACTAAACTATGTCACTTCCATCCCCTATTTAAATCCTTTATTGGAAGATATTATCAAAAATATTTCCTTAGTGCTTACTTACGTTACACAAGAAACTCAGGTCATGCTTCTAGACCACCAGAAAGACCGTGCGTTGTCTGTCAGCCAATGAGTAAAATAATGAATTTTAGATTTGTTTTACGTGGGTAGATTTGTGTCGACACCAATCCTGCTATGAATGTTGAAATCACCTACCACGTATCCAATTCTTACCTTCTTTTTCATTTTGTCTTCCCAGGCTCACGGCCACCATACAATCCACGCCACTCTGGTCTGCCCCTACTACATCAACACGGGCATGTTCGACGGCGTCACCCCTCGCCTGATGCCCATGTTGGAGCCTGACTATGTGGCGGAGACCATGATCGACTCTATTAGGAAGAACGAAGTCAACTGCATCATGCCGGGATCTGTGAGATACCTCCTGCCTCTAAAGTGGTGAGTGAAAACTGATCTTAATGTTTTACCTGAGTAGTGCATGGAAGTTTCCCTGGTCTTTGAAGGACTTGTTCAGTGTATACAGGGTCGAATTAAGTGGCAATACTTTACTCACGTGTTGGGTATCGATATAGAAAAATATTGGAACAAAAAACATTTTTCATCATTCGATGGGCGAAGGTCTGCCGGTAATCGATCAGCTGTTTTTGTCATTTTTCGTGGAACATAGATATTTTTTTACGAATTAAAAAAAAAAAACAAATCAGTCGTTTGGCTGTCAGGATCAAGTCAAATTAGCTGGCAATACTATAATTTGCACATAGACAAACAGACCTTAATCGTTTCGTCGTTTGTGCCAATGACGTTCGAGCAGGGCTGTAGCTAGACTCGAATTTGAGGTAGGGCAGCATTGGCTACAGGTAGGGCGGAAGTAAAAAATACACTAGTCACAAAACTAAAGGGATATTAAAAAAAAAAAATTTTTGGATGACTTTCAATAAGCTGTAACTCCGAGGAAAATGATCGTACAGCAAAAAATAAAAAAAAAAACACGTTGTAGCTCCATGTATCTAGTTTTCAGATACGGCCATGAATTTTTATCATGTTTTGGTCTGGAGAAATAACAACGAAACAACCAAATAAATTTGTCCAAATTTTTTCTCGTCTTAAAAAGGTATACGGGCTTCAAAATTTCCATTGCTTTGCTCATAAGTTCTTTTGGAAAATTTAATGCCCTTTAATTTGACGTATCCAAAATGCCTATACAATGATTTGCCGCGGAGTTATCGTCAGTCAAAGCAAAAAAGTACTTTTTAACTTTGACAATTAATAACTCTGGAAATAATGATTGTATAGAAAATCGAAGTAAGGTTTTGGAAACTGCTCAACATTTTCTTTAGGATACCCTGAATGGCTTTTGTCGAAAGTTTTTTTTTTACTTCAAGTCAAAAAAAAACTTCAATTTGAATTGAAATTTGAATATGAAATTTTTTTTTCATCGATACATCGAATAAAAATTGTTAATAATGGTGATTTTTGCAAAAACAAAGAATTTGAAGCTTCGGGGCACTATGAAAAAAAAAACAGCGCTTTGAATTTTTCAGGGATTTTAGGGGACACTTTGAGGTTGAAAAATTACCCACGATATTCTTCGTTCATCCATTTTGTCCAAAGTTATACCAATTTATCCAAATATCCTTAATTATGCGAGTTTTTGTCTTTATTTCAGTCAAAGCTTTCAATTTAAAAAAATATTTTCTACAAAAGCCATTCACGGTATCTTAAAGAAAATTTTGTGTTGTTTCCAAAACCCTCCTTCGATTTCCTATACAATCATTATTTCCAGAGTTATTGATTGTCAAAGTTAAAAAGTACTTTTTTGCTTTGGCTCACGATAACTCCGCGGCAAATCATCGTAGAGGCATTCTGGATACGTGAAATTAAATTTTCTAAAAGAAATTTTCATTGAAACAATGGGAAAAAAAAATTGAAACCCGGTAGACCTTTTTTAAGACGAGAAAAAATTTTGAAAAATTTTTTTTTTGGTTGTTTCCTTGTTTGTTCTCTAGACCCAAACATGATAAAAATCATGCCGTACCTGAAAACTAGATACATGGTGCTATAATGTGCTGTTTTATTTTTTGCTGTACGATCATTTTCCTCGGAGTTATTTACCAACTTTACTTTAAATAAAATTTATTATTATTATTTATTATAGTTACAGTTTGTTGAAAATCACCCAAAAATCAGTTTTTTTTTTATATTCCTTAATTTTTGTGACTAAGTATATCATAAGCACGGGCTACTAAATCAATCAACATCACGTCTAGGTCAGTGATGTACATTCAATAGCTATTCTTAGACAAATAATTTCTGTGATAGAACATGAACATGGATCTAAGGACAGCTATTAAATCCTCAATGATGAAGAACAAGCGAACAAGACGGTTGAAATTTTTCTCTGCATCGGCATATTATAATTAAATAGACCCATTGCTCATGTGATGGCGCTTCAAATGCCATCTATACGCAGAGAAAATAATTATTATAATATGAAATTAATGTCCCAAACTATGGTATGTTCGGAAAAGTTTAGATACCTATTGCTACATTTTTTCATCTAAAACTATAAACATACAACCCAATTCTAATAGGTTTTCTTTGTTTTTGGTATTTTTAAGGTAGGGCATTGTGATTTTAAGGTAGGGCATTGCCCCACAATGCCCCCCCCTAGCTACGGCCCTGCGTTCGAGCTAAGGATGGTAAAGCAATTATGAGGTGGACATTACCTACTTCATAAAATAAGAAAAACGATCATCGATATTAAATCGATAGTATCTGTCCAAATGCAAAAGATAGGACGCTCGAGTGTTCTTAGCTCAAATCAGCGCGAGTCCCTGGCTGGGGGCCTTAATTAATTAAGGTAGCCACAGGGAAGTCCGGTTGAGCAGCTGACAACCTCATATATTGACATGCGAGATGCCATATAAAAAAATTTGTTCTAACTCACAAGCTAACATCAGCGCGAGTGACGAGTCGGACAGAAGCATCAAGATGCATGTAGTACAACACTGATGTGCACTTCAAACTCTTAACACGTTACTATTGCTAATAAATAGTAGGTTTACCCCAAGCAGACTTGCAAGTGCACGATTTCTTTTCCCTTTGCAACAGAGAATAACTATTATCTTGAAAACTGCACTATTTATGTATGTACCTACAGATACCCACGTTATACTAGCCATTGACTAGCCATTAACGTAAAATCTTATGGGAAGAATATTTCGTATTAATTCCAAAGAATAAGAACATGCAGATGATGCTGTTATGAGCTCAACTGTCATATGATAACAAATAATAAAAATATAATGAATCATGCAACCATGCAGTATAAGGTTTGTGTTACATGTTGCATCATAATAACCACATCTTCTGCTTGAGCATATTTTGCGCGTAAGTGCAGCATTCTGCATCTGATCCGATATTACGGAATTAAAACTAAATATGTTTATGTAACATTTTACTCCCAAATAGTTTTATATTTAACATGTTATAATTTGTTATTCCAGCCTGCTCCCCGCGAAAATGTGCTGGGACCTGATGCACCGAGTCATGAAAGGACCACAGTCTATGATGGAGTTCAAGGGAAAGCCCAAAGCTGTAGCCACTTAGATTATTAGTTGTAGTTGCTCAATTTACTATGTAAATAACGTTTACTATAATTTTATTCAAGTCGATCCTTTAGCGAACTAATAGGGAACATGCAATATTTTTATTTTTGTTTTCACTTTAAAGAATTCCATGTAGAATAGATCACAAATATATTAAAAAATTAAAACATTGTAATTTATCGGAGAAAATGCGGTTTCAAATTGACAGTTTAAATTTTCCCGCGAAAACGGACCTATAGTTCCGATGACGTCATTCCTATCTGTCACTGGCCGTATTTGTTCGTCGGCTTTCATACTTTTGCATATTTTTTCGACTTTCAAGATATATTTTGTAAAAAATTTAAATGGACTATCCATCAACATTAGGTGATCATAACAATACCACTAATATTCCGAAAAAAGCCGTGTTGACTCATCTTTTGTGCCAATGTGTCCCTGTAAATTGTTTTTGACTAGACGTTCTGACCCAAAATTGAGAAAAAAGTGATATTAAGCTGCAAAAAGAAATGACAATTATTCTCCAAAGACCACTATTCGATGCTGTGAAGAACACTTTGACGTAAGTCATAAGGCGAACATACTTGTATGTCGTGTGTGTTATACGTCTTAAGGCGAATATACTTGTTATACGAGTATGCTTAGTTAATCTGCTTGTACGTAAAAACACATTAGTTACAGGACCTAATACTTACGAAACTTGTCTATAGTAGATTTTTTATTTTACAGTTTGAGATCGACGTCGATAATTGGTAAAAGTTTAAAATGTGTGGAGGAAACCTTTTTCTGAAAAAAGATCTCATGTCAACACTAACTCTTGGTAAATAAATTCCTGGAGTCTGCTTTGATAATCCCAACTATCATTTTTATTTAAAAAACGCAATTAATATTCCCATAAAATAATATTCACTTTTACAACCACAACCTCAACAAGTCGTCGTAGCGGGAGTGACGTCACTAAACGCTGATTGGTGTTTTGAAATACGTTTCGTTTCAAGTAATTTTAATACGTAATTATTGTTAAAAATCAACATTATGTAAAATAAAAACATTGCAGTGGCCCTTCTTTTATACTTTTTTAACATTTAAATCATAAAATTTTCATAAATATTATATTTGCATCTTCCCTATTGAAAGTTAAGATTACCTTACAAAGATCAAATTCGCCTTCACAAAAAAAATCGTTGTGTGGATAACGTAAGGTTGCTGATTCGTGTATTCGCATTGTACTAATCCGATTAGAGGACAATTCTCGTAATTTTAAGAACGTTTACAGCCTGACCTCACTAAATCTGTCAAAAATACCTCAAGTTTCCACACATTTTTGACATTTGATTGTCGCTGAGGTGACACTGCGACTAAATATTGAACGTTTTTAATTACGAGAATTGTCTTTCAGGCCAAACTGCCACAGGTTCGCCCGTTCAGTTTGGCTTCTTTAATTGGTAGACTTAATCTCGAGATTACAGTAGAAGACTGAACATGTTTTCAGTAGCATTTTAAGATAGTTTCTAGCAATAAACAAAAACAACATTAAACATTTTAAATTTATTTTGTTTCATAAAAAAATCCCGGAATTACGAATATCACAAACATAAATATATTGGTAGACTTAAAGATACTATCACACACAATCAGAATAAGTCGTAGAAATAATCGAGGCCTTGCCCCAGCTCCCATATAGCTACCCCTGTGCCGTATTCCTTCGCTAATTCAAGACGCTTTTGTATAGAATATAAAGTGGGGTAGAATATCTTCTTTGTACCCTGTGATGTTCTGAAAAGAAGAAAATTATTCAGTAAGTAAAAAGACTATGCTTAGATGGTTTGGTCCTGTTGAGAGGATGAATGAAGGTCGGCTTACAAAAGGTATTTACAAGGCAGATGTGAGTGGAAACACCGGGAGGGGACACCCTAGCAGGACTTAGTGACCTTGGTCAAGCAGTGTGTGTGTATGTCCAATTGCATGAACCTAAATGAGGCAAAAGGAGTGTGTAAGGATCGATAATATGCATTTCACACTTAATATTTACTTCGTTTTAAGACTTTATGTAGATCTACGGGTGGTACAAATTTTATTGTGCTTGTTGGAAAGACCCAAATTGCTATGGAATATAATTATATCGGTAGAATTTACGATATGGTTACGTTACGTCGTGTTTGGAGCTTCTGTCTTTAACCCTTTATAGGACGGCTCATACAAAGTGGCTAGTAAACTGAACAGTCACTTCAAGGTTTTACACTGTTATGGGTATGATAAGCCTTTGCAGTCATAAAAAAATCTTGTTAACAGTTCATTAAGGATTTTTATCAAGAAATTCCTTGCATAAACTCTTTATGACGTCGGTCATTGATCCGTGCGGTATACGATCACATACAATGCAGGTATGGTTTGCCCAGGCCTCACGAACAAATATGTATTAACGGCATTGTGATGATTACCTGATCTCCACATAATTCTCCGCCGTATTATTATTATACGACAAAGCTTGGTTGTTCTTAGCATTCTTCAGTAACTCTATGTACTCTGTTCCAACTATGGGGCCACCTCCATTGGCCGTGTATGAGTTACCATAGAAGTTCAGTCCTAATAAGATCTTGGACCTCTTTGATTGGTTCTCATCATTGTCTATGAGTTTTTCTACACACAACCTTACCCAGTACAGGGGAGCATTAGGCCCTGAAACATAAAATATTGAATTGATTAGATAAATATTACTTTGGTCCTGCAAGTTCCTTACATAATTAGCCTATGATGGAAATAGTAAGTTATACAATAGATTTTAAAGTATACTAGAATAATTTGATGATGGTGGAAGCATCAACTAATACACATAATTCAAAATTTTATTTGATTTGTTGCCTATGTTTTGAAAATATTTCAGTTAAATAATGTCTTATTCATATCTAGCTTTTGCCAGCGGCTTAGCCCACATGGAAGTAGAAAATGATTCCATGAGAACAAACTACTGGGTTTAAAAAGTATCCATTGTGCTAAACCCAGGTTATAAACTACATGTTTGCCAAATTTCAACAAAATTCGTTTAGCCAATTTGTGTGATTGAGTAACTAATATCAAACATCCTAAACAAAAATTTTCATATTGATAATATTAGTAGGATAAAAACTTGCCTGGTTTCTGAGGATTAGAAAAGTCATAAGTCATAACTGACACTGCGTCTACATAAGGATAGATATCATTAAATGCTTGGATGAAGAATTCATCAGTAGGATACCCTCGGAATGGTGGGTAGACTAGAATTAGACTTAAATCATCATCTCTCATCTCCAAACCTGAAAAGATTAAATTAATATGAAGAAAGAAAGCAGTTGAATATTTTCGGAAAATATTATGGATTATTTTGACTTGACAATTATGGCATATTTTGATCTGCCAATATATAATCTGTATATAATTTTATAAGCCTCACTAAATAAATCATCAGTGTTTCATCAAAAGTCAACACAAGACCTATGTTTATTTTTATGAACAAACATAGCCAACAAAGACAATGAGGCAAATGAATTGAAGAATGTCTGATCTTTCAACAGGATGCATCTGAAAAGTGACTCCTTACCAAACTGCTGTATAAACTTGACGGACTTGTCAACATATTTCCCAATCTGTGAGAGGACCTCCAATACCACTCCGTCAAACTTCCACTGCTTGCAGGCTTTCTTGATCTCGTCAATGAGAGCCTTCTGTTCTGTATGGGATGTTGGCTCCATAAAGAATGCTTTCAGGTCTGATGGCTGCCAGTTCTCAAAGAGAATTCTTGGTAATACTGCAACATAATTTTAATTACAATAAATATACCTTCAGCAAACATAATACAAATAGTTTAAAATATTTATACTACATAGCTAGTGAAAGAAGTGTTCTTTTAAGCAAACAATTGCCTGTATTAAAATATATTAATATAATCATAGGTAACTACTAAAGTAAGAAAAATTAGGCTTTAATCAAGGATTTTTTCTGTGGTGCACAATGAAAATAATGTTATCAGAGAACACTATAAAAAATCTCTATGTAATTAAAAATCTTGGAACTAACAGGTACTTCTTTCAGTTGCTATGATTAGAATTAGCATAGGATTAAGAATATCACTTACAATTATTATATTTTAAATTAAGCAAGTTGAAAAAGACTATGCAAACAACTTAACAACGTTATACATACATTTTAGATTGGAAGCAACGCCTTTTGCCTTCACCAACTTCATCCAGACATGGTCCACATCATGAAGCCCAGATATGATGTAAATGTTGGGAGACTGGCGCTTGATTTGAAGCCAAACCGGAGACACATAGTTGAACTTAGGCGCCCAAGTCTTTGCCACATCATGGCCTTTGTTGTTCCACTACAAAATTATAATGAAACGTGTTACTATAAAAGATAATTAAGTAGTAAAGTTATTCATATTCTATAACAACACAATCCAATGAAACACGAATACAAACAGAGAATTTCAGTGAAATACTCACGGGCGTAACGTAACCCAAAACAACATTCTTGAAGTTGCGTTGCGTTACGTCCTGGTGATAAGTAGCATGGTACTTTATAATATCTTTCACCAAAGGCGTTTCAATCACTAGTTTACGATCCAACACGTTGTTTTTCCTAGGACCCTCTTGTGGTTTCACCCCCTTCTGCCCCTTTTTATCGGAGGGCGGAGATAAAGTCGCCAAACAGACATTTAAAAGAAAAATGACCTGTAGCACTGTTTTAATACATTTCATTTTTCCGTTAAAACTCAAAAAGCTTCCTTTTTCTCATACAACTGACTGAAAATCGTAGTTAAATCCGTAATATTAGCCGCTTCGACGACGAAAACACAACATCGCCGGGTGAACTCTAGAGATGTCAAAAATATCAATACTGTTGATATCGATTTTTCATTTGACGTTTCTGACACTACATTTCAATAGCGTCACATTTCACGTATTTATTACACACTAAAATATGAATTTATAATTAAAGATGATCAAACGACGGTAACCGACGTCATTATTTTTATTTCAGTTATTGAAATGGGCGTTCTGTAAGGTTTTAATCCCACAAAAATATCGATATTCATGTCGATGAATTAACATTTTAGAGCGTCCCTATTCGTAGAAGAATTGTGTGATTCAAGATTATAACCACAGATAAAAAAGCTGGTTTTAACGCGTAGATGGACTATGGTATGCCAAGATATCAGCGTACACAGTATGAGATAGCGAATGATCGACATAACTTCATAATGTATATCTATTACAGTTTTAATTGATTCAAGATTGCTTATTATTGATCAAAATACACATTCAAATGAATAATTCTTGAACAAACTTACTGAGTCATGAAAAAATAAGCTACTTACCGATGAAAGGTTATGTTTGGTTTTTTACGTTCACTACGGCTTTTACAGCCAATTATGCAACAATTCACCATGACTGACACTTTAGATACAACTCTCAAACGTTAACACTACCATTTAAGTCTTAAAATATGGGTTTCACCTTGGTTTTACAGATATATCAACAAAAATTCCGAAAGCATTGAAATTTGTTTGCCACCAAGAGGGCTCGGTGGCATACAAATAAAAACCGATACGCAAATAGAGACAAAAAACTGATACTCTGTTTCGCTCGCACTGAAGTATTTCACGTTAATGCCTTCTCTAGTTATTATTGTTATTTTAGTAACTCATCCAGGGTTGCCACCTTTAGGGGAAAAAAAACGGGTCGATCGCGCATCAGAGACGTTCGGAGTTTGGTGAAAAAAAAAACCGGCCAAGTGCGAGTCGGACTCGCGCACCGAGGGTTCCGTACAAACCTGCAGGTCATCATCATCATCATTCGTCATCATCGTTTATGAAATTAAATGTTTTTTTTTTTAATTTTTATATTTGAGTTGACTGAATGAAAGGTAAATTGTGGTTTACGATTTATGACGTATTAAAAAAAAACTACTTACTAGATCTCGTTCAAACCAATTTTCGTTGGTAGTTTTCATGGTAATGTACATCATATATTTTTTTTAGTTTTATCATTCCCTTATTTTAGAAGTTACGGGGGGGGGGACACCCATTTTACCACTTTGGAAGTGTCTCTCGCGCAAACTATTCAGTTTAGAAAAAAATGATATTAGAAACCTCAATTTCATTTTTAAAGACCTATCCATAGATACCCCACACGTAAGGGTTTGATTAAAAAAATTTTTTTTTGTTTCAGTTCTATGTATGGGGAACCCCAAATATTATTGTTTAAAAAAAAAATGATATTAGAAACCTCAATATCATTTTTGAAGACCTATCCATAGATACCCCACACGTATGGGTTTGATGAAAAAAAAATTTTTGAGTTTCAATTCTATGTATGGGGAACCCCAAATATTATTGCTTTTTTTCTATTTTTGTGTGAAAATCTTAATGCGGTTCACTGAATACATCCACTTACGAAGTTTCAATAGCACAGCTCTTATAGTTTCGGAGAAAAGTGGCTGTGACATACTCGGACAGACAGACAGACAGACAGACAGACAGACAGACATGGCGAATCTATAAGGGTTCCGTTTTTTGCCATTTGGCAACGGAACCCTAAAAATTACCCATGAGACAGTCAAATCAGTCGCATCGCTTTGTAACCAAAGGAAACTGAAGATTAATCTCTCGACTCAAAGCGCGAAAATTCTGCAAACAGCTACAACCACAACATAGCACCAACCAATGTAACATTACATTATTGCAATGCAATAAAACACCGACCGCTTGACTTAAATAATAATAATAATAATAATATTTAATAATAATAATATTTATTGGTTCACAAACGTTTCACAGTATTTAGATGTGACACTCATGGGCGTACCCAGGGGGGGGCAGAGGGGGGCAGCTGCCCCCCCCTGGATTTTGTTACCGACACTACTATCTACTTTTATCGATAAAAATTAAGAAAAATAACTTTTTGCAATTTGCAATACATTATACAACTATTAAAATAGTTTATAGGTATATGCAAGGGTATTTTTTAGTTTTTTTAAACTATTTTTTTTTAGGGTGTTTCTAATTTTGTGGCGTATGTCACCGTAGTTTTCGTTTTTTTTTTTGTGACGTATGTCTGCGTAGTTTTCGAAGACGGTTTTTTTGCTATCCTGGTAACCTCGGCAAGGATAATGGCAAATACAACTATTGTATTGTCATCGGTCCTTGATAGGTAAGCCAAATTTCGAGTTAATCCGACGTTTGGAAGGGGGTCAAAATCATGTTCAAAGTTTCCGTTACATAGTTTTTTTTGTTGCAAATACTTTTTTATCTCCCTGCACTAATTCGTAAACCATTACTGGCCCAGTCAATAGCAGTGACTGGAAGTATTAAATATAAATATCAACACGCTGAACAAAGTGGATTACATACGAATTATCGAAGCCAACGCAAAAACTCAAAGCAAGGTCAATAAAATATATATGGGACCGTGAAGCTTAACCTATCCATTAATTTTCTTTTATTTTAAATCAGTCAAAAAAAAATACAGTGGACCAAAGAAGGTGGTTCTGTCTACTTTTTTGAAGTCGGTTAACAAATACAATTCCCTGCTGCACCCGTCCCAAAGATATAACAGTCTAAAACGCTTTTTTAGTGTGAGTGGGAAATCATCAGAAGACGTCTCCCGCTCTGGGTGGAGCGGAAGGGCGTGTCAAACGTTTACTGACTAAAACCCACCCGGGTTCCTTCAGTTGCCTATGCCAAGGCAACGGTAATTCTTTCGAACAATTCCGCGGCTCTGGCAGGGATCGGTCCCAGCAGACCACTTCAATACTGCTGACATCTCTTTGAGGCGCGCGTAGAACACAACGCGTCATCGAGACGGGTCCTTACCGGGTAAGCCCGCGCCTGCGGTGGCTGGGAGTCCGCAATCGACTCCCGACGCCCGGGGCGTCTCTTCCTTCAGCGGCTAGAGGCGGGAGGGTGCAGAGACTACCTCTCCCTCACGCGCTCCGCTTCCTCCTTCGCAAGCATTACTGCTTCGCAGAAAGAGGTAACGGCTTCCCATGCCCTCTAGCTCCGTACCATGGTCTGCACTAGGGCCGGACGTGAGAGGTCGCCACCGCCGATTGCCTATACGAGGATACGGCGGTATTCCGCCCAGGCAGGGCATACCTCCACCGTATACTCCACCATGTTCTCTAGGCGATCCACGCAGTTATAACGAGGGCGTTTCCTCCCACCATATCCGGAACAGGAACCTTCCGAAACAGCCGTGTCCGGGGAGGACCTGCGTAAAGCGGAAGTTGAGGATACCGTGGCGCCTCTCTAGCCACTCCTCAAAGAGCCAATACCCGCCGCAATAGTGGCGTACCCAAGTCTAAAACGCTGGACATAATAAAATGTGCAGAACACAGGCGTTCCGCGGAAGAAGGGAGTGAAAATTTATTCGATTCAGCTGAAGAAATTGCTGCGGCTTTGAACCTTGAGCTGCGTTGACCTAAGACAGCAAGCTGCCCAACAACAGACGCCAAATCAACCAGCTGCCTACTGTAGCGAGTCCCTTAGCGATTATTTTCGTTGCTCGTTATGCATTCCCTATTTGAATTCGTTATCATCTTCATTAGAGGCGAGATTCGGCAAAAACCATTCACCAACGTTTACTCTTTTATTGTTGCACTACTCAGATAATCAAAATTACAATTCCAAAATTACAAAAATGTGTGAAGTATCTAAATTTTATGAGTTAGGAGGGATCACATCTGCATCTTTTTGGATGAATAAATAGCAGCAGGACTTTGAAAGTATTGGAATAACCGAGTTAATAACGGAGTAGCAGAATCTTTTTACCCGAAGGTGAAGACAGCCCTAGAAATTATACTGGCAATTAATACCTTACTCCATCGCTACATTTGAAACGTCATTCAGCACACTCAGACGCGTAAAAACGTAGCTAAGATCGACCATGATTGAAGTCGATTAAATGGGCTTTGTATGCTCAGTGTACATAGAAATTTTTTAACGGTATGGGCGATTATTTCACAAAAGACGTCACAAACCGTTTTGCTGAAGACCTTCGAAAGTTACTTTTAAAATAGCTATTAGCTTAATATTTAAAGAATTAAAAAAAAAACTATTTAATTTATGTTTATTTATTTGACTAAGTGCTTATAAAAAATCCTGGTTTGCCCCCCTCTGGCCCAGAACCTGGGTACGCCCATGGTGACACTGGATCCCGCACTAGGATACCCTGTGTCGCAGGATCAGGAAATAATATATATATATACCGGATGACATTTTTTACCGTCTCGACCTTCATAGGGTGTGTTGTGTAACTAGAATAGAAGGCAGGAAGGCCTTCAGATTCATCGCAGGTGACTAAAGGAGCGCGGGACGCGGGTGGAAAGGGATGCAAGTGCGGCTCGTGCGCCTGCGAAAGATCAATGAGGCCGCCTATCGGCCGGCTTCAAAGGGTAGGACTGCGCTACGAAATCATTGATACATGCCGCGCATTGAGTAGGATGCGTATGATTTGAGTTTCGATAAATTTTAACTGTTTTTTTTTTGTTTTTTTTTTTCCAAATTTCTGTTTTTGTTATTCTAGTACGAAAATGTTACTTTAAATGTGTAGTATTTATTGGTAGATCAATTTCATTACATGTTATTCAAAAATAAAAATTTCTATGCCAAAGGCTTCTACTCCGTTCACCTATTACCCCCATTTTTTTTTCAAGACGTTAAAAAATGTCACCCGGTATGTAAACTTCAGAGATATTTACATAATGTTTTTAAAAGTATGTATTGTTTAAACTCCAACGAATGTAATTTTTTCACTCAACTCAACGAAGAAAGAAACTCGCCGAAAGTACAACCACAGAGTCCACAGATTACTGCGCGCGCGGGAGGAGGCGAAAACGAACGCGGTACATGCGGCGCGCGGTAGATGACGCGGTGGCTCTTGACTGGGTTGGGTACCCGTGAATGAATTGATTGAGCCTGTCGCATATTGTCTAAAATCGGGACAAAATCGATAGGCCGTCGGGACGCGGGACAATGTCTTCGAAATCGGGACTGTCCCGGCAAAATCGGGACGGGTGGCAACTCTGCTCATCTAGTACTATATCTACGTTTTAACGGCATAAAAGATAAAAATGCTACAGACTGTAGCTGGTGCTGTTAGTCAGTAGGTGTCTGATGGATCATGGATGATATAGTCTCATTGCTCGAATCAGAGATGCCTCGGTTTTAATACCTCTTTTACTCTGTGGCCTTGGTAATCGATTATGTTGGAGTTTCTTGCCCTGGTCGAGTATGATGACATCGGCTTTAACGTGAATTACTTATATATTTTAATACAACCGTTCTTGATTTATATGATCAGCATGCCCCTATCCGACGTGTCAAAGTTAGAGATAATAACCCTGCACTATGGATAACGCTACAAATTAAAGAGCTTATGGCTTGCAGTAATTAACCTAAGAACAGATATAAACTCAGACCTTCAGAGCTGATACTATCGTATTACAAAGCCTTATATTGGCCCACTCATCTGTGTCAAGATTAAGAGATGCTATTTCCACGACCAACTCAATAACCACAGTTCTTCCGATGACGGAAATTTTCTCAAATCTGTAGGCGTAGGCAAGTCACCTGCCTACCAGCGCAAGGATGTGAACCTCCATAAACTGAACCTCAACCTTCCTTTTTCTCTCTGTTGAGTCTTTCCCTACTTGTGTTCACTGACTCGTGTTGGGAGGTTGGAATATATAAAATGCGACTTATGTGAACCGGATTTATTTGCGCGGAATATAGAACCTGGTATACAAGGTGTTTCTTACACGGTAGGGAAATGACTCTGGTGAGAGCGGGCAGCGTCGCCACGTCGTGGCCTATATAATGCAACCTCGCATATTATTGCGTCATGCTATGCACGTGTCCAAACACTCTCCATACGTCTGTCAAAGCTGTGACACTAGAGTCTTGCTGGTCGGCCGATAGGTACCATTATGTTCTCACTTTAAGGTTAGCGATGTGATTGAGGACGACGTTCTATACTTATACTTACGATTAATTCTTCAGCAGTCGGTAATCATAAGTTGTGTTCAAAAAAAACTTTTTTACAAAAAAAAAACAACCGACTTCCTTAAAAACACTACAAAGTGAAAAATAACTTTAATTTCAGAAGTCGGTGTCTTAGGATCTGTATTTATGGTTTTTTTGCCACCGACTTCCGAAATTAAAGTTATTTTTCACTTTGTAGTGTTTTTAACCGACTTCAAAAAGGAGGAGGTTCTCAATTCGGATGTTTATATGTTTTTTTATGTATGTTCGGCCATAACTCCGTCATATATAGACGGATTTGCAAAATTCTTTTTTTGTTCGAAAGAGGTTTATTCCGAAATGGTCCCATGTAAATTTCATATAGATCTGATGATGAGTTCAATCAATCAATCAAATCAAAAGTCATTTATTCAAACTAGGCTGAGAGTCAGCACTTTTTGAACGTCAAAGTCACATAAGACAGTCCCCCCAAAACGCCCGCCCTTCGACACTTCCTAGTGCTTTGGCTGGGAAGAAGAAGTGGCGGAACAAACTCCCCAGCAGCACTGCTGTCTGTTAAGTTAGAAGAACTTGATTCTATACAATATTGTATAAGTTATTAATATAATAAAACAAAACATACATTATTCGCCATATGTCAGCTAGCACACGCCATTATACCAACAAAACATTGAAAACTAAACTCAAGCTGAAATGAATAATGAAACAAAAATCGTAAACAGAACTTAAAATCTTACTAAAGCCTCCAGGCATAAAGGGCGTGCCCGCTTACATATACAACGATGCAAATGATACATAGACACAAAAAATGAAATTAAAAGAAAATAAAAATAAATTAACAAAAGCAGTTAAATAAAAAAAACAATTATATGAACTACCCATATAAACTGTCAGTGTGTGAGTTACAGTAATTACAGAATGTAAAACAGTGTCATAGAAGAAAAAATAAATATTATCTACACAATTAAGTTAGCAACTAGTTTGATAAACTCTAAGACTGTCCTATGGAGCGAGACCAGCATGTTTCCAAGCGTTCTTATCTTGAATGTAGTCCTCTAATTTGTAATAAGCTCGTTTACAAAGTGTACTTTTAATATGACTTTTAAACCTCCTTTCATTTAATTGCAATATATCAGAAGGTATTTTGTTGTAACATTTAACACAGTACCCCATAAAAGATGTATGTACTTTTGCTAATCTGAAAAATGGTTGATCTATCTTGTCTTTATTTCTAGTATTAAAATTATGTCTATCGCTTATTTTATTAAAAAGATGTAGATTTTTTCTTACATACATAATATTTTCGTAAATGAATTGGCAAGGTACCGTCATAATATTAATCCTTTTAAATAGTTCCCTGAGGGATTCGCCGCGACATAGATTATAAATGGCTCTGACAGCTCGCTTTTGCAAAATAAAAATGGATTCAATGTCAGCAGCCCTACCCCACAGTAAAATGCCATACGACATAATGCTGTGGAAGTAGCTAAAATAGACCAAACGCGCGGTTTCTACATCTGTTAACTGTCTTATCTTTCTAACAGCATAAGCGGCCGAGCTTAACCGCCCCGCAAGAGATGTTATATGAGGTCCCCATTGTAATTTCTCGTCTAGCGTGATTCCTAGGAAAACCGTTTGATCAATAAATTCCAGTTTTTCCCCATTCAATAAGATGTCACATTCGCTACCTCTGACATTAGGCAATTGAAATCTAATGCACTTGGTTTTTTTTTTATTAAGTACCAAGTTATTTACCGTAAACCAGTCTTGGACCTGAAGAATGCAGTTATTGACGTCGTCAAGATTTTGAGACCGTCTGTCGATTTTAAATATCAATGATGTGTCATCTGCAAATAACACCATCTTCGGTTGGTTTGGAAGTAGATGGGGTAGATCATTAATGTATACTAAAAAGAGGAATGGACCCAATATCGAGCCTTGAGGAACGCCCATTGCCATTTCAGACCCCAATGAGTTTACGCCGTTTACTTGGACTTTGACTGTTCTATCCTTCAGGTATGATCTTATTAAGTCAAGAGCTGTATTTCTAATTCCATAGTGCTCTAGTTTCAGCAAAAGTGTCTCATGGTTTACGCAATCGAACGCCTTGGAAAGGTCACAAAAGATTCCAATGGCATCTTGTGCTTCTTCCCAGGCGTTAAAAATGTTCTTTATTAGGGTAACACCAGCGTCGGTGGTACAACGCCCTTTGGTGAAACCGAACTGGTGTTCATGAAAGATGGAGTTTTTATTAAAGTGACGTAACATTTGATTGAGCATTAACTTTTCAAACACCTTACTGAGAACTGGCAGAACTGACACGGGCCTATAATTGTTTGGTTCTTTACTATCACCGGATTTAAACAAAGGAACTACTTTGCTGTGTTTCATCAGATCCGGAAAGACTCCTTGGTCTACACTGGTGTTAAATATGAAAGCTAAATAGGGTGCAATGGTTTCAATAATAGAACTACAAAATTTGACAGACATTCCCCAAAGATCTTCTGTTGATTTAATTTTAAGATCTTTAAAAGCTTTTATAATAGCCTGGGGGTTAGTATGCTGAAACCTAAACTCTAAAGGGCATGCCCCTACATTCTTTTTGAGTAAGGAAGTCGGTTGTTTTTTTTTTTTGTAAAAAAGTTTTTGTTTTTAAATTTTTTTGTTGTGGTATCCACCCCGCACTAATTCCAAACAAACAATGCATATTTATGCAATAGCAGAAATCGCGGTCGATTTGCTGTCATTTTTTAAAGAGTTCCGGTGTCTATCTCTGGAACTCATCGTCAGATCTATATGAAATTTATATGGGACCATTTCGGAATAAACCCCTTTCGAACAAAAAAAGAATTTTGTAAATCCGTCTATAAATGACGGAGTTATGGCCGAACATACATAAAAAAAAAACCTATATAAACATCCGAATTGAGAACCTCCTCCTTTTTGAAGTCGGTTAAAAAGATAACCGCGGCGGCTATGTCCTACGTGCACGCGAATCGTCTCGCACAGCCGCCACTGACGCCGACGTTCAGTGGGCACTGTGGATTTGTCATGGACGGATGGAAATAAATATTATTGGAAAATTCATATGTTAAATATCAAATACTCAAGCAAGAAGTATGAACGGCGAAGAAGTGAGACTAATATTGTATACTTAGGGATCATTCAACAATTACGTGATCACCGAAGGGGGGGGGGGGGGGGTCGGGTGCTTGTATATACATCTGGATTATTTGGGGGGGGGGAGAGAATCCATGATTACGTCATCATTTATATAACTAAATATTTACGTCCAATTTTGAAGTCTATACTGGTAACACTAACTATTAGATAGATGGAACGGGATTTCCCCTGCTATAGACAAACTGTGGAACAGTGTGACCAGATTCAGTATTTTTATACTTTTTCGGCATATTTTATCGACTTTTCGAAGCATCATACGTGTCAGTGCTAATAAAACAGCAAACATTAAGCACGGACGAAGATTACGTAATCAAGGCGAGGGGGGGGGGGGGGTTAAAACAAAAGATTACGCTGTGATCACATAGGGGGGGGGGGGGGTTAAAAAAACGGCCAAAAATGATCACGTAATTGTTGAACGATCCCTTAGGTCCCAGTTAATTTGGCCCAATCTTCCCATTCGCGGTATGATAATAACCGGTTGTGATATTTTTTATTCCTTTTATCCTATAATATAGGACGTTCTTGGATAGCATTAATTAAAATTTCTATAAATCCGAAATTATAACCAAAAAAATACGACGGCACCGCATCCAGTTCGCGCGAAAATATCAAGCCAACTGATCGCGTTCGCTTCGTTTCGCGCCGCTCCGCACCGCACGCATGTGCGTTTGGTCACGTAGGACACTTCAATAGGTTTCGACTGTTTGTTGTTTTCGCGCCGCGCCGCGCCGCACAGTGGGTCGAAACTATGATTTTAGTGACTTAGGGCTCAACTTTGCTTTTTTACTTTTTTTCTTCATGTGGATGGATAGAGCTCATTAACCTCAACAATAATTGTTCTGATGTATTTTTTCCTAAACTTTATACTTTGGGTAGAAAAATGTGTTTTGTTATTTTTTTGTATGGAGCGGATCAAATAACCTTAAATTCCTGCTAAGTAGCGTGTGATCCCGCGTTGAAACTTTATTTTTCATATACCTTGTCTAGTCTATTATCATTTGATGCTATTAACGTGTGCATAAAGTTGCAACTCTGCCAAATAAATCGATCGAAAAAAATGAAAAAATATATCGAATAAAAAGCTACATTTTTTACTTTCGTAAGTTCTTTTAAGTTAAATTTGATATGGAATAGTAAGTAAAAGCACGTAATAATGCACATAGTTACTTAACAACTAACAACAATACATTTAAAAGGTCCCTAATTAGCTTAAATTTACTAATATATGTAGTATTAGTAAATTTGTAAATTTAAGCTAATCACACTAATCATAATACATTTAAAAGGTCCCTAATTAGCTCAAATTTACTAATATATGTAGTATTAGTAAATTTAAAGCTAATCACACTAATCATAATACATTTAAAAGGTCCCTAATTAGCTTAAATTTACTAATATATGTAGTATTAGTAAATTTAAAGCTAATCACACTAATCATAATACATTTAAAAGGTCCCTAATTAGCTTAAATTTACTAATATATGTAGTAGTAGTAAATTTAAGCTAATTAGGGATCTATGAATTTCAATTTCTTTGTTTTAATGACTTTAACATGTTTATGAAATGTTATTTTAAGTTAGATTTAATACTGAATAGTAAGTAAAGATAGGTTCATAATAATACAAATTAGTAAAGGTAAACTAACATTACTACAACTAACACAAGCAAACTAAAATCTAACTATAAACAACATCAAACATTACTATTTCCTTTCAATTATGAGTTTGACATTTATAAACTAATAAAAAAAAACAAGAAACTTACAAACTACCAAAAAATCTTATTCACTATCGCTATGACTATCTTGTAAATTATCTACATCAATAAAATCTATAACGGATTCTGTGGGAAAAATCAGCAGAAGCTCTTTGACTTTTGAGAGAGAACCATTATATTTTGTTTCACCATTCGAGGTCTTAGACTTGTGATCTTTGGATCAGAAGACAAAAGAAAGTTGTGTATAATATCCTCATTTGTCGCCGTTCTACTTACCCTTTCTAGAATGACTCTCTCTATATTTTCCGGAAATCTTTATTACGAGCTTCCGCTGCCTCTTCCGACAGTTTACCTATAGGTATGGCACCAAAGTGCTTAATTATATCACTCCCATGTACTAACAATTTATTGTATACTGGAAGGCATATAATACCAGGGATATAAGTGAACGTACAATTGTGCAGTATCTCTACAAAATTCGGAAACTTAGAAAGATCGACGCTCTCTCCCAGATGCAACCGTCTGAAGAATCACATGAAACCTTTCTATTAAATCTTTATCTATTCCTGTTATGCGAGCTGTTGTTTCTGCATCCCTAAAAAATCTTCTGGCAGTATTGCCATCATTGGTTGTGCCTACTCCTTGCTTGACTACGTCAATAAGTAAACCGCATTCTTTCTTAAACGCTTGCTGTATAGCGCTCTTTCTGAGTGACATTTTTTCTTTGTCATCGCCCCTGCAACTCCATTTTTTGAAGTCCAAACGATAAGCTGCAAACAAAAAGAAATATCACTTAAATAAAAATCTCACAAGTAACTATATAACGTGAAAAAAATTATGAACTAATAAAAATTATATTTACCGATATGAAGTAAGCACTCCATGCTTCTTATCCAGGCATGTAAAGATGACAATTCCATACTGGAACACTTCTTCGTTGTTCTCTTTTTGAGCAAGTGACTCTAAATTGTTCATCTCTGACGGTTTTGCTTTGCAGATATCACAGACAGCTGAAGATGTGTCTGACAAATATGACGATAATTTTGCCGTCTATCATCGTCAAGTGCAATTGATGCTTAACTTCAACTTGATTGAACTTGATTGGCTGAAGTCTTTCTATTTCTTCGGTTATGCTAGCTTTTATAGTTACCACTGTTGACTGCGTTTCTTTGGTAAATTTGAACATTATCGGACGGCAATAGAAAGTTGATGAGGGTCGATCGTTTTCCCCAAACAATTGTTCCATCACATTGTTGAAGCCTTATAGGAACTAGACTGGCCATGAAGATAGTTGAGTCATCAAACTCTGCTTCAGTCTTTTGTTTATAATTACTTTGACCTGAGGCTCCATCAAAACCCCATTTGCTTATTAGCAGTAACTCAGTTGGCGAATCCAAATCTAAAGTAATCACTTCTAAAAGCCTAGATACCGTCAAGTTGAGTAAAGCTTGCAGTTTAATAGCAGCTCCTTCTTCAGTTATAATTATGTCTTCTTTCCCTGGATAACATTTTGCCTTCGCTTGTTTTATTTTATAATAAGAAGGGTATAAATCAGACCTATTTTCACTTGCTGCTTCTCTTAGGCTTATATACTGCCACTTACTTAATTTAAGTGAAACTAATAAAGACAGTGCCTTATCGGGTGAATATGTACTACTTTTCGGTTTACTTGTACTTAAACACTCTTTAACTTTTTCTAGATCTTCGGGGTGATTTAGTAAATGGTTCATAATTTTTCCTACATCCTCATTTCCGGTGTTTCTTAAACTAGCAATTGTAGTAGCTTTAAGTTCATCTGGGGATAACGAAAGCGATTGGTTAATTTGATCAACGCGTCTTCGTTTTTGCCTGGAGCCCAATTCCTCGAAAGGTTTTCGAGGTGTAAATGTAGATGTCGAAGCTTCTGTAGTAGATGGTGGTAGATTTTCGACATCTTCAGTATTACAAATCTCGAGCCTTTCCTGTTCAGTGTTCACAGCTTCAGGTATCATTCCTTCGGGCCAGTTTATTGCACGTTCCAACCAATCACCATTTTTTCTTACAAACTGTGCTAACGTGCGACTACTTCGTTCCCATCTTGCACTTATATTTGAACAAAAGCGCGTACAGAATTTTTGGAGCTCAACACTGTTCTCTTCGGTCACGTTTATTTTATGTTGTAGGAATTGAAAGAATTTTTGACTATCCGACAGTGACTTGACCTGCTCTCTTAAAATCATAAATAAATCTAAATTGTTAACTAAATTATCCATTATAACGAAAAAGGGACGATCAGAATCACGAGATGTTAGTAGTAGTACGAATAAACGAACACTAGTTAGTATATAATAAATTATGGTCATTTTATACTTCCAGAATCCAGTGACAAACAATGTTTACTAATTTTTCTACTACCCTCATTAACTAATTATCCTAATTAATATTACAGTAATGACTAAAAGTGAAAAACATTGTTTTTTTATAAGGTAAAAGGTTAAGCTAATTACAGTAATTAAACACACAAATAGAAATTAATTGATTTCATATCCACATTTTTAAATAAAGGTCCCTAATTAGCTTAAATTTACTAATATATGTAGTATTAGTAAATTTAAGCTAATTAGGGACCTTTTAAATGTATTGTTGTTAGTTGCTAAGTAATTATGTGTATTATTACGTGCTTTTACTTACTATTCCATATCAAATTTAACTTAAAATAACTTACGAAAGTAAAAAATGAAGCTTTTTATTCTACGTATTTTTTCATTTTTTTCGATCCATTTATTTGGCAGAGTTGCAACTTTATGCATTTGTTTATAGCATCAAATGATAATAGACCAGACAAGGTATATGAAAAATAAAGTTTCAACGCGGGATCACACGCTACTTAGCAGGAATTTAAGTTTATTTGAGCCGCTCCATACAAAAAAATAACAAAACACATTTTTCTACCCAAAGTATAAAGTTTAGGAAAAAATACATCAGAACAATTATTATTGAGGTTAATGAGCTCTACCCATCCGCATAAAAAAAAAAGTGAAAAAGCAAAGTTGAGCCCTAAGTCACTAAAATCATAGTTTCGACCCACTGTGCGCCGCTTCGCGTTCGCGTCTAGATCGCTCACGCTACGTCCTACGTAGTCGGATCAAAGCGAACGCGATTATGAAGCGGTGACACGCGAATTCAACGCGATGCGGTGCGACGCGGCGGCTATGTCCTACGTGCACGCGAATCGTCTCGCACAGCCGCCACTGACGCCGACGTTCAGTGGGCACTGTGGATTTGTCATGGACGGACGGAAACAAATTTATTGGAAAATTCATATCTTAAATATCAAATACTCAAGAAGTATGAACGGCGAAGAAGTGGGACTAATGTTGTATACTTAGAAAGTCCCAGTTAATTTGGCCCAATCCTCCCATTCGCGGTATAATAATAACCGGTTGTGATATTTTATATTCCTTTTATCCTATAATATAGGACGTTCTTGGATAGCATTAATTAAAATTTCTATAAACCCGAAATTACAACCAAAAAAAAAAAAATACGACGGCACCGCATCCAGTTCGCGCGAAAATATCAAGCCAACTGATCGCGTTCGCTTCGTTTCGCGCCGCTCCGCACCGCACGCATGTGCGTTTGGGCACGTAGGACACTTCAATAGGTTTCGACTGTTTGTTGTTTTCGCGTCGCGCCGCGCCGCTTCGCGTTCGCGTCTAGATCGCTCACGCAGGACGTCGCGTCACGCAGGACGTCGCGTTATCCTTCCTTCGTCATTTCCTGTCCTAACTCACATCTTCAACCACTCACTTTCCGTCAGTTTTGAAACAGGCTCACTTTATACCGTTGCCAAAAAAATTACAATAAGTTATTAAACCACTTTAGACCTATTTCTATTATCCTCATTTCTCTCAGAAGATCTTGAGCACATAGTTCATAGACAACTATCATGTTTCTTGGCGTCAAACGATAATTTCCCCTTTCCAAGCCAGTTTTTGCTCGGGTCACAGTAGGTACTGTAACCCTGACTGAGAAAACTTTGTCGCCACAGTAATCTCTTCTAATTTTCATCTCTACGCAGATGACTTAAGCTATGCCGCCATTTTGCTGTAGCCGACGCGCATGGGCTTCAAGAACACTTGGATTCTATGTCTCCTTTTCAACATTTTACAAATCCTTCCTTCCCACGGAGCAAATACTTGCTCCGTGTTCCTACCCACTTCCTACCTGCGTGAGCGTTTTTCTTATGCTCGCCATAGCGACGCACCGTGTATATCACACCGTTTTTTGGGATCCCACAGTTAACTCGATGCTTACAATTGAAAGATCTCTGACCGTGGCTGAAATTACGCCACGCTCGTTTCACCAAGTTTCTCATACATATTGTTACGTAGATCGTAAAGTCTAGAAACATCGTGCTAACTCCATCTCAGAAAGGGACAACATTACGTAGATCGAAAAGTCTAGAAACGTCACGCTAATTCCATCTAAGGATGGGGCAGTGTTGAAACTTCTAGATACGACACGCTAACGCCATTTGTTATCAAGTAGCAAGTACTACGAACAATTGTACGTAGACGCCACCGCCATCTATTGTTGAGTAGCGGGATTAAACAGTAAATAGATGTCTGTGGAAGGTTCTCGAAGTTTCGAATCTACTTGTAAACTGTGGAAAAGTGTTGAATGTTCGCGAATGTTCTGCTCGGGATATAAATAGCGGATTGTCGGCCCGATGGGCAGTTCGATTTCGGAAACGAGCGAATACGAATCAAGCGATACAGTACAAGCGAAACAAGTGACACTGTTTGACTATTGCGATATTGTGATTGTTTAATTAAACTGTGGTGTGTTTCGATAATTTTGGCTTAAATTAATTTATCCCGAAACCCAGCTCGTAACATTTGGTGTCAGAAGTAAGGGATAAATTATGCCAGTTTTACCGAAGGAGGACACGGAAGGTATTCGTACCAGGAGTCAGCGCCAGCAGGAGGTGGATCAGAGGCGATTTGAAGGACCTTCAAGACAGACATCTGGGGGTAATCAGCCGACGACGGAGCCAGTTTCCCAAGCGTCTGGTGTTCCTACAGCATCACCAGCCATGGATCTTTCTGCTCTGATGGCGATGCTGCAAGAGCAGGCCCGTCGACAGGAAGAACAGGCTCGTCGACAGGAAGAACAGGCCCGTCGACAGGAAGAACAGGCCCGCCGCATACAGGAACAGCTGCAGCAGGACAAGGAGGAACATGCTCGCCGACAGGAAGAACAGGCTCGTCGACAGGAAGAACAGGCCCGCCGCCTACAGGAACAGCTGCAGCAGGGTAAAGAGGAGCAGGTTCTCCTTTTGAAAGAACTTCACGCGACTTTTTGCAAAGAGATCAAAGCCATAAAGGAGAAGGTTCAGCTACACGAAAATCGTATCTCCGAGGTCGAAATCCAGGTTGCACATATAAAAAAAGCGTTTGAAAATCTAAAGACAGGAGACGGGATTGTGACTTCTGTAGTTGCTGCACCTTCCGCGCGTGGGTTTAAAGTGCCACCCTTCGACGGAACATCTTCCTGGTCGGCATATAAAATCCAGTTCGAAGCTGTCATAAATGCAAATGGGTGGACAAAAGGGCAGGCCATGACCGCGCTTACTTTGGCCCTTCGTGATCAGGCCTTAACCGTGTTAGAGGCTCTCGGCAAATATGTTACCTACGAGCAGCTCGTTGAGGCTTTAGAGGCCAGATACGGTGACGCGCACCTGGAACACGTTTTTCGTGCGCAGTTGAAGGATCGTGTGCAGCGCAGTGGTGAAAACCTGCAGCAGTGGGCCCTGGAAATTGAAAAGTTGGTCCGAAAAGCGTATCGGTCTGCGCCTGCACTCATCGAAGGGATTCTGACTCAAGCATTTATAGATGGCATACGGGACCTGGAAGTAAGGGCTGCCGTGAGACTTGGGCACCATGAGAAGTTGAAGGACGCCTTGGCCCACGCGTTGGAGGTGGAGGCAGTGAGGCATGATCATCGAGCCCATGGCTTCAGGGAGGTTGTGGAGTCACCTGTTCGTGACCGTATTAGGCACAGCCCTAAATGTTACACTTGCGGAGAAAAGGGCCACCTCCGGTCGAATTGCCCGAAGCGAGACACTGCCGCCGAATATCACACCCAGGTTAGAAGGGTGTCTGATAGCACAGTGCAGCAGCAAGAGAAATTCGTAAGCGATAAGATTACAGGGCGAGTATTGGCTAGTGTGAATAGAACCCCAAGGATTTCGATGTCGCAGGCCAATGACGGCATATCCCACGGTAACGCGGACACTTTATCAAGAAGAACTTCTCCTGAAGAGTACAAACAATGTGTCAGACAGGAAGCTAAGGAAGTAGTTCCTGTCAGGGTGCTAAGAACGGACCTTCATGACAAATGGAAGGAAACGCTACGGCATGCCCAGCAGCGTGATACAGATATCAGGCCAGTTCTCGAGTGGATTAAAGCTGATGCTCCCAAACCGAAATGGTGTGATGTTGCAGCGATGAGTACCACCACAAAGAATTATTGGGCACAGTGGGAGAGCTTGACGCTCCAGGATGGTGTCTTGTGCCGTAAAAAAGAAAATGGTCGAGGGGATAGCTGTCACCTGCAAATGGTCGTCCCGAAAGCAAAGGTGCCAGATGTTTTACAGTACTACCACAACGGTTGTTCAGGAGGACATAGGAGTGTAAAAAGGACTCTATTGAAGATCAGGGAACGTTTCTACTGGATCCACTGTCGACAGGATGTTGAGGATTGGTGTCGCAAATGCACCAGCTGTGCGGCGGTAAAAGGGTATGCGCACTGCGTCTAGAGTTTTTCATGTGGATGGATTGGCGCGATGTTGCGAGAATGATGATGCTCGGGACGAGCATGTCTAAGGAGGGGGCAGTGTTACGTAGATCGTAAAGTCTAGAAACATCGTGCTAACTCCATCTCAGAAAGGGACAACATTACGTAGATCGAAAAGTCTAGAAACGTCACGCTAATTCCATCTAAGGATGGGGCAGTGTTGAAACTTCTAGATACGACACGCTAACGCCATCTGTTATCAAGTAGCAAGTACTACGAACAATTGTACGTAGACGCCACCGCCATCTATTGTTGAGTAGCGGGATTAAACAGTAAATAGATGTCTGTGGAAGGTTCTCGAAGTTTCGAATCTACTTGTAAACTGTGGAAAAGTGTTGAATGTTCGCGAATGTTCTGCTCGGGATATAAATAGCGGATTGTCGGCCCGATGGGCAGTTCGATTTCGGAAACGAGCGAATACGAATCAAGCGATACAGTACAAGCGAAACAAGTGACACTGTTTGACTATTGCGATATTGTGATTGTTTAATTAAACTGTGGTGTGTTTCGATAATTTTGGCTTAAATTAATTTATCCCGAAACCCAGCTCGTAACAATATTTATAGGAAGATAGATGTTAAGAACCTGCTACCATACCTTCCCGAAAGTGTCATGCCAACTATGAAGCAATACTTGCAGGTACCGATATTGTAATGAGAAGCAGATTTACACATTTATTGCCACTTTCCATGTGATTCATAATACCAGCATTTCAGCAAGCGGCCCCACGGTGTAATGGTTAGCACTATGGACTCTGAATCCAATGATCCTTGTTCAAGTCTCGGTGGGACATGTTCTTTTTAGATGTCTACTAGAAGAACCTACTATACCTACAGGTTCAAAGTGGTGCAGCCAGCTCGTACTCAAACAGAGATCAGCTATGCCAACACTGGACTGGCCTAGAGCTTTCCTCAACTCATGAAAAAAAAAAAATTGCTAATACCTACTGCTTATGAATATTCAAAACAAAAACGTGGGTTAGTTTCAATTCGAGGCAATATGCTTAATTTATTGAGTTCGCTTCGCTCGCTCTTGCAACCCAACATGGGTTAACTCTTAAACTTTACTACCTAAGTACGTCGACAAAATAACTCTTATTTCTGTATGGTCAAAATAATATTTGTGCGGTGGAGTTTGTGGCTAAATAATAACAGCCGCACGGGTCGATCGTAGATTAAGCTATGCTTGTCGCCATCGGTTCGTGGTTGGGTCCATCCATATCATATTGAGATTCCACTGTGCCTCGGAAAACACATTAAGCTGACGCCGACAGTCCGGGCTGTTATTTGTACATTTTTGACAGTCCTTACGTGGGTAGTCCGAAGCCCAAAAGTCTGACAAGCACTCCTTACAACGGTCCAAGGAGTAACATAACGTACTACCCAATAACCGAATTGTGGAGGTCACATAGGAAGTCGCTCTATGTACAGTAGTAGTATTAACCTGCATCCGATTTGACTGAAAGCCTAGGGTAGGCAGACGAGAGAAAAATAATGAATCCCAAAAACAGCATAGTCCAATAAGAAATGTTTTCTTAACTGTCTAGCATGGTTCCACTCCCAAAAATAAATTCTGGATCCGTCCTTGCTATAGATCTCTAATCAAGACGAATATAAAGATCTTGCAATAGACAAGCACACTCATATTGACTTCCAAAGTTCGATTTTCAAACGCATACTCGCATTATCTTCATACCAAGCAGGGTAATCCAAGGGGTAATCAGAGAGACACATTTCAAAAAGTCACCTAATAACAGACAACCGACGAGACAAAAGCTCATCAAACATGCAAATATACGCCAGATATAAAAAAGTTGTTTTATTTTCCTTTCTTTTTGTGCAACAGTCGGCTCTGCGTCTACAAAGTAAAAGAAAGTAATGCCCGCGTCTGACGACGTATGAGTTGTTGATAACTCAGTGTTTCTGCAGACACCGAGCTCACAACATGGCTCGTCAAATACAGCTTTCACGATTACTCATAACTTTCGTAATAACTTACTTATTCATAGGTAAAGTGTGACTGGCCTGCATGTTCTGTGTTTTTTTAACATTGTCGTGCTTTTGTAGTTCTTAGAAGTCTTTAGTGTAAACTAGTTTTTCGTTTATAATTATTTTTCAGGGGTGCATGGTAAGCTTAGGAGCAAAAGAAGTTTAACGGATGTGAAGTGTCTCGAAAATGGAAGGTTTTACAGGTACGTACCTACCATCGTTATTACTATTATAATTGAAACCCTACAATACATTATTAAAATGACCATCGTGCCTTCATCGAGTAAGGTCATGGCTTTGACTCCTAGGTTATGTCAAGATTAGTTTTTCTCACAGAAAATTAGTTTTAATATTTTTAATTTGAGGGTCAGTTGTTTACGTGGGAACAAATACATAATGTTATCGGTGATCTATAGGTGTGCAATAAAATAATATGGCGTTACTTAACTCTTTATACAGGGTGTCCAGTAAATAGCACGACATACTGCAGGGGGTGATAGCTTGGGTCACTACCTATCAATACAACACAATATATGTTCAGCAAAATCTTACTTATTTTTTTTTTCACCACTGTAGGTTAAACTTAAGTGATAAGAAAATAGTTCTGTGCAAATTTAAACAAAAAATAGTATTTCTTGAAAACATTCTTGTCTTTGATAGAAAAAAGACTTATCAATAAGTAAAGTAACTATTCACGAATAATTTGATCTAAAAAAAAGTACTAGAAAAGGATTTTTTCATTACGAGATGCTTAAAAATCTGTTTCAAGGTAGAGATTTTTCGGTATTTCGGAAATTTTTGTAAAACTGTAAATCCGTAAGATTTTGCTGAACATATATTGTGTTGTATTGATAGGTAGTGACCCAAGCTATCACCCCCTGCAGTATGTCGTGCTATTTACTGGACACCCTGTATATGTAAGTAAGGATGGCGTATACATAAAAGTATATATATAAGTCATCCTCATATTGAAGTCTCAATATAATTTTAAATAATAGATATAGCATCTATAAAAGATGGTAACGAAAATCTTTTGCAAGTGCTTGTCAAAGAATAAAATTAATTCATAGGTTAATGGGACAGATTAATAGTAGATAATTTCATTGTATTCTACTTGAATTATACGGTGTGTCTGGTCACCGGTGTCCGACCCGTTAAGGCGAAGCAATATGATCGATTTTATGGACAAATCCACCATAATAAGGCATTTTGCCCACACCAAACTTTTTCACACTTTTTAGGGTTCCGTTGCCAGATGGCAAAAAACGGAAACCTTATAGATTCGTCATGTCTATCTGTCTGTCTGTCTGTCCGAGTATGTCACAGCCATTTTTTTCCGAAACTATAAGAGCTATGCTGTTGAAACTTGGTAAGTAGATGTATTCTGTGAACCGCATTAAGATTTTCACTCAAAAATAGAAAAAAACAATAAATTTTGGGGTTCCCCATACTTAGAACTGAAACTCAAAAACTATGGGATAGGTCTTCAAAAATGATATTGAGTTTTCTCATATCATTTTTTTCTAAACTGAATGGTTTGCGCGAGAGACACTTCCAAAGTGGTAAAATGTGTCCCCCCCCCTGTAACTTCTAAAATAAGAGAATGATAAAACTAAAAAAAATATATGATGTACATTACTATGTAAACTTCCACCGAAAATTGGTTTGAACGAGATCTAGTACGTAGTTTTTTTTTAATACGTTATAAATCGTAAACCGCAATACACCTTTCATTCAATCAACTGAATAATAAAAATTAAAAAGAAACCATTTAATTTCATAAATATAAACCTTATGCATAAACCGTGAATACCTACAGGTATACCATAATAAGGCATTTTGCCCACACCAAACTTTTTCACACTTTTTAGGGTTCCGTTGCCAGATGGCAAAAAACGGAAACCTTATAGATTCGTCATGTCTATCTGTCTGTCTGTCTGTCCGAGTATGTCACAGCCATTTTTTTCCGAAACTATAAGAGCTATGCTGTTGAAACTTGGTAAGTAGATGTATTCTGTGAACCGCATTAAGATTTTCACTCAAAAATAGAAAAAAACAATAAATTTTGGGGTTCCCCATACTTAGAACTGAAACTCAAAAACTATGGGATAGGTCTTCAAAAATGATATTGAGTTTTCTCATATCATTTTTTTCTAAACTGAATGGTTTGCGCGAGAGACACTTCCAAAGTAGTAAAATGTGTCCCCCCCCCTGTAACTTCTAAAATAAGAGAATGATAAAACTAAAAAAAATATATGATGTACATTACTATGTAAACTTCCACCGAAAATTGGTTTGAACGAGATCTAGTACGTAGTTTTTTTGAATACGTTATAAATCGTAAACCGCAATACACCTTTCATTCAATCAACTGAATAATAAAAATTAAAAAGAAACCATTTAATTTCATAAATATAAACCTTATGCATAAACCGTGAATACCTACAGGTTTGTACGGAACCCTCGGTGCGCGAGTCCGACTCGCACTTGGCCGGTTTTTTTAGTTTCCAGTAATTTTTTTTTAGGTTTTAATGGTAGTTTTTGATAAACTTTTTAGTGTGAACTTATTACCTACTTTTGTAGCTATCGAACGAAACCACTTTTATGCCTGTAGGACCTCTAATATCGGTAGATATGGCAAAATAAATGAACCCAAACGCACTCAGTAAAAATAAAAAGGCCGCCATTTCAAAACAGTACAGGAAAATGCCTAATTATGGTGGATTTGTCAATAAAATTGATCATATTGCTTCGCCTTAACGGATCGGACACCGGTGACCAGACACACTGTATAATTCAAGTAGAATACAATGAACTGAAACAAATCATGCACCCACTCACACATACCGTCTACACCTACTCATACACAACTAACTTACACTAACACACTCACAAGGCACCCAAATAGACACTCCTTTCTCCTTGTTTTTAATTAACTGAAACTACTTTTACCTTGTTTCCCGTTTCTTATACTAAAATCAATTGTATTAGTCTAGTTTATGTTTTTTAATGTACACATTACTAAATTGTAAGTACCTTTTATAACATTTATATTGGACGGATGGATAACCCCTGAACACAGGTTTTTCCTAACATAGGGGTCATTAATCATTTATCTTGTACCAGTCTATTTGCACATAGATTAAGTGTCACCCTGTATCTGTGTACTTTATGAAATGAAATGAAATGAAATGAATTGCACCGATCCCAGCGTGGTTTGACCAGACTCGATTAATCGAATGAACCCCAAGATTTGCACTAGTCTTTGAAGCCTCATGTTTCATGGTGCTACATAGGCCATTGCATATCAAGAAGTAGACCGGGGGGCGCTGTAATGGTAGGGAGGACGTGCCCATAGGATAGGAAAGGATTACGAGCCTACCGACTATGCAGCCTTAAGTAAGCATTGGACTAGTGGAGAGAAGGGTGATATTTGTCTATAGGAGGGCATCTTTTCACGTCGTCGCCGGCATGTTGATCCAGGCTTCGCTATGTTCCGTGTTGTTGTTTTCTTGGTCGTCTTCTGAGTTCTCACTGCTATCAGTTTCTGGTTTTTTGTAGATTTCACTAGCCGCTTTCTTGAGCTTATTTCTGTCTCCAGCCGTGTCCCTCCAAAACTGGATTTCCTTGTCAAAGTATTTCATGTCCTGTTTTAGGTTGTCATTCCATGTGTAAATAGGTCGTCCGACCTTCTTAGATTTGGCTCTGTGCTGCATTGCTGCATGTAACAGGTGTGGTTCAGAGCGTCTGAAAATGTGTGCCAGGTAGCACATCCTGTGGTTCTTGATGCGTTTTGTTATGGTTTTATTTTTATTTTATTTTTTTATCGGTTTGTTCCTAGCGTGGTTGATCAAGTCTCTCATGATAATTCTTTCATATCTTCTCAGTCTTGAATGGTTCGCCTGTGTGAGTGCTGATACTTTTAAGCCATATATCATACAAGGTACGATAATCATTCGATACATAAGTGTAGCTAGTTTCCAGTCCATTTTTGAGTTCAATATGAATGGTAGTAAAGATTTAGCGTTTCTCGTAGCCTGTTGGCATCGTTTTCTAATTGAGTTTTTTCTGCTTAATGCGGACGTTATGTAAGTGCCTAGGTATTTGATTTCATCCGATGTTGGTATATTTATTCCGTTGAGGGTCACGTGAGTCGTTTTCTGTGTTTTTACGGGGTCCCTAATTACAATTTTTGTTTTTGTTTCGTTTATTTGAAGGCCTACACTATTAAGTACGGGTTTTATGTGGTATAAGATGCGTTCTAGTCCTTCTAGCTCATCTGTAATGAGAATAAGGTCGTCCGCAAATGATAATACTAGGGGGAGGGGATTTCGCGGTCCTGATCTAGTTTGATTAAATGAGTTTCCTCTTCGAGGGTTGTCAGAACTTCGTCGATGACCAATGTAAAAAGGCGGGGGGACAGGGGGCAACCTTGTTTAACTCCCTTTCCTTTGATAATCCAACTGCTTTGCTGGCCGCACCATTTGATGCATGTTCTTTCATTCAAGCATGCTGTGATTATCCTGTTGGTCATCGATTTGTTGGTTCGTTCTAATAATATGTCTCTTAATGCCTTGAGGTCAACATTGTCAAATGCTTTTTCTATGTCGAGGGCGAGAACGTACGTTCGTTTACCTGCACGCCATTCCTCGTCTAGAACCCTTTTGAGCGTAAAAATGTGGTCATCTGTTGATCTATTGTTTAAAAAAAGCCGCTTGGTAACTGCCTAGTTCCGTTATTATGTCGTCAAGTTTTTTAAGTAAGTATGTAGCGTAAATTCCCGTTAATAATAGTATTAATAGCCCGTGTTGCAAATCGTTATGCGACGATACTCGTTCACATCTTTAGGATATTTTTTTTGGAATTGGTACCTGTACGGTCTCGAGCCACGTGTCCGGTACTCTGTTCTCTGACCAAGCTTTAATTATGTGTTTAGTTACGGCTTCCTGTAATGTTTGGGGCATCGCTTTGTAAAGCTCAATTACTACTTGATCCGTTCCGGGGGCCGTCCCGTTTCGCATTTTATTAATGATTCCTATTATTTCGGCCACCGTCGGTTCATCGCCTTGTTCTTCTATTGTCGGTTTTGTAATGTTTACCATTGGTATGTGAAGGCCCTCGGAGTTTTTTAGTATTTTCTCCCATTTGGACATCGGTATGAAGGCAGTTCTTTTTCGGCGTTTTGTTTTCTGTTTGTTTTTCCTGTAGAACGAATAGAGAATTTGCATGCGTTTTGCGGGGTGCGTTTTACCCAGTCCGGAGAAGCAGGCTCTGCATGCTTTTTGTTCCTCCAGATATGTAACCTTTTGAAGTGTTGTCTGACTTTCTTTGACGCGCTTATGCCTATTGGGGTTATCCGGTTGCCTGCTTTGTAGGAATTTAGCCTTTTGTACGTTAGCGAGGGCTATTCTATGGTCCCTTGAGTAAATTGGCTGAAGCCTCAAAGTTTCCTGAGCAGCGGCTTTTAGTACATCCGTTATGGTATTCCAGAGTATTTCGGTGTTTTCATTTGTTGGGGAGAATCCCATATTTGCTAGTTTTTTTGTGATGCAATCTTGATATTTTGTTTTGATGGCTGCTCTGTTGAGAGCGGCGTAGTTGCATTGTTTGTAGTCGAAGTAATTGGCCTCCTTTGTTGTTTCCTTGGTACTTTTGTCTTGCTTTAGTGTTTTATTTTTGTTTTTATTTACATTAAGTTTGATTTTAGTAGTCCCCAGATTATTTTATGGTCGGAGATGCGACCGGTGACCCATTCGCCTTTAATAAAGTGAAAAAGTTTTTCTGCTGCCTGTGGCGTGATGATGTGATCCAATTGCGATTTTTGAGTACCCTTCGACCATGTTATTCTGCATGATGTTCTAGCTTTTGTTGTTTCTATTTGAAATTTTTCCCTGTTGGCTAGATCCATTAATAGTTGGCCGTTGTAGTTGGAAAATTCATGGTGAAGATTTTGTTGTATCAACCCTTTACGTTGGAAGGTTAATGTATCTTGTCGACCTATATGGGCGTTGAAGTCGCCGAGTATTAAGAGAGTACATTTCCTTGGTTTTTGCCTAATCAAGTTTAATAAGCCTGTGAATGATCTGGTTGCTTTCCCGGAACAGCTGTTGATGTGTGAGTTGATTATGTACAGGGGAGTTGGTTTGTCATTTCCCATGCCGACCTCAAGGGTAGCAGACATTACGTCGGTGTCCTTTTTACTGTTGACTAATTCAATTTGGGCATTTTTTCTTTATAAAATTGCAAGACCCCGGTGTGCGTTGCCCGCAGTTCCTGAGAGGTACCAGTCGTAGTGTGCGGAGCTGAATGATCCTGCGTTCATCCCTGTTTCCGGTAGGTTAGCTATGTGAATGCCCCTGCGTGACAGTTCGGCGTCAATTTGTTTTTTTTTCCTGGTTTCGAGGCACCGCGAACGTTCCAAGTTGCTATGCGCAAGTTTGTGCAAGTGTACTTAATTGCGGTAGAGATGGGGTTTCTCAATATTCTGTATCCCGTGTCGTCCGCGATTACATCTGATAACGGTGTAAGTGGTGTTGATTCTTGTTGTTCGCATGGTGTGAATGAGTTACCTTCTTGGCTTTTTACGAGCAACCCCGTTTGAAGCTGGGGTTTCGTGGGTTTTTCTTGCTCTTCGCGTGTGTCGTACCTGCTACTAAACGGTTTGGTATGTTGTTGTGCTTTGACGCTGGTTAGACCTTGCGTTAGGATTATCCGGTGGTTATTGCACTGTTTGTCGTTGGTCAGGACCCAGCTATCATAGTGCTGGTTCATGAAGAGGATGTGTATGTTAGCGGGAGCTGGATCGCCGGTTGGTGAATATACCTGTGTGTTTCTATTGTTTATATGCACATGCACGTTCACGAGGTAGTATTCGGACGCGGCGATAATTATATCTTCGCCACCCCAGAATGTTTCGTTAAATTGCGCAGTTATGTATTTTGTAATCCTTTGTTCCTGGGAAAGAATGCTGTTGGGGAAAAATTCCTGTATATTATTTAGAAGTGCTAGGTGAATTCTATCATCATGTCGATGTTCCAAGACGTATGTGGCGAGATCTTGACGAACATTCCTATGATCAAATGTTAGGCCCATTAGGTTATTAATTTGGTGGGCGATTGCACTAAACAAACAATTCCCTTCTTTTGACATGGGTACAATTAAAACCATTGTAAATTCTTTTGTTTGTGGGCCAAGTCAAAGACACGTGCAAGTCGGGCGCTCAAGCTGACTACACTTGTAGTGAGTCAATTTATGGGTTTAACCTTTTTTTTTAGGTTTCTTTTGTTTATCTGTTTAACAAAATGTGCACTTAAATTAAAACTTAAGGGATCGGGCACCCTTTTTTTCGATATTTTTTTTTTTTTTTACTTTTCGCCTCACGTGTAACCGATTCAAATCGGAGTGGTTGTGGACCACTTAGCAGCATTTTAGCAACTTAAAAATTCGTTACTTTATTACAATAATAGCATCTTTAGTTGTGGTGTCATAATAGGTATCATATTCTGTTCCCGGATGATAGCGAGAATAGGCCTATTCAGCTCTTTTGTAGTTAGTGTGAACGCAATCCTTCACCAGCGCTCGGGTTCCCGCGCGCGGCAAGACAGAGCCGGTCTTACGCAGTTTAGTAAACAAAAATCCCTGAAATATTAGGAACGGGCTCACCGGGTTCATCAGGGGTCACTCTTCTTCTGCCAGGCAGGCTGAACTGCGGTCTGGATCGCACCAATGACACTTTTGCTTGCTTGTTTTATACAAGGTGTAACGTAACTGAATGGACGCAAGTCTGCCGAGTAATCCAGAAGAAATTCACTCCTATCTCAAGGCAGTAGGGCTCAAATTCAAATGCATAAAACAATGCTATTTTACACACACGATTTTTTTTCCTCAATACTCTAATTCACTCAAAACTTTAATTAGGGTGTATGAGGCCCTTGCGTTAATTATGTTACACGTTGCATAGATACCCGATTTCAAATTACGACACAGTAGCACACACAATAGCACAGTTCGATTTCGAAGTCAGGCGGGTAAAATACCACATCTGTTGCGCGCGCGCAAACACGTCCGGCTGTGTCAAAGACTCAGCTTGAACTCACCCTGTATCTGTGTACTTTATGTCAAATAAATTCTATTCTATTCTATTTCACCAAAGGGAAGACTAATATACTAAGAACTACTGTATGTTCATATAATCTTATATGAAAACATGCACATTCCCATATGTAGAAACAAACAATACAAAAGTTATCTGCTACCTATGTACCTACAGATGTGTCTCAGGTCAACTTTTACTTATTCAAACATCTTCACCACTTTCTGCAAGTAGCATTAGTAGTTAAAAAGACAAAAGTGTTCCCACGAAAGTCTACAAACGTAGATTTTACCAACATGATGTTCTAATCATAATGGCAGTTATACTCCGCCATCACAGACGAGTGACATAACTTTGGAATTAAGAAAAAACCAGCAAGCTGCGAGTCGGTTCCCTGTGGCAGACACGTTAACATAATTATAGACAGTGAAGGCTTAGTATATATGGGTTCCGTCTGTGAAGACGAACATCAACCAATACTAAGCCAGGTAGTTAGGGAGGGTGGGGTAGGTGAGTTCTATACCCAGTGATCCTTGGTTGGGTATAGGAACCAAAACCAAAACACTCCTGTTCTGATTAATAGACGGCCTGGCCTTCCGTTTTCTAGCTATTGGTTAGTAGTCAGTACTCCAGAAGACCGGTTTACAGGAACTTTGACCGCTTCTTCGAGTTTGGTCTCTTTAGGCTGGTTTTTGCCAGGAGTATCGGGCTGGTCGCCTCTAGCAAGTTCAGCCGACTGCTGGACTGGATTTCATCACCACTAACTTCGGCCGTGTCGATCTCTTGAAGCTGGCTTCCAGAAATCACTTTTATCGTACAGTTTTGTACCTCTTTTACACCACGTATCCCTGCATACGGAGACCTACCTAACAAGACTTATATTACAACTTTCCTGCTTATTTAATTAACCTTGGTCTCGCAGAGAAACGCTTTCAGGAACTGCTCAAAGATCGCAATCTATAGCTACAAGATCTGCCTACTTACAGAAATTGGCCAAAACTTGACGAATATAGAATTATTGCCACGTTATGTCATATTATCATCGTTATGTCATAGTTAATAGGAACATAATTTTTCCGTTACTGATCATTTTGTGTTATTTAATTTCATCATAAATCAATAATTACTATAATAACAATACACACTATGATGATCGCTAGCTAAGTGTGTCAAGATTGATTACATAAACGAACAAATTTCGCATTATGGTTATATTATGGTGGTATAATGATTTAAATCTCTACATAGTCTACAACGAAATCTATAATTATCTTACGGTGCCAATAACACTTCATTTTAATGCTAATTAATTTGAATTTTGGTACAAATATTTAGCTTCTGTATAATATTTTTTTTGGGTTAGGTACTTACTACGATTTGCTCCTCGTTTAAACAAAACGAAAATTAGAGTAGCAGTAATCAAAACCATATTGGGAGAGTTTCAGAAATCTTATTTTTATGGCAAGATGTTCTATGTTGGAGGGTTTGGTTTCCGCACTTAGTCCTACTGTTGGACCATTGTGCGTGGGCCATGGGAGCCGTCGGTTATTCCAACCAGCTCCTCCCTCCAAATTTGGATTACGTGTCTTGGTCTGTTTAGCACGTTTGTAAAAGATCTGGGTGCCCGAGGGTTCGGTTGTACTCTGGGTGACGCCTGTGCATTCAAAAAGCACATAAGCTACGGTTGTCCAAACTAGCATAGCTCAGATCAGGACTGTTATGCCCATTTTGTGGAAATGTATGTTGAGCAAGCCGTCTCCCACGATGGTTCTCATCACCAGGCGTAGGTCGTTTCTGTCCAGGCTTTATAGACGTCTGGTTCTGGTCAGCCTCATCATAGCTTCACTAGATTGCCTGCAGCCTGATATCGAGGTCCACCAGCTCGACGCTTGTGATTTGCTCCTCCTTTAAACAAAACGAATCTAGTGAAGCTATGATGAGGCTGACCAGAACCAGACGTCTATAAAACCGTAGCTAATCCAATTTTGGAGTGAGGAGCTGGTTGGAATAACCGACGGCTGCCATGGCCCACGCACAATGGTCCAACTGTACGACTAAGTGCGGAAACCAAACCCTCCAATATATTAGGATGGGGAAAAAGTCTTTTCGCATTATAGTATGTATGAACTTGTAATAAAATCTCTTTGGCTATGCTATTTGTATCTGGCTGGTTTTGGTATCATTGAAAGTTTAAATTTTAAAGAACATTATTCCAAATTCAAATTAGGAAAATGTGTGATTTTCATTTGTTTTTCGTACCGTCAAGATGAGTGAATCTAATGAAGAAATTCGATACATTTTAAAATTTTACTACAAATAAATAATAGTTTAAAAAAACTAAAAAACACGCTTCCATGGAAAACCAAACTAAAAAGTACAAAATAATGGAAAAAAAGCGTGGGGTGCTTTTAAGGTATTTTTTTATTGATATCAGGCACCCCACGCTTTTTTTCCATTATTTTGTACTTTTTAGTTTGGTTTTCCATGGAAGCGTGTTTTTTAGTTTTTTTAAACTATTATTTATTTTCTATTTTTTAGGGTATTTTGAATTTTGAGACGTATGTCAGCGTAGTTTGTGACAGTTTTTTTGCTGTCCTGGTAACCCTGGCAAGGATAATGGCACAAATTTATGAAATTATTGCATTGTCATCAGTCCTTGACAGGTGTGCAAAGTTTGAATGAAATCTGGTCGTTTAAAGTGGGTCAAAATCGCACTATAAGGAGTCGGTTACAAACAAACATACAAATATACAAACATACAAATATACAAACATACAAATATACAAACATACAAACATACAAGTGAAGCTAATATAAAGCGTGTAAAAAGGTAAAAATGCAACGCAAGCCGCGAAAAAAATTTGCGATGTTTATGGACCTAGTGTAGTGTCTGTGAGAGTAGCACAAATTTGGTTTAAGCGTTTTCAATCCGGAAATTTTGATGTCAAAGATGCACGTCGCTCTGGTCGCCCTATTACGGATAAAATGGATGCTATTTTTGAAAAAGTGGAGCAAGATCGGCATACCAGTAGTTACGACGTAGCTGAAGAACTGGAAATTGACCACAACACAGTTTTGGCACATTTGAAAAAAACTGGGTACACAAAAAAACTCGACATTTGGGTACCTCACGAGCTCACTGAAAGAAACCTAATGAACCGTGTACTCATTTGTGATTCTTTATTACGACGTAATGAAACCGAACCATTTTTGAAGAAGCTGATAACTGGTGATGAAAAGTGGATCACGTATGACAAGAACGTGCGAAAAAGGACGTGGTCAAAGGCCGGTCAGGCTTCACAGACTGTGGCGAAACCCGGGTTAACTCGCAACAAGGTGATGCTGTGTGTGTGGTGGGATTGGAAGGGCATTATTCATTATGAGCTGTTACCACCAGGCAGGACCATCGATTCTGAACTCTACTGCGAACAACTGATGAGATTAAAGCAAGAAGTTGAGAGAAAGCGGCCGGAATTGATCAACAGAAGGGGTGTGGTTTTTCATCATGATAACGCTAGACCTCACACATCTTTAGCCACCCAACAAAAATTAAGAGAGTTTGGCTGGGAGGTGTTAATGCATCCGCCGTATAGTCCTGACCTTGCACCTTCAGATTTCCACCTGTTTCGGTCTCTTCAGAATTCTTTAGGCAGTGTCAGGTTAACATCACGAGAGGACTGCCAAAACCACTTGTCACGGTATTTTGACCAGAAGTCCCAAAATTTCTATAGCAATAGGATCATGTCCCTACCTACAAGATGGCAAAAAGTTATCGAACAAAATGGTTACCTACATACTTTAGTTAAATGTAAATAAACTTTATTAAAAAATGTTTTGAATTTTCTTGAAAAATACGAAGAATCTTTTTCCCCAACCTATTAGAACATCTTGCCATAAAAATAAGATTTTTGAAACTGTCCCCATATGCTTTTGATTCATACACCAGTAACCTATTTTCTAACTGGATACCTACATAATAACGTTATCCATACGAGACTAGGTATACCGGGAAAACGGAAACATGCAGCTTTTTATCAGTTCCTATTGAAAATTGCATGAAGTGCACTGCTTCGTCTTGCTTCCGCAACCAGACGTGAATATAATACCGCGCGAAAAAAAACCACGCGTGTGTGCCGTGTCAGCTGCGTGCACACATTACAGAAGGATGATTTTCCGCCATTTTCGTAGCGCGGACAACGACCCCGGGCGACTTTCGCCGCAACCTTGACTGAGCCACCCGTCCGCTTGATTCAGCATTACCATTTCCTACTACACGTCTTGAGAAATTCACTTTCGCTATGCATTAATCTGTATGACACGTGCGTGCCATACTTAAAAAATATTGACCAAATGTTGCACGTAGTTCGGTAAGTTATATCACTTATACTACCTATTACTATGTGCTTTATGGGCACTGAACTTATTTTCATGATAGGTTTTAATTTACTTGTGTACTTATAATCTTACATAGGTACCGACAAACACGCCACACGCCCCTGAAGGAGTACACAGAAAACCTTCTGTAAATACCACACCAGCATCGGCAGTTCGCCAATAACCTTCTTGCCCAATGAGCTTGAGGTATAATATTCTTATGCAATTCATTCAGGAATCCGGACAGAGCTGAAGATAAAATGTGGACTATCGACGAGTGCGCTAAATACTACCTGTGTTTAGACGGCGACGTGTTCGAGTTCCATTGCTCGCCTGGCTTGATGTTCGACGTCAACAGGCAGCTGTGTGACATGCAACAGAATGTGCACAACTGCGATCTGACTATAGGTAGGTGGTAAGGACTCTTTCGATCAATCAATCATCTTCATTTGCCTGTACGTTCGTACTACACTCTACTCTGAAATTAGACTTGGTGATGCACCCAAAAAAAGAGTTCCGGGGCCAAACGTCACTCAAACCTCATCGCATCGGGCCAGGTTTTATCGGCAGGTGTTTGATCGTCTCATCGTCACCTTTGATAAGTGTTTACCCTTACGGCAAACTGAATTGTCAGAAGCTGTCCATTCAACATAACAGCCCCTACCGAACAGTAATAAACAAAAAGATTTATTTCAGAAACTCGGATCCCGAAACCTCTTCTAGATATGGCAGATTGTGCCAACGATACTCATATCGGCTGTTCCAACGGCAACTGCATTCCCGCCGAATATTTTTGCGACGGCTCCATTGACTGCTCGGACGCGTCTGACGAAGTAAATTCTCTATGAGTACCAAACTAACATCTGCATCTAAACTGAAACAATTGTAATTTCACAAGTTCTCGCTTCATTGTGACTTGCAAATCATTAACACCGTAAGCTGAATAGTTTTCTAATCGTCACCCTAATTTTGATACTTTCACATTAAAATTAATGCTGTGTCATTCATCATAATATCTTGTAGTTTTCTCTCAATATTTTAATGCTCTGTAGGGCTGGTGCGATGTGAACTATGATCCGAACGCAGCGGAGACTTGTGACCCTATTCTCTGCGTGCCACCGGAATGCTTTTGCTCGAAGGAAGGCTATATTATACCTGGAAATCTCGTTCCAAGTCAGGTAAATATTTATTTTGGCACTCGAGATGGACACGGGACTAAAGAAGCTATTCAATCTGCTGACTACGTCTGTCTTATTTTCAGACTCCACAAATGATCACACTAACTTTCGATGGTTCAGTGAACCATGAAAACTGGGATGCCTACACCAAGCACCTGTTTACTCCAGAACGTACGAACCCTAACGGTTGCCCAATAAAAGCGACATTCTTCGTTTCACACCCGTATACCAATTATAGACACGTACAAAAGCTGTGGAATGACGGGCATGAGATAGCAGTAAACTCAATCACGTAAGTAATATGTCAATAGAAATCGATAGCGAACTTGTGAACATAACAGAATAATGACGAATGTTTGGAAATCTTGCAGTCGTCGCGGCCCGGAAGATTGGTGGTCTAAAAATGCCACCGTTGAAGACTGGTTCGACGAAATGGTTGGTGAAGCGAATATGATAAACAGATTCAGTAGAGTTCATATGGAAGACTTCAGGTACTTTTTGAGAAAGGTTTTTATTTCTGCTCTATCTTAATTTGCGTTTGCAACATAAGCAATGCACTTGCATTAAACTCTTTAGTATAGGCACTTATTTTTCATGTTTATGTAACGAAATTCCTCATACAATCTTAAGTAATATATCTGGAAACAAGATTATATCGCAGACTTGCAGTCTTTCAGTTAAAGAAATTCAAATACTATGCGATTTCTTCGATCGTATTACAATTGGATAGGTTGCCGTTGACGCAGCTTGCAGCATAAGCTGATTGATTGCTTGACGTTACAAATCACCAAACCAATCATTATTCACCGATGTATCATTATTATGTACTTTCACATTTATTTTGCAGAGGAATGCGAGTACCGTTCCTTTCAGTGGGCTGGAACCGACAGTTCCTGATGATGCAGGAATTCGGATTCGTATATGATGCTACGATCGTGGCACCGCTGTCGGACCCTCCATTCTGGCCGTATACACTGGATTATAAGATGCCACATCAGTGTACTGGTAAGACGAATGCTAAGACGCAAGAGTACTTATTAATGTGCCCCGTCGATTAAAGTATCTTATCGAAATTGTGCACTAAATGTTAGATAAGAAATTTGTGAGTTGAAGGTAGTTATCCATTTAAGCTTGCAAAAAACATTAACTGCAGTACAAACGGAAGCATGATTTGATAATGGAGACTACCCACCGTTATCAAAACATGCTGTCATATACTTAATTGGCTTAATTAATTAGAATTTAAACGTAACGATGTTTCCTCAATCCGAATTCGACAAAAATGGTCGCCGATGGCATGTTCTCCTTAATGATGAAGTTGCCTGAATCGAATTCTTTTAAGATACACTAATAAACGGTGTTAATTCATCTCAACACCTCATAACTAGAGCGTGTGAGTGGTTAAGTAAGATGTTATGATTGTCGATGACGACGCGGCACGCGCATCCGACTAGGAGAGATTGCGTTCTGCGCGACTATTGTTTGTGATATTACGCATAACTACCTGGAATGCGTAATTGCGCAGCTTTTTCAGAGTCACGTTTCAAGTTTCGATCAAATTAGGAGCCGTTATTGTGATATTTACAAGCCGGTGGTAAACAAAATACCTATTAATTTAACAAGTAAAAATCCAGTGAACTTTAGTACTGACAATTAATGTTCTTAGGTAACGATTAGATTGTGCTACACTACCTAGTTGTTGGTCAATTAATTCATTCTGAAATGCATTATTTTCACGCAGTATGAGGGTACTTACGCTACCTACAACTGCCGAATAGTTACTACTTTCTATGTTAAAACGATGCCCTCAATATATGAGTGTCCCACTCCATTTTCTTGCGGAAACAAAATTCTATTTCATTGCAGTAACTTGGACATTACCTATACCTACTATCTATAAAATTATATTCAAGGAAGACCTTTATGTAAAGGTTAACCAGATTTGCGTTAGCGTTCAAGTGGCAGTCGCACCTAGTAGGTAGGTACCTATTTTAGAAACTCGCCATAATAGACTTGGGTGGGGGCTGTTCGTGCTATCATGCACCAACTAATGACCGCACCTTTCCTCGTTTTAAACAAAACAACGACGACAGTAATAATAGGCCAGGAAAACACTCTTAACAATTCTAATGATGATATCTTCACGCACATTTCGCTATAGGTACCTACTAGGTGAATATAATTGATATAAATCAAGAAAAAGTTTGGCGTGGTGTGTTGCGCTTGCAACGAACTTAAGTGTGGAAAAGAAAAAGACAGTATTTTTTTTTATACAACATTATGGATCTCAATCAACTTCTGGCGTGTTATTCTTGTATATTGCTCATATCTATACTATATTATAACGCTGAAGAGTTTGTTTGTTTGATTGAACGCGCTAATCTCAGGAACTACTGGTCCGAATTGAAAAAACCTTTTTTGTTGGGTAGCCTATTTATCGAGGAAGGCTATAGGCTATATAGCATCACACTACAACTAAGAGGAGCGGAGCAGTAATGAAAAATGTTGCAAAAACGGGGAAAATCGCACGGGTAGGCGATTCGACGCGACGGGAAGGGTCGGGGGAGAAAGAAATTTAACGCGGACGAAGTCGCGGGCAGAAGCTAGTTATTCATATTCCTCCAAGCAGCGTTCGGGCTGGCCAAGCGGGCGGCTGCCAATAGCGCAACCTTTAGAGGGCGCACTTTGGCATATAGCTCGGTATTATTTCAATATGAATGGACAAAAGAAAACCGAACCTATCCGAGACGGTGCAATAACATAATTTTCGAACTCGCTTACCTCACTCTAGTATTATTCATTCTCAAATAAGCGATGATGATCGAAAATAGAATTCTTGGGTATTTCTGCATAACTCAACAAAATAACTCGTATTTCTGTTTAAACGCTAAAAAAAACTAACCTATTTGAAAAGAGCGCATTCTTTTTAAAGCCAACCCCACTTCGCTCGCTCCTACATGATAACGTGATGCTTAAACTTTTCCTCATAAATCTTGTATTTTTGCCGCATCCCCAACTGGTCCCGACTGACCCGCCATACCTAGCCGGCCCCATCACTAAGTGCGGCCACGACCACATGTTCTCCCATTAAGGCGCGCGAAGGCATAACATAATACACAGCATAATACTGCATGCCACTCTTTGATTCTGACTGCCCGGGCGACGATGGAGCCTCAATGTTGTCACCCTTCTTTATCGTGGCCGCAGATTATTAAACGTTGCCAATAACCTACCAATTAATGACGTGTACAGTACAGAAATATTCTACTAACCATCTCAAATGTACTTTTTGTTTCCAGGCAATAACCAATACTGCCCAACGCGAAGCTACGCAGGGATTTGGGAGATGGTAATAAATCCTCTTTCGAATGGCGACCACACATGTGCCACCCTGGAGTACTGTCCTTCGAACCTCACCGCTGAAGACGTCTACAACATTCTGGTGAACAACTTCAAGAGGCATTATCTGAAGAACAGAGCTCCGTATGGCATTCACATAAGCTCGACGTGGTTCAAGAATAATGAATATTTGCTGGCTTTCAAGGTAACAGAGACAAAATTTTACTATATTTTCAATCATATATTAGTAGTATTTAGTCCTGCAGATCGTATTTCGGTCATGGCGGCCAATCTCAACAGAGACTAGCCATCGACGCAGGAGATATTACAGTGCACAAGTGTTTGCGCAGGCAATCGCTCTTCCCTCACTCATAGTCCGATGGGACGGCAATCCGACACGACCAGAAAGAGATCAGGCGCCACGGCTTAACGTGCTTTCCGACGCCGGGGGTATCAAGTACTCACTACTACTACTACATCAAATACTTAAGACTTGACAATATTTTTCGCTTTTCACAGAAATTCATCAGTGAACTATTGAAAGTGCCAGATGTCTACTTTGTAACATACAGAGAACTGATTGATTGGATCAAGCGGCCTACCCCAGTTCTTCAGTTGAAGAAGTTCCAGCCGTGGCAATGTAAAGAGCGTCATTTTGAGGAGGCAGAAGTAGCGTGTGTCAAGCCTAATACATGTAAACTGTCTTCAAAAGTGTTAGAACATGATAAGTACATGATCACATGCACTGAATGCCCCAAGAGTTATCCCTGGATTAGAAACGAGTTTGGATTTGATTAATCATTTTGTAGTATTATAATTTATTCACAATGTACCAGTTACCAGCTAATCTAAAATAATTTGAGTGAGGACCTGAGTTTTTAGTTACTGTGACTTGTTTTCTTTTATTAAGTTTTCATCATTTTAACATGATATTACTTCAGTGTTTCTCAAAGTGATGCTAGCTGCATGTTTAACCCATAAATGTTTACCCATTACAACAGTATTTTTATATTAATTTTTAACATATTTAAGTTTATGTGTGCAATAATTTATTAAGTAGAATAATAAATGAGCTTCTGTGTCTGATATTTGGAAATAAATAGAAAAGTATGTTTTATAATATTTACTTAGTTTATAATTATTATACCTTAAATGTAGACAGACAATTAATTTAAATAAAATTATTATCCTTCTTGTGTAACAAAAGGGTTAGGAATGGCTTCCATACCATCCATAGGACATATTAGAACAACAGAGGTACCTCGACAAACTACTAGTCCGAGTGCTCTGGTATCATCCAAGAGTTTGTATGGGTCATCAGGATCTGTAAAGATAGAAAATAAAAGTTTGTTAAGGTTGTATGTGGTATACAGTAGTGATTGATCCATAATTAATAATAAGCTTTGTTGCTCGTGGGTTTGATTCCAAGGTTGGGCAAAGTGTTGTTGGGTTTTATATCTGGAACTTCTCAGTAACAGCCTGGAGTCTGGGTTTGGGTCCAGTTGGGGCCAATAGGCTCGCCCCCTATAACATGGGACTTAAACATACCGGACAAAATGTGTGTGTACTATAGCTACACCTGAACCCAACACTTCGGGGAGACAAGGTGTGATGCTTCAAAATATTGATGGGTCAAAAAGTCAATTGGTAATAATTAGAGGGCTAAGTGAGATAAAGAACTATGGTTCAATCTAGACTGGACCCACATCCAGCAATGGACAGGATTAATCAACTTAATTAAAGATGTGAAAATTAAAGTGTACAGGAAAAAATAAGTATTGAAATGAAGAGTAATGTGGATTGGACACTTCTGAATAGAAAACATCATATTGCAGGCTGTTGTGGAATAGAAATATGATTAAAGATTGCTCTTACACAACCAGCAACGTGAAACAGTGTAATGTTAACATAAAAAATTAAATTAAAAATTTAAAAAACCCCCGACACAAAAACCTAAGATCCCTTTAAAAAGTAAAAAATAATAAAAAAACTCAATCTTAAAGTACCTAAGTATGTATTAATAATTTTAAAAAAAATACGTCGCGTTGGGGGACCGCTCCAAACCTAACAATTTAATTACAAATAGTCTATTACCTAACTGAAGAAAACTTTTATAAAATTACTTCTAAATATTGCATTTAGGATACGATCGTCAACGACGTCTGCCCTTGCAGAGCGGTCCCCCAACGCGACGTATTTTTTTTTAAATTATTAATACATACTTAGGTACTTTAAGATTGAGTTTTTTTATTATTTTTTACTTTTTAAAGGGATCTTAGGTTTTTGTGTCGGGGGTTTTTTAAATTTTTAATTTAATTTTTTATTTTATACTTTTTATAGGTATACTTATTATAATGTAGATTTTGTTAAGTTGTAAATACATAGAACTTCGCCGTGGCCAACAGGAAGATGGGAAGCTTCCAAAAACAATATCAATTCAATTTGATGATGCCACTATCGGCCGGAGTTGTGTTGACGAGAATGGATGGATTCTGATAAGGCCACATAATGTAACTTTTCAAGGTCTTAGAGGATATGGAAATATTGAAAGAACAATGTTTCTTATCATTTTATGTTGGGCGATTACGGCATATATGCCGTAATCGCCGCAACTTATAAGTTGCAAGGGACGACAGTTGAAAAAGCTGTGGTTTACTTAGGTAAAAGTACTTTCGCAAAAGGCCAAGCCTATGTAGCCTTAAGTAGAGAATTTTTACTCTGCTTAAGGCTACATAGGCTTGGCCTTTTCCTTGGATGGTGTAGCAATTTGTGAGCTCGACCAAACAAAACTATTTAATAACCCACATGACAAATCATCTTTAGCAGAATTGCAAAGACTGAGATGTAGTCATTGATACTCTCACGTGACAATCGGATTTCCATGTCCCAATTTTCCCACCACCAATTTACTCATCAAGCGAAGTTAAGAACATCATTCTCTTTCAGTGCGCTTTCATTTGAGACCCCACTCGAGTATATTTGTAGACATTCGGTTATTCTTCCCCACTTTCACCCCCCACAACTTTTAAACGGCTCAACCGATTTTCATCAAACATGTCTAAGAACACTCGCACATAAGTCACCTTTAATACAAAAAAATAATAATTGAAATCGCTTCATCCGTTCGGGAGCTATGATGCCACAGACAGACAGACACACAGACAGACACACACACAGACAGACAGACAGACAGACAGACAGACAGACAGACAGACACGTCAAACTTATAACACCCCTCTTTTTCCGTCGGGGGTTAAAAAAGAAAGTAAGATTACCTCTTAGAAACTCTGTTGTGTTGTCCAATACAAGATTCAATAGAGGATCATATCCTTTCAAGATTCCCGCCGCTTCTCGCCCGCCAGCGAATTTAACGCGAATGCTCTTCTCTAAATATTTACTAAGATCGAGGATAGACTCTTTTCTCCTCTTTTCTTTATTGTCTCCAGCACCTTGGGAAGACTGGAAATTTCAATGAAACATTAAAATAATTTAATAACAATACTATAGTATTTCAATTTGAGGTGCAACTAAGCAGAGATACACATCAAAGTACTTACTTTTCCTTTATCACCACCACCTTCTTTGGAAGCCATTCTAAAGTAATTGCTAGATTATTGTAGTTTTAAAGTGGATTTTTATTTTCGGCGTCTCACAACAGTGCGACATCAAAACTTTGAGGTTAGTTGATATACGTTCGTTCAGAAATTGATAACGAAACGTCACTGTCAAACTTATTATGGTGTTTCTTCCTAGAAGAAAAACGTTTTGATAAGGTGTCGCCTTTGGTTTCAAAACGACAAAAAAAGCATGAAAAGCGGACTGTCAAGTGCCAATTAGCTTACAGCTGCCAATGTCAAATAATTGTCAAAAACGCCCCGTCTTGCGAAAAAGTCGCGACGTAAACAAATATAAAAAATTGAGAATAATAAATATTTCCTGCTAACAAACGCAAAATAATTGTTGAGTATTGTATTTATCGGCTATGGATAGTATTTTTGAAGCGAAACCACTTAAATATCGCGATTGATAATCAAATGAGATATCAATGCGCTCTTCAGTGAGCTACATTCTATCTCACGCGCCAGGAGAGTCGGTGATGTCGCACCCGGACTACTCGCAGCATGCCCAGCACCATGCATGCCTGCTGGTGCTCGTCAAAGGCATCGGTGGCATGCTCAAGAACTTTAACAAGCTCTGGGAGAGGATACAAAGGATCAACAATATTAAAGTTACTGGTAAGCAATTTAAGTCGTTTTTACATGAAACACAAGCATTTACTTATTGATGTACTGTGATAAACTATCACCAAGTAACTGGCCCGACTAACTAGCTCCAGTAACTCGTCCACCAGGAAATATAGACAACTCCATTATGCAAAAAACTTATAAATCATAGTTCTAAGAGAAAAACTGGTGTCACTCATTCACGACATTCCTTTCAAAATATTACAGACATGCAATTTAGCAATGTGTCTCACACCTTTTCTTCCATTATAAGCCATATTATTTGTGACCATAATGTATAGCTTAATAGTATACTACCTTTCTCCCATCCATAGATTCTACTGGCCAAGTAAGAGATATATGGGTAAGATATGTCCGAGACTATCCAGTGGAAAACAATGACTGGGGAGACTTCCAAACACACAGGTAATGGGTTTTAGCTTTGTTTATATTTACAAAAATTAATTAAATCCAAAATTATATAAATCTAAGACCGATATGATGTTATTCAAATCAGAAACTACATCCAGTAAAAACAGAAGCATATTTTTTTCCAATTGAAGGCATTACTATTAATACTATACTAAGGAAAACATAAAAGAAAGCAAACCGCCATCAATCATCCGCTAAGCCTTTTCCTAAGTACGTCATGACCAGCTTCTACTCCATCTATTTTAATTTCTGAATTGTTTTTATTTTATTATGCATACTTCTAATGTGCACATCATAGCCACATGCATAATTTCATCATTCATGATGTAACCAATTTTTAGTAACAATATTTTAATTTAAAAGTGTCTGGGCCATTATTCTTCATAAGGACCTAATACGCTTTAGAATGGGCAACTAGCTTAATTTTTCTGACAAACCGACCCCTTGACAATTCAAAAGTGCCTGTAATTGGTTTATTGGAAGTAAATTATTTGAGTTTGAGTAACCAGATGCAGCTAAGTTAATTTAATTTTAATAAACATGACTTAATACATTAGAGGAAGTCTGAAAGTGGCACCGATAACTGAAAAGTTGTGTGGGAATCTGTTGTCATGGTACGGTCATGTGATGCGGAGGAATGAGGAAAATGTTGTGAGGAAAGTATTGAGTATGAATATCAATCGCTATAAGACTAGAGGGAGACCAGACAAACAATGGATGGACTGTGTGAATTATGATATGGATAGAAAGGGGGTGACTGCTGAGACGGCAACTGATAGAGAGGTGTGGAAGAAAAAGACATATTGCGCAAACCCCAAATTAATTTGGTATAAGGGCAGGAAAATGATGATGATGATGAAATATGACTTAATATAGTGTATTGTTTACACTCTATACAAAAAAAAAAAACACAAATTAGGTACTAATTAACAGGTAAGTACCTAGAATAATGATAACTAGTTAACAGTTTCATTGAGCATTAGGCAACTAATTTCACCAATGTCTGGCATGTTGGGCAAATAGGTAGTAACTTGGTAATGGACGTCAATATTAATGTCTTTTTTTTTGTGGGAGGGAAATCATCAAATTACGTCTCCTGCTCTTGGGCGGAGCGGGACGGTGTCAGACTTTTATGACTAAAACCCACCCGTGTTCCTTTAGTTGCCCATGTGTGTGCCAGGGTCACGGTGTCTCTTTCTAATAATCTCGCGACCCTGGCAGAATATTAATGTCTTCATTTGCTAATGAGTTTACACTGCTTATGAATTGAATTGGGGCTAATATTTTGGTAGACAAGCAAGCTAGAGTTCATTATCATAATTTTAGTTGAATAACTTCCACTTGTGGATATGGCCCCCACCAAAAGTTTGAGCTAATTATGTAAATAGTGTTATTTAAATGCCACTGTAAGATGATAAAATATGTGCTTTCTCTTACTTAGGCTTGCTAAAAATATAGATGTATTTATGTATGTTATATATCTTTCAAAAATTTTCAGTTTCATTATACTGATGCAAGTTCAATGTCTAGAACACTGGTGGACCAGTGGTATCAGCCCCAATTTATGAGTGTAGGTCTTGAGTTCGAACCCAGGCAGACACTTTATTTGGTGCATTTAATTTCATCACCACTGCTCTTAAACTGGTGAAGAACAAAAAACTCGAGGACATGTGACATCCACCAACCCCACTGGGCCCGCATGGTGGGTTATGGTCCATTCCCTCTCACATAGAGGTGGCCTGTGTCCCAGTAGTGGGAACAGCATAGGCCGATTATGTGTATTTATATCAAACCTCTTGTTTTTGGCACTTCCGAAATCCCTAAGCTGTAAAGAACAATTTAAAAATGTACATATGTGTATTTACCAATTTATTGCATTTACACAGTACTATGAGGATCTATAGAGTTCATTTTACTTTGTACAAAATTACGTGAATCGTTTTTAACCGCAAAGGCGGAAGGAAAGCAAGCTACCGAAACCAATTTGTTGGCATATTTTTTGTTTGGTTCATTTTAATTAACATCTTTATTAAGTTAATTATGAACAAAGCATTAACTGTTGTAATTATGCTTTGTAATTGTCTTTTTCATGTTTGAAAATTCAGTAGCCACATGCAGTTGATTTTGCGACCAACAAATGGTCTAGTCTACTCGCAAAATCGACTGCGAGGCGTAGCGTCTGATCTCAGAGAAACAGTTTGTAGAAGCCCACAGTCCAGAAGGCCTTCTCGTAATTAAAAACGTTCAAAGTCTAGTCGCAGTATCATCTCGGCGACAATCAAATGTCAAAAACTTATTATTGTATGCGTATTTTTGGCAAATTGAAACTGAGATCAGTCTCTGAATGTTCTTAAAGTTAAAGGATTGCCCCTCTGATATGTATCCGATTAATATTAATAAAAGTTTGCTTCCCTATTTAATCAATTAGGATACTTTTAGGTCACTTTTAGTATCGGGGACAAGCCCCATGTTTTACCTGCTTGTTCATTTTTTACTTTACAGGCGATTACTAGGCCTCATCACGTTGAGTAAGTTCACGAATCAAGTAGAGCTGAATGAAGTATGCCGAGTCCACGAGTCTCTGAAAGTGAAATACTCCAACACCCTGTATGACTCTCGGGCCTTCATGTTTGGTCCGGTCAGTAATATGAAGAAACCGGAACAGGAACCAGAGACCTATAGCTACTTTGAGGAGGAAAGGCCTTTGCGGGAAGGAATGAGTGATATGTAAGTAACCATTTCTTGAGGTATTCGTAAGTATGTAGAATTAAACAAAACGTAATTGTAACTTTTGTTAAAATTGGTAATCCAATTGTTCTCTTTAGAAGTGAATCTCGCCCAATCTTGCGAATCGAAACTTTCCCCATCACTGATATCGGACAAAAGCATTAAGGCTCCCGCAGGCAGGCGTGACGACTCTAGTTCAACAATTTCTTTAGAAGCTTCGTTAAAATTGTTCTACCATAACCACGTCGCAGACGTCGTGTCGCGCCTGTCTGCAGTACCCATTATTGTGTATTTTAGTGCTTATTTCAGTAGTTAAATGTTTTAGGATTAGTTAGCCATGTTGTAGTAATATACATACAATAAACAGTAAAATTCGGATATAATTTGAATACTACATAGTATTTTGAATTTACATAGTTTATGCATATTTCGCTCTTTTTTGTGCATATTTTGACATTTTGATAGTACATGTCTGATCGGATGTCTACTCATCTTGAACTGGGAGACATAAGGAGGTAAGGTATCAGTGAGTCCTTTGGTATTGCGGATATACAGGATAAGTTTTTATCCAGTGCGCAAACTGCAACCATGAATTCAGTATATCATTCTAGACTAGGGATGAATATTGCCGAATGTTTCCGAAAGTTACCAGGAAAGTTTCTAATATTGCCGGCAATATTGGGCAATATTGCCGGAATGTTGCCAAAGTTGCCAGATTACATAGGGTTTTTCAAATGCCATTTTCAAAGTTTGTGCGCTCGTGAGGTTTTATGTAATGGTGTACTTATACGTATTATTAGTAAGCCTGTATTATTAATTCATAATTATAATTATTTTTTAATTATCCATGCTTATATGTGAAGATAAAGTTAAATTATGCCACTGGTAACTTCATGATAGCTAAACCCATAGCTTTTTAAGAATATCACTTATAAATTTTATACACAAAGAAAGAGGGTATTGATACCAAATGAAGTAAATATAAATGATAACTGTGTAGTGTTATTTTTAAATATTTTCAACTTGCCATCAAGAACTTCATCTCTTTGAAATAAAATCGATCTTAATCTATTTCCTGAAGTCTGATGGCGCTTAAATTATATATATAGATATATAATGTATGTCTGGTGAGAACGCAATGTTATGATGGCGGTATGCCAGCCTGATGATGGAGTTGGAAGGTGGTCATAGGATCAATGCTCAGTTAAACCAAACGAGATTGGGCTTTTAGATTGGTCTCTTGTGGTGGGTACATGAGTTTTAGGTATATTGTGTCTTCCGTCTGCCGGAAAATTTAATGTGTTAGTATATTTAAAAAAAAAAACAAATAAAACACTAGCATTTAATAAAAACCTAAAATTTATTCATATTGACTATCGTGATCGCCACTGTTTTGCTGCCGCGTACTCTCCATGACAATGGTGCCGATTCTGTTGTACAAAATTCTCTAAACTAAACTAAAAATCACTAAAATTTGGTTTATTCCTGTCAAACGACGATTTCCTATTCTGAAATAGACTAACGTGACACAACTTAACTATATTTTAGTTTGACAGCACTAAGATTGCACTGAGTTAGTTTAGTGAAAATGACAATTTTGCTATTCTGAGTTTGACCAAAAATTTTGACTATAATAATTTATTTTGACTAAATCTGACTATTTTTAATCGCGATTAAAAAGGTGTGGAATAAAACTAGTGTTCATGAACAAAAATTCCCTCCAACGGCAACGCCTCGCCTTCACGTGCAAAAACAGTTCTGTATTTTTTATTTTGCGAAAATGGCGTGTCCTATCGCAAAAATAATGAAATTTGCGACCCCCTTTGTTAACCCTGGAACATATAAATCGCAACACGTAGGTAATATTTATTTTTATTTTTCAAACAAAAAGTGAAAAATTCCATATAAAACACGTCCAGGCTGCCCCCTTGCGCGCGCCTTCGTCTCTAAAAAATTCATTGCGTAGCGCACACAAGTACCACGTTGCGAAACCAAAAAAAAAAAACCATGTTGATTGTCAAATTCGTTTTAGTCGTGTCAAAATAATTTTTAAATTTAGAGATTTTTCCTTGCAGAATAGCGTTAAAATTCTCATAGCCAAAAGTAAGGAATTTTAGAGATAGTTTAGTTAGTTTAGTTCGGTGTACCAATATGTAGTATTTATGCATAGCTTCATGGCCTCTTTCTTCACTCAACTTGCATAGAGCCTTCGCTATGCCGAACGAAAAGTTATAGCACTCGTGCACATATCCTACATTAGCTTTTGCCCGCGACTTCGTCCGCGTCAAATTTCGTGCTCACGCGACCCACCCCGTCGCATCGAATCACCGCGCGCCGTACATAGTGTTGAGCAATCAGGTTGTTATATCTCGTAAGATTCATTAATCTCAAATAATGTATGGGCAACTTTGTTCAAAATTAAACACTTCTCGATGGATAAGGATTATATCCATGTTTATGAAAACACCTTCGCAAATAATGCTTTTTTTATAACGAATTTGAAAAAATATAGTGCGCCAACCTTAGAAGATGGACATATGCTGTCGCGGACTTCTTTTTGAACTTTTTAAGAGAAACAATTCTGGCTTACGTAATTGTTGCGTTACTTTAACCGTTTAAGGAGCGCACGCACTGAAAGATCTTGAACGTAATAATTTACCCCGTTTTTGCAACATTTTGCATTGGTGCTCCGCTCCTATTAGTCACAGCGTGATGTTATATATTTATAGCCTTCTTCGATGAATGAGCTATCCAACACAAAAATATTTTTTCAGTTCGAATCAGTAGTTCCTGAGATTAGCGCGTTCAATCAAACAAAAAAACAAACTCTTCAGCTTTATAATAGTACATAGTATAGATTACAGATTTTTTTTTTATTGTATCAAAATCCTCTTTAATTATTGATTATAATAAATAAGCTTGACCTACTGATTTTTTTTTTGTTCACATTTCTTCTTGTACCCTTTGTTGTTTTACGATAGCTTAAATGTTGAATAATACGTACCCTACAAATCATGCCATCAAAAGAATTTTCAAAATCGGATCAGTACCTTTTGAGAAAAACGCAAACAAACAAAAATACATACATAAATACATTCATATCAAATAAAGAACTTCTTTTTTAAAATCGGTTAAAAACATCAACTTGTTGTTGCTGATCGTCTTGCAAGGTTTGACCCTTCTATACATACAGATTTTTATACATATAGATGTATTAGGTTGGGGAAAAAGTCTTTTCGCATTATAGTATGTATGAACTTGTAATAAAATCTCTTTGGCTATACTATTTGTATCTGGCTGGTTTTGGTATCATTGAAAGTTTAAATTTTAAAGAACATAATTCCAAATTCAAATTAGGAAAATGTGTGATTTTCATTTGTTTTTCGTACCGTCAAGATGAGTAAATCTAATGAAGAAATTCGATACATTTTAAAATTTTACTACAAAAAAGGAAAAATGCAACGCAAGCCGCGAAAAAAATTTGCGATGTTTATGGACCTAGTGTAGTGTCTGTGAGAGTAGCACAAATTTGGTTTAAGCGTTTTCAATCCGGAAATTTTGATGTCAAAGATGCACGTTGCTCTGGTCGCCCTATTACGGATAAAATGGATGCCATTTTTGAAAAAATGGAGCAAGATCGGCATACCAGTAGTTACGACGTAGCTGAAGAACTGGAAATTGACCACAAAACAGTTTTGGCGCATTTGAAAAAAACTGGGTACACAAAAAAGCTCGACATTTGGGTACCTCACGAGCTCACTGAAAGAAACCTAATGAACCGTGTACTCATTTGTGATTCTTTATTACGACGTAATGAAACCGAACCATTTTTGAAGAAGCTGATAACTGGTGATGAAAAGTGGATCACATATTACAAGAACGTGCGAAAAAGGTCGTGGTCAAAGGCCGGTCAGGCTTCACAGACTGTGTTGAAACCCGGGTTAACTCGCAACAAGGTGATGCTGTGTGTGTGGTGGGATTGGAAGGGCATTATTCATTATGAGCTGTTACCACCAGGCAGGACCATCGATTCTGAACTCTACTGCGAACAACTGATGAGATTTAAGCAAGAAGTTGAGAGAAAGCGGCCGGAATTAATCAACAGAAGGGGTGTGGTTTTTCATCATGATAACGCTAGACCTCACACATCTTTAGCCACCCACCAAAAATTAAGAGAGTTTGGGTGGGAGGAGTTAATGCATCCGCCGTATAGTCCTGACCTTGCACCTTCAGATTTCCACCTGTTTCGGTCTCTTCAGAATTCTTTAGGCAGTGTCAGGTTAACATCACGAGAGGACTGCCAAAACCACTTGTCGCGGTATTTTGACCAGAAGTCCCAAAATTTCCATAGCAATGGGATCATGTCCCTACCTACAAGATGGCAAAAAGTTATCGAACAAAATGGTATCTACATACTTTAGTTAAATGTAAATAAACTTTATTAAAAAATGTTTTGAATTTTCTTAAAAAATGCGAAGAAAAGTTTTTCCCCAACCTATTATATACTTTCTTACATTCAAGTGAAGTTAAATTATAAGAACGTAAAAGAAAAAAAAATTACGATATCTCTGAAATAGTTAAGGTTTCATCACCAATGAACAATCATGGATAGCTTATTTCTTTTCTTTAGTTTATCAGTAAGTAAATAAATGTAAAGACAAAAAATTTAGGTTGGATATTATAGATAAGCATAGCAACTACCATCCTGTATACCGCAATTTTACTCTACTAAGCAATTATAATAGTAAAAGTTGTTTTCAATATATACGTTTCTTGCCCAATGTTGCCGGCAAGTTTGGAAACATTCCCGGCAGTTTTGGCAACTTTGGCAATATTGCCGGCAATTTTCATGGCTATTCTAGACCCCCAGTGTAGAAAGTTTTCGTCGGTTATACAAAAAAAATCAGCTGTTCCATACATTTTGACCCTGTAGGTAATGCATTTTTCTATGAAACAGCAGATTTTTTTTTTGTAAAACCGACGAAAAATTTCTGCGCAAGGGGGTCTAGAACATTGTGAGGATCGTCTAGAGGACACGGTGGAGCATACGGTGGAAGTGTGCCCTGCCTGGGCGGAGCACCGCCGTGTCCTCGTGGAGGCGATCGGCGGCGGCGACCTCTCGCGTCCGGCCCTGGTGCGAGCCATGGTACGGAGCGAGAGGGCATGGGAAGCCGTCACCTCCTTCTGCGAAGCAGTAATGCTCGCGAAGGAGGAGGCAGGGCGCGTGAGGGAGTGGCAGTCTCTGCGCCCTCACGTCCCTATCCGCCGCAGGAGGAGACGCCCCGGGCGCTGGGAGTCGATTGCGGACTCCCGGCCACCGTAGGCGCGAGATTGCGGGTGGCGAGCAATGGGTAGCTCGCCGCCCGGTAAGGACCAAGCTCGGGTCGACGGCGCGTAGTGTTCCACGCGCGCCTCAAAGAGATGTCAGCAGTACTGAAGGGGTCTGCTAGGACCGATGCCTGCCGGGGTCGCGTGATTGTTCGAAAGAGATACCGTGACCCTGGCACATGGGCAACTGAAGGAACACGGGTGGGTTTTAGTCAGTAAAAGTCTGGCACGCCCTCCCGCTCCGCCCAGAGCGGGAGAAGTCATTTGACGATTTCCAATCCAAAAAAAAAAAGGGGGTCTAGAATGATATGCTGAATTCATGGTTACAATTTGCGCACTGGATAAAAACTTACCTTGTATACAAAAATCGATACTTGCGTATTCTTAGCCGATATGTACGTTCTAAAACAGCCTTCAATCGCTCTGTATATTATTTTGATATTGTTTTTGCAGCACAACCTAACTATTACTTCTGTGATTTAATAGATCTCATTTTGAAACATTTTTTTGATTGCAGAGCACCAAGTGAACAAGCAGACAGTCTATCCTCTTTAGACAGCTTCCCTCCATCCACATCCTCGAACTCTTCATACCCACTTCAAGAGGAGCACTTCACCACTCCTTCAAACTTCAAAACCCACGCCATGTTCTATGGAGAGAACGACCCAGTGCCTGACTTAGAACAGAATGTGGCTGATCTTATTAACTCACTGTTCTGGGTTGTGGAGTCGAAGCGTCTGGAAAGGTCCAAGGAGAAATTAGAAAAGGTTTCCCTGCTGTTAGCACCGTTTGAGAAGAAGGATTTTGTTGGTAAGCAAAGTATTGGTACAAATTGAAATATTTTTTCCACCCTTTACATCCCACCCACTACATAAACTTTGTGCAAGTTCGACGCTAACTTTGCATTTAAGACGCGTCACGTCTACGCGACGTCCACGCCTACACATACGCTCAGTGTGATAAAACTCAAACATTCCAATTCAACAGCAATTGTATCACAGTTTTCATTCTCATTGTTTCCTATAGGCCTTGACATGGAATCCCGCAACAATAAAAAGCGTTGCATGGGCCGTGTGACGAAGAACTTAGCAGACCTGACGCTGCAAGCCGGCTTAGTCGCTGACAGTCTCAGCTTGTACAACTCTTCCTGCGAACTGTTGAAGACTGACTGGTTGTGGTTGGCCGCAGCTAAAGAAGGTAATAAAAGTTTGTAAATCTTATTGAGGAAACTTACTAAGCCTGCCGGGATATAGTGATTAATAGCAGAAAATATGGTGCATTGGAGATATGGGATCAATTACAGAAATAGATATTTAACCTCTAAATACTATGACGCTCTCATGAAACCAAATCACGTCAAAGGCGTGTCGACATTGGTATGTCAATTTGACCTATAGCTTTAAATTTCTAAGATTAATTTCCTTTACTGATTCATTTGTTACAGGCCTCTGCACTGCATCAGCGATACTCCTCTACCCTAACCTGCGCAACCCCACCCCACTGCACAGAAACGCGAGCCTCCAAGAGAACTCTCCAAACAAAGCGAAGCAGCTATCCTTATTCCAACCAAACTCTGACTCCCTCAGAAGGTTGAAACTCAGTTCATCTCCTTTACGAACGTCAAAAACTTCTAGTCCTGTGAACCCGCCCAGTGAACTGACGCCAACTTCTTCGGACAGCGTCGAAACGTCTTCCAGACAATCCGAAACAGATAATGCCGATTCCGAATCTCTTGCTTCTTCAAGCGACATTGAGTACCAAAGCCACAAGTCATTCTTAGCTCCCGATCTCCCATCTATTCCTCGTCAACCGCCTTCTCAGATCACTAATCAGTTCTTGCTGAATGGCGAAGAAATCGCTGAAAGATACCGTGAAGCTATAATGGATTATAGTAAATACAAGAACGCTGGTGTGATTGAGACTGAAGCCTGCTTCAAAGCAGCCAGAATCGCTGTGGAACAGACCAACAGTTTGCATGCTTCTAGTTTTCTGCAAAATGTCATATTTATTAACCTTACATTGAGTGAACAAGAGAAGATTCAGCGATTTGAAACGTTGGCGGAACTTTATAAGGAAATTGGTAAGTCTTGCCAGAATAAAAATTATGTTGTTTCAGGTTAGCAAACGTAAAAAGTAGTGTAAACTTAAGTTTAAATACGACCCTGTTATCACAGCAAATAAACGTATATGTCATATCCCAGCAACAATGTTACTTTGATGTACAGAACGCTTAGATGGCGGCTACGTGTTGGGTCTTTTTACATCTATTTGTATAGGGCAGGCGACTTTTCCAAATTTCCTGAATCCCCTAAGTTTTATTAGGGAAATTCAATTCCAACCATTTCCGAAGGTTTCCACCGCAAAGCTGGGTTCTGCCAGCGCCTAGCAGCCTCTCGACAAGTGAGCCCCAACAACCCTAGTCCAGACTGGCAGAAGTGCTATTATTTGATGCTGCACAGCTTCCCAGGGTACAAGCTGAGTCTAGACCCTAACTACGTCATTCAGCATCAAGTTGGTAAGTTTTTTTTATGATCATAGCTGATATTCATTATATAGAGTACATACTGTATTTTAAAATTCTACCACAGTAAATATACTAAGCTAAAACATATTATTGCATAATACATAATCATTACTTCCAACGAAAGACGTACACTGCCTGGACATCACCCTCAAGAATGGGGGGTTCGCCATAATCGCCACGCTTGGCAGACGGGTTGGTGATCCTGGCGGTCTGTGTCAAGTAGTGGACGTCTTTCGGCTGAAATGATGAACTCACTAAAATATGTCGCAGCGCATTACAATAACAATAATTTGTAAATTAAAATAATAACAACGCGGAGGGCAGAGAAAGCGCTGGGCGCTGGCGGATAATGTAAATGTACGACAAAGAGTCGAATCCACGCACGGACACGTGCATGTGTGGATTCGACTTGAAGGTTTATAAGTTATTTGCTTGCGTTCGGTAGTCCGGATAATCGTGAATCCGTGTAAATTAAGGCCGGATGATCTCCACTTTCCACTACTTTACAGTGTCTATCATGTCTTTACTGGCAACATTACACTTGTCAAATATAACGTCAATGTCAAATAAAATAAACGTCAAACGACGAAACTGTTTACTTGGTTCTGTTAGTTCTTGTTTTGGTTCTTGTTGTTTGTTTCCGAGAAATAAACGTATACCAGTGGTTTTTTGTTTTGCTTGCTACTAATTGAGATTAATAATTCCCAAATTGTTAGTCATACAAATCACGTAGCGTATCAAAATGTCCACAGACTCGGACTATTTTTTATACACTAACGCGCAGTACTTCGATATGTGTATGTGTGTTTTTAAATGCAATGATGTGATCTCTGCAGGCCGATTACTGTACCAAGAAAGATTTCCCAACCGTCCTCTACCTCCAGAAAAAGTTTTTAAAACGATATTACATCGTCTAGAGACCACGGGTTCCTTTCACCCGCCACTATCAGAACCCACGCGTTTACGGTCTGGTCGTGTGCGCACCCAAGTAAAAGGTGATGAAGCCGGCGAACAAGACCCTAACAAAGATGATGAAAATAAGCCCAATAATATTTTACCCACGGAAAACCATAAAACAACAAGGAGGCTTCGTAAACGCGCCAAGTAGAAAGTTCCGAAACCCTACTAATTGACTCGTTCGATGCAACTGATTCCATCTAATTATGCCCAAGAGTAATTTCATGTCATTTATCATGTGAGAGAGAACCCAAAGTTTGCCCAGAACACTTTATGGTCAGATGAAGCTATATTCACAAGAGACAGCATAGTAAATGAGCAATACTGGTCACATGTTGGCAAATCAAAGTCTGGGCTGGGATAATTGGCACGTGGCTGATTGGGCCAATATTTTGCCTAAGGATCAAACTATAGATTATTTGACATCATACTAGCAGCTGTAGAAGACACACTTGAAGAGTTGCCCTTGCCGAAATATAAGAAGAGATAGTCATCCAACATAGCAGCATTCCAGAAATGTTTGCTAGCAGCTGGAACCAATGTCTAGATGACTATTTCCCTGTTTGGATTGGCGATGATGGTCCTATAGCCTGGCCTTTTTGTTCTGTGGACCTGACTCCAGTGCTCTATTTTTGTGGGGTCACCTTAAAACTTTTATGTTCGAAAAAACCTGTAAAAGTAAAGAACAGATGTGCCATCAGATAACTTTTGCATTTGAGACCATCAGGGGTTTGCCAAATCTTTTAGTGAATGCAATCAAATCTGTCCAGGAATGTGCCACTTTATGCATAAAAAAAGGGTGGAATTTCTCTTATTTTCTGTAAAGCATCAAATTATCTACATTAATTATAAGTACTTTTGTGATTCTATAAAATATAAGATCTGTGCAAGTAGACTCAATGTGTCCACTGGATTAGAAGCAAAAAAAAGTTGATTTCAAAAGGGGTGAATTCCAAGATCGCTTTATGGGTTCACAATTAAAAATTGCAGCTGTCTATATGAATAGAAGTAAAAATAACAGCACACCATACTTTAATGGTTATAAGAGGGGGGTACATAACATAGCATGGGGAATATTATTATGGGACTATTATGTAACTGCTGATATCTATGTGTGCCACTACATGATTCATCTTGTTTATGCCACAATAAAGACGTAATTTTGATTTCAATTCATATTTGTTTTATTTATGTTTAATAAAAAGCTATGCAGGAATTTTTTAAATCGGAAACCGAGGAGAACTAACAAAGGTAGAAACCCTGTACAACACTGTTTTATCATCTACTATTATCTGCCTAGCCTTTTACCACCTATATCAGGGTCGGCTTCCAGTCAAAACAGATAAATACCAGTATTTTATCTGACCTCCACAACCCAGTTACTGACTAATACAATATTCCTTGGTAAGACTGAGTCAGAGTTTCAGGTTTCTTACAACCTGTAACAACAGTCATATATCCACAAATGAAAGCCAGGACCAACGGATTAACGTGCTTTTCGAGGCACCGTTCACCGATCCATGGACCAACCGCAGCAAGCGTAGCTTAACCTGATCCATCGACTCGTGCGGCTGTTGTAACTTAGCCTCTTACCTACTTATAGTGGAACGTCAATTATCTGAACCAATTGGGGGACAGGAGTGTTCGGAAAACCGTTTTTTTTTTCGTACAATCGGCAAATTCAGCCATACATATTTATGTACAGGAATGAAAACCTTAGGTTTAGACATAACTTTAATGACAAATAGTTTCTTTCACGCGGTAAAATTTATCAAATAACGGCTACTTGGGAGTGACATATGAGTACATACAACTAACAGTTCGAGACAATTTCGCGTGTGTTGTAGCGCAGGAGGAGGATAACACGCGCGAGTCGCGTGGGCGTAGTAGTTCGGATAAGCGGTCGTTTGGTTGATCGACATACGGATAATCGACTCTCCACTGTATATATTTTCCTATTTCATATGGTGCTCTATTTTTTAAAAGACTTAAATCAGTCCAGTAAATGGTCTATTTGTCTCAGGCTGGCCAGCACTTCAGATCCAGTTGTTACAAGAGCTGGTGGTCGCCGCTCGTCGTATGGGTCACCCAGCGCTGGCAACCAGACACATGACGTTTTTACTGCAGACGATGTGGCCGCATCTGTCCAGACAAGAGCACAGGGAACTGGCCATACAGCTGCAGGTGTCAATGATCTTTTAAATATGAAGTGTCAAAAAATACTCAAAAGCCTTTACCCAACTGTGTTTGGCGTCGGGTTTTATGCAGAGCAATATTTTAATTTCTATAAAATCAAATTAGAAAAGGTTGGCGAAAGCCTTAGGTGCATCATGTGGAATGAAAATTCGCATTCATTGCTAAATCACAAAAATCTAAATTAGTGGGCTGTCAGTCGCCACAGCGCAGATATCCAGTATGATCTAATTTGAAAAGGCACCTTAACACTAAATTACAAGGATCATAATACTTTGAGTGGTCCCGAATAATAAGTAACAGACAATTAAAAAAAAAAAAATTAAGTCTACTTACGCTTTGTTTAAATGCCGTGAGTTATTTACACCAACTCACGACCTTTTACCCAGGCAGAAACTTTAGCCCGCTACCTGCTACGGTCCATGACAGTAAAGATCGATATTTTAATTAATAGATTTGTTCTGAACCGATCCAATTATTTGTTTTACGTAGGCTCTATCAGCACAATGTGAGGGCGGGCCCGTTCCATTAGTCCTAGAAACAGGCGAAGTGATACCTCCGGCGAATTTAACACACGTGCCTCACTGTTCCTGGTTCAATGCACGGCCGTTACCGCCGGCGCGCGCGCCGCATCTGAGGCAGGCCAAACCTGCGCATGGGCCGTTCATATTCACGCCTATACACTTTGGCAGTTTGGAGAGGAATGCTAGGAAAGATGAGGGGAAAATGGGTAAGATATGTTGGTTTTATTGCATGTTTTATCACGAAGTCGATCATTGTTCATTCATATCATTTGTTGCACCACTTCTTCCCAGCTCATTAGGAAGTGGTGAAGGGCGGGCATTTTGGGGGTCTGTCTTATGTAACTTTGACGTTCAAAAAGTGCTGACTCTCAACCTAGTTTGAATAAATGACTTTTGATTTTGATTGTGAGGGGTTTCGGTAAAAAACTGCGATGTTTCGGGACTGTCTTTTCTCACAGGTTGACAGTAAAAAAGTTAGGAATCATTTGTTATTACCATCTGGTTTAAATCTGTAGTATTAGTGGGAGGTTTTACATCAGTTCGATTATTTTTTAATAGCTAAAAATTACCATTCCAGAATACCTATGGGTAGAAGACGACATATGCGAAGTGCAAATGAAGCTAACAAATCCTTTACCATTCGAGCTCAAAGTTTCAAACATGAGGCTTTTGACATCAGGCGTCGTATTCGAGTCTATCCCCGAGACTATAATCCTTCCCCCGGACTCCCCGACTACAGTGAACCTTCATGGAACGCCAAAAGAAGTTGGAGAGTTGCAAATACAGGGATATTCGACACATACATTAGGTGTCAAGTCGAATTGTCGCTTGAAAAACATGCCTATGCCTCACAAATTTCCCGCTTCGTATACCATTGAAGTGATACCAAGTTTGCCTACTATAACTATTGAGACGATCGTAGCGCCCTCTGGTAATGCTAGTGTGACGAGCTTGGAAAATGTGGGCAGTACCACTAATATATCACTGTTTAATGGAGAAAGTACTGACTGTTCAATAAAGATAACAAATACAAGCAATGTCCCCATCGAACATCTTGAGCTCGCTATTCAGGTGAGTTTTGAACTTTCCTTATTTAAATGTTCATTCTTAACACCAGAATTTCCCGATGTGGTAGGCTATGTTATAAAACTTGTGACTTCTGGAGATTAAACCTTGTTTTCCACTCAACAGTCCCGCTCGCTACCACTAAACAATTTTAGACTCACCTTTCACAATTTCCTTCCAGTCAAACATGGACAGCCAACTCCAATCAAAAGTATTCCAATACTCCAATGAAGACATCCAGTCTCTCCTACCGATTCCGCCCAACGAAACAGCCACAATAGCCATCAAACTATACGGGGAAGCAGATTTCCTGGACCTGGGTGGGGTAGGAGGGGAAAATCTGTTCCCTCTGAGTCTAAACTCCAACTACCCGTCGAGGGTCGGGTCACCGGTACCGAATGCTCAGACTTCGCTGCCGACTCAGAGCTCGAACCCTCAAAATTCATTGAGTAGCGGACTTATACCTAATAGGACTTCGGGTAGCTTTAGGTAAGTAACTATTTTTATCAATATATTCCAAAACGTGTAAAAAAGACGCGTAACGAAGACGCGAAAGTCACTTGTACCCATTTTGGCACGGCGTTGTGATTTTTGTACCTTCTGGTTACGGATAAATAATATGTCAAGTTGCAATGTTTTTGTAACTTGTTTTCACAAAAGAAATTTTAAATCATCGCGATCGTCACCTTTCTCCTGCACTTATTCCAATTTCTTTAGGGTTGGCGCAACATGTCTTTTTCGTCCATTAGTCGTCATCTCGGTAGTCACCCCATTTTTATCCGTATCATTATTCACACAGTCCATCCATCGTTTCATTGGTCTTCCTCTACTCTTATAGCCATCGACATTCATACAAGTAAATTTCAAGCTTTAAACGGTATATGCACTGCCGTGATGAACAGCGATTTTTCACCCCAAAAGTATAACTTTTCATAGCAGCAATATTTACTGAATGTTACTTTAATTAGTTTGATGAACAGAATGCGTAGAAAACGGCTGTAAAAGGTCTTTTGACACCCCAAGCTGTCTAAAATTTGGTATATTTCAGATCAACAAACTCTCATACAACAAGTTGGTCGGCGCCCATTTCAGTGATGTCACCGTCCAGAGGACGCCAAATAGAAACACAGGTGAAGACCTCATACCACAGCTTAATACCATTAATCCGTAATTATTACCTTATAGTCAAAGGTCTACAACACATCCTTTCACATATCGTGCTAATTGCTGGCTTTCCTGCTGGCTGCTTATAGTGAGAGCTGCACGACTTTTGACAAAAGCGAACACTGACTGGAAAGGTCCACTTAATGTGGTTTCTTTCCTTAAAAGATCATTTCAGTCACCAGTCTACATGGTCTTCAACAAAACGAAGACATGTCTTCACATGATGTTACCAAGATTATGTCTGGATTTTAAAAGATCTCTTTTGTTTCGGCCTTTCTTCTCAGACTACTCTGAAAACACCGACATCACCTAGTTTAAAAAAATAAGGTTGACGTGTAAAAATGTCTTTACAAACCTATTTACAAAAATAAACTCATTTATTATTTACCCTCGATAAATAATAATGAAAAAAATAAAATAAAGCAAATAGGATTTATGTTAATTGAAATCAAGTTTATTTATAACTGCTTATTTTACAAGAGAAAATTAAAAAATATCATGTTTTCTTTCTGGTGTTCCAGCTAATAATTAGATATTCGGGCGGCGAAGGTAAAGAGATGCACTGCCGCCAGTCGACGCTTCAGATCAACCTGGAACTGCTTCCCAGTGTATCTATAACGCACTGGGACGTTTTGCCAGCTGAAATGTAAGTAGTATATGAATATTTACATTAAAAATCTAGTTTGTTAAAGATGTTTACTGCTGCTTTACATACCTACATTATAAAATAACATCTATAAAATATACCTACATCAGCTTTTAAAAGTATAATGTTTTTCTCTTCAAATATTAATGTAATTAATTATGTTGACCGCCTCGTTAGTCTAGTGGTTGCAAGCGCTACTGCTTAGCCTGATGTCCTGGGTTCTATTCCCAGGTTAGGCGAAGTATTTTTCTATCTGGAATTACTCAGTAGGAGCCCAGAGTCTGATTTTTTCTGCTCGGTAGGTGTGACATGGGACTTAAAAATAGCTGGCAACGAATATGGGTATAGCTATAGGTACACCTTTGCCCAAAACTTTGAAGAAACAAGTTGTGAAAATATGTAATGTAAATTGTGGGAGGGAGGGGGGCGTATCTTCTGCCCCAAAGCTTTTGACGAGAAACGAGATAGGAGCTCGATCTATTCTAATATTATAAATGTGAAAGTAACTCTCTCTGTTTGTTACGGTCTCATCACAACTAAACCGATTTCGATGAAATTTGGTACGGGGTAAATTTGAACCCCAAGAAAGAACTAAGGCTACTTTTTATAGAGCGACTTCGTCTGCGTTCGCCGAAGTCGCGGGTAAAAGCTAGTCTTCTATAAAAAACAGCTATTCCATTATTATCATGTTCTATGAACCTTGAACAAACACTGATATTTATTTTCTTACCCAGTCCATCCCAACTTTACCTGGTACTCGACGTGACGAACCTAACTTCGGAGGAGATGGACTTCCACTACGCGCCCAGCAAGCACATCCTGATCGAGAGCAAGGAGTCGTGCCGTGTGCCCGTGCCTTTAGACCGCTGCCCCTTCAACACTACGCCTGGCAAGCCCCTTGATGAAGGTAAAAGAAGGGAAAATAGCAATGCACGTAACGCAATGTCGTTCTGTTCTGAGTTTATCTAGGACTCACACTCATATCGGCAAAGTGAGGAAATCGGGACTCCTCTACACTTTTTTAATATTATAAATGCGAAAGTAATTGGTCTATTACGCTTTCACGACGACAACAACCCGATTTTGATGAAAGTTGGTACGGGGTAAGTATGAATCACAAGAAAGGACATAGGCTACTTTTCATTCCGCGGCTTCGTCTGGGTCCGCAATAACCGACATTTAAGCAAACGGAGTCGCGGGCAAAAGCTGTGAGTTAATATAATTCTGAATTTGATCAATGACTATGTTCTCTTTGTGTGAGAAGTTGCCTTTGTTCTGCAATTGCCTTAGTATTGTCACTACATATTATAAGAGTAGCGGTTGATGACCCATAAAAAAAAAAACATTATTTATTTTATAATTTTAAGATATCACGTCTGCGGAGTTAAGGCTTCTTCAGAGAGGTGCGACGCGACTCTTGTAGAATAATTTCAAGTGTTTTACAGAAATTGTTCTACGAGGTGTGTCGCATCTATTTGCGAAAGCCTTTAAGCTAGCCATTTTAAAATAACCCTGTATAGCGCAAAATATTTTATATATTTTACAAGGCATGTGGCAACTGTTTGCCAAACAGGCATTGTTTCGTATATTTTAGTATGTATTTTATGCATTTTATGCATAAAAATATACGAATTTTATACTAAAATATACGAAAGGCTGCCTAGCAGGCCAAATATCTCGTGAGGCTACTCGGGCTGAGAAGACCCGCCAAAATTCATTGAACAAGGTTACCAAACTCCACATCATATAGCATCAAAATTCTATAAACTAACTTGTTATTCGATTTTTCTATCTGGAACTTTCCAGGCTTGTGCCCGGTTCATGGCAATAGGCTCGCCCCCTATTACCTACATGGGACTTAAACATAACTGGCGAATTAACGTGAAAAACTCTCCTCCACAGAGTTAGTAGAATCCAAGTCAACAAACACAGGCACATCAACCAACAGCCTAGAACTGATGTGTTCGGAACACATAACTAACAACATCTCTCTACGCTGGCATCTGATGCAGTCGGACATCACGGGCCGCGCGTCTGTGAAGGGCATAACGTTGTCGCAAGCTATGATGGACATCGTGAGGATGTCACCTTTGAACTGGGGTAAGTGATAAATGACTTTATTTTTCAAGTAGGTTTGTATAAACACTTTTACACGTCACTCATATTTTTTTAAACTAGATGAGGTCGGCGTTTCCTATCTGACTACTCTGAGAAGAAAGGCCGAAACAAACTCAGAGGTCACAGTCTCTTTTAAAGTCCAGACATAATCTTGGTCAGATCATGTGAAGACCATGTGGATTGGTGTCTGAAGTGGTCTTTTAAGGAAAGAACCACACAGATTTAGTGGACCTGTCCAATCAGTGCACGCATTTGTCGGAAACCATGCAGCTCAACTCAGAACTTAAGGTCAATGATTCGACGAACAATACCAAAGAAAGGACATTTGTGTAGGTCGCATAAATTACTCAAACTGCCAGACCATGATAAAAATTAAATGAGAACAAAAGGAAACTCGAAAAAAAAAACACCCACTTAGTCTTCACATTTACAATAATTAAAACAAAATAATACTTTAAAAGCAAGTAAAATAAGTTTGTTTTATACTATCAATCAATCAATCAATCAACTCAACTTATCACAGTTCACTGCTGGACATAGGCCTCTCCCAGATGCGCCACAACACCCTGTCTTCCGCCTTTCGCATCCAGTTTATACTATGCGGGCAACTAAACGTGCTAACTTTAAGACTTGCTGAAAACCAGCGCTGAGGCACTGTCTCGCATAGGGTCGCAGCATTATGCTGAGCGGTGGTCGTTTTGTGTGAATGTGACGCATGTTTTCTCCCAGCTTTTTCTTTTATTTGTTGTGTGTTTGGTTTTTGTTTGCGTCATGTTTACCGCAAATAAACGTATTTTCTTTTATTATTTTTTTGCGTCTCGTTCAGTGTCTTGTAACTGATTAATTAGAACAGATTTATTTTTAAATGTCGCAGAAGCATGCTGAAATGTCTTTTAGCTTCGGACTTTGTTTATTTTTATTTAATTTTGAATAATAACGATAGAAATCTGTCAAAACATAGGTATCTCCCTACTATTTGCTATGATAAAATAACATTACTGCCCCAAATAATATCTTCCAATGACAGCTAGGACGCCACTCACTATTGAGTCCTTTCGTGGAAATGAGCCTACTTTTTGCTGGCAGATAAACCAAATTAATTAAAAAGATCGTGTGAAGAAATAGTCCCGTTTGAACCATGTGATTTTTGGATCAAAATTCGGAACCATACTAACCATTATAAATTTCCCATCTTCAGAAGTAAGCGTGAACAGCCAATGCATCAAACCGCAAGAAGAATACAACTGTTCGGCTGGCGAGTGCCTTTCCCTCGGCGTGGCAGTCTGGAACCACCTTAGTAGACCGCTGCACAAACTGTGCCTATCCGTGCAGTTCTACCAGGACTACAACAACGGAGTTCTGAGCTACAAGCTTGATAATAGGGTTGCTACTGCTGGGAATAATAAGTAAGTTAAATACCTACATTTGTTAACTACCTACATTTGTTAACTACCTACATTTGTTAACTACCTACATTTTTTAACTACCTACATTTGTTAACTACCTACATTTATTAACTACCTACATTTGTTAGCACTGATTTTGTGTACGAATAGTAATGGGGTCTGTTTATAGACGATAAAATTAAGTAATTACTAGCAACTGTTTAAAAGTGAATTATTGATGTTTAACTGTGTGAATGATGATATGGAGAGAAAGGTGGACTACCGAGATGACGACTAATAGAGAAGTGTGGAAGAAAAGACATTTTGCACCACCCCAAATAAATTGAAATAAGAACGGGAGAATGACGATGATGTTAACGCTAAGTAACGACTAGACTGTTTAACCATACATTATTGATGTTTAAATGTCACATATCTTTTATGTAATGTTCATACATAGAGGGGAAAATCATAAGGCTGAATAATATAATATAATAATATATCTTAGGACAACCAACACACTGTTATCTGATCCCAAACTAGGCAGAGCCTGTACTATGGTTACCAGACAACTGATAAAATGTCTAAATACATACATATTATAGATAAATTACACCCAGACACAGAACAAATGATTGTGCTCATCACACAATCAGTTTTCCTGGGTGGGACCCACGACCTCAGTCTTAGCAGTCAGGGTCACTTACCACTAGACTAACAGGCCAGTGAACCACTAAATATTGCTGCACTGGTAATATTGCTCTTGAACAATTTTGATCAACAAATAAGTGATCATTCTTTTGTCACAACCTTATACAGTCAAAGACGTTACAACCTAATAAGGCTTGTGAAAGTAGAGTCAAGAATTTATAGAGAAAATCGGATTAACCTTTCTATAATAAAACCCGCATATTCTTTATAAGACCGCCCATTCTGGCTCCATATATAAAATTTCTACATTTTGTAGTATATATTTTATTAATTATCTATAATTTATGTGGTGTACTTATTAAGGAGTTTATTATTAGTTAATTATTTTTAATACGTAAAATTGATAAATACACGGTCACATTAAATTAAGCTGGCAATATTTTACCCACGTGTTAGGTATCGATGTTGAAAATTTAAAAAATAAATAAATATTTAAAGCTTTGAACAAAGTACGAATGATGAAAATATATATTTTTTATTTGGCCCTGTATAAATAGGTATACAGGAGAAGTGATGAATTTTTGCATTATATTACTTTCAGAGTGGTGCTCTCAACTCTACCAGAATCAGCAAAGGCCTACCACGAGTGTACCGTCGTATTCTTGACCCCTGGCGAATACAAGATTGACATTCAGTGTTCAACCACTGAACCTGTACTCGACGAAGTTCCCCTCATCAAGGAAACTGAACACCCATCCATAATACAACCTTGTGCAGGAGAAGTCAGTCATATCTGGAGGTTTATACCACCTGTAGCTATAAGCGTTACTGATTAAGTTTAAACTAATTATAATTGGATTTATCTATTAACTCCTCTGCCTACCTCTTTGAGGAATACTGGCGAGATGTTATGTTAATTGGATTAGACGTAGACAAGTCTTGCAACCCACGGCTAAAGATAATTTTTTCTGTTAACATCATTGATCTGTGGCACGTAAAATTCGCTTATTTTATCTGTGCACTTGTAACTGTCAAAGTCAAAAGATGGAATTCAACCGCCCACTTCTCTTCATATCGCACCGCTGACGCCTACCAGTACGGTCTCCACTCTCGTGTCGTCTGCACTGTTAGTTTAGTTTAAAATACTATTACCAACCCTACCAATGCAACTATCATGTCAATATTATGCCGTGACAGGTACAAGGGTTTGAAAATCGGTTCATAGCAGTCTACTACTGGCCTCTCTATAAAGCCACATTTACATGATTCAAGTTTCTTGCCTGTAGCATACAATAAAACTGTATCAACTTACTTACTTGCATCGTTTAAACAGCGTGGAGATGCAACTTTTTGAAGTGAAAACAAAAATCAATACTTATGCTTTAACCATGTTTTGAATTAATAAATCATTCATAATGGCGAAACTGCTAACGTATTGTTAGTGAATGTATGTTTCTTCAGTATTATCTATATGCAAAAATAGATTTAACCACATATACAATAAATTGCATTTAGGTATCTTCATCCAACATGGTTTGTTTGTAACTACGTCCAATTATTAGACTTCTCCAAAATTTTTACTTAGTTATGAATGTAATTATTATTTTGTATTTATAAACCTCATTTATTGTCTAAACAAAATATATAAAGTTTCTAATATTTGAAATGGCTATTTTATTTTCATATCAATAATATAATAATACCTTAGGACAACCAACACAACGTTATCTGATCCCAAACTAGGCAGAGCCTGTACTATGGCAACCAGACAACTGATAAACATACTTATATATCTCTAAATACATACATATTATAGATAAATTACGCCCAGACACAGAACAAATGATTGCGCTCATCACACAAAGATTTGTCCTGGGTGGGAATCGAAGCCACGACCTCAGTCTTAGCAGTCAGGGTCACTAACCACTAGACTAACAGGCCAGTCAAAACATATCGGCAGTGTTAAAATCCCTTTGTGTAACTATGAAAGACTGGTTTATGACCGCGGCTTCTTCTATGCGGAGGTCGCAAAGTTGATACTTTACACCTAGTAGTGCGTTCTCTTGTTACCAAGAAAGCGTATTACCAATATTAAAAGTATCATTATGGGGTAGGGCCCCAGGCCTTGGCCTGTCCGCGTGTCAAAGAACAGCCATTTTGGATTAAGAAACAAACTGAATTTGCTGCAGGTTACAGAGGTTCACAAGGTCATAGTCTCTCGTTATTAGCAAGTGGCGGACGCCTCTTGGGGGCCCGGGTGGTAAAAAAAAACGAAGTGCTCCCGTTCTTCTCATTTTATGTAGGTATCTCTAGTAACGTTTTTTTGTAGTCTTCAAATATAACGAACCAAATTATACTACATCGGTAATAGGTAGAACGGGGGTGTCCGCAACTCCACGTCTGAGCGCGTATTTTGCGTACGGGTGGGAAATCGGTTATTCGATCCACCCCAGCTCCTCGAGGAAGGCCAGCAACGCCTTGACGTTGCTGACTATCTCACGTAGGGTACCTGGGTTACCGAAGTACTTGGCCCTGTATGTGGCGATCGCCGGGCAGTTTACAAGCACGTGCGCTGCTGTTTCGTCGTCCTCAATGCAGGCCCTGCACAGCGGACTGTCTGTAACTCCTATGACAATAGATATAAAATATAAACGACCCATGGCCAGTTATTGCTGCTGTAACCATACGCAGCTGTCGTTTGTCTAGCCGGAGGACCTGTTTTGTGAGGCGAGCATCGATGGTAGGAAGTGCTTCCTTGGCCTGCCTGCACTCACTTTGGTCCACCCATAGCTTAAAGTGTAGATCCCTGATACGTTTCCTTACCAGAGAGCGTAGGAACCCAAAGGGGAGTGGCGCAATGGGTTCTGGTCCCACCGGTGTCATGCTCGACCCCCTTCTGGCAAGTTCATCGGCGGCATCGTTACCTAGCGAACCGCTGTGTCCTTTTATCCACTGAATGGTTATATTATTGAGGCTACCCACCTGGTTGAGGCGCTGGTGGCACTCGTATATTAGCCCAGAGTCAATCGCGTGACTGTCCAGCGCTTGCAGAACAACCATACCGTCTGAGAGTATGCGGATCGAGTGGTCTTTAACTGCCCTGGCCATAATGGCTGAGGCGGCAAGAGTGATCCCAATGCATTCAGCTTGGAACACTGTGTTGTGGACTCCTAATGGTGTGGCTATATGTATGTTGAAGTCCTGCGAGAAGACTCCAGCACCTGTGCCACTGTCTGTTTTTGCTCCGTCCGTGAAGATGCGCAGCTCAGTGGGGCGCAAACTCTCACACCGGCGATCTTCGTGAAGCTGGATTGTGTATTTTTTATCAAAAATGAATTGTTTGGGCACCCGGTAATTTATAGCCTTGGTAATAGGGAACTCATTGTTGAGTTCCTTAAGCAGCGCGGTGTGTTGTGTGTCTCTCTTCCTCCAGAGGTTAGATGCGTTCAGACGCGCCGCCGCCATCGTGGCTTCCTGCTGTATGAACAGGTGAAGCGGTGGTAGTCCCAGTATGGCTTCCATGGCTGCAGTCGGAGTAGTCCTCATGCAGCCCGTGACCGCCATGCAGGCTAGTCTTTGCATGCGTTGTAGTTTATTGCAGGCTGTAAGCTTGGTGCGCGGCCACCAGACCACGGCCCCGTAGGTGATCATGGGTCGGATCACTGCGGTGTACAGCCAAAGTATGATTTTGGGGGATAGGCCCCACTTCTTACCTATCATTTTCCTGCATTGCCAGAATGTGATGCAGGCCCTGTTTAGTTTGCTGTCTAAATGACTACTCCAGTTTAACTTACTGTCAAGAATGACCCCGAGGTACTTGACTTCGTTGGCCAGCTGAAGTTCTGTATTGAACAATTTTGGTAGGCGGAAGGGGCCTAAGGCTCGTACAACTATCTACATATATATATATTTACACCATGAGTTCCACACCTCAGGATTACTCTTTCAGGGAATAGCTCTTTCGGCGAGAGGGCATGGAAAGCCATCACCTCCTCCTACGAAGCAGTAATGCTCGCAAAGGAGGAAGCGGAGCGCATGAGGAAGAGGCAGTCTGTGCGCCCTCACGACCCTAGCTACCGCAAGAGACGCCCCGGGTGTCGGGAGTCCATTGCGGACTCCCGGCTACCGTAGGTGCGGGCTCGCAGGCGGTGAGCAATGGGTGGCTCGCCGCCCAGTAAGGACTAGGCCCGTGTCGATAGCGCGCAGTGTTCCACGCGCGCCCCAAAGAGATGTCAGCAAAACTGAAGGGGTCCGCTAGAACCGATGCCTCCCAGGGTCGCGAGATTTGTTCGAAAGAGTAACCATGGCCCTGGCATTTAGGCAACTGAAAAAACGGGTGGGTTTTAGTCAATAAAAGTCTGCGCCCTCCAGCTCCGCCCAGAGTGGGAGACGTCATTTGATGATATCCCACACAAAAAAAAGGGAATAGCCCTTTTATCTTCACATTATTCACGGACCCCGAAGGGTAGCAAGCTTGAAAATTGAAGCACCGAGTTACGTTTTCGACGTAATTATGCAAACAAGTTGGAGGAAGATGATGAAGACGAGCGAGCAAAGCGATCTCGAAAATTTGCACCCTCTGTATTTAATAATTAAGGGTCCTCCAACTGCAAACTGCTTCTTACTGGACATGTTCTGGCTTTTTATGGCTTTGTATGTAACTTATCAAGATTGTGGGAGCTCCCAAGATGTATGTCTGCGTTTAAAAAGTATTAGTATGGATAAAGACATCTTGTTTCACAATATTCGAAAAAAAAAAAAAACACGTATGAAATTAGTATGTACTACACTTACGTATAATTATGTGTTTGAAATAGTAGAAAGAACCAATAAACCTATTTTCTGTCAACCCACGCAAAACCCACGCCTAGTGAAACAAAACGAAATGACAGCCGTTTTCATTAAAAAAACGTTAAAAACGTTGCACCTCCCCTATGCCCCTATTCATTGTGTCATTACAAGCATAGCTTTTTCTTCTGCCTCATATTTGTGTATAGGAAATCTGTGAAAGTAAACTTTATGATGCTTAAAATAGGCATTGCTACACCTAGTAAATAAAATCATTTTGATTTTTTGTGATTGACATACCTAATTGTCAATGCTTGTGAATTGTTTTCATTTAATTATCATACTCCAAACCACTTGCAATATTCATTGCCTATTATTGCTCTGTATAAATTAACGCTAGATCAACTCAACAACGATGTCTGTAATGTCAGCTACTCACTGTGTTATTGAAAACTGTCGTACAACTGTACTAAACAAACCACCGGGGGTTTCATTGCATCCGTAAGTTGTCTTGTTTTTATTGGAGTAAGTAAGGATCGTAGCAGGAGGCGTTCTGTATTTCCTGCCTCCATGGGAAAAAGGAGTGTCTGTATGTTTTTATTGAAGTGCGTTAAGAGTCACCGAAACGAGCAATCGAAACTGTCAATTTTTAAGTGATTGATACACATTGCTGTACAAAAATATCGTCTACGAAATGCAATTGAAGCAATTGACAATATTACCTACTACAATTACTATTAATGGCAATTGATCGTTTCGGGGAGCCTTTACCAACTATCAAAGTTTGCCGGGCACATTGCCTGCACTCTTCATACATCGCGTGTCCTCACGAGTCTCGTAGGTATAGGTCCTGATTAAGTATCAATACTAAATACTATCTAATTATGTTAACAGATGTCCAACAAACAATGAAATGCGGAAAAGATGGCTGAGATTGTTAAAAAATAAGTGTTCTATGATTGATTGGTACAAAAGCCACATATGCTCGAAACATTTTGAGTCGAAATATTTTGATACACAAAGAAAACTGACAATGAATGCCATACCAACAATATTTGCACCACCTACTTTCACTAAAATTGCACCAAAACCCTCTACAAAAGTAAGTTTTATTTAAATATTATTTAAGTTATGAATTACAGAGAAGCTAAGAAGGGTATTTGGTCATGGCTGGTTGACTAAATCTTGTCAACCTGGGTTTTGGTAAAACTGTAGCTTGTTTTAATCTCTATTATAATGCTGTCATATGTATGCTCACATAACCCATACCTTTTACTACTACATTTGGATAAGTATCAAGAAGGCTTGTTGATCACAAAAATAAGTAATTTGCTTAAGGATTGCGAACAAATGATATACTAAAAAAATAATACACTATATACACTAACACACTCACAAGGCACCCAAATAGACACTCCTTTCTCCTTGTTGTTAATTAACTGAAACTACTTTTACCTTGTTCCCCGTTTCTTATACTAAAATCAATTGTATTAGTCTAGTTTATGTTTTTTAATGTACACATTACTAAATTGTAAGTACCTTTTATAACATTTATATTGGACGGATGGATGACCCCTGTAACACAGGTTTTTCCTAGCATAGGGGTCATTGATCATTTATCTTGTTCCTGGCTATTTGCACATAGATTAAGTGTCACCCTGTATCTGTGTACTTTATGTCAAATAAATTCTATTCTATTCTAATAATTATAAAACAAAAAAAATAAGTATGAACACTTACAGGCAACCACAGCTTACAGAGTACGATCAACTACCACAAAAATATTGCTAAAATATAAATTTATTCAATTCAATATATAATTATTATAATATTGCTATGTTTAGCCACAGAATACATACTCGAAGCTTGACACGGCAAGATTGCCACCAAAAAAATCAACAACCCAACACGGTCATTCAGACATGCAAGGCAATAATAAGAAGTCCGTCAACAAAAAAACTGGGTTTGTCTCTCGTGTCCCTTGGACCTATGAGGCAGAGCCACGCCATGTAAGTGACAGCTTGCTCCGTATTAATGATTGCAGTTTTAACCCAAGGAATGAGTGTGCATTGTAGTGGTTACCTATGTACTTAGAAAGTATTGAATGAGCACATTATCTCTATGGTTTAGACAGTAGCAAGCAAATCCTGTGTGTTCTTGTTTGGAATATTTGGTTAAAAGTTTACCGAACCGAATATTTGCCAGAATTTGGCGCGCCTTAGAGAGCATCTCAAAATATCATGTCTGTGCTTGTCGAGCGGGTCGAAACGCATGCTCCTTCCACCTGCTGACGCCGGTACCCGACGTTCCCGGACGGCCCGAACTATTATTGCATCATCTAGTCGAGTTAATTATCCATATTGCCCTTGTGTTAGCAAAAAATCTATTTGGTTATGTTAAACGGGCCCACTTATACTTATAATTTTGCCATTTCATATTGCTTATAGAGAGCAGTGGTGGCCCAGTGATATCGGCCCCGTCTTACGAGATGCAGGTTGTGGGTTCGAACCCAGGCAGGCGCTTTACTTTGAGTAAATAATTTCATCACTACTGCTCTTAAAACGGTGTAGGAAAACATCGTGAGGAAATCGCCATGACTTAGAACCAAAAATTCGAAGACATGTGACAACATGTGACTACCAACCCGCACTGGGCCAGCGTGGTAGATTACGGCCCACTCCCTCTCACCGATAAGAGGCCTGTGTCCCAGCAGTGAGAACAATATATATAGGCTGATGATGATATTGCTTGTAGAGTTTTTTAATACATTATGAATTCCTCTCACAGAGAGAAAGCGTGTGTCACAGCATTGGGAATATTAAAGGCTGATTATGCTGCGATTCGCTAAAACGATTATTCGGCAAAAATGCCGAATTTTCTCTGAATAATCGGCCCAATACGAATTTTCGGTAAACTTGCCTAATATCGAACATAAAACGAATATTCGGCTCATCTCCAGTTTTTATTTTGCTTCCATGTGTGTATCCGTTCCCTATTCTAATTAGTTCCGCATTGCATGGAGCATTGTGTCCCTGTACCTTGTGTGAAAAAGAAAAACTATATTTGTTTGTTCTAAATATACTGTAGAAAAATAAAAAAGTAGTGCTTTTTTCACATTTATTGTTTTTTTTTAATCAAAATAATTACTATTATTACTATAGCTTTGGTTTAAGTGTATACTACTGCAATGAACTGGTATCATTATCATTTTCGAGCCATTAGCATTTGAGATAAGTCTCAAGCACAAACTAATTGCTAATTTGTTCTCAGGGCATGGAGCCACCCAGATCTAAAGTAGACAGATTGCTGAAAAAGCTGACACAAGGTGAACTTACTGCTAATATAAAAGCCAGCATGAGTAAAATGAAGGAACCTTCTGACTTGGATTCATTTGTCACTGATGACCTTAAGTGCCACCCAGATGCACCAAAAGAGGCTGTCCTATGGCTCATGATTAAGAAACAGGAACATTTAAATAATAGACTTATGGAACTGGTTGTACAAACCAAGAGGCATGTGGAAATCCTTAGTAATAATTCAGAGCAATCTTCTGTTTCTAAGAAAGAAAATGAACGAACTATCGAGTCTTTGAGGTATGTGGTAAAATGTCTTCAAGAGAAACATGCCTCACTTGAAGAACAGATTGAAATCTTGACTAATGTTGATGCTCGATAGTGTAGTAAAATAAAGATAATTAAGTTTTGAAAGAAGACAGTTTCAATCAATAATTTTGTAAGGAATTTAATGCTTAGGTTTCAGTTTATTTTATGTAAGAATAAGATTTTCAAGTGCTGAGTAAATAAAACGGGTGTTTAAATATATTCCTTTTATTGAAGTAATAAATCTAGTTGCCTTAAAATTATGAATATATTTTATTCAACATAGTGATTGAACACATACAGTCTCATTAGTTAAGAGGATCATGATTCTTAAAACATAAATAAAATTGATAATAAATAAATACTTTGCTACTTATTATCTAACTCACTATTTACGTCTCAATTGTTTTTCCAATATTTCCCTTAATTTTAATTTCCTATTTGTTTTATCAGTCAAAGGTCTGCCAAGAGGAACTATTTCCATTTGTTGCAAACGCCGCCTAAATCGCTGGTAGAATTCTAAAACGTTAGGATCGGCCCACACGTGGCGAGAGTCGAAGTCTAGGACCCTCAGTGTGTCTAGACTTTGTGCTCTGCTCAAGGCCACATATGCTTGGCCAGCCTCAAATATTTTTGATAAAGACATTTCAACACAGTCCAACGTCAAACCTTGAGATTTGTGTATTGAAAATGCCCATGCCAGATTCAAAGGGACCTGTCTACGACACAGTAGAGATCCATTTGAATTTTTAACATACCAGCGTTCAGATCTTGCAGTATACTCCTTTCTATTCTTAAACCTAACAACAGGAAAGCCTTCCTCAAATCTTACAACCACTCCTCTTGCCCCATTTACTAATCCAGCATTAACATTAATATTTTTTAATAGCATCACTTGAGCACCTACTTTCAATAAAAGTTTGGAAGGAGCAATGGTCTGCACATCAAGTTGTTTGGTGGCATTATCACTGTCTTGTGAGGAGAATATTTTCTCTTCACCATCCAAGTCGCTTAGTTTTGAATCATTTATCATTTTTGAGTCATTTGTGTGAGAGCATAACCTTGTTGCTAGAATACCATCACTCTCAATTTTCTGCCTGGAAGTGCCAGTAAGGCGTTCACTTATTTCTTTGGTGACTCTGCCAATTCTTATACTGTTGAGGATAGATATGAATTCTGAATCGTTTTGCCTATGAACTTGCTTGAGTTCAAAACAGAGTTCTATGCATTTGTCCCAGCAAGAAGACTGGAAGCAGAACTTCTTTCCTGTCTTGCCTTTATCCATAACAGGTGGTAATTGCAGGAAATCTCCACATAGTATAAGTTGTATTCCACCAAAGGGTTTGTCATTCTTCCTCACATATCTTGCAACTGCTTCCAATTTCTGTAAAGGAAAAGATGCTAATATTAATTTACATAAAAGGTTAGATTATTCGACAATAATAAAAAATATCGACGGTTAAAAGGTAATAGGGTATAAGCGACAAAAACCAAATTGTTCAGGAGAGCGGGTTATAGTTTGAAATTGTAGAACAATTGACATAACTTTTTTGTTTATTGTCATAAGCACATTCGAAAAAGCAAAAAAAATAAGTAGGATGGAATTCATAAGTCATTTTCGACCAAAATGGCGCTTATCGGGAGGCACGGCAGTGCCCCCGCCAAGTCGAGCGCGAAGCTAACACTGCCGTACCATCCTTTACTGGAACCATTTCGCCGCATTTTCAGGCCCCTATTTGAGAACCTCTGAATAAGACCAGAACGCAGAAATTTTCGTCATCCAGTAAGCTATAATCACATAGGTGTACTTAAAATCCGAAATTTCAAGTCTGTAGGTCATTTAGTTCTGAAGTTAAGCGAAAGCAAAGTTTCGCATTTATGACACTCACTCACTCATGATCATCAGAATAGAACTAGTACTTCCCATAAACTCAGAGAGCTAAAATTTGGTACAGAGTTAGGGTTTAATGGCCACATAAAGGGAAAACTATAAAAACTAGGATAATCGAAGATCTGGAGTACCTGGTGACCCTGATTAGAAAACACAAGAGCCCAACCAAACTATTAGAGATCGACATACCGCCTTTACAAAAAATATTCAACTTAGTGGGCCGCTTCATTTGATGTCAAAAATCGAAGGTCTGAAGTATCTGATGAAAAACCCTCAGTGGTTCTCAGCTGTATTAGAGATATGGTGTTGCCCCCTTCTACTATTGGTACATAACAAAATCGACTGTCATTGCAAAAATCCAGCGTAGTAGTACACATCTTCTAATTTAATCTAGCATCCCACTGCTGGGCGAATGCCTCCCCTTCTGCTTTTAATACGCATATAAATAAAATTAAAGGAAAACTGGATTAGACTAGACTGGCTTTTATACTTATACTTACAAGTTTACAAGAACAAATAGTCGAAAGATTGACTTTATTCTATACGAACATTACACAAATTAAATAAACAAATTACCTACACTAAAATATTAATTTCGCCCTGGACTAAGACGGTGATACCCGCACACGTCGCTAGATGGCAGTGACTGTATTCAATAAAAAAACTACTTCTAAAAAGAAAAATACTGTGTCAAATAAGAAAATCTAATAAAATAAATCAATATCGTATACGTTTCTACAAAAAGAAGTGAAATCCCACCAAAAACATTCTGTAAAAAACTAGCCAAGTCTCGATGGAGCTGCTTGTTAATCTCTAAAAAGTAATGAAATCTAGACAAAGTCGTGCCAAGTCTAAGGTTCCTTACTGCGATTTCTTTATTATTATAGTTAACGTTGTGTGACTTGGCCGTTGAAGGGTAGACAAGGGTACAAAGCCAGGTGCTCCATGACACCATTGCACCAATCTGTCGCCAGAACCGCTACCCATTGACAGAAAATAGCCACTTGGAAAACGTTGATTCAATAACCAGTCAATTGTAGGCTTGATAAAGCTGCGTATTTCAATAATACTTATGTATAGGCGAGTCTGAAGCAAACAGTATAAAAAATTATTTCCAGTACAGACGGACTTCTAATCATTGATAGAAGTCCGTGTTGCACAATCAAAAACAGCCTAAAATGAGACACTAGCGTCCAATTACCAATACCAGTATGGGCTATTATCTCGCTTAACAAACATAGGTAGTTACAACAGATATAACATTACGTGTAAACAAAATTAACTTGTACCCACTAACGTATAAAGAATATTCAACGGCCAAGTCACACAACATTAACTATAATAATAAAGAAATCGCAGTAAGGAACCTTAGACTTGGCACGACTTTGTCTAGATTTCATTACTTTTTAGAGGTTAACAAGCAGCTCCATCGAGACTTGGCTAGTTTTTTACAGAATGTTTTTGTGGGATGCCCTATTACCTTTTAACCGTTGTATGGTGTTAGGAATGGAAATGAATGGAATGTTCTGTCTCATTGCACCATGTGCTTGTAGTTAGTTCACTAGATTATTGAAAGGACATTGTAAAAACAATAAAATACAAATAATACAATAAACAGATTATAGAATAAAATAACAAGATGTATACCTCAAAGAAACCTCCATCCACCATAGATATTTCATCTATAATGAGGTGTTTACATTTTCTCCACTTCTGGGCTACCAATGGTATCTTCATGGCTCTTTCACAAAGATGTTCCAAGGTTCCACTTCCATCTCCAATGCCAGCAAATGCATGAAGTGTTGTACCACCTGCATAAAAAGAGAATAAGGTATAATCAGTAAAAGTAGGTTAACATCATAAACAAAGACATTTATTAAGACTTGTTACTTTTACTTGTTTGAAGAATACAGTCAAAAGCACTAATATGTATTACACTTAGCAACTTAAAAGCAATTTTCTCATGAAATTTGTGATATTTCACAATAGTATGGGTTCCATAATACTGTGTTTGTAAAAACAAAATTATAATGAATAAAATATAAGATAACCACTTTTGAAATTTGCTCAATGTAGGTTATACATAGTTTTGCTCATAATAAGTCTATGGATACAGAAAACTTGGAAGTTTATATTTAGAACAATAATGAGGTCAACACTCAGCTAACTAGAACAGGCCAAGTTTTTCCACAGTGATTTATGTCTGAAGACGAAACAAAATATGGTGGGAGTGAAATACTAACCAACATGGCAAGCAGCAACACCCGTTGAGGCAGTAGATACAGTGACATCAGGGGGCAAAGCTGCCACAATCTTCTTCAGTAAGAAACTTTTTCCAGTCCCAGCCGATCCAGTGAAGAATATGTTCTTCCCTCCAAGACAAGCTTCTAATACTCTCTGTTGCTCAGGGTTCAATGAACTAGTTTTTGTCAATGGTGATGGGGAATATAACTTCTTAGGTGCTGGACCGCGCGCACTATCCTCCATTTTACGCTTCTTTGATGGAGGTGAAGGAGTTGTCAAAGTAGTTTTAGGGATATTCTTCTTAGCGTTGTTAAGATCAGCTACTGTGACTGGACTGATTTCTTCAAAAGCCTGAGCTTTGCCACTCAATAATTTAGACCTCATGGTTTGCTTTGAAGGTGTTGTATTACTGCCCTGATCTTTGTCTCCTGTCATTTTAACGAATATCGTTCTCAAAAACCCCACGAGATTAGTCGGTGGCGCATTCGATATGAACAAAGTGCAACCAGCATCTTGAAACTTTACACTAGCTTTACCTTCTGCCATGAACTTTTTAAACACATTTATACCCTTCAATGCAAACCTAATAGCGGCATGTTTCTCACTTGTAATCTCCATAAACATTTCACGAAATTCGTTTCGTATCAAGCGAAGTGAAGCTGTCTTGTAATTTACTTTCCTTGTGATAGATCCCTGTGTCATCCATTCCAGAGTCACGGCACATGATAGAAACGAATCTCCACCTTCCATTTTAACTTAGGCTTTACTTTTAATTCATAAAAATAATAATGATAAGAAAAGCGCGTAACGTGAAAATTCATACACAAACTGACAGTGACATTTGACAGGCGACGCGACAACGTTTAGCACAGACCACTGAGCATTAGACTTGTGTAAGTAATGCGAGTGTTGCATTGCACGTCATGTATCTCGACCGAGTAATGTTTCATTACACATGACTCGACTAAATCAAACATGGCACATGACACTCAAACATGACTTCATGACTTCATGACTTGCGGACCGCGGCATGGTTCGACGTTCGTAAACTACGTACTATCTTGGTAATGTTGGCTATGCGTGCAAGTGAGAAAGAGCATGCGCCGGTCGGTTTGCTGCGAAGTGAACTATTATTTAGAACCGTATTGCTCTAACTTTAAGGTATACGTTATATTGACATTGCGGACTGCTTAGGTGATGTTTTTATCATTTCGCGCACTGTATGGCAGTTATGTTTTGCAGCGCTTGCGCGATACAATACAAAACAGTAACACGAAACAAAAACAAATCTGAATGTAGTGTTATTTTTTATGGTAGTTTGATTATTAATTCATGTGTCCGTACCGTGCGAGCGTGTATTTTCAAAAGCGGGTCTGACATTAAATGAAAGACGGATACGTCTTTAGACAAAAAAAACTATCTCAGTTAATACCTATTTATTAGTTGTAATCAACGTATAAATCAAACAAAACAGGTATAAAAAAACATAAATCTAAAAAAAAAACAATCATTGTACATAAAATCGATTTTTAAATACGCCAATAGTCATAGTCATGGTCAATAATCAATATTGCAATATTTGCAATCCATGTTTATTACCAGTCCTAAGCCTGGAATGCCCTTTTGATTGAAATATTCCGTAGATTGGGGGTAAAGTATGAAGGAAAATCGACTTTATGGATATGGAAACAAAAGCAAAAGTACGTTTGGACGGTACGGTATCTCATGTAATGATGTATTTCTTCTACAACGCGAGCATTTCATTACAATAGACATCGCCTATGACGCATCATTTCGTGTCATGTTTGGAGTCATGGTGTAATGAAACATTACTCGGGACGAAAAGTAATGTCATATGACATCACTTTAGAACGCACTGTTTTGCGCATGTCTACTGAGCATCCAGAGTAGTGATGGGCGACTCTAGTTATCTAACTCGAGTAACTCGGGCTAGACCGTAAGCGAGTCAGCCCGCGTTAAAATATCTGCAAACCGAGTTGACTCGGAGAACGCGCGCGGCGAGCGGTGCGTCGGGTTGGCGGCCCGAAGCTAGCCCGGCCGCCTAGCCCGCGAGTCGTGTGTCCCGAACGACTCCGAGCGACCCCGAATCAGCCCGACAACCGAACGTCGGAGCCGCGAGGGAAAGAGATAGTTCTCGTTGTTGGTTTCTTATCAGACGGTAAGTCAGAACTGATGAGTTTTGAGATATCCAGCTCGCTTATTTGTTTTGTTTACGTTTTTGTTATTGTTACTTTGTTCGTCGTTTATTGTTGATTAATTTGTATTACAGTTATTTTTATAGTTACCTACAAGGTATTTTTTGAACTTAAGACTGGTATTCATTCAGAAATAAGTACCATTACTTAAATGTTGATTAGTTTTATTTATAGGTGTTAGTTGATGATCAAATACCAAATGTGTCGGCGTTTAATTTAAGGAATAAAGCACCATTAGTTTATTTTTTTTAGTTTCTTATTATTTACTTTACTGGGTAAAAATGTTACCATTCGTAGTAGTTCGTTTTCTAATGTGAATGTGATGTTTGTAAACACTTTTAATAATAATAAACGTCTGATTTTTGAACGGGCTCAATTTTATTTGACTACCATTGACTCGACGCCACGCAGCCCGCTTGACCCGCACGGCGAACCGTGAACGTAGGTAACTAGCAACCCGCGGAACGATGCACCGAGTTGAGCATTTACTGACTCGGACGGACGACGCGGCGGGCGACGCGACGGATCTTAAGGCAGATTGAGTCGAGTCAACTCGAGTTGCAGCCCGAGTTGGTAACCGGGTCAACTCGAGTTACTCGAGTTACCAAAAAGTCGACTCGGCCCATCGCTAATCCAGAGACACGCATAAACGTCTACAAAGTCACTGACCGAATGACATTTGCTTTTCCTAAATCGGGACTCTAGTCTTTTAACCAAAGTAAAAAAAAACTATTTTGTACACCTTTCGAAGTCCAAAAGACGCGGTTAAATGTATTTCAAATAAATAATATTATTAATATAATTTTATACAAAATTTATTCCCCCAAATGCCAAATGGTAAGAAACAGTAATTTATTTCCCCTCAAATTATGTTCTAGTTTTGACTTTCCGACGGCTGACTACTAATTTTTCCGGAGCACTGTGGAGTCTGGATTTATACCCATTTATTAAAGTGCCGCTGGCCCACTGCAGCACATGCTGTGCACGGGCACGCTATTCATTTTAGCTACTTGGCGTGGGTTAGTTTGTTTGACAACGTGGATCTACGTTTCCACTGCAACACACACTATACACAAATAATAACCTACAACTATGTATGTACTACTGTAGCCCAGCACAGTTTTGAATCTGACGCCTTGTGGAGCTACGCACGCTTCCGTGTACAGTAGACATGCGCAAAACAGTGCGTTCTGAAGTGATGTCATATGACATTACTTTTCGTCCCGAGTAATGTTTCATTACACCATGACTCCAAACATGACACGAAATGATGCGTCATAGGCGATGTCTATTGTAATGAAATGCTCGCGTTGTAGAAGAAATACATCATTACATGAGATAACGCATATGATATGATATGTGATGTGAGATCCGTCCAAACGTACATTTGCTTTTGTTTTCATATCCTTATCCTTATGGATATATAGACATCGCCTTTGATCATCGACTTTATAGTCGATTTTCCTTCATATTTTATTTACCCCCAATCTACGGAATATTTTAATCAAAAGGGCATTCCAGGCTTAGGACTGGTAATAAACATGGATTGCAATATTGATTATTAACCATGACTATGACTATTGGCGTATTTAAAAATTGATTTTATGTACAATGATTGTTTTTTTTTAGATTTATGTTTTTTTATACCTGTTTTGTTTTATTTATACGTTAATTACAACTAATAAATTAATATTAACTGAGATAGTTTTTTTTGTCATAAGACGTCTTTCATTTAATGTCAGACCCGCTTTTGAAAATACACAGTCGCACGGTACGGACACATGAATTAATAATTAAACTACCATAAAAAATAACACTACATTCAGATTTGTTTTTGTTTCGTGTTACTGTTTTGTATTGTATCGCACGCGCGCTGCAAAACATAACTGTCATGCAGTGCGCGAAATGATAAAAACATCACCTAAGCAGTCCGCAATGTCAATATAACGTATACAAAAGTTAGAGCAATACGGTTCTAAATAATAGTTCACTTCGCAGCAAACCGACCGGCGCATGCTCTTTCTCACTTGCACGCGTAGCCAACATTACCGAGTTATTACGTAGTTTACGAACGTCGAACCATGCCGCGGTCCGCAAGTCATGAAGTCATGTTTGATTTAGTCGAGTCATGTGTAATGAAACATTACTCGGTCGAGATACATGACGTGCAATGCAACACTCGCATTACTTACACAAGTCTAGTGTACAGCATGCACTGCGTGGGCACCATATTCGAGCAAACCACGCGTTTAGCAATGATGTCAATCTCGTATTCGTGCGTAGCTTCTTCATGAGTTGCAGTGGACGTTATCTCATGTCTTATAAAATAAAGCTAGACATACATACGTGCGTAGCCTTTCCATGCGCAGTAATGGGGCTGGGGCGTTAGGGATAGATTTTCCTATTATCTATATGAGACATATCTTGCGGAATGTGGAGCGCGTTGTACACCTTTCCGTCAAAAACAAGCGTTATGTTATGTTTTCAAGTTAGGTACTACAAATTAGACGAATGTCTAATTAACGAATGTGCTCGGTATGTCCTGTTTATTTGCCGATTTAATTAATTTCACATTTAGCTCAACAAGACAACCTGTCATTAAATTGGACGATGTTTATTTTTCGATCGTTCATGTTTAAAAGATCAACAGATTGTTCAGGATCTATAGAATAAACATGTCAGACTTGTAATAAAAAACTGTTTATGAATTTACCTATCTATACAAATAAATAAAATTGGAGTGTCTGTTTTTAATATTAAGATAACCACTTTTTAGTAAGTGTATATGGATGTATACACGATACATATACTAAAACAACATTTTTTACAATTTTTGTCTGTCTGTCTGTCTGTCTGTTCGTTCCCGCTAATCTCGGAAATGGCTGGACCGATTTTGACGGGACTTTCACTGGCAGATAGCTGATGTAACAAGGAGTAACTTAGGCTATTTTTATTTTAGAAAGATTCTTTTATTTTAGAAAAAAATAACTATCTTCGAAAACTACGCTGACATACGTCTCAAAATTCGTAAAACCCTGGCTGAATCCTACGAAATAGATCAAAATAATGTACTACATTATTGTACACCTTAAAAAGGCCTACAAAAATGTCCTCAATGGTATATGTCTATCTCTTAGGGATAACCCACAATAACCATTTTTTATCTTTTACTTTTTACGAGAAATAAGGGCTTATTTACGAAGCGATTTTAAGCAATACAACATTAATCCTTATCCAATTAAGTACTTTAAATACATTGTGCATTTAATATAGATCAATATGGCCCTTTACAGCATGTAATTTAAATGAATATCTTAGAAGATATTAGAGATTTAAAAAGTGGGCGCAGAGCGCGTTGGCAGGGGCCGGGTAGTACAGGATAAGTAGGATTGTAATTCATATTACTTTGGCTTCAAAGTAATTGCGAATATCATGTGTGTTCATTATACTCAAAATAAACCTAATAGTATTATTTCAAGTAAGAGACCGCGAAATTGCTTAGATGTTTAGATTTTTGGATGTTTGTTTCTCAATGATGCAAAGACGGCCAAACGGATTTAGATCGAATTTGGCACAAAGATATATCATGGATATGTAACAGATAGGATACCTACTTTATCCCGGTAGTAGGTTCCCGGGTGATATTTTCCGACAGCTATACGGGCCAAGCCACTGGCAAAAGTACTATTCCTATAATTATGTTCGGTGTCTGGTAAATGATTGAGTGTCTGTATAGGTAAAATAGGAGCGTTAAGAAAAACCAGGAAGACTTATATTCAACTAAACCAAGCCCTATGTCACAGTCTTCTTACTCTGAATACTATTACTTTTATTTTAAAAACACCAACACACATGATGTTCTCATAAACTATGAATCCTAAGTAATATGAGTTATAATCCTACTACTAATAATATTATATATGTGAAAATATGTATGATTGGGTGTTTGTTTCTCAATCACGCAAAAATGGCTGAATGGATCTGGATCGAAAATAGCACACAGAGTCTATATTACCTATATAACCTGGAATAACACATTCTTATCGCGGTAGTACGTCCTCTTGCATTAATTTCCGACATCCACGCGGGCGAAGCCGCGGGCAAATAATATTATAAATGTGAAAATATGTATGATTGGGTTGTTGTTTCTCAATCACACAAAAATGGCTGAATGGATCTGGATCGAAAATAGCACACAGAGTCTATATTACCTATATAACCTGGAATAACACATTCTTATCGCGGTTATACGTCCTCTTGCATTAATTTCCGACATCCACGCGGGCGAAGCCGCGGGCAAAAGCTAGTGCAGCAATAAAACCTGCAAAGAGTCATTCGATCAGGATTACCTTGCCGCGCTTTGTCCGTGATGATTGACCATCTATACAAATAAATAAAATTGGAGTGTCTGTTTTTAATATTAAGATAACCACTTTTTAGTAAGTGTATATGGATGTATACACGATACATATACCAAAACAACATTTTTTACAATTTTTGTCTGTCTGTCTGTCTGTCTGTTTGTTCCGGGTAATCTCTGAAATGGCTGGACCGATTTTAACGGAACTTTCACTGGCATATAGCTGATGTATCAAGGAGTAACTTAGGCTACTTTAATTTTAGAAAAAATAAATAACAGTTTAAAAAAACTAAAAACACGCTGAATTTTGAGACGTATGTCAGCGTAGTTTTCAAAGACAGTTTTTATGAAAAACTTTTTGTTAAATACCAAGCGGACGAAGTCGCGGGTAACAGCTATTACCTATAATATAACCTGTATTAACACATCTTACCGCGGTAGTATGTCCTCCTGCGTTAATTTCCGACATCCACGCGGGCGAAGCCGCGGGCAAAAGCTAGTAGTTAATAATAACATAACAAGACCACTGATGAGATAGCGTGACGAGCTGGATAGGTTTCGTAAAAATTGGAAAGTGGGCGCTTGGGTTCGAAAAAGATGAGATGAGATGAGTAGAGGGAGCCATTTGGCCAAGAGTGGTACAGCTTACCTGCGCTAGACAAAAAAAAATCAGTCAATGCTCTCGAAGACCCTCGCTCTGATACAAAATTTAACCAAGAGTTCCAAATAAATCATCATATCCGACTCTGGAGATTTCAATCCACCGCCGCGCCGATCTAGGTTTCAACCGTACACACCTTTTTTTTTTTTTTTTGTGGATGGGAAATCATCAAGTGACTTCTCCCGCTCTGGGCGAAGAGGGAGGGCGTGTCAGACTTTTACTGACTAAAACCCACCCGTGTTCCTTCAGTTGCCCATGTGCCGGGGCTACGGTATCTCTTTCGAACAATCACGCGACCCCGGCAGGCACCGGTCCTAGCAGACCCCTTCAGTGCTGCTGACATCTCTTTGAGGCAACCGTACATACCTAGCACGCTTTTTCTCAAAAGGAAATATGGAACCCTTATAGGATCACTTTGTTGTCCGTCCGTCTGTCTGTCAAGACCCTCTATCTCGGGAACGCGTGGAGGTATCGATCGAGTTGAAATTAAAACGATATACTCAAGTCTAAAGTCTCATGGAGCTGTGAAAAAACAAAATTTGTAAGTTAACGTGAAAAAAAGATACGGCCGTTAAAGCCGCAAAAAACGTATGTTTCAGACTCTCAAAGGAATCAAAATGCCCCATTCCCGTTGACCTAGTACCGTCTTATATTAAAAGTATAGGGAAAAATCTGAAAACTATACATTTCTAATTAAATCATTGAAAAAATGATATATAAGTAATTAAAAAACTATTTTTGATAATATTTAACTACAAATTTGTACGGAACCCTCAGTTGGCGAGTCCGACCCGCACTTGTCCGGTTTTTTTTTTTTATTACTATGTTGGTTCTAGTGGTTGCAAGCACTACTGCTGAGTATGAGGTACTGAGAGTCTGAGGCTTCGATTCTCAGGTCGAGCAAAGTTTTATTGGGTTTTTCCGACAGGATTTTCTTAGTAGCAGCCCGAAGACTGGATTGGTGCCCGGTTAATGGCAATAGGGTCGCCTTGTTATCGAGACTTAAACATTTCTGGCGAAATGTGGGCGTAAGTACTAAGCATGTTATGTTAATGTGTTCTTATTAGAATCAATTATTTATTTTCTTCTTTAAATTAAGTACCTATTTGAAATCCACTTGTCTGTTGTCTCAAATCTGTATTAGCCTAAAGCTTGCCTTGTCTGTATTAGAATTCTAAGTAGGTACATAAATACATACCTTACCTTAGTAGGTATAAAAGCATGTTTGAACTTTTCAGGCAAAATTTGTGAGACAATCGTATGCGAAAACGCCAGATAGCCCGCGAAATTCAAATATTCTTACGCAGGTCAGTGTCAGATTGTAGGTTGAGTTAAATATGATTCGTCAGCGTAACAAGTGTGACTTTACAGAAGTACTAATCAAAATTATCAATACAGCCCTCTAAGTTCTTCAAATCTCATTGAATGACTTTTTCATCAAATAGCAGTGACACTGACTAGGTAGGTATACCTATATTGCTACAACGTAAAAAAAAAAAAAAATTGCGAGATCCATGTCCAGCAGTGGACTGCGATAGGCTGAGTTGATGATGATGGGCTACCTTAGACCGTTGCGAAGATAGATAGGTTCTTAAGGTGAATGCTCCAAACCAGCCCGCGAAATTCAAAATGTCTTGTGTTTTTTGCAATTTGCAGGCCAGTGCTAAGTTGTATGTTGATTAAAATATTATTCGCGACTGTAAGACGTAGTTACAGAATTATAATCATCAAAATCACCAATACAACCCTCCAAGTTCATAAAGGCCTAAGAACAAAAAAAACCGGCCAAGTGCGAGTCGGACTCGCGCACCGAGGGTTCCGTACAAACCTGCAGGTCATCATCATCATCATTCGTCATCATCGTTTATGAAATGAAATGTTTTTTTTTTTTAATTTTTATATTTGTGTTGACTGAATGAAAGGTAAATTGTGGTTTACGATTTATGACGTATTAAAAAAAAACTACTAACTAGATCTCATTCAAACCAATTTTCGTTGGTAGTTTTCATGGTAATGTACATCATATATTTTTTTTAGTTTTATCATTCCCTTATTTTAGAAGTTACGGGGGGGGGGGGGGGACACATTTTACCACTTTGGAAATGTCTCTCGCGCAAACTATTCAGTTTAGAAAAAAATGATATTAGAAACCTCAATTTAATTTTTGAAGACCTATCCATAGATACCCCACACGTAAGGGTTTGATGAAATTTTTTTTTTGTGTTTCAGTTCTATGTATGGGGAACCCCAAATATTATTGTTTAAAAAAAAATGATATTAGAAACCTCAATATCATTTTTGAAGACCTATCCATAGATACCCCACACGTAAGGGTTTGATGAAAAAAAAAATTTTGAGTTTCAGTTCTATGTATGGGGAACCCCAAATATTATTGTTTTTTTTCTATTTTTGTGTGAAAATCTTAATGCGGTTCACTGAATACATCTACTTACCAAGTTTCAATAGCACAGCTCTTATAGTTTCGGAGAAAAGTGGCTGCGACATACTCGGACAGACAGACAGACAGACAGACAGACAGACATGGCGAATCTATAAGGGTTCCGTTTTTTGCCATTTGGCAACGGAACCCTAAAAAAGAACAGAAAAAGTCATTCCTACAGCTTTATGAACTTAGAGCGTTGTATTGATGATTTTGATGATTATAATTCTGTAACTACATATGTCTTACAAGCGCGAATAATATTTTAATTAACATACAACCTAGCACTGGCCTGCAAATTGCAAAAAACGTAAGAAAATTTGAATTTCGCGGGCTGGTTGAAGCATTCACCTTAAGTAGGTACTGTTTTATTCATGAGCGGTTCGTACTACCTAAACCCTTTCATAGATATAAAATTATACTTACCTACCTATAGGTACGTGATATATTCCAGCGCAATGGTAACATGATCTTGACAAGACCATATCGATTCAGTGGCCCGCTGTGCAGAAATCGGCTCATCCTGCCTGACATGACGCAACCGTGCAAGTAGACGCCCGTCGGCCCGACAAGAGAATTTCATTACACATGCTATATTTCAGAAGCCTACTGTGACATTAACCATTGCTCGATGCCAAGCGATATGAGGTCATCAGTCAATCTCTTTGTAGTTTCGCTGAAATACACTGCACTCCAAGTTCTTCAGTTTCTCGCAAATCAATCTTATATCGTTAGCAGTAAAATCGAAAATTTTGAGGCAACGCTTTGCCACATGAACCAGGTTTTCGTTTTACTGAAAGTATTGAGATGTTCTTGATCTTATGGCGTAGTTAAATAAATTATATGCCATTATTACAAATGCACTGCCCTACTAGTTTAAAAGTGGCTAGTCATTAAGGATGTGTCGCGTGAATTTGTAGGTAAGTATGGGTAAGTCGTAAGGAGGTAGGTACTAACGGACGTATTAAAATAAAATGATGCGTCGATATAGTGGGGTACTGAACGCTGAAGCAGTGGCAATACTTTAATGTGAACGGAAGCCGCCACTAAACGTATCAACGCCATTTGCTTTCAAAGTAAATACGATTATTTTCGCGATCATTTGAATTTTATTTAATGCTGATAGAAATAAAGCCAATACCTACGTAAGTAGGTACTATCGTCCCGAAAGATGACAAAATCTATAATGGGAAATCTGTTTATTTCTCCGAAGCAATAGTCTGCTGATCTGCTCCCGGCATGGGCACCCATAAACTTTGGCTTCGATTTTATGAGTCATAAGGTGACGGGTTTCTTTAATAAGTCATAAAATACCAATAAAAAATAGCTTTATGATCCATTTCTCATACAAAATAATTAAAATGTTTCGGTCTAAATCTTCACATGAAGTTTAAAGTCTGACTATCTGTCTCCAGACTCTGGGTGGGATATGGCATGATAGAATTATGTTTTTATTGGAATGTTACGAAGTAGGACCTTACGGTGCTTACACAGGTTACACTGCCGCATTCGTTTGGTACCTTCTAGATTAAACTATCCTCAAATTGCCTGAAACGCACAGTTTTGGAGTTTAGAAATCAATTTCACAGAGTTCCACTAAGAGACTAAAATAAATATGAATCTAACTGCATCGCATACCATCATTTCACATCGACAATAAAACAGACATTAAATTTCATACACAGCTTTTAGTCCGTCCGTGGATGACAGCATGACATGACAGGCACAAGGAATCGATACAGGAAACAAGCGCGCGCGCATATAACCCAGAATTAGCAATGTCCCCGTCGCATCTGCCGTCAGCCAACAAACGGTCACGTCGTAAACGGAACTGTATTGCGAAAATTGTTTTAGCTAATGCTTGTATTATTATAACACCTTTCTGCTTGAAGAGGCAATAACGTTTTATGGAGAATGTCTAGCACAGATTCACGATTTCGAAGTTCTAGCGGTAAGATAAGAAGAGATGTTTTTTTTTAATTTTCGTTTAAGAATCTTGCAATTTATTCTAATTAGATATAGATAAACACACCTATACCTGCAGGTAAACTTCTAAAATAGAATATAGGTTCCATCCAAGACATGAAATCAATTGGAATTCGCTGCAACAAACTTGAACATTAGGAACACGGAAGCGGTGAATCGGTTATTATCATTCTTATCTTTCTACATTAGCTGCGCAAGCTAATTCGATCGTTAGTCATTACGCAAAATTGGTTTGATAAAATGCCATATGATAAAGTAAGGTCCAAAATTGATAAGTATGCGGTTTTTCAGCCATGAAGGTCCATTAACAGGCAGCCACAAAATATAGGTAACTGTGCCCAGCAGAACTATCAAACTGGCAAAAATGCTCGAACGTAGAGTCGTAGACAGACAATCGGATATCCCCTGGTTTATCTTCGTTGCAGTATTTTTTTACCGACTACACAACGAAGAGGAGGTGAGGTCATCAGGAAATATTAATTGAGGTCACTAAGTCGCTTGCCTGACAGCCATTTACTTCGATTTACCAACATGACGGATGACCTTTGAAGAACTGCCTTCAACTCACACGGTGTGAGTTAGAGGCAGTTCATCAAAGGTTATCCGTCAAAAAAGGATCACTTGGGTGTGAGTCACACCCAAGTGATCCTTTTAGAAACTCGGAACGCAGGTTTCTATAGCGATAGAGTTTACCTAAGGGTTGTAGGCTAGTCAATGTCAATGCCATATGCATATGCGCTTGAATATCAGCACGTATGACTGTACAACACCATGTGGATCCAACGTAAAATATAAATCAACACACCACACGTCAAACTTTACAAAGTTATTTCATTTTCAGATGATATCTGAGATAGATGTATGCTGGTTTGGTATGCGGGCTGCATATCCAGCATACCACCATGACAGTTGTATCAACCAAATACATTAGATCTAATATTTTAAAACAAAAACACGAGCTACAACCAAAACATTAATGCATACGCTAGACATATCTATTTACACGGCAATAAATCATTTATTTAACTGAAAAAATAAATTCCGGCTTCATAAGACACTCAGAATCCACAACACAAATGAAATGTTTATTTATGATAGAAAAACAAAAACGCGATGTTTAGATTTGTTCATGTGTAATTAGTTGGCAGGGTTCCGAGTAGGTAGGAATGCCCGGGGTTGCGTTAGAGGCATATGCTGAAACAAAACAATTCGTGTGAAAGCCGGACAATACCGGGGTGACGCTGTGGTGGCCACATGTCGCCGGGTTTTTATGGACAACGTGCTTAAACGATCTTGAGGTCTTTCAACACTTTTAGATAAAAAAAAAACGAATTTTCGAACCCGCTTAACGCGTTTCTTTACGGATTCAAAAATCGCTATATTCTGTATATTTTCTTTCAGCACCTGAGTACCAAACAATAATAAACATTAATAGATTAACAATACCCATAATTATTATTAATAACTAATGGGCCTTATCAGAAGGTTAAAAGTCACCCAAATGTGAAGAGGGCTATGCTTGATGTTTCCCTACTACGTGCTCGAATCAGAAATGAAGAGATTCGCAGGGGAACCACGGTAACCGACATAGCCCGAAGAATTGCTAAAATTAAGTGGTAGTGGCTAGGGAACATTGCTGACAGAACAGTTGGCCGTTGGGGCCGAAAGGTTCTGGAGTGGCGAGCGCGTACTGGAAGACGTATAGTTGGAAGGCCTTCCACAATGTGGATCGATGAAAGGTCATAAGGATGAAGACCGCAGGAATCCGCTGGATGCGGTCATTCCGATCCAGTACGTTCCTTGCTGCTCTCTACCAGCAAAACGCTAAGCCGAGGTCCGTACCCTACCAGGGGGTACCCTTAGCGAATAGTTGAACTAGTTTTAAGTTTTTAAGCCTTGGCTGCAGGCCTTAATTTATTTAGATAGTCACAGGCATGTTCAGTTAAGCAGCCAACAACCTCATAGGTTGACTTGCGAGATGACATGCTCTAGTTTTAAGTTTTTAAGCCTTGGCTCCAGGCCTTCATTTATTTAGGAAGCCACGGGCAAGTCCGGTTAAGCAGCGGACAACCTCAAAGGCTGACCAGCGAGAAGTCATCCACAAAAAAAAGACGGTAGTTATATCTTAAGAATTGTATGTATCAACCTACATTAGGTAGGGAAGTACCTATTTAAAAAAAATTCAGCAAGTCCCTGAAAAACTGTAAAGCCGCGCAACGCTCTCTGATTGGGCATCACTGCCAATCCCAAATCGTTGTTTGTAAAGTCATTTCCTGTTAGTTAACAAAAGATTTCGAAACAATATATTCCCTTATTATTTGTTAGAATTGTCCTGAATGCGCATGAGTTTGGAGTTGTTACCGAGGGCGGCGGCGGCGTCGGCGGCGCGAAGAGACCGCCACACATGGGACGCATCTGTGCGCTCGGCGGAGGTGTACCCTTCCAGCCGAAGCTATAGTGCGGCTCATTTCGAATATTAAGGACGCTATAACATTTTTCTAAAAATATCGGTGGTTTTCCAGTACCAATTACATCAAGAGGAATCACAACTGCGAAGTCAATTATGGTCTTTAATTAAAGATAATTTATTCATCTCCATTATGGTACCATAAAAATTATATAGTCCCATACAATATTTTCACAAAAATACGTTTTCCCCACCGCAATAATCGAAGAAAATGAAAAATAATGGGGTCTGGAAAGGCACCTGTATAGTGAGATCAACTGCATATTTTAACTTCAAAATGACAACAAATTGTGGCTAGTATAATCTTCTACGTTTTGCCTAAATATTTTGTAATTAAATACATAACTTTTTTATTTATGAGAAAAATAAAGAACGTTCTCAACTTTCTTCATACATTTTAAACTCGCGGCTTCTCATTCCGCGCTCAGACGCCCCCTAGGAAGCACGGGCGTATCGCTTTTTTGTACAAAATAAATACGATCAAAATAATAATAAAGTGAGTGCCGTGCTGTATACTGTGGTTGAAAAGTGTTGATACTTTTCGGACCAAAACTATGAGTACCAAACTTATTATCAGAACTTGATTTAGAAATAAATAACTCAAATTCTATTGGGATTATTGAGGTAGGGTAATTATGACTATGTATTCATTTTCAAGAATTCAAAATGGCGGATAATTATTCAATAAAAAGTTATATTTTCAACGTGGTAATTAAATTATGCAAGTGTCGTCCATTTTTGGAACGAAATTCTTTAATGTAGCTTGCGGTAGGGGTAAACAAGGGTGCTGAATCTGATTCAAAATCAAAAATGGTGGCTACGAAAATTTTCAAAATTTTCATCATGGGTGTCGTTTTCAAGATTTTCGAAGGTGCTGAAGCCGAAAACTCCAAACAAATTACATTTGGAGCCAAAAAAAGGCGACCCCACAAGTTTTTCATTCAAAACGACGAATATTTTAATTTTTTAGGGTATCAATTTTGGGGGTTTTGCTAGTATGTAGTCACAATATTTTAATATCTTATTTTTTTTTATTTTTTTTTAATATCTTAGGACAACCAACACATCGTTATCTGATCCCAAACTAGGCAGAGCCTGTACTATGGCAACCAGACAACTGATAAACATACTTATATAATTCTAAATACATACATATTATAGATAAATTACACCCAGACACAGAACAAATGATCGTGCTCATCACACAAAGATTTGTCCTGGGTGGGAATCGAACCCACGACCTCAGTCTTAGCAGTCAGGGTCACTAACCACTAGACTAACAGGCCAGTCAAAACTAAATATTTAACGTAACTTTAATTATTTACATAAATAAAAAATTCTGAATACGCGCTGCAATCTCAAAGGTGAGGGTCGCGCGTCACACAATTTTTACTTAGTTTTCTTTAAGGAATATCCTGTATATTTTCAACGATTACAACGATATTCTACGATCACCATCAGTTATATTTGTTTATTACCCAAAAATATTGTTAAAGTATTTTATTGTTACACCTCGTTTTTTTTTTAATTGTCAAATTATACGTTACCCCAAAAATATTGATGATCATGGTAGTAAAAGTTATTTACTGTCACTAAATTCAGATAGTAAAGTTACTTTACTACAAATTTTACTCAACAGTGCTAGTAAAATAAAATAAATAATACCTTCGAGTATCAAGATTAGGTAACTAATGTTTAAAATCGAGCAGACAATGGTTTCAATGTGTGCGTGCGCGTAATGTTGTTGTGTGGCGACTCAGATACCTAAACTTGAGCGATTCAAAAATGTTATAGCGTCCTTAATTGTTCTAGAATATTTGGAATAATTATTTGAATGAGCTGATAATAAATAGAATATGACTACAAAATAAGAATCGGGATTAATAAAAATGAACATACTTTTAAGTAACAGAATGATACTTGAAACATCAAAAAGAAAAAAACAGTACCTAACAATAAAATACCTACTCAAAATAGTTTTTCTATTTTGTTCAAAGAAATATTATGCTCTGACTCTACAAGGATTAAGTAGGTATCTATCTACTTATACGTTAAGAGCCAGGTGTGCGCATCGGTACATTAAGATCAATAACGGATTAGCCGGGCTCAATAATGAACGTTCTTGAAGTCTATACTTTACCTACCTGAAATACCCGAACCGGCTATGTGTAACAAAGAAACAATATCATTAGTAAGTCAAGTTCCAACGAGTTCCTAATACCTATCCATTTATCCGATGCAGGTGTGCAATGCTGATTAAACGAAAAACAAACGAATTTGGCGAATTCCGCATAAACAAACAATGGCCTCATTATCAGTGAATGCAGGTAGTTCAGAAACTAGACTATGGATTCGGCACACGTGTGACGTATTTTCTTCTAAGCGCAGCTGTGGAGGCCTCCGCAGATGTTTTATGGCGCTGAATATTTCCAAGACGCTTTATTATTTATTACGATATTGCCGTTTAGAGCCTAATCTTCGCTTTTATTATCCAGAGAAACAATGGTCATCACTGGGCAGTACTATTTTTGGCATACGGTCTGCAGATGGGGTGACTTTGCGTGGGAAAGAATTATTTTCACCGCCTTAATTACCTACCTATACTTCTAATTTGGTCTGTTAGATTTCTCGAAATAAATATTCAGTTTAAGAAAAACCCAGGTACCTACGATAATTTTGAAAATCTACAATGATTAAGGATAAATTGAAACGGCTGAAATTCACTTTCGATAAATCAATTTGGCTCAGTAATATTGCTTCAGACAAGCATCGGTCGGGCTTCGAGGGATCTCATTAGGTACTAAATTGAGGAAACATTAATCAGGATTTAGCGTTTTGGAGATAACGTTATTAGTAGAAAATAATACATTGAATTACAATATTTCAATGCATGCAAGGGCCAGCATAAAAATTGCATTTTGTGTAAGTATAATTTTTATGACAGGAGTATTTACAGAATTTATGTAAGTTTCAGGTTTCAGGCCTGTAGGTAGAAACCTATAAAGGAAAGTAAAATAATTAATTTTCGGGATTACTTACAATAGTTTACTAAAGTATTAGTTGTTAAAGTATTTGGGTACTAATTTTTAAGTCGGTAGGATAGGAAGGAGCACAACAAATTAAATACGTACTTCTTACATAGGTATGTACAGTGGGTACCTTTCTTCACGAAATACTTTCTCTTATAGATATTTGTTAGAAATCCAGCGTCACAGAGGCAATTTTTTTTTTTTTTCTCCTGAAGTATCAACTGAACGTCCAAGTATTCCCACAAATGTTTACCACTCAAGTACTACTACGTTATCTAAAGCAGGTGTCACTTACGAACAAAAAAGTTCGAAGACAAACCGCGGAGCCGTAAAACTCTTAACTAAATAAACTTGCGAACGCGTTAATCTGTTTCAGCTAGAACATCTGTGGCCGATGTAACTAGGGGATGACGTTTTATCATTAGGCTGCATTAAGGGATGATAGATAAGTAACGATTTGAGTATTAGAGAGGTACTGTAAAGGTTGTCTGCAAAAGACGACCTTATGTTATGCAGCACCCTAACTGCTTAACACACTACCGTAATTTGCTCCTACTTTGCTCTTCTACGGGTACTTATGCTCCGCCTATTCTACGTTGAAAATTTTGCAACAATTCATTAAATTGTGAATATCTCATATCATATCTCATCAATTTATATCATCCTTAATAGCAGAACATATTACAACTGGAACAGAGTTTGAATTAGGAAAGCATTAATTTGCCCCAACTGCTTTAACAATGGAGATTACATAGAAACTATTTCTAAGAGCAAAGATACCCAACAACATGGGTAATTTTGCTCATTATTATTTTTCAAAAATAAATTCATGATTTACTTCATAATTTCCATTTCCCTATAAACACATGTCAAATAAGCTTTATTTCTTTATAATAATACATCAAGTAAATTTTACAATTGATTGTTTTAATAATATTCATAATTTTCAAAATTTGGAGCAAATATTGGAGCAAAGTAGGACCAAATTACGGTATGAATCAGAATCTGAATTAATTTGAAGGATTTTTATTGTTTTAGGCGTAAGTATAATAACCTTATTGGTCATTATATTTTTGAGCCGTTTGGGGTTGAAACGCTCGGGCCGTGGGGACCGAGTGCTCTTAGCCTATTTAAGGAAATTTCTAAACGGCTGGTGGACATTTCTCGTGACCCAAGAGTTGGTTTTTACCTTGCCCAGAGGCTAAGCATTGCCATACAACGTGGTAATGCCGCCAGTCTCTTGGGTACACTACCAGTCGACAGCGATGTGGATGATTTTCCGACGCATTTTTTTTTTAATTTGTAAATAGTGATAGTTAATTTAGGTTAAAATTGATTTTTTTTTCTTTATTAATTTAAACTTAGGTTAAACAATAAAAATACTTCCAGTTACTTAAAAAAAAAAGTTACATAGAAAAAAAAATTGAAGGATATTGCTATCCATTACTTCATATGTTTGGAAAATTCGTCCGCTTAACAACGCAATGAATGTTTTAAAACTGTCAAATGGAAAGCCAGCATTCGTATTGTTAGTGTGGTACGCAATTACCCTGTAGGTTGGCGATAAAATAACTTTAATCACATTCGCACGCTCGAGCGTTTTCAGAATAAGCTTTCAATTGATAATAGGTTTTAAGTTTCGAAAAGGCGACGTTTTTGAGCAGACGCGCGACTGTAGTAATCATCATAATCATTTCGAAAACGTCCACACACTTCACGAGATCATCGGTCCATCTTGTAAGAGGCCTTCAAACGCTAGGTCTCCCAGTACGCGGTCGCCACTCCAGAACCGTGCGGCCCCATCGGCCATCTGTTCTGCGAGCAATGTGCCCTGCCCAAGTGCCCACTGCCACTTAAGTTTGGCAATTCTTCGGACTATGCCGGTTACCTTGGTTCTCCTACGGATCTCTTCATTACTGATTCGGTCGCTTAGGGAAGCTTAGCCCTCTCCATTGCACTTTGGGTGACTTTCAGCCTTCTTATGAGGCCCATTGTGAGCTTCGGCTGTAAACACGACAATTATTAAGCACATTTATTTCACCAATTAATGTACTTCAGCGTCGTCCTGTAAACACAAGTATTAATACAGTAGGTATTTGTATTGCTGATAAATACTTGTAAGTCTGATTATAATTAATTACTTATTCTTAAATGCATTGAATGCTGATTTCGAATTATTATAGTACTTAGGTACCTAAGTCCAATTAAGTTGGCAATTTACGCATATTCGCTTTTCCATAGTAAGCACTTCCTAAGCTACATACTTAATTAATTGTAGCTACAGATTCGTAGCATTGCAGATCAGCATCACAAACGGCCTACTTTACACGTAACTTTTTTGTTACCCGACTACTGTGAAGCAAAAATGAGGGTTTAAGATTTTCACTGGTATGTAATTAAAAATGATTTGGTCGGTGTTTCCTATCTGACTAATCTGACAAGTTTGATTGTGCCCTCTATTCCAATGAAAGCCTCAAGTCCATACATTTTTAGCACCCGAGTGCATCTTTATACCCGCCCAAATCTGGTCCTGGCGTAAATTGCTATTTTCATTCATGTTCCGCCGTTTCTGTTTCCTTATCGCTTACTACTATCCATTTCGTGAGAAACGAGAGATAATGGTAAGAGTAGGTACTTCGGTTTATGAATGAAACTAAATTGCTTGTTAGGGAATCCCATGGACCCGACACCAGATGCTGACATGATTCAACTTGGGAAAAGAAACGAAACGGTGTTTTTGAAAACATTTTTAAGAACATTCGGAACACAAAAACGGCTTTGGGTCTGCTGGATGCAATTGGCAACACATGTTTTATTGTTTTGCCGTAAAGTAATTAAAGTTTTAAAGTTATGGGTAAGTAGGTAATATTAGTCAATGCTTGGGAACGGAATAGACAACTGTGTTGCAGACATTTATTATGGTACCTACACTACGTAATAAGGGCCTCATCAGACAGGAGCGTCGCGACAAATGTAGAAACTTTTACGAATTTTAATCGGTAGGTACGAAGTGATATGCAGATGATAGATTAATATTTGATAAAGGGATTTATCTAGATTCTACAGTAAACTAATGCGTAGATCCCAGCGAACCATAACAGAAATTACACTTTTCTGAGATATTTTTCACGGTATTTAAGTACTTTGTCCTAAGTCTTACCTACAAATACCTAAGGCGAATGAAACTTAGAAGCGTTTTAATTTGCAATTAGAAACTATTTAGAATCTGGTCCGTGAAACGTTCGCATGACAAGTTTTAGTATTCTTTACAGTCCTATTAATCATATGGGTAACATGCATTTATCTTTGTAATAACTTGTTATATTTAGAGCCTGGATAATGAAGCTATTAATATTTTGTCGGGTAGAGTACGTCACCGGTGTGGTAACTATTCCCGAAATATATTAAAACTCAGCGTCTCGCGTCTCTTCCCGCCTTTTCGTCCTTATAACGGTCGAAATTCAAAAATACTTCAACAATTACAGTATTTAAAATATGGTGATTGGTTTTTAGGTTGGTATTCTTTTAATACAATTTATTTAGATTTAATATTACCATTATTTTTCCGTAGCTGCGGATTTTAATTCATAACTGTGTTCAACACAAAGAAAAATCAACCAGTAGGCGTTTAACTAAGCTTAGGTAGGTACCTCCTTTAGAGTTACTACCACATATCTATGGTTAGGTACTATAAATCTCCGAAAATCTGTAGGTAAACCATTCGAAATATGGATCTGAATAAGGTCTAAAATTATACTTATTTTCTAACCAAATAAAAAACCAGGAGCATTAATAATAAAGAAAATCGTAAGTTATAACAAGGAACAACGACGATATTGAATTCCATACTGATGATTGGATTTCATGAAAGCATCTACAAGCTCCAGATAATTTATAATAACATAGCTTGATGATTCAGAAAACATCCGCTTACAGATGCGCAATTTTTCAGCACCCTAACCCAATAAAGTTTTCAATACATAACGAAATAATTTCATGCTTTATTTTACTTTGTTTAGATGCAGAATTCTTACTGAATGTAGTGTTAACTTAGGTACCTATATATTTACTCGCACTGAACTAGGATGAATTAGTGCCTAATAGACTAGGTAACCTACCAGTTACCTGCTCTATTAGGCAATTATTCCTACTACTACTATACGTACTATAATAATTAGTCCAACATAAATATAAAATATTTATTTAATATTTCACAACAAAACGGCCGATAATTCAAAACTAAAGCTGAGAGCAATTAGCGCAACCGTTTATTTCAAATTCGGAAGACAATAATTTTAGATCACGCCTGAAGTTTAAATAGACCACTAATACTTGCGACTCGATCACTATAATTAGAAATGACGGTTATTTACGATGAATTGGCATCACAGTTTGACTGCTTATGATCGACTCGGGTGATATAAATTAATAATATAATCTAAAATTGCCTCGATCAGAAATTATTTTTGAAGATCATTGGCAAGAAATTCGATTTGTCTGTTACCTAAATTGTTTTTATTTCTGTAAATTGTTTAAAACAACACGATTACACGTCAAAAAGAAATTGTTTGTATAAGAAGATGAATTTGGTGTTTCTTTTCCGACTACTTTGAGATAAAAGACTGATACCTCAGAAGTCACAGTCTCTTGTCAAGCCATATGAGGACCACGATTAATAGTGTTGATTTGCTACAAAATCATCAAATTTTGGTTATCCACTGACGAACATAGCCTCTCGAATCGCACGTCTTTCAACTCTATGAAACTGCAGTAAACATGAATAAACAATAACTATACAAAATAGTAGAATGCATAAATATCCAAATCAATGAAGTCCCTATCGCAATCCACTGATGGACATCATAATCCTCTCGCAAGTTGGGTAAAGGTTTGATAAAAAAATATATTTGATAATCTATTCCGTGTTGGGTAGAGACCAACACAGAATGTCAGCCACACCTAACACTGTACAGGCTCCCTCACCATGCCATACCTATCTTAGTTAGTGAGATAAATAAATTAAATATTTATGATATACCGAAGGCATCGGCTGCCATGGCCGTGGGACCCGTCCTGGGAGGATTGCGTCACGGGTATTTTTAGTAGCGGCGGGACGACGCGTCACAAAAAATCTTACAAGGAAGGGTGGCGCCATATATCAAGTTATAGGTGGGATTAGTGCTGCAATATTCAAAAGCTGAGAGAATTAATTCTAAGAGCTGTTAACTTTAGAACACGCGTGAAGGTTGCAGATTTCAAGTGGTTTGTGAAATCAGCGCGGTCCTACTATAACATGAATAAGCATAAAATATTCAGATTATTTTAAAGACGTCACGGTAGATTGACTTGCCATTAGTTTGACACTGGCCGACTGAAGCAGCCCTCACAGGATGCGAGATCACCGATGCGATCGGTTATGGCGACCGAACACCATACATACATATACCTATCTATGTATGCAGTAAATACAGTTCTGAGATGATGGACAAGATAAACAGAAAGCGATCAACACATCTTGCTATCGTCGTCTCGTTCTAACGCACGCCGGACGCAGGAGGCGGCGCGCTGGGAGGCGCAATGGAGTCTCACCGCGGTGGAGATGGTTATTTTTTTGTATCTTGTCAATGAAGGGACGGGTAGGGGCGGGCCGGCGCGGACGCAGGACTCAGTCCGTGGCTGCAGTCTGGCTGCGCTTATCACACGCACATGTTTGTCGGAGACGCGCGTTACGCTCCTTGAACTTACGCACTATGAATTACGAAAGTTGTGAAAATAGAACAGTGCCGATAAAGCGCGAGGAGGATCTCGAGTATCCGGAGGATGACGATCATTACTACGGGTACGTGCCGGTAGAAGTTGAGAGGCACACAGAGGCGCCGGGGTTCGTGCCTTCCTCACCGGCACACCTCATGGACCTCAGCAATGGCTCCGAGCGGCCCATACAACAACATCCTTGGCCTTCAAACGTCGTGTTCGACGGCGAAGATCGAGACTACCAACAAGCACCTTACGCATCCTTTGAACAACAATTTATCGATCAGCGACAAAGACAAATCCCTAGAAGCTATTATTTCGACGATTCCAATTCTCAAGATCGAGTGCGTAGCTTTTACGAATCATCTGATATACCAAAGATGGGAGACGTCGTTTACAGAGGCACGGACGATAGGAGAGATGAGACCGAAGAACAAAGAAGATCGCGGTCGAAGAGATCGAAAACATCGCGAAAGAAGACGCAATCATTTGAAGAAATGCAGATACAAAGAGTGATGGCCAACGTGAGGGAGCGGCAGCGGACTCAAAGTTTGAACGAGGCCTTTGCAAGTTTGCGACAGATCATTCCTTCGTTGCCGAGCGATAAGTTATCAAAGATACAAACTCTGCAGCTGGCAACGCAGTACATAGAATTTTTATATCAAATACTGTCGAATAGTGATTCGGTGGGCAGTAGCGATTCAAACAGTGACGCGGGAAGTGAACACGGCAAGTATCTCGCACAAGACAAGTTAAGTTACGCCTTCTCCGTGTGGAGAATGGAAGGCGAGTGGACAAATACACAAACGTGATAAAATATGTTATAGTGACGTTATCGCCTAGTGAAACTAAAAAGACGCTTATCTTATTCCATATTATTACGATTGATTATTGTGCTAAGTGAGGTGTTAATGATGAACAAATTAGATTATAAACAAAAGAACTTGAATATGTGATAGTTAATTAAGTAGATGTTAGAGACAAAACTTAAATTTTAGATAATTTATACGTCTAAAAACAAAGACAATATTTAGTATTAATGATTTATTTTGATTATTAAAATGTAGTGGCAACAAAACATACAGCTGTATACCAAATATTTGAATAACAATGTGCCATTTCTAGTATTTTATAAGACATCTTTACTGTTGATTAAACTTCCAATAAAAGTGTTTATATTAAAAATGTATATTGCATTTTAATTGTTTATTAAACGGAATATCATAGGACTAGAGCTTAATAGTTTAAAGGAGGTTGCGCCAAGATATTCCACGAATTTCAAATTATCTTACGTTTTTTGCAATTTCCAGGTATTATATAAACTCGGAGGGTCGTCATATTGAAGACTTTAATCATTATAATTCTGTAAATACATAAGTGATATGGTCGCGAATAATATTTTTTCAACATACAGCCTGATACGCGGGCTACCATGGCGCGTCCCTCTTTATAAGCTTGCAGTGTTCCATTAAAAAATATTTTTGACGTTTGTGGTACAAAAATATAAATACATGGTGAGTAAGCTCTATGGACTGTTTCAAAAGTACCTATGATGAAACAGATGGATAAGAAAACATACTTGAGGATGCAAATTTACGTGCAACTTGAAAATTAATTGCATCGATTTTGATATTTGAATACTTTACTATTACAAGCCCGAAAATCTAGGTAGGACATAAAATAGCTTAAAAGTAAAATCATAATTTTCTTCGATGATTTTTCAATAACAATTTTAAAATCTTTATCACACAGTAACTAATATTTGAACAAAAGGTGAGATATAAAATTTCAACCGTCTAAATGCAGATGAATGTGTTACTAATTCACTCTAGTAAGTGATTGCTTAAATTCAACTTGAACCGGGTTTGTTTGCACTTTCATCTGATACATTTAGAACAGACTATACTACTCATATTTATAAAACATAAGACAAAACGCTAAAAACACAATTTCGTTATGTATTTGAACTTATTTATAATTTGCGCATTTCTGGAAGACGTCACATCTCACACCATATTGTCACAATAATTTATTTACAAACACATACTTACAAACTAACTAATATTTACATGAAAATATTTTTATTTAGGAATCCTAGGAGGAATGAAGGATATTCTACAATTATTGTTTTAATATCTGTTTTAGAATATATTAAGTAGGAAAAATTTCAAATTACATTTGAGTGGTAAAAGACGTTTTAAATAAAGCGTGTAAAACATGGCGGAGGTTATGTTAAAATGTTTATATAATTTTACTCAACAAGTAGGTACTTTCTAAATTCATTAAGTCTAGAGGAAGCACAACCGTTGCTCCTATTGACCTTCATTCAGAAAGTGTGAAAAGACGCGCATTTTTGTGTAGATTGATAATGTACGCGCGTGTAATCTGAACACGGCCTTTTGATTGGTAATACGGTATGTCTAATTCGTTTCGCGATCTTGCTTTGTACTTATATCACTGAATGCATTTATTTATTTCAATTTTAGAGCAATTTTCATCACTAATTTTTCATTTACACGAGCGGCATCTGTAGTGCTATTCTATAAAATTTCACTGTGAAAACTTAAGTTTGCTGTCAATAGTGTCAATCCTTAGCAACGTGAGGAATGACAGTTCAGTTCACATACGTTTTTACGGTGAATGGCTTACAGCAATGCGATTATGTAAACATCTCACCGTGAAAATTTTGGTGAAGTGAGTTTGAAGTGAGCGGTCAGTCCCTGGTGGATCATCCGGTGGATGACTGTTCACTTAAAGCTCACTTTACCTTTATAAATCACGGAGAGACTTACAGAATAGACCGGCTGCAGCCATCGCATCTGTGTATTTGAGTAGGTACGCTACACGTTGTATACACGGCGACATATCAAGCCATACCATTCCAGTTTTAGCTGACCTCACATTGTATAGGATTTTTGTACAATAAGAAGTCATACTGGAAATGTATAGCTTGATATGTCGCCGTGCGTACATGTAAGCCACCGTAAACTTGTCACTAATGAAACAGAAAGCGATCAGCGCGTCTAACTAAACCACGTCCTAGAGCTAACAGTTTAAGCATTGTTGCCGAATGTTGACGCTGACAGCTCTTGAACAGGGTTTATACCTACGTTCAGTTTCATTAGTTTAATCAGCCCTTAGTTGATGTATAGTTAAACGGTAGCAGCCCTTCTTACCACGATCTCAGAGTACAGTAGGCCGTACACCAGTGGTAACAAAACCAGTAAAAGCTGGCTTCCTAATGTAATGAATCTCCGTACTGTTAGAACAGCATACAGCTAATTGCGTAATACACTAACAGTAGATAGGATTGGTTTTGATTTTGATAATTCAACAACATTCATTACGTTATTTACGTTGCTGGGCAGATAAATTTTTCGAACATTATGAAGCAATGGATTGTGAAGCAATAAATGTTTCAAATTGTGATTGACAGTGTGTTACGCAATTAGGGTGCAGCTCTAGGTCAAAGCGTCATCTGTACGAACAGCGACAAATCAAGCTAGACATTTCCAGTATAAGCTGACTTCTCATTGTATGAAAAATCTATACAATGCGAGCTCAGCTAAAACTGGAAAGTGTAGTCGTGTGTAGTCGTGCGGTCGACTGCACCTACTACAACCAATTAGTTGAATAAAAATACTCGAGATTCTATTTGCTAACGTTACCTCATTTTATAATATATTCTATTACCTTTTGGTAATTGGCTATTTTGACTAAAGCCTCCTTAGCTAGATCAATAAACCTGAGACAGGGTCAAGTCTGTGACTTAAAACATCCTAATATCTAACCAAACCTTGCTTCTTTCCGATCCAGCCCGTCCATTTCTGCCCCTCTTCCAGCGACGCCCTAAGCCGAGATCCGTACCCCACAAGGGCTGCCCTTAGCGTGTCCTTGCTCTAGTCTTTAAGCCCTGGCTGGGGACCTTAATTTGTTAAGGTAGCCACAGGCAAGTCCGGTAAAACAGTCGACAACCTTATAGGTTGACCGGCGAGATGTAATTCCCAAAAAATACGTTACTGTGTCCTAATATACACCGTATGAGTATCTTATCTAAGTACATTACAATCACTACTTTGATATATCGTTATATTATACAATCACCCGAGGTGTTATTGTGGACGCCAATAAAGAAGTTAACATACTTTTTTAAAGCTTTACTTTCGACCGTTAAGGCTTCTTTAAACAGGCGCGACGAGAATCTGGTAGAACAATTTCCATGAAGTCATAGAAATTGTCCTACGAGAGTCGCGTGGCGCCTGTTTGTGAGGCCTTTATTCGGTAAATTAATATGGAGTCGTAACTCAGATTAAAAAATTACCGACGGGAATATTTTAGGTGTAAAATAAAACAAATGATAGTTAAGTAGTATACTCCTAGCTTTTAGATTATCTAGGATTTCCTCATTAATAATTATTAACATCGTAAACTCCTGCACACTTGAAACAATAGATTTAAAAAAGCCCCAAAAATGATTTTTCTTGTAATTAAACAAATTCCTTTGTTCTATAAAACTGCATTTTGTCTTCAAATCGCCGTATCACAATAGCACCTCGTATTTACAATATGTACCTATATTACAATTTTCCTTATTTACAGCTTACTTATCTAATGATTTAAGGAACTATTAGTTCATTCCCAGGTCTATCTGAAAAAAGAAGAAAAGTTTCATACAGTATAATGTAATGTAAATAATTATGAAAACAATTCTTTGTAGTTTCGGAAAAGCTGGAATTCGATTTCTTATATTTCTAATCCCATTAGTGGGCTGTATATTGTTCACATAAAATACGTTTTTTTTTTTAACTACATATCGAAGGTGGAAAGGAAAACAAATGAACGCCACTGGTCGAAAATTAGTTTTCTGTACAGCGCGATAAGGTTTTTGATTCTCTATCGATGTGCCTTAAGGTTAGAAGCCAATCGGAAGTACTTTTTGGCGTTTCATTTAAAGTACAAATATAAAAACTTATAATCATTTTTAACAAAAATTAAACCTTAACAGCTCTGTTGAACATTTGCCCAAATGGCTACATTTGTTTTCCTTTCCACTATTGATATAATTAAAATTAGAACTGGACTATTTAGACATTTTATTTTTGCAAATGCCTGCTGATGCTTTTAAGATTCATGTGATCGCCCCAACTTTTTTATCTACATCATTTTAAACACATCATTTTAAATTGGGCGGCTTTCTGTATCTAGGTACTTACAATTAATTGAAAACAGTACTATGATTAAAATTATGCGCCTCAGCCATACTTTTCTCTGAGAGACAATGTCTTGGCTGTACTCTACGACGAGCTTTTCGTCGAGACAGCCTTGAGATCGACCCAGCATGCAGCGCTTATTCAAACGTAATTCACTAACGCACTTATGGTGTGGCTGACACTGAACCATCAAGGATTTTAATTTTGATAACATAAAAATAATTGTCGACATTCATTTTTGAGATTCAACTGGGCCAAGATGGGGTAACCGCTCTCCTGATCGGCCACGTGTAAACCCGTATAACGTTTGAACCAGTGACCGACAAATGCTGATATTTTGGCGACTAATAAGCGACGAATTTTTTGTGTTGTCAACATCAAAATCCCTGATGGAGGCCATGCCAGTGTCAGTCACACGCAGTTATCCTCGTCGACGAACTCTAAGGTGTATCCTCCTGTCGCTTTTCCTAAATAAATTAGGCATTGCAACAAAATTTAAATCATAATCGATCAATCTCGACTGAGAGTTTTATGGGTTTAAAATATTTGAATCGAGTAGTTCTAACTCACAACCGTCGCAGCCTTGTGCGCTAAGGGGGCTTCTATTAACTACGTGAGACAATATGGGGGACTTTCCGAACCCCCACCACTCTTGGTGAGATGATGTGGGATTTTGCTGAACGTCCTATCTCCTCATAATCTCACGTGAGATTTTCAAAATGCGTAATTCAGAGTAAATACGTTAATTTGTGCTTATTTGCGTCTGTATCTATGCTTTGCGTTTGGCTCACTTGGCTGGCCGTAGCGGCTAACAGTCAAGGGGCTACTGCGCCACTTTGGCGTCCGCATTATCGTGTAAATATTTTTTCTATGATTTTGATTTTGCCATATTTTAGAGCAAAAACATGTTTTAACTAATTTAATCCGGTTTACTTGCAATTTTTTACATTGTTTCTTGCGGGATAATCAATCATTACGTGATATTTACCGAGACCCCCTCTTCCCCACGTGAGGTTGGGTGAGATTCGGCTTGACCCCCTCCCCCTTCCCGCTCTAAATGCCTCACGTAATTAATGGACGCCCCCTAATGTTACTACTCGCAACTTACTGAATACCGAACTGTTGTTTCGCCGAAAGACTATCTTTAGAGAATAACACGACAGCAACGTTCGTGTTTTCCAAACGAAGGAACGAATATGCTACCTACTGTGCGGCCGTCGTGTTTTGTCATCTCATCAGTCACTCAAAAGTTCTGTAAAGCTCGTATAAAGCTAACTTAAATCGTAGTACTGTCAAGCCGAGGGGTCATTTAAACACCTACCTCATGCGTCAAATCTTGTTTGAGTACCGCTATTCCATCTGTATCCGGGTTTTCTTTTGGCCAATCTTCATCGCCAGGAACCTGTAAACATTATTATTGCCATTTATATTTTGTCTGCCTCATCAGATCATTTGGTACAAGAGGTCCGTTGGGACTTGATGATAAATTTGACTGACTACCTTAAACGTTACATTTCAAAAAAGGGCCTATTTCAAATTTGTTTGTGTGCTTTTGGGCTGTGCCCACAGCGGGATTCGCTAGCTCTTGGATTCGCCTTTAGACTGAATTTGTTGTGTGTGAATGTTGAAGTTGAGGCTGAAAGTCCGCTTATAGACTGCAGTCCTACAACTCCTGCAAAACCGTAGAGCCAACGTTAAGGCCCACATTTTGACGTGAAAGTGCTGATTCTCAAATAAAAAAAATTTATAAATGACTTTTGATTTAGTTTTTTGCCAAAAAGTAAAATCATACAAGGAAAAACTTCTAGCGTAGGCATCTGCGAACCGTGTCAGTCTCGAGCTAGATTTCAAGGACGCGTTGACCTTTCCTCGTTGGTGCACTTACCTTTCAAGATGGGGACAGCACATAGTTCCCACAACAACTTGGGGGTTTCATACTAAAGATGATAATGATAGACTCACCGGCTGCGCTTGTTCCTGTTCATTGTGACCTTGTTCTTGTTCATTGAGACCTTGTTCTTGTTCTTTATCTTTGTGCGCTTGCTTGATGTGGTCTTTAAGAGCGAAGGCTCTCGCGTAGCTCGCGCCGCACAGTTCACATGAGAATTTCAGGTTGTTCTGACGGCTATGTGTCTCTGTGTGGACTCGAACCGCGTATAAGGATGCGAATGGCCTGGCAAGGGAGATGTCGTTAATAAGAGTTGATTTTTTAAGTTATTTCACATAAAATTAGAAAGAAGCTGGATATTTTCGAGGAGATTCTAAATTTTTTATAGGGATCAGAAAACAACAAGATTCATAATTCAATCTGTTCTCACGATATTTATCGGAAGTGCTTAATGCTAAATTTCCAAGAGACCGTATTTTAGTTATCTTTTTCGTAATTTTTCATGTATGTGGCAAAAAAAATCAAAAGCTTTATTTTTTCTCGATGAACACAACATATCCTAACGAAAAAATCAACAGCGTGAAATGTCCACAAAAACTGGGAATATTTTTTTCATTCGAATTTGACTTCCTGTGAATACATAAAGTGGACTCGGCGTTGTTTCAGTTTGACTAAGTATAGTTATTTTCGCAAACGTGTTTTTTTTCCAAAATATCTTTCGTTTAAAACAAAACAAAAAAGGAGTTTTTTCTTTACTCACCTATTACAATATGTGCAAGAAAACGGCTTGGTATGGGAGTTCTTGTGTCCGGCGAGTTGCACGGACGTCTTGAACGTTTTGGGACAAAAGGTGCACTTGTAGGCGCGTACCTCCGAGTGCGTCAGCAGATGGTGGTTATACACGCTGTGTGCTTTAAACCTGTGCCGAGATAATGCAGCGTAAGATGGGGTAAAGAATAGAATTTTACTATCTTCTAGCGTTAGTACGTTACAGACAGATAAACATTCCATCATCATCATCATTTCAGCCGTAAGACGTCCACCGTTGGAAATATGCCTCCCCAAATTTGGAGGGCTTTGCCATAATCGCCACGCTTGTCAAGCGGGTTGGCGATCGCAGTATGCTGGTAAAATGGATAGAGAACGCTGCTGCCAATCTTCTAGTAAGTCCCTTTAATCGAGTTTTATGACACCCACGGGAAGAATTGGTATGGTGCTTTTCTTTATGTCCGGCACCAGACGGAATTCCGGCGCCGGATAAACATTTTTTGCTGCCACGATACAGAGAGTCAAATTATATTAATTAGGTGTTGCGAATCGATATTTATAATAATGATTATAAAGCTGAAGAGTTTGTTTGTTGTTTGATTGAACGCGCTAATCTCAGAAACTACTGGTCCGAATTTAAAAATTATTTTTGTGTTGGGTAGCTTATTTATCGAGAAAGGCTATAGGCTATATAACATCATGCTATAACTAAGAGGAGCGGAGCAGTAATGAAAAATGTTGCAAAAACGGGAAGAATCGCATTGGTAGGCGATTCGACGCGACGGGAAAGGTCGGGGGAGCAAGAAATTTAACGCGGACGAAGTCGCGGGCAGAAGCTAGTTTATAATAATGAAGATACAAAACAACTCTGAATTCGAAGTTCAGTTGCCTCCAAAATATGTTCGTCACCTTAAGGCCTATTTTGTTCTACTTTTTGTGAGACAGACCCTTCTTTATAGACTAACACTTCACCCGGGACTTCGTACGCGTGAAATTTATAACTCATGTTAATCCAGAATAATGTAGCTCTTAGATCTAGCTTGTGGTTAAGTAATAACAGCCGTACGGGTTGATCGTTCAGGTTAAGATACGCTTGACTATCTTTATGTACAAAGAACATTCCGTGCCTCGAAAAACACGTTACTGTGGTCCCGGCTGTCTTTCGTAGATCTTAGTCAGTCGTTACTTTCATTCATTTAATTTCATTTATTCATAAAATAATTCACATTGTGTTGAAATATATACACATACAGTTTACATAAGAATACAAAGGACTATGAATTATTAACTAACCTCCGAGTGAAACTCAACTATATACGTAGTAATTAAAACAGTTATGAATATAAATGTCAAACAGTTAAAAAAAAATGTCAAAACAGCTTTCAAAATAATGTCAAAGAGGTTTAAAATATAATGTCAACTAGTTTTCAATACAATGTCAAGCAATTTCAAAATATAATGTCAAAAGATGCTAAAATTATAATGTCAAAAGAAATTAAAAAATATATATATATGTATAGATCATTTATTTTGTGCGTTAGTTCCGATATATTATACAAACATTTTTCTAATAAAAAAGCCTTTAATTTGATTTTAAACAAGTGGGTACTATAAATCAGGATCTTTAACTCAGAAGGCAACTTATTAAAAATCTCTACAGCTTGGTACTTCGAGCAATGCTCTACTATATTAAATTTTGGTGCTATTCGTTGCTTAAAAACTTTTCTTCGTGTCCTCTCTCTAATCTCGCGTTCTACTTGTGATTCAAATTCATGTAAATACTTCACAAAATGACTTAAGAGCACCAATATGTATAAGCTTGGAACTGTTAATATTTCCAATTGTTTAAAGTTGTCTTTGCATCTGTATACATTGGGTACGGTCTTTGCATGATACACATTGGGTACGGTTACGGGTCGTCAGAAGCGCGAAAGTCTAACAACCAGTCTCAGCAAGTCGTATTATCCAATACCTGGGTTGTGGAGGTCAGAGATAGACACTCGCTCCATGTAAAATACTGATACACAGCTGTATCTGGTTACACTGGAAGCCGATCCTAACATAGTTGGGACAACGGTAGGCAGATGATGATTATTGTAACTTAAGGAGTATCTTAATCATTAACATTATCAAAAAAAACAAAAACTTTTTACAAAAAAATAACAACCGACTTCCTTAAAAAAAAAACACTACAAAATCAAAAATAACTATAATTTTGGAAGTTGGTTGTTATTTTTGAACCGACGAAAAAAAAACGGAGGAGGTTATCAATTCGACGCGTATATTTTTTTGTAAAAAGTTTTCATTTTTATCTTTTTAGTTATGGTGGATACCCCGCACTAATCTAATCGTTATTCGTTCGGCGACAAATCGCGCAAATATTTAATGCAAAGACTTATTTGGTTTTCACATGGATCCCATTGTCCGAATGGAACCAAATTAAAATGGGACCACACGGGAAGCACCAGCTTCTCTCTACAGAGTTACAAGCACCAGCTTTCAAATAAAAAAAAGAATCATCAAAATCGGTTCACCTAGTCAAAAGTCCTGAGGTAACAATCATTAAAAAAAATACAGTCAAATAGATAACCTCCTCCTTTTTTTGAAGTCGGTTAAAAACTGCGAAATCTCTGTAGAAATAGGGTTGTTTGCGGGGACGTTTCGCCGCGTGAGCTCCGAGTGTTTGTCACTTGCCAAAGTGATTTAGAATACAAAATGCCCAATCGGCGACAAGACGAAACACGTAGCGCCATCTCGCGGCAAAGTATCTAACAAGGCACTCCTGAATGAAAGTAACAAATACTTTGCACTATCTACGAAATACTAATTGGAGAATTTCCTGCTCAACTGGTACTTGCATAGAGGTACCGCATCGATCCCGATTAATTTGTCAGTAGAGGTCGGTACTGATAGATACAGATCCACCCACGGTTGCCCGGAATGAAAGAATAAAGTCGGTGCAGACAAACAATATGTGCGAGCGCATATACTGCGCATACGGACAGATCGATACCGATCCTTTCCGATTTGTCCGTACTAGGAACCTTTAAGGTGGAGGCTCCAGAGTAGGCTGGATGTTGAACAAAATATGATTTGCGACTGTAACTAATATTATGTTGACAGGTTAAGAAATATACCTCTGAGTTCATTTAATACCGTTGAAAATTCAATGGGAGTAGGCGAACTTAAAGGTTCCATTGGTGATTTTAATGATTATAATTCTGTAAAACCACACGTGCTACGGTCGCGAATCATATTTTGTTCTATAATCACCCTGACACAGACTAAAAATGTGATTTTCGCCGGCTACAAGTCACATTAACAAGAACACAACATCAAAAAAGAAAAAAAAAACTTTCTGTCTTTACTGACCTCTTGCCGCAATGCGGGCAGGCGTACGGGCGCGCGCCGGTGTGCGTACGCATGTGAAGGGTAAGGCAGTATGACACGCGGAACGACTTGCCGCAGATCTCGCACGTATGAGGCTTCTCACCTACACATAAATATCACACATAACATCACGCCATGTTTCCTCAAGTGTTGGGCAGACGTGTACCTATAGTACACCCACATTTCGCATGTTATGTTTAAGTCCCATGTAATAGGAGGCGAGCCCATTGCCATCAACCGGGCACAAATCCAGACTCTGGGCTGCTACTGAGAAATTCCAGATGGAAAAACCCAATAACACTTTGCTCGACCTGGGAAACGAACTCAGGACCTCAAGCTCAGCAGTAGCGCTTGCTACCACAAGACCAACGGGGCAGTTAACACAAAAAACACATAAATATCATATTTATTTAATTAAAAATACTCCCAGGGCTTGAAATACCGGTATGTTTGGAAACCGGCAATATTAGCCCTGGTATGCTACCGGTAAGAGAGTAGTATTTCTAATCGGTATCGGTATCAAACAATAATTCTCCATAAGTGAGAGAACAGATAAGTAAGTAGATAGGATTGTTAATAATAAACATTACTTCAAGGATGCCAATCGCACAAGGTTCCTCGTATAAATAATAATTTATGAGATTTATGGTTAGCGCTGGCGCTGGGCCATTTTGTGCGTGTTCTGTACGTGTTAGGTGGAGTACCTGTAGTCTATAAGTCCTAGCATAGTATGCTTGCTATAAGTCCATGGTCTATAAGTCCTAGCATATTATACCTGCTATAAGTCCACGGTCTATAAGTCCTAGTATAGTATGCTTGCTATAAGTCCACGGTCTATAAGTCCTCGCATAGTATGCCTGCTATAAGTTTACGGTCTAAAAGTCCTAGCAACTATGCTAGGACTTACTAATGCCTGCTTTAAGTCAATGGTCTAAGTCCTAGCATAGTATGCCTGCTATAAGTCCACGGTTTATAAGTCCTAGCATATTATGCCTACTATAAGTCCATGGTCTATAAATCCTGCATATTATGGCGGCTAAAGTCCATGGTCTATAAGACCTAGCATAGTATGCCTGCTATAAGTCAATGGTCTATAAGTCCTCGCATAGTATGCTTACTATAAGTCAATGGTCTATAAGTCCTCGCATAGTATGCCTACTATAAGTCCATGGTCTATAAGTCCTAGCATATTATGTCGGCTATAAATCCATACCTGTATGTATCCTTTCATGTTTCACCTTTTCATGTGGCCTCGCAAATCTTCTTTTGCAAAACAAACAACTGTATGGTAGATTCTTATCTTGTTTGTTTAGTGGCACCTGTAAAAAGAGGCTTGAGTTAGACCAACTTTACATACGAATCAGGCGTAAAGTCCTGTATTCATTGGAAACCATTAACAAACACCTTAACATTGTTCCAGCATCATGTTTGAAAGAAAATATCATTCAATATTGTTATATTGAATGATATTTTCTTTTCTTTTTTATTATTAATTATTTATTGGGAATATACAATTTGACATTTGATGATTATTCAAAATCATTAAAATAATAGTATATATTCATTGAATATATACTATTATTTAAATGATTTTGGATGTGAGGACTATGTAGATGTTTTTTTTTTTATACCTCTCTTACTCATTTCATTTTAATGATATTCTGGCAGTTTGAGTAATTAATGCGGCCTACCAAAATGTCATTTCTTTGGTATTGTTCGTCGAATCGCTGTACTCCTTATGTTCTGAGTTGAGCTGCAAGATTACTGACAAATGCGTGCATTGACTGGACAGGTCCACTCAATCTGTATGGTTCTTTCGTCAAAAGACCATTTCAGACACCCCCATGTACATGGTCCTCAAATGATCAGACAACGACTATTTCCTGATTTTATATACACATTGACATTGATAAATTTTACTTATACAATGACATGAATATTTACTTTTAAAGTATTATATTGTTTTAATTATTGTAAACGTGAAGACTAAGTGGGTGTTTTTTTTTTTCCCGGTTTACTTTTCTTATCATTTAATTTTTATCACGATCTGGCAGTTTGAGTAATTTATGCGACCTACACAAATGTCCTTTCCTTGGTATTGTTCGTCGAATCATTGATCTCCTTAAGTTCTGAGTTGAGCTGCATGATAACTGACAAATGCGTGCACTGATTGGACAGGTCCACTCAATCTGTGTGGTTCTTTCCTTAAAAGACCACTTCAGACACCAATCCACATGGTGTTCACATGATCTGAACAAGATTATGTCTGGACTTTAAAAGAGACTGTGACCTCTGAGTTTGTTTCGGCCTTTCTTCTCAGAGTAGTCAGATAGGAAACGCCGACCTCATCTAGCTTTAAAAAATATGAGTGACGTGTAAAAGTGTTTGTACAAACCTACTTGCAAAAATAAAGTCATTTATCATGAAATGTGGTTAAAACGTTGCGCACGTATGTTTAACGTCAATGCAAAACATAAAAAACTAATTTGGTTTTTTTATGGGATCATCGACTGTTTTCAGTTGAAATATTAGTTTAAATAATTAGGTTTTTGTGTATAAACTTCACAGACGTGATTGATATGGATATTTCATTACGATAAAACAAAAGAAAACAGATTTTCTCAACTCATACTTTATGTTTCAACATTACCGCATGGGCTGGCTAACTAAAAAAAATAAAATACCACAAATTTTTATTTTAACGTCTTTTGAGATCCATAACTTCTGCAGATATTTTCCAGATAATTTCATATGGCCCTGTGTAGCACAAAACGTGCGCCGTGCAAAAATTACCGACTTCCGTACAAATTTTCATCTTCCATTTAACCCCCCTCATTGTCCACCTACATATAAGGAACTCTAGCGCAAAATTTCATGCTTCTAGACCCAGTGGTTTGGGCTGTACGTTGCCTGTCAGTGATTTTTTTTTATTATGTTACCAGAAACACTGTTAAGTAAAATGTTGCCCGCAACACGCTCAGTCTTTCTTATGTTTAGACGGAATATAGCTGCGACATAATTTTTAACTTTGATAACTGCCTACGTTTATACTGTAATTTATGTCAATTTGTTTTTGGTTCAAATTATGAATCAAGTTTTGTTATTGAACATGTTGCTGAAATAATTTTGCACATTATGTTTTTCCCAATGAATACAGCCCGTATACATACAATAAACTTACCTTTTCAACATTATGTACACTCGTATGCATAATTAGATACTCCATAGATGTGAACTTCTTGTTACAAATTGTGCAGTTCATTTTCTGCGAGGCTTTGTGTGAGTTCTGATGGATAACTTTGTAGTCAAGAGGGATCAGCTTCTCGCAGAAATGACATCGGTATGTGCCCTCGCTCACTTCAGAACCGTCTGTGTTTTCTACCGGAGGCTCTATGGGACGTGATCTGTTAAGGTAAAAAAATTGGTTGCCTGTAAAGTCGGTTTACGGACGATAATTTTACGTAATAACGTCATAAGAAAACATTGATGAAAAATTGCATACTTTTATGAATTGAATTATTATCACTGAAATATCATTATTTTGTATAATACAAAGAAGGAGTTAATTGAAAATTACAATTTTTCGATAGATTAACATTTATTTGCATTCGTTAATTCATTTTTTTTTTTGTAGTGCAAAAGAGGAAAATGCTTCACAAGCCGAACGCTTAAACCGATCGTGTCTCTCTGTCGCTTGTTCCGCGCTCTCGCTTGCACGCTCGGCTCAGGCGGAACGTGACAATGAGTCAGGCTCTTTCGTGCATGCAGCCGGCTTTCATCGATTTATAAGACGTTATCACGTCAAAAACTCTCACAGATGTTGCATTCCAATTTACACCTTATTATAATGCCACAAGAGTCAAATAATTTCTTGTTTTTGGTTTTCAAAAGTGGACGGATTATGATGTGGCTTTCAACATCATTTAGGGAATTGAAGGTCATAAACCTTTAATAAAGTTTAATAAATTAACATTTAACTAACCATATAGAAACCTCTTGTCAAGTGGTAAAACCGTGCGAAGCAGGGGGGGTCGCTACGTATAATTATACTTTTGCCTTGCGTGTTTTATTTCTTAGTACTATACAAGGTGTTAACATTTGATCAACATTTTTATACCGTTTGCAAATAAACAGGTAATCCAAAAGGCGTTTTTATCGTTCCTGGCAGTACTTACTTGACTGGATCGTGCATCCGTCTGTGTAGTTTCAAAGATTTGTTGGTTGGGAAGGTAGTGCTGCATATCATACATTGGTATAATACTGGCCCAGTGACGACAGGTTCTGAAAAAATAAAAACCGCTCATCGATCACCCGTTTGTTTATTTTTGGTTCGATAGTTTGGAATCAGAAAAAAATATTGTTGGATACACTGACACTATACTAACGATATCAATATGGATAACCGAACGTATTAAAGGAATTTAAGAACAATCGGAAATGGTGCGTATCAGTATGGACCATCGCGTCGTCGGGTCATAGGGCACACAAGTTTAAAAATAAGGACCTTAGTCAGGTGGCCTTGAAAATGGATGCTCGCAGGGATTTGGGGGTGGCTTTTGCTCAGCTGTGGGACAGTGAAGACTAATAAACAAATAAAAATAAGGACCTTTGATTTAAATTAATACCCTGCCAATCATTTTAAAGATCAACATCGGCTTTTTTTAACAAATACAGGATGTCGGATTAAATCCACGCAATAAACGCAAGTCTCGAAACAAAGTAGTTTGAGGACCTGCGTTTATTTTGTTATACTTTGTATAGTTGCGCGGTAAACTCTGGTTGCGCGATGCAGAATTTTGCGTGACGTCAGTCTGTTGCGTAGTTCGTATGTAGCGTTATGCCGCTACATTGATTTACATACCTGTTCTTACTTTGTGTACTTTCATGTGTGCACATAGAGATTTCGGGTTTTCATACGCCACGGGACAGTAAAGGCACGGGTATTTTGCTAAAAGAAAACAGTAGTGTGTTCAATTACAATACGACTCATATATGAAACAACAGCATTGAAATTTTATTGAATAATAAAATCAGTGATCGAATAATCGGGCGCTTATCTACCTTAACTTCTTCCCACGAAAGAATAATATGGACACTCTTTTCTGAATAAATAAGTTATCCTGGGTTCCCGGGATTGAACAATTTTCAAAACAACTATAACAAACTTAATGAAATCATAGAAGTGGTTATTTTGATTTAATATCTTTATTTTATTTAAAACAAATGGAAAATCAATAAAACTAAACTAGTTCTCATAAAACTTTCATTGTAAATTAAAAGCTCCATTAGAATCGGCTTTTTAAATCTAAAAAAAATACAGTTTTAACAAGGAACAGCCACTTTGAAAGTAGGAGTACCTAAGTATCTAAGCACTATTCAATGAAATTTTTTCATTTTTACAACGAGTTCTAACTATACTTTGTATGCAGGTAACATTTTTAGCAATCTCAGGAATTTCGAACAATTCCAGGATCCGGGATTCTGAAAGGCATGTCCGTATTATTATTTCGTGGGAACTAAAGTTTAAGTAAATTAGCGCCCGATTATCCGATCACTGATAATAATATTAGTAGTAAAAATTATTTCATGGGGGTCAAATTTAGTCGGCGCCTACTGCTAAGGTAAAGAGAAAAACGATTAACAATGAGTACTTACATGCTTTACATGGATATGTTTTGAACTCATTCAAATTTGGGGCTGATGTGTCACAGGATAAGCATAGATACGACTTGATTGGGAACCCGTTTTCCGTTGGCACTTCTTTCACGACTACCTTGTGATAAGGACCGGTTTTGTCTAAACAAAAAGAAATATAGTTTATCATCTTGTTTTGAACATCTCTCTCTCTCTCTCTCTCACTTTAAGTAAAAACGAAGAAAAAAATTACATAATAATTATGTAAAGTTTTTTTAGCCACGCACATAGCGCCTACCCGTTGACAGTTTACCAAGCCTGAATATTTAAAACGATAAATAAGGTGGTCACAAGTGAAGAGTTCATTCTAATAGTGGGTAGTAAAATCAAAATCAAATGTCATTCACATTAGGCTGAGGATCAGCACTTTTCGAACGTCAAAATTACATAAGTCAGCCCCCCCAAACGCTCGCCCTTCTCCATTTCCTAGTGGGAAGAAGAAGTGGCGCAACAGACTCCCCAGCAGCACAGCTGTCTGTCCAGTTAGAAGAACTTGATTCTGTACAATAGTAAGTAGTAAACATTAAGAGTCACAAAACAATAAAATAAATAACTTGCTAACTAACCCCATATACCAACAAATATATGAAAAAAAAAAATACTCAAGCAAAAAAATATATAAAATGTAAACATAGCATAAAACCTAAATAAAGCCTCCTGGCATAAAAGGGAAATTTTGACCAACATGCTTAAAACAAACTATGTAAAAATATGAGTATACGATTTTAATTTTACGGTTTAAGTAACTTGAATATTTATTGCACAGTTGCGTATGTACTATTTTTACCTACAATAACTATTTACTTACCTAAAACCGGTTCAGTGTATCCTGCGTAAACGATAAAAAATTGTTACGTATCACGATTATTCAAGATAATAAAGAAAAGGTTTACTTATAATTAACAAAAACTACACACTCATCCACACAATTGCTATCTTCATTACCTACACCCGCGCACAGTCATGTAACGATGTAAATTCTTTTTTCGTCAATATTGGCAAGAAACTTGCAGATGACGTTATACAAACAAGGCCCCCACAACAATTACCTGTCCCACAAAACATTTCTGTACCTACTTCATCTTTTGTCTTGGATAAGATTGACCCAGAAGAAGTTATCCACCATAAATTCACTGCGACCAAACGCTGCTACTGGCTGGGATGGCATTTCACCTACAATATTAAAGAAATTTTCCACCACTCTGGCGCCTGTTTTATGCCATATATTCAATATTTGTCTTGAAACAGCTGTTTTTCCAACTCCTTTAAAAAGGCAATAATTTATCCAATCTTCAAGGGGGGTTACGGAACTTTGCCGAATAACTACCGTCCTATAGCTGTTCTAAGTGCATTATCCAAAGTTCTTGAACGCTTGATTAACAAAAGATTAGTTGGTTACCTGGACCATCTCAAGATAATCTCGCCACAACAATATGGTTTTCGCAAAAATAAGTCAACTTGTGACGCAGTTCATAATCTAACCAGCTTTGTAATCGATTATATAAATAAAAACAAAAAGGTCCTTACTATATTTCTAGATCTCGCGAAAGCGTTCGACACTGTTCCCGTCTCCACACTCTTAATCAAACTTGAGAAAATGGGCGTCAGGGGTCTACAACTGGATCTTTTCAAAAGTTACCTCTCCAATCGTTCGCAAAAAGTCAGGATCGCTGACCATAACAGCAACGAGCTTCCAATTCACTACGGTGTACCACAGGGTAGCGTTCTGGGCCCCACTCTTTTCTTGATCTTTATTAATGAACTTTGTGGTCTCAATATAACTAATGCTAAGGTAATATCCTTTGCAGATGACACAGCAATTACTTTTGTCGCGGACTCCTGGTCACAACTAGAGCAGCATGCTCAACTTGGCTTTGACGTGGCGTTAAATTGGCTTAATTCCCACACCCTAACTCTTAATACCTCCAAAACCAAATTTCTTACTTATTCTAACAGCTCGGTCTCTCAACCTCAGACTCCAATGATGATCAAAGCTCACACTTGCCGTCCACAAAAACAGGGCTCAAACTGCCAATGTCCTCTTTTAACCTCTGTTGAAAGCATCAGGTACCTAGGAATACTCTTAGACAGGAATCTCAATTTTAAATCTCATATCGGTCTGCTAACTGAACGGTTTCGCAAACTGATTTACATCTTTAAAACTCTTCGGTATGTTGCCAATCCTATTGTAATACGTAGTGTCTATTTCGCACTTTGCCGATCCATTGTTACATACTGCATTTCTTGTTGGGGCGGTGCAGCTAAAACCACCCTCAAGCCATTAGAAGTAGCACACAGGGCCATATTAAAAGTAGCCACTTTTCGTCCTATTCTGTTTTCAACCGATCAATTATACAGTGACTGCAAAGTGTTAAATGTTCGGCAACATTTCATACTACAGACAGTTATTCTGCAAAACCGCAACACCCCATACCGAATAATAGAAAACAAAAAACGTAGTAAACGTCGGAAGGATACGATATGCACCCTGCCGCGTGTGCGCTCAATTTTTGTTAAGAGATTTTTTCACTTTCTCGGTCCGTTTCTATCACGGATATCGAGGGATATGCCTTGGGGGCGTGGCACGTGCCGCCTCAATACTATCAATTTGATAGTATTGTCGAACGGCGGCTGTACGCTTCATTCAGTCGCTTTGCAACTGCGTACAGTGCACTATTGATGCGGAAAAAGCCAAAATGCTGAGTTCTGCAGTACTTATTTGTAAAAATAGACCAAATACCATCAACCTGAAGACAAATGGCATGCCCTACAACCGGTAAATAAACAATTAAGTCACTATTTTATATTGTAATCAATTTTTAAATGATTTACTAACTTACGTGCGGAGCGACACGAACTAACCCGAACTAGCCCGAATCTTCCCGAACGAAACGAACGTTTTCGACTTAGAGAGGTGCAATCGTTTGCGTGCGGCTGATTTTATCGATATGCGTATGCAGTTGAATATTTTTTACAGAACTCAACGGATATCCTCGTATTACTTGTATAGTAAAAAACTTTAATTACTTATTAATTTAATGTTGTTTGAACCAAATTAAAACATTATAATTCCAATACAGTTAAGTGTGTGTGTTACTTAAAGTAATATTATGCCTAAAGATTTTCACAAATTAACAGTTTTTAATTTATTGTACAATATGATATTATGATAAATAAATATTATATTTCATCCAATTATTTATATTTGGTAAAAAAATGACAATAATTTGTTTTCGATATACAAAAATATTCAATATTTTTTAAATTTGCTATTTGTTGGTTTCGTAAGGTGGCCCACCTTACGAAACCACCAAATAGCTAATTAAAAACTATTAATAATATTGCGCAATATTATTGACCGAGTAAGATTAATATTGAAGATAATCATCATCAGCCTATATTGTTCCCACTGCTGGGACACAGGCCTCATCTCGGTGAGAGGAAGTGGGCCATGATCCACCACGAGGGTCCAGTGCGGGTTGGCAGATGTCACATTTCTTCGAATTTTTGGTTCTAAGACATGCCGGTTTCCTCACGATGTTTTCCTTCACCGTTATTGAGAGCAGTGGTGATGAAATTATTTACACAAAGTAAAGCGCCTGCCTGAGTTCAAACCCACGATCTACAACTTGTAAGTCAAGGTTGATACCACTGGGCCACCACTGCTCTGAAAAATAATAATAAATATTGAAGATTGCGATGGTAAAATATTGTTGAAAATAAAAATATATTTTCCGCAACATTATTGTATTGATCAATAAATCGCAAGCCCATCTTAGTCAACCATGAGGCCGACCATCTAAGGTTTGAAGTTTAAATTAGAAAATTCGCGGTCCATCGCTATTTTGTCAAATCTTTGTCTATAATACTGAGGGTTTCACATTTAATTTTATTTCTATACAAATGTGTTAAAAATGTCGTATAACTTGCGTGAACATTGTATTATTACGCTCTCGGCTCCAATCCGGCCTCAGACGTAGTAACAAACTTAGCCCACATAGATATAACATAACGTATTATATTAAAATATTCTTAGTAATAATATATTTTTTTAAAGATTAAGTAATATATTATTTATTTATACGGCATGATATGTAACAGAGAGCGTTCCCTTTAACCGATAATACAAAATTTTAAAAACATATTCCCATTTTATTTTAGTAAAAGTAAACTATATTTTGATAGACATAAAAAAAATATTTAAATAAAATTAAACGAAGTTATTATAATACAATAATGTGCTAAAATTAAATATCGATAAAAATAATCGACCATCGCTTTCGACTCCCTAATTGCATTCGTGTGCATTGGATGTTCGCAAATAGCAAGTGTTTACAAGTGAATGCCCCGCCCATTCTATGTATGTGTGCTATTAGAAATTGATTTAGTGTGGCTGCTTTCTTTTTGGTGTGCGTGTTTAAATTTTAAGTGTGTGTCGTCAGTACACTATTTGTTAATGTTGTAATTTTTTGGGTGGGAGATAAGCGGCGACACTAGGATTCCTCACTATTCCGCAATGAAGGCATATCTCTGGATATCTATGGTTTCTATATAACAAAATAAATGAAGAGTGTCAAATCTATGGTCTACCCTATTACAAATGCAAAAAGATTGTGCAATCGTACCTCCAAAATAAGTCATATGACGAAACTGAAACGATCTTAAAATAGGTGGTAAACATGGACTAGCACACACACACACACACACACACACACACACACACATACCCCCACATACACATACATCACATACACTCACACACCACACACACATACATATTTATCTTAAATTGTTTTATTCCATTTTTATTTTTTTAATCATAAAACGTTAGTAAAACTTTTGTAAACTTAAATTTTTAACCTGAACTCAATTCTCCGAAATTGTACCAGTAACATCAGAAGAACTATATAACTATCGACATTGTACCTTAGGGGACCGGACTGCTTCTCCTTAACACAGGTTTTCATAACCTAGCTAGGAGAGCAGTGCTCACCCACACGTTTGTAGAAATAGTACTTATTATGTAAAACTGTTTTTTTTTAACATGTACCATAATTCTATGTTTTGAGTGAATCAATAAATAAATAAATAAATAATTACTTCTTGTATTTCTTGACAATAACAATAGTACCTAAAATCAAATGCGAACCATTTCTTTCAAGTGGTTGATACATTATTACCAGATCGATTTTACAAACTATTCCATACATAAAAGTACTTACCTAATACGAACCCATTGTCTGCATTAACAATAAAAAATATGTATTATCTTTACACAAGATTATAAAGTTTTTCACATGAATTAGACACTAAATTAACTATAGTATGTACAAGCCATATGCAGACAAATTCAACTTTTAGATACATTAGACTCTTTTGATTGTAATGTATTTTTCTGGTGTACAATAAAGTACCTGTACTCAAATTGTTTTCTCACACTGTGCCACAGACTACAAAATAGCAGTTTACCAAGCATCGTGACTATTTCAGATTGTGAATAACGTGTTCCGTATTAAATTGCTTATTTAAATTGCACGTTGAACTACATTTTTTGTTTACAGAAATTGCGACATTATTTTCTAAATTATTCTGACAAATAATTACATCCATAATGAACTCACCTGAGCCAGGATTAGTGTCTGCATAAACAATTAAAAATATGTATCACTATTACTTAGCTATTATTACACTGGCTGACCTGACAATCATTATCTTGTCCAAATTTCAATAATTTATACAAACCTCCCATAGAAAATTCACTTTCAGCTTTCCCGAATATTCCAATTTTTCCGGAAACTTTTAAGTTTTATTTGTTAAGCATCCATAGGTGGTACTGCTATCTAGCTTAAAAATATGTATCACCTTTTCACAAGATTATAACGATATTTTTCACAGTAATTTTACACTAAATTAACAAAACGACAACCTAATAAAATATAACTACGCGTTACAGTGCCCACAGTCTACAAAATAACAGTTTACCAATCATTGCGACTATTTCAAATTGTAACTATCGTGTTTCGTTGTGACATCACAATTAAATCGCAAGTTGTACTACATTTTTAATTTGTGACCTCTTTTTCTATAATACTCTGACAAATAATTGCATTCATAATGTACTCACCTACGGCGGGTTCCTTGTCTGCATAAACAAAAAAAAATTGTATTACTATTACTTATTTAATATGTAAAACTATCTTTCCAACAGGGAGAGGGCGGCCTTTGCCCTGTAGTGAGACAATACAAGCTAGTTAGATACGATATGCAGATCTGTCCAAATTTGACTAGTTTCCCTGTCCAAAGGAGATGTTTCATTTTTATATGGGGCTCCGGCCATAACGTGTACCGTTTAGCGAAGCTGGGTAAATTACTCATGAATAGAATAAAGTAACATTTTTTTCATAATATCAAATGGTTTTTATGTACAAAATAAAAATTAAAAATGTTTGACGTTTGTCCTAAGAGTTAGCAAGTGGTCATTTTGAATTCGTTTAGAAACACACTTTGAGAATGGAGACTAAAGATTTTTGTAACGATGAAATGGTCACACTTAATTATGTTTACTCAAAAATATTTATAAGAGAATAATAGTAATTTATTTTTAACACTACAAGAATACACACATTTTTTAATTATTTTCTACTTAGCATTGATTTGATGAGACATGATTTCAGAACGAATGAAGTCTGCAAGCAAACGAGACGCCATGTTGAATAAAATATGGCAATAATTGAAAAACTATTATTTTTTGTACACAACAAATCAGGCGCAAATTAACCAGAGAATATTTTTCCCTAATTTGTGGTATTTTTTCCTCTTTTTTGATAAATGTACATCTGATGGCCGAAAATGAAACATCTCCTTTCAATAATTCATTTAAAAATCCCAAAGATTATGAACTGCCAGTTTTTCCGAATATTACAATTTTTCCGGCAATTTTCAACTTTATTAGTGGTACTGCTATTAAAGTTAAAAAATATGTATCATCTTTACACAACATTACAAAGAAATTTTCCACATTTATTTGACATTAAATTAACAATAGTAAAACCCTATGCAGGCAGATTCATTTTCTAGATCCATTTGACTCTCTCCGGGCTCCCAATTGTTTAGTAAATATGTTATGAGTAATAACATATTTACTAAACAATTGGGAGCCCGAATTATTTTTAGCGGTTTACCAATCTTTACGACTATTTCAGATTGTGACTATCGTGTTCCGTTCTGACATCTTATTTAAATCGCAAGTTGTACTACATTTTTGGTTTGTGACCTCTTTTTGTATAATACTCTGATAAACAATTGCATTCATAATGTACTCACCTACGGCGGGTTCCTTGTCTGCATAAGGGATAAAAACATGTATCACTATTAATAATTAATATTTAATCACTATATAACACTAGGTAACCAGACAGACGTCCTATTCAAATTAACTACTTAATTTTAACTTAAATACAATCCACAAAATAACACTAAAATAAATATATTATATACAATTAAATAAAGGTAAAGAAAAAAAAATAAGGGAGAGGGGAAGAGCTCACTGGGCATCAAAGAATTCGTCCGCATCACTGTCGGTGGTAAAAGTGCCCAGAAGGCTGGCAGCGTTGCCACTACTTAATTCGTACAACATTCCCATAAAAATAAACTTTAAGTTTTCCCGAATATTACAATTTTCCATGCAACTTTCAACATTTTTGGTGGTACTGCTACTAAGCTTAAGAAAATATGTATCATCTTTATACAACATTATAAAGATTTTTTATTTACATTAATTTGATACTAAATAAATAATAATACATCCCAATGCAGGCAAATTCAAATTTTAGATCCACTTGGACTCTTTAATTGTTGTTTTTTTTTTATAAATAAATAATAATTGGGTAGCCCAATTATTTCAAATAAGTAATAAGTATAATTTATTTAACAAAAAAGAGAAATACATATGCATGTTACGTTATTTGAATGTTACAATTATGCTCAAGTTTTGTGAATAATAACCCCGATGCTAGGAAAATCCTGTGTTATAGGGGTCATCCATTCGTCCGTTTATTTAACAACATTAGGGAACTAAAACGTGTAACAGCGGCAGTAGTGTGTGAGTAAGCGCGTGTAATGTGGTGTAATGGGGAAAGTGAACGTGTGTCTGTGATATGTGTAAACGTGTGTGATGTGTGTGAACGTGTGTGATGTGTTTGTGATGCATGTCGTGTGTGTTTAGAGAGGTGTGTAAGTGTTTGTGATACTAATACATTATTTATGTGTATTGGGGTTTCATCAGTAATTCTGTTTCAGCGTAATCTAGGGTGAGGAGGAATTCTTTAGTTATTTTTTTACATTTGTGTGTGTTTAGTGTGTGTATGCTTTGTTTTTAATGTAATTTGTTATATATTAGGTATGGGTAGTGACGTCTAGCAAATGTAGTTTTTGTATGTGTTGTGGGACAAGCCGGTTTGGGTCTTCTTCTAACTGGGGAGCTGTTATTTACTCTGTATGGAAGAGTCGCGTGTTTTCGCATGACTACACGCAGTATGTATAGTTGTCGAATCGTTAGTGTTTTGAAGTCCCTGTAAAGTTGCCGCGTTGGGGATCTAAAGGGTCTTTTTAGAATAACTTTAATTACGGCTCTCTGGGCTCTTTCCACCTGTATAATGTCGGTCTTGGCGGCTCCTCCCCAGGCAGTGATGCAATAGCTTAGAACTGATTCGGCAAGTGCCGAGTAAACAATTTTAAGGACTTCGTTCTTTGCCCTCAACTTCTTAAATAGAAAAATAAGTTTTCGTATTCGTGCGGACACTGTTTGAAGATGTATTTTCCAGGATAGGCAGGCATCTAATTGAAGGCCGAGATATCGTACTACTGGTGCTCTAGTTACAACGGGGCATGTGCAAAGGGCGAAAGGGTTGGAACATTTGTGGGCTTTAAGAAGTAGTGAGCCGTCTTGTGGTAGGGTGGAACGTCTTGATCCAAAGGTGATAAAATTAGTTTTTGCAACGTTTAGTGTGAGACTGTTTTGCTCTAGCCATAACATCACTTCGCCAAGTGCCTTTTCAGCTGCCTTTTTAGCTGAGACCCAGTCACAGCCATAAGATAGAATTGCCGTGTCATCGGCGTAGGCTATTGTTTTTGTAGATGAAAGGGACAGCTGACAGAGTTCATTGACGTAGATCAGAAAAAGCAGAGGACTGAGCAAACTTCCTTGCGGAACTCCGACGATCACAGGACTTGCTTCGCTAACGTACTCCCCTATCCTAACGCACTGCATCCTATCAGTCAGAAAGCTTTTAAATAAGTCGTGAGCAATCCCTCGCACTCCGATGGAATCAAGCTTAGAAAGAAGTAGAGGAACAGACAGGGTATCGAACGCCTTCGAAAGGTCTAAGAAGATTCCTAGACACTTGAGCTTATTGTCGACTTTATTAACTACAAAATCCAGTAAGGATGACACCGCATCCATTTCCAAATTTTTTCACATCATTACTGTTGTAAAAACTAAAATTAGATTTCCTTACACTATGCCACCGTCTACAAAGTAACATTTAACTAATCACTGTGACTATTTTTGATTTTGACTAACGTGTTCCGTTCTGAAATGCTTATTTAAATCGCAAATTGTACTACATTTTTGTTTATAGATTTACGACCTTTTTTCCTATAATACTCTGACAAATAATTCCATTCATAATGTACTCACCTACGGCGGGTTTCTGGTCTGCATAAGGAATAAAAATATGTATCACAATTACTCAGTTAATTGATAACACTAGTTGGACGGACAGTCATTGTCCTGTCCAAATTTCAATGTCTATAATTATTACAAAATTCCCATAAAAAAAAAACACTTTCAGCTTTCCAGAATTTTCCATTTTCCCAACAACCTTTCAAGTTTTTTTTAACTTCAGTATCCGTGGTTGCACTGCTATTATGCTTTGCTTACATTTCATACTGTTTTCGTATTAAAACACGTGTTCGCAGTTTTTATCGAAATTGTGAATCGAACTATATAAAATGTATACATGTACACATGGCTACAGGTCCAACTATACATTTCCAGTTTTAGCTGACCTCGCATTGTATAGACTTTTTGTACAATGAGACGTCAGCTTATACTGGAAAACTATAGCTTGATGTGTGGCCGTACGTACTTTTACCTTTTCCGTCAGTTTGAATAGCTTCTTTGATGACACTGTCGCAGAGTTTGTCTGACACTTGTAGAAAACGTTTCGATACGACGCGCAGTCCTTTCTCCTCCGGTTTATTTGCTTCTTGGGTTTGTTCTGAAAGTAAAAATACGGAATGGTATAAGAATTATTGTCACGGTTTAACTGGTTAAGGTGGGAATAGACTCCAGAGCAGTTGGGTGAGTTTATGAGGTGAGCTTACAGGGTGAAATCCGGATCTACAAAAGATAAAGGTCTTCTGTACAATTTCAATTTAAGAAGAAAATAAATATGAATCGCTTTGTCGCTGAATTAGTCAGGAATCAAGAATAAAATATCACATAGTTATATAATTTCTGTTTTTAACAGTTTAGTACCTGCAACAAACTATCTGTTTGTGAATGCACAGACAAAGGTTTTTTATATTAGCATATTAGGTATTATTTACAGCAGCGTTCTTTATGCACTTTATCACCATACTGGGATCGCCAGCCTACCTGCCAAGCGTGGCGATTATGGCAAATCCCCCAAATTGCCGGAGGCCTGTATCCAGTAGTGGACGTCTAAGTTTGTTGCAGCTACTAAAAATCACATCATTAAAACATCACCCTGTATTTATGCAATTAAAAAAAATGTAGTAGCTACTGTAAATCAAATCATACAAAAACATCACTCTGTTAAAAACAGAAAGTTTTTAACAGAGTTAGATAAGACTATCTGTTTGTGAATGAACAAACAAAGGTCTTATTGGTATGTCAGAAATACTGTGACAAGGATTCATGATGTTTTAACCTCATCTTTATAAGTTTCCCTTTTATGTGTAGCTCATCAATCATCAATTCAGCCGTAAGACGTCCACTACTGGACATAGGCCTCCCACAAATTGGGGGGATTTGCCACAATAGCCACGCTTGGCAGGCGGGCTGGCGATCGCAGTATGTGGTATAATGCATAGAGAACGCTGCTGCCCATGCTCTAGTAAATTCCTTAGTCGCCTTTTACGACACCCACGGGAAGAAATGGTGTGATGCTATTCTTTACGTCCGGCACCATATGGACGAATGTGTAGTCTAGAGCATCGTTTCACATTAGCCGGGTCGCGACCCGGTACCGGGCCATCAAAATAAAATACCGGGTCGCAACATTCCCGTCTGAAGCTGGGTTTTTAACACTAGTTTACCTTAAAAATAAATATAGAAACTAACTTGTAGTGGAACCAGACCTTAGGATAAAACTTGGATTCTTTGATAAAAAATAAGCAGCAGCTCCATACTTCGCACTAAAATTTAGGGACTAAATAGGCGATACCAAAATATGTAGGTAGTATTAATTAAACATTTTTACTATTAATAAATGTGTAATATATAACCTAGGTAATAGAACCAGCTTGGGCTTAAAAGTATTAAGTGTATCACGAAGGAGCAGTGTGAAAATTACCGTGCCATGGCAAAACAATGTTTGGGAAACACTGGTCTAGAGTCTTTATTATTATAGTTATTAATTTTGAACCGTTGTTCAAGTTAATATAAATAAATACTAACTTACTTAAAAAAGCTTACTTAAAAAAAACCCTACCCAAACTCAATGGATCCGGCGAATTGATTCTATCTCCAGATATGAGTGGTTCTTCGACAATATCGCCCGTGTCAGTGATGACGCGCCTCGGTGTCTGCTTATCTGTGGTCACCAACGTGTCTTCAGTCTCTATTGGCTCGTATTCAGGCACTGACTCAGGCACAGACTCAGTCTGAACTTGACTGGAGTCTTCTGGCTCCTGTTTAAAAATATGTTAGAGTATAATTATTAAAGCTGTTGTTACAAAATGGTATTTATTTACCCAGTCAGTACTTAAATTTGTAATGAGCAAATTGCATTGCTATGCAAGAGACATAACACACAAAATGAGATAAAAAAAAGTTATTCTTCTCTTCAAAAATTCTCAAGTATAAGGAATCTATTAGGAATTCCCGCGATTATTTCAATTTGACGTCGAGGAAATCAAGGAATAATAATAATATAATAATATCTTGGGACAACCAACACAACGTTATCTGATCCCAAACTAGGCAGAGCCTGTACTATGGCAACCAGACAACTGATAAATATACTTATATATTTCTAAATACATACGTATTATAGATAAATTACGCCCAAACACAGAACAAATGATTGAGCTCATCACACAAAGATTTGTCCTGGGTGGGAATCGAACCCACGAGCTCAGTCTTAGCAGTCAGGGTCACTAACCACTAGACTAACAGGTCAGTCAAAGAATAAGGGATTCACTGCAAATAGTATACTGCAAAACAGAAGACTACTACTATTACTGTAAGACTAAGAAGCGGGCCGCCTCAAGGCAAAATTGATGGTCCTTCATTTCTGACACAATATAAATTGGCTTAAAAGCAATTTGCAAACATTAAATGCTGACAAAATAAAATTTATTCACTTCTCCATGCGCATGCCCCAACTTTACTAACCCTCATTGTTATGTACATCAATGTGGTAACCATTCAGTCAACATGTGTAATTGTCCTTTTATCATCAAACAGAGCATGGTTAATGTATTATATTAAGTATTTAAGCACTTACTAGCCTGAAGCACAGGTTCAACCTAGTTCAGGCAAATAAGCAACTGTGCTCTATTTTAATTATTAAGTTACTTTGTAAATGTGCCCCTTTTTATATACAGTACCCTCCAAAAGTTAGCTGAAATTATAATTCACCTTATCAATGATGTCACATAATTTCCAAAATAAGCAGTTTCAATGAATTAACTGTTTATGATTTATGTTCGGATACACTATTCTAATAAATGTAGGGTAATACGTACAGTAGGAAATTTCCCGAAATCCATTTTGTTTTCTCAGATAATCTATGTTTATGTGCTCACTTCTTGAATTGAGTGTGTCAAAAGTCAGTTGAAATATGAAACTTTTAACTATTTCCGATACTCTAGCGGTTTTAAACTCATTTATTAATATTGTTAGGGCAGTGTGGGTAGTTTAAATTTAATAAAAAAATATTGTGAGGTGATTTGACTGTTTTTGAATAAATAATGGCTCCGAGGCGAAAATTAACTATAGAAGAAAGAACGAAGATTATGAGTGGATCCAAAAAAAAATCAAAACTTTAGTGCTGTGGGAAAACTATTTAAAGTTAGTCCAGAAGGTGTGCGAATAATAATAAAGAAGAGTTTAGAATGTCCTAGTCTTGCGACAGGCCACGGTCGGGGCGTCCTAGGGCTACTAATTCTGTTGATTATTGACAAATAGTTAACACTTAAGATCAATGTTACCTCGACAACAACATCCTGGTCATTATGGTACTTCTGTATGTGCTCAATAACAGATGAGAATGTCATTTGGCAAGTGTTGCAGCTGTAGCTCTCTTCCTGAGCCTCTTTTTGATTATATTCCTGAGTTTCTTGTATATCTGGTGTAATTAAGTTCTCTGGTCCCAGGCTACTATCTGGAAATTAGAAGGTCTTTATTTTAAACTAGCTTTTGCCCGCGGCTTCGCTCGCGTTAAATTCGGTGTAAAACGGTTCCCCTTTGCTAATTCAGAACACAGAAGAGAACTCGGAACAGAATGTTTTTTTTGTTACGCTACTGTAGAGGATATTATATATCTTTCCATTTGGGGATAGAACATAAAGATTCTGGGCATTGGACACACGCGAACATGCTACATACAATTGTCCATGGGAAAAGCACGGCTTTTCTAAGTTCACCCCAGCTACAAAAAAAGGAAAAAAAAAACCGGCCAAGTGCAAGTCGTACAAACCTGCAGGTATTTACAGTTTATGCATAAGGTTTATGTTTATGATTTTTTTTTAATTTTGTTTATTTGAGTTGACTGAATGATGTACATCATATATTTTTTTTAGTTTTATCATTCCCTTATTTTAGAAGTTACGGGGGGGGGGGGGACAAATATTACAACTTTGGAAGTGTCTCTCGCGCAAACTATTCAGTTTAGAAAAAAATTATATTAAAAACCTCAATATCATTTTTGAAGACCTATCCATAGATACCTACACGTATGGGTTTGATGAAAAAACAAACACATTTTACAACTTTGGAAGTGTCTCTCGCGCAAACTACCCCACACGTATGGGTTTGATGAAAAAAAAAAAAAATTTAGTTTCAGTTCTATGTATGGGAAACCCCAAATATTATTGTTTTTTTTTTTTCTATTTTTGTGTGAAAATCTTAATGCGGTTCACAGAATACATCTACTTACCAAGTTTCAACAGCATAGCTCTTATAGTTTCGGAAATAAATGGCTGTGACATACACGGACAGACAGACAGACATGACGAATGTATAAGGGTTCCGTTTTTTGCCATTTGCCAACGGAACCCTATAAAGTAGGCTACCTATGTCACTCTTTCAACTATCTCCACTTAAAAAATCACATCAATTCGTCGCTCCGTTTTGCCTTGAAAGACGGACAAACAGACACACAAACTTTCCCATTTATAATATTAGTATGGATGTCATTTTTAATGGTATGCTGACTTTTATTGGGTGGGAATTCATCAAACAACTTCTCCCGCTCTGGGCGGAGCGGGAGGGCGTGTGCCCACCCATCCATGTTCCTTCATTTGCCTGTGCCAGGGCCACGGTAACTACGAATAAATCCGCAACCCTAGCCGACCCCTTCAATATTCCTGACATCTCTTTGAGGCCTAGGCTTTGGTGGCTTACGTTTATCAAATACAAATAAAAATGCATACTAAAAGTTTCAAGCTCCAGTAATTCCAAACTATTATATTTTATTGCTGTAAGTTTTCTACTGTAAAACTTCACTATATAGTGTACTAGCTTTTGCCAGCGGCTTCGCCCGCATGGTGGTCGAAAATTATCCCGCGGGAACATACTACCGGGATAAAAAGTACCCTATGTGTTATTCCAGGTTATAAACTATCTGTGTGCCAAATTTCATACAAATCGGGTCAGTAGTTTTTGCGTGAAAGAGGAACAAACATCCATACATCCATACATCTATACATCCATACATACAAACTTTCGCGTTTATAATATTAGAAGGATTTATCAAAATATTTTCATTACTTGGGTAATAGAAAATAAACTATATTAACATTACAATAAAGTTGATTATGCGTTACAAAAATAATATCTTTATACCTTTAATAGTAGTCAGTGATATAGTTCCATCAATGTTTTGTTTAGTGACAACAGTGCTTTCAGAATTCACATCAGTATCCTCTTGAGTGATGATCATGTACCGGTTCTCCCCATTTTCCCTCACCACTTTAAAATCCCGTGTTAGTAGGCATGGTTTCAACTGCTTGCTAAACAATTCCACATACATTCTACTTGCATCATTCAGTGCCATCTGTTCGTCGTAAATCTGTTCAGTTGTAAAGTGACTGCCATCATTAGTATTAATTTCTGTAAACAGCATTTTAAAATATTTTAGAAACTTTTTTTTCTTGCCGTACTTCACACTGGCCATGGGTGAGAGAGTTTAGCAGCCTGTATCAAGCAATACAGAAAGTTTACTGAAGGCAGGCATATTTTTTAAGAAACTTTTACTCATTTTCTCAACAAGTTTTTTCTTTCACATAACATAACATCACGCCTTGTTTCTCTGAAGGGTTGGGCAGAGGTGTACCTATAGTACACTGACTTTCACCTGTTATGTTTAAGTCCCATGTAATAGGGGGCGAGCCTATTGCCATAAACCGGGCACAAATCCAGACTCTGGGCTGCTACTGAGAAATTCCAGATGGAAAAACCCAATAACACTTTTCCCGACCCGGGAATCGAACCCAGGACCTCATGCACACCAGTAGCGCTTGCTACCACTAGACCAGTGAGGCAGGTTTTTTCTTTCAAACGATTAAAATTTTAGTATGTAGTATAAAATTTAAGTTGCAATATAAATTGAACTTTGTGCAGTTGATTTCAGTTTCCTAATTTCTTAAAACATCTTAAGGATTTGTGCTGGCAGTATGCTGTTAATGGCAGACAAGGATCCTGCCAGGAAGCTTGTTCAATCAGCGTATCTCTTGTCACCTATGTGAAAGAGAAGTATATAACGGCCAGTTGTTTAATAGATCAGTTTTAATGAGTCAATTTCAAATGGATCTAATAATATTATTCTATCTCATTTTACATACATTGTAAAAAAATACTGATAAAGGCCTTACCATTCTGATATACTTTAATTTCAGAATTCTCATTATCTGGTGAGTTTTCAATGGTGTCCTCATCTGACCGGTGCTCAAATATAATGGTTTGTACCTTGTGAGTTGGCTGACAATTATCCTGAGATAAATGGTCTACAAGGTGTGGTAATGAGGAGCATTTGTAGTTACAAACAGGACAATATACATTCTCTAATACATAAGTCAAGTGCTCAATTAGAGATTGTTTAGAGTTAAAAGTCGTATTGCAACAAACAGGGCAATTCAACGGGTGGTCTCCTTCCATTTTAGTGGAATTACATCAGTTTACGCCCTTAAAGTGTCCAGACGCCAATCATTTCTGCTAAGAAAGAGTGCATTATTTTGTAAACATATCACTTTCATTCAACCTCATAAAAGTGCTACATTCAGTTCGTATCTAAATTCTCAACACAAAACCGTATTAAATCAGAAGAACTTCACACTAATTTGTTAAACGTGAAGAAAGCACCGAACGGACGACCAACGCACCATTTTTGTCAAAACTGACATAACCAGTGTGTTTTTGAAGTTACTAACAAAATCCTCTTACATTTAATTTAGTGTTAAAAATGAATGTAGAATTCACGGAGTACCTCAAAAGTACATAAGTTTATTGTTATTGATTCTGAATACATTCATTAAATTACATTATTTTTCATTCAAAACGAATTTTTAATGTGAATCGAAACACATCAGATGAAAACCTGTCTTCGTAAATGATTCACAGAAATATTGCCATGTATAAAAAAGTCGTACAATCAATATTTTAGAAAGAAGAATATCGTTCTAAATAAATCATGTAAAATGCTTGAAATTACTTGTCTCACACCTCTTTCTATGTCTTTTGTTGATTATTAGAGTATGATTTTCCACCATTTGCTCTTGAATCATATGGTATTTTGTAGGTTTTGTTTTTTTTTGCTATTTATGATTTAATCTAAATTGCAACATTGTGGAGAAGTTCGCCATTTTGTCGTGGTGGTTTTTTAACGTAGCGATTTTTATTTATTCGTGTTAATTATTTCTTTTCAGTGCAAATAATCCGATACAACTGAAATCTAAACACCAGATTGTGCCTGCATATAATTTATAATAGTTTGAACAATTATAATTCAATAACAGAACGTTGACGCTTGATATGTTTGTGTGCGAGTGTTTTCGCGGGTAAATTTGATTAAACATTATGTTGGGAAAGAGAATGCCCCATAACAGCAAGGGGAGGCTTGCTAGCAAAGGCCACGATAGTGGAAAACCCTCCAGTCCAGGTATTTCACCTTACAACAAGCCTGCGAAAATACCAGGTGCCATATCTGCTGGTAAAACTAAGGTAGAACTCTGTCCCATACCATACATAAAGATACAAGATAATGCTTCACATCTACCGCGTTTTACTGCGATCGCTGCCCGCTCAGCTGATGAACCTATAGGGATGGATGAACTTGACTCTTTACAGCTCGAACTGGAGTCACTTTTGGGGAATACAGCTCTCCGTGTAAGATACTTCCAGGCTGAAATTGAGAGTATTGACACAAATGAATCCAAAAGAGAAAAGAAAGGAAAAGCTGCTGGTAAACAATTACAGTATCCTGTTAAAAGAAAATTTCCAGATGACAAATTAGTCAAAACCAATAGTACTAAGTTGTCCAACCAGCCTAAAGTGCCTAAGTTCAAGAACTTATCCAATGCTTCCTCGGGTGGATCCCACAATTATTCAAATGACATTGGGAATTCGGATAACTCAGTCAAGCTGGAACTATCACAGTTTGCACTACCAAAGAATAATATTCCATACAAATTCTGGAGTTCTGTAGATCCCTATTGCGCTCCTGTGACTTTGGATGACATAAAATTTCTAGAATCTTTGCTGGCACAAAGCAGCAACACAACATTGCCACCTATACCACCGCTCGGCCGCCACTACTCTGAAGTGTGGGCAGATGAACATCTGGCTGAGGATCAGAATGCTTCTAATCCTAATAAACAAAAATCCTCAATGTCTCCTGATGCTTCCAGTATCCGTAAGAAACTTGACAAATCCAATGAAAACTTGATTACTGGTCCTTTGACACAGAGATTGGTATCAGCACTTATGGAAGAGAATCTGATGAATTATGAAGTGCCTGACATAAAAGTGAAACAGATGACAAATACCAAAACTAGCTATAAGAATTCTCTTACATTAGAAAAATGCCTTAGAAAGGAGTTGGTGGAGCAAGGAATACTTGATCCTGAAGATTTGCCACCATTGACTAATCCAGCTGATGATGAAATACTGGCAGAAATCAAAAAATGCCAGACTGAACTGACTGCAGTCAAGAAAGACAATTGTCGCAATCTGAAGCATCTCATTGGGCTGTGTAAACAAGAAATGATTAGACTGAATCTGAAGAAACAGCTGGATCAAGTTGATATGGAATGTATTGATATTTATAAGAAAATGGTGGCTGCAAAGCAGAAAAAGAGACCTATAACCAAGAAAGAAAAAGAAGATGCGTGGAGAGCTATTAATGAACAGATCAGGCTAAATAAAGAAATAAATGCTTTGCCTTTGACAGGTCCAAATTCAAGCTAAATTTTAATCTGACATTATTCCATGGGGTAGATTAAGATTGTTATAGGTACCTATTATTTAGAAATAAATAACATTAATAATTAAATCATTCTGTTTTTTATTCAGCTTCCTAGTGTATTTTCAACTGGTTTTATCTTCACCTAAACCTTGCCACTTCTACAGATTTTTTTATTATTTGATGAACACACACACACAGAAACTTTTTATATCTCGTATTTATTTTCAAATTTTGACAGATGTAGAAATCAAATGATTACCTGGCTTTGACTCAGGCATGTAAAGAAAATACAAACTTGCCTAGACTCATCATCACACTGGAAGTCTATCATAATATCTGATACTCCAGAACAGATTATTAGGTACTGCAATAAATGTCCCATAAACACAAATGCAGTCAGCTATTGCAGTATGATGTCTACGATCATCTATACTAGGTAGGTAGAACGGGCTGGTGTCCGCAACTCCACGTCTGAGCGCGTATTTTGCGTACGGGTGGGAAATCGGTCAGTCGATCCACCCCAGCTCCTCGAGGAAGGCCAGCAACGCCTTGACGTTGCTGACTATCTCGCGCAGGGTACCTGGGTTACCGAAGTAGTTGGCCCTGTATGTGGCGATCGCCGGGCAGTTTAGAAGCACGTGCGCTGCTGTCTCGTCGTCCTCAATGCAGGCCCTGCACAGCGGACTGTCTGTAACTCCTATGACAAATAGATGTTTATTAAAGACCCATGGCCAGTTAATGCTGCTGTAACCATACGCAGCTGTCGTTTGTCTAGCCGGAGGACCTGTTTTGTGAGGCGAGCATCGATGGTAGGAAGTGCTTCCTTGGCCTGCCTGCACTCACTTTGGTCCATCCATAACTTAAAATGTAGATCCCTGGTACGTTTCCTTACCAGAGAGCGTAGGAACCCAAAGGGGAGTGGCGCGATGGGTTCTGGTCCCACCGCTGTCCTGCTCGACCCCCTTCTGGCAAGTTCATCGGCGGCATCGTTACCTAGCGAACCGCTGTGTCCTTTAATCCACTGAATGGTTATATTATTGAGGCAACCCACCTGGTTGAGGCGCTGGTGGTACTCGTATATTAGCCCAGAGTCAATCGAGTGACTGTCCAGCGCTTGTAGAACAGCCATACTGTCTGAGAGTATGCGGATCGAGTGGTCTTTAACCGCCCTGGCCATAATGGCTGAAGCGGCAAGAGTGATCCCAATGCATTCAGCCTGGAACACTGTGTTGTGGACTCCCAACGGTGTGGCTATATGTATGTTGAAGTCCTGCGAGAAGACTCCAGCACCTGTGCCACTGTCTGTTTTTGATCCGTCCGTGAAGATGCGCAGCTCAGTGGGGCGCAGACCCTCACACCGGCGATCTTCGTGAAGCTGGATTCTGTATTTTTTATCAAAAATAAACTGTTTGGGTACCCGGTCATTTATAGCCTTAGTGATGGGGAACTCATTGTTGAGTTCCTTAAGCAGCGCGGTGTGTATACTAATATTGTAAAGCTAAAAAGTTTATTTGTTTGGTTGAACGCTATGATCTCAGAAACTACTGACTGGAATTGAAAAAATCTTTTAGAGTTGGGTAGCCCAGTTATCAAGGAAGGCTATATAACATCACGCTACGATCAATAGGAGCGGAGCAGCAAGGAAAAATGTCATGAATACGAAGAACTCGCACGGGCAGGCGATTCGATGCGACGGGGAGGAACGGGCAACGGGGGAACAAGAAATTTACGCGGGCAGGAGCTAGAAGTAATGTATCAAAATGCTCAGAACAAAAAAAGAAAAATATTGACTTATATTTTTACAAAAACAAATATTCAGGTACATTCCATATTGGTTGGTTGACGATTATAATTATCGAGGGTTCAGTCAGGCCCAGCTCCCAGTAGAGACAACGGTAATTTATCCGTAGACAGAGGCCCTGCCCTGTACTGATGAGTGTGAAAGCGGGACTGGTGAGTGAGGGGTCCCACGTTCGATTCCCAGGTCAGGCAGAGTGTTATTGGGTTTTTCCACGAGGAATTTCTTAGTAACAGCCCGGAGTATGGGAGATGGCGGTGTGAAACGCCTGTGCCCCGGATAGCTTGTTAAGCTGTTGGTTCTGCGCCTGATCTCTGTCCGGTCGTATCGAATTACCATCCCATTGGACTATAAGAGTGAGGGAAGAGAATATCTCCCGCGCCGATGGCTAGTCTCCGTTGAGATTGGTAGCCCAATAGCGACGGCCACAGTCGGGTGTGATCCCCAAGTAGGCATTATATTTTGAGTACATACCTAAATCATTTCATCACCACTGTTCTCAAAACGGTGAAGGCAAACATCGTAAGGAAAGCGGTACGCACGGCGACAAATCAAGCTATATTTTTCCAGTATAAGCTGATTTCTCATTGTACAGAAAGTTTATACAATACTAGCTTCCGCCAGCGGCTTCGCCCGCGTGAAATTTCAACCCCCCAATTCACCCTCTTAGGGATGGAATTACAAAAAACCCTTTCTTAGTGGATACCTACTCTTCATAAAGAATACTCCCTCCAAATTTCATGTCTCTAAGACCAGCGGTTTAGGCTGTGCGTTGATATATCAGTCAGTCAGTCAGTCACTCAGGACTTTGAATTTTATATATATAGATGACCTCTGTTAAAACTGGTACTGTATAGACCTATGGCCTAGAACCAAAAAATCGAAGACGTGACATCCGCCAACTCTCACTGGGCTCTTGTGGTGGGTTCTGGCTAACACCGTCTTTTATTAGGTCGCACGATACATACTATGTATTGGCAAAGACGTGTAATCACCTCTACCCGTATTATAACCACCATGGTCAGCTAAATGTTACGGCACGGCGACACCTATCTAGTCGTATTTAAAATTACGAACTGGTCATAATCTCGGATTATTCTTTTTAAATGATACTCCTATTCTCCCCTCTTTAAACACTACCGGAGCGTTTACTACACAGACTGTGCTGTCCGCTTCGTTAATAACACACCGGGGTAGATGAGACTAGATCTGTGCCATGCACCCCGTTAAACGACAGGGTCGGCACTACCGGGGTCGATGCAACAATTTTTCCCAACTGTCCGTTAACGGCGCGGGACGACCGGGGTGGATGGGATGCACTCACTGACCCCACTGTTAGTGTTAGGTAATTCATTTATTATTATATGAAAGTTCAGTTTATCAAAAAGGGCTTAGTACACCTATACCTTGCCTATATATTCAACTAATCTCTTCTACCTATATATGCAGTTCAGTTCTTTCGTATTGAAATCATCAAAAGCTATACAATCTTGCCATTTTCCCATGGGCTGATAGAAACTACGGAATGCCACCTGCTGCTACGATCCTTACATACTCCTTTTGCCTCATTTGGGAAAAAGCCGTAAGTTTATGTATGTTTGTATAATACAATCACATTATTCTAAACTCTAAAGGATGCTTAAAACCTTGTGCGTAAAAACCGTAAATCCAAATACGACCAAAAGACCAGAATTCAAAGAATCATTGATTTAAAAAATAGTGACGTTTCGAAATATTTGAAAATTAACGAAAGTACCAAAGTACTTCGGAAGCCGAAATTGGAAAATACTATTGTTTGTGAAATAAAAGTTTTGTGTACGTCAAAATGGATAATCACAATCCACTGACTCCAAACAAAATACAGAGACTTATACATTATGCGGAGGACAAATCGTTTAATATACCAAGACGCTTACTGCTAAACGATGATGACTTGAAACGGTAAGAGCATGCTATGAACTATGGCCTTTTTTTAGTTATTTTTGTATTTACGAATGCCAGCTGATTCTCAAAATATCATTTTTGTTGTAGTTTGGCATCAAATCAAGCATCAATGAACAAATCAAACGTCAATAACTGTGAGTCCTCTTCTGGCATTTTGGATTTAGAGAGAGTAGAAGGTAAACGGGTACCTACTTAATTTGCATGTTTATAAAAAACTAGAAATTATTTGATTATTTCATAGATAGACATTGTTTACTAATTATTACATTGTTTTATAAGGTTTTGGAGAGTCAGATATTGGAGATTTTTCTCTCAGCAAATCTGTAAGTAAAACTTTTTGACTGTGTTGTGACTTGTCTTGTGAATGAAATTTCTTTAAAGTTTAATGATACTGGGAGACAGTTACTTTTGTCCATTTCTCTCATTTCTGATATGGATGATTCTGATTTGATTTCTCATTCTCTTGCTAGCTGCCTTTTATAAAATTTTATTAGATAATCATGAGATTATGCCCATAAAATAAATCAATAGTCATTTATTCAAATTAGGCTGAGGATCAGCACTTTTCGAATGTCAAGATTACAAAAGACAGTCCCCCAAAACACCTCCCGTCACCACTTCCTAGTGCTTTAGCTGGGAAGAAGAAGTGGCCAACAAACTCCCCAGCAGCACAGCTGTCTGTCAGTTAGAAGAACTTGATTCTATACAATGGTATATAGTAAAACATTAAGAGACACAAAACATTAAATGATTTGCTATATGCCAGCTTGCCAACCCAATATACCTACCAACCAATAAAATGAAAACTATACTCAAGCATAAGCAAAAAAAAAAATGTATAATGTAAACATGGCTGCAAAAATAAAAGAAGAAGAAGTATCAGCTTCTGAACTTGACTGATAAAACAACATTAATTACAGTTCAATAATTGTAAGGAGATCCATGTTTGTGTCCACTGGACTTTTAAGGCCTGCTTTTTAAGCTGGTCTTTTTCAGCTATCTATGCTTTTAATAACTATTTCAGTTAAATTATGAGATGTTTAAGACGTGAATTGAAATCTGTAAAACTATTGTACCTGTTTGGAAAACTTTATTATAAAATCTATTACTGAAAGTATTAAAAAAAAGGAAATGAAAAGGCTTTTTATTTACACTAAGAAAAAAGTGATTGTTACTTGAAAGTTTTGTTTTTTTTAATTCCAGACAGCATTTAATCCTGGTGAAATGACTGGTAGATCGACTGGGGCTGATGACTTCAAAGCAGTTCCAACGGGCCGCCACTCCTTACATTTAGATAATATTTTCAACAAGATGGATGCACAGACATCTGAGGTTAGGGATGTCATGAGACATTCTATTGCCACTAATTACTCTTTTCATTCCAAGGTAAATAACAAATTCAAATTTAATTTATTATTATTTTTCTTAATTTTTTTTTTCAAGTACATTACAAAAATTGACTTATCTTGAAAATGGATTTATGTCTATTGAGTTTAAGAGTACCCTAAAGGTAATTTTTCCTAAAGGTTTAACATAACATAGCTGTACAAACAACTATGTTATGTTAAACTTTTGGAAAATTTTATGAAATCTTTTTGTTTTTGAGTGAAAAACGAAATACTGTCTTTGATGTTAATAAACCAGTTTGGATATCATTAATATTTTCTTCATCATTTGTAAAAGCCATCATGCATTTAGAACTGATTGGCTATAATAAGTTTTCTGCAGATATTATGCATCTAAATTGTAAGACAAGAACTTTTTGTAAAATCTGTTGAGTATGTTACTGTGCTGATGCCTACAACAACTACTACTACTATTAGGTGCTGATATTGTAATTGTTCATTTCAGAGAGACCTCACAGCTGACGAGGCATCACTGATTGTGCGGGAAGCACCATTACCAGTATCAAACAACGTAAACGCTAATTTTCTTGACAGCATGTCGTAAGTTGCATATTATTCATTTTTTTTATTTGTTGTACTTTTCTGTCAGTCTTCCTGTCCACTTTTATTTTTCACTTTCACATTTCATACTTTTCCTAATCCTTTTCATAAATATTACTTATTTTCAGAATGAACAATTCAAATCTATCAGTTGGTGCATATTTTAAGAATAGATGTCCAGAGTTTGGTAATGTACTAGGTAAGACTGATAGTCCAGAGCGGTCTTATAATATTATGCCTAGTATTACTGAAGGTAAGCAACTGTTTTGAACTTAGTAACCCATTATATTTGTATTTATTTCTTACATCACTGTTCAGAATGGCAAAGGGGAAAAGAGTGGGCAATGCTCACCCTAGAGAATATATTTTCCCTTCTCCAGATTACTATTACATCTTCTTTCAATTAAAAAAAAAATCTGTTTAAACATGAAAAGGAAACCAGTCAGACATAATAACTTGAATTTCTTTTGTATTTATAATTACATCTAAACCCTGTATTGTCCCACTGCAGGGCAAAGGGTCCCCTCACTTTCTTAACTCCTTAGTAAACTAAGGAGTTAAGGACGCCACATGGTGAAAAGGAAAGTTAGTGGGGCGTGGTAGTTTTGCCTGCCAAGACAAATCATAAAAAATAAGCAGTATTTTAAAAGCCTTACTAGCTTCCGCTTGGATAATGCTAGACAGCTCAAATTCAGCTGACTTATAGAACACACAAACTTTAATTTGTTCAGCTAGACAGTATTAATAAACTCCAAAGTATAAATATTGGATACTAGCTTTTGCCCGCGGCTTCGCTCACGTTAAATTCGGGGTAACACGGTTCCCCTTTCCTAATTTAGAACAGAGAAGAGAACTCGGAACAGAATGTTATTTTAATACGCTACTGTAGACGATATTATATGTCTTTGCATTTGGGGACAGAATGTATAGATTCTGGTCATTGGACACACGCGAACATGCTACATACAATTCCATGGGAAAAGCACGGCTTTTCTAAGTGCATTCCAGCCACCTAAAAAACAAAAAAATAAAAAAGAAAGTTGCTCATGTCACTCTCCATCCCTTCAACTATCTCCAATTAAAAAATCACGTCAATTCGTCGCTCCGTTTTGCCGTGAAAGACGGACAAACCGACACACACACTTTCCCATTTATAATACTAGCTTCTGCCCGCGACTTCGTCCGCGTCAAATTTTCGCTCCCCTTCCCGTCCCATAGAATTGCCTGGCAGTTTTCGCCTATTTTTCGTTGCTGCTCCGCTCCTTTTGACCGTAGCGTGATGTTATATAGTGTTCCTCAATAAATGGGCTACCCAACACAAAAATAATTTTTCAATTCCGACCAGTAGTTCCGCCGATTCTTGTTATTCCCCTTTTCGTACAAACTTTCATCCCCTATTCCCTATTGTTATTCTACCCCCTTAAGGGTAAAACATTCATAAATATATATTAAGTAATAAAAGCCAAATAAAAAAGTTTCATCATTCTAGCTTTAAAAATGACAATACTTCCCTACAACCTTTCATCCTCCCTTTCAACCCCTTTAAACCCCTTTTCCGCAATAAAAAGTAGCCTATGTCCTTTCTCAGGCTTTAAACTATCTGTGTACCAAATTTTATTTAAATTGGTTCAGTAGTTTTAGCAGGAAAGCGAGACAGACAGACAGAGGTACTTTTGCATTTATAATATTAAATTGTGGATTTTATTTAAATTGGTTCAGTAGTTTTAGCAGGAAAGCGAGACAGACAGTGTGGATTAATAAGGATTATTAATGTTACTAACTCATGAAAACCTCTAGGGCACTTCTTACAATTAATACAATATAACTGCTAAAATTAAAAACATTTCGTGTCATGCCCAACGTACATCTTAATGAAAACGTATGCCTTGGCCTTTACATTGAATTTTCGCATGGTTTTAAAGACCAGTGACTTAATTTCATGTCATAAGTCCACTATGCGAAGCCCGCGAAACGGCCAAGCCGTGAATTTTGTCCGAATGTAAGGGTTGTAGGCCTCGCAGGCCGCGAGATAGCCAAGCCGTACTTTTTGACCAAGATGAAAGGGTTGTAGAGTTAGGCCTCGTAAGCCGCGAAATGACCAAGCCATACTTTTTGAACAAGATGAAAGGGTTGTAGAGTTAGGCCTCGTAAGGCGCGAAACGGCCAAGCCATACTTTTTGACCAAGATTAAAGGGTTGTAGAGTTAAGAGCCTCGTAGGTCGCGAAAGCCTGCCTGCTTACTTGAAATATTTTTGGTCGGACTATTTATTACTTGGTGTCTATTACGATGTCCCATTAATTGACTTGGAGGCCTCCCCGCCGTGACAAAATCCCTAGTTACGCCAATAGTGTTTGGAATCGTGCTCAAATCCTGAAAGCTAAAAGCAATTTGCTTGAAAATCGTTATTTTTTTCAGTATCCGGCCATATCGATTCCTTACGGTCTGACAAAAATTCAATATACAAAATGGATAATACACTAGACTGTGTACCTGTAAGACAGCCACGAAATTTAATGGACACCTATCCAGAGAAACAAAATAATGTGCAAGTACAGCCAGAAAGAAGCACTTTTGTACTGCCTAAAATAGAAATACTAAATGAACCATCAACCAGCAATGTGCCTGCAAAACAGAATCCGTTTTTCATGAGCCAAATGCCAGATAAGCCAAAGTATGTTCAATCGACACTACATTTTGTTTCGCCACAAAAGAATATGCCTGTTGCTCCTGTTGCACCGACCAGAGAACCGGTACCAACAAGAGAAACTAATTTGTTGATAAAGAATTTGCATGCGTCTCTGAGATTGGTGAGCGAGAACACTGAAGGTTCAGTTGAGAATTCTATCAGTCTCTCCAGAATTGCTGATTATCTAGGTAAGTTTTATTTAGAACATTGATTTTGCAAGCCACTCATATTTTGAAGTTATTATAGACAAAAAAAAAAATTGCATTACCTAGATTGAGGTTAATAAGGCAAACAGCACCATTCCTATTTCAAAAGGACTATACTACCCTACTAAGCGCAAAAGCGGTATCTCAAAAAATATCTTAAAGTTGATTTTAACTAAGCCTTTTAGCGCTATATTGTTTAAAACATGTGATAAAAGCCTTTTAGAAAGATTTCTCTATCTCATCGTATGATTAAAAACAATTTAAAAATTGAATACTCTGTTAAAAGAAGACGTCACTATCGTCAGTTCATTAGATGCGTATTTCTTAAAGCTATCCGATGGCATTAAAAAAAACTTTACAATTTTTTTTGAGATACAACTTTTGCGTTAGCAGGGCAGTATAGTAGCTTTAAAGCTAAGTTTAGACTATGACACTGAACACTATACACACACCGAGGGGCTATGTGTGAGCACATGGCTCTCTTCGTCCGTCCCGTTTTACCTCGCACTTTTGACACGATAATTAGCGTCGAATCAGCGGCTGTGTGAACCTAAAGTATTGCCAGCTATATTTAATTTGACCCTGTATACAGACACTCAATCGACTGAGCATATCGCAGTCCACCGCTGGACATAGGTCTCTCCCAGTCCACGCCATATCACTATCCTCCGCCTTCCACATCTTGTTTGACCCAGCCACATTTTTAAGGTCGTCGGTCCCTCTAGCTGGACTAGTCCGACACTATGCTTACTGAACTCCACTCTAGAACTTGTCTGCTCCACCGGCCATCGGTCCTTCGACAAACATAGCCAGCTCACTGCCCCTTCAGCTTGCTTGCTTAGCAAGCTATGTCAGTAACTCCAGTTCTTCAAGGAAACTCCGAGCGTAGCCCGCTCCATAGCGCGCTAAGCGACCTTAAATGTATACAGACTGTCATCATCATAATCATTTCAGCGTTTTTGTCGATCGCAGTATGGTGTTGAGATACAGACTGTATCCAGATAAATATCTGTGTAGTACAAATTTGTGTTTCAATTCCTGTCGTAGTCTAAGCTTAGCGCTTACAAATATAGCTCTAGTAGGATAATAGGTATAGTAATTAATCTAGAACTTGGCTTAAGCTAAGCCATAGAGTTTAGGT